>CM040424.1:109643283-110340783 GCA_022702705.1 Papilionanthe hookeriana x Papilionanthe teres | reverse complement strand
GGCTGACCGATTAGTAAGTGTCTGAGAAGTGATTAAGATTATCGAATGGATACATTTGAGACTTGAAATGCTTTGAGTGGATTTGAATGTTTTGGATATGCTTTAGTTAAGCTGAAGAGTTGAGTTTCTATAATTTAATTTCATTTTAAGGTTCATTTTAGGTTGTCATTTATGTTTGATTGATTTAAGTTAGTTGTTAGTTTTGGAAATGGTTAGTTGGGAGTTTGTTATAAGTTTTGTTTGTATTTATTGAAGAACTGCTTATTTAAGTCTTTAGAAATTGATTTTTTTTTTCTGGTTAAAATTACTCAGATTGTTTCAAATTTATTTTAAAATTTATTTGAAAATTATTAATGTTTATCAATGAATTATTAAATTTATTTTTCTGATTTGTTTATGTTTAATTAAATACGTAAGATTGATTGTTACTTAATAATATTAAATAGAAATCATTAAAATTGTTTGGATTTGTTTTTAGATTTTGTTAAAAATTTTTAAGATTTATTAAGAATTTTTTAATATTTATTTAAATTCATTAATTTTGTTAAGACTTGTTATTGTTTATTTTGATTTGTTAAAATTTATTAAAGTTTATTAAGTTATCCGTTGAAATTCAATTATGTTAGACTTTTTTATTTAGTTTAATTATGATTTATTAAAATACATTTAATAATTTTAATTTTTTTAAAGATTTTTGTTTAAGTTCAATTACTAAAATCTGTTAAATTTTATTAAAGGTTATTAAAATTTGTTTAAGTTTATTATGGTTTTGTTTAATGTTAAAGTAGGCTATTTAATTAATGTTGATTAAATTTGATTAAAGTTTGTTAAATTTATGTTTTTACTTTAAATTCGAATTTAAATTTTTGGACTTTGAAATCATAGGGTTTGGGCTAGGTAATTTGAGACTAAAAATAAAAATTTAGATATTGGATTCGGATTTGTGTTCAAGTATGAAGTTTGGATATAGAGCTGATTGGATCTAAAGTTGATTTGGAATTAATTTTGAGTTCAATTTAAATTGACTTTGATTTGAAATTGATATTGAGGTTGAGTTGAACATAGGTTGAAATTGAGTTGAGTTGGAACTGAATTAATTTGGAATTGATTTTAATGCTAGACTAAGGGATAGGAAAGGGTAAGGTGAAGCTCTAACCTAAAATAACTTTGAAATGTTGCCTTATATGTTGACTAACCTAAATTTAGGACCAGTGCCAGCCAGTCAAGATGTCCATGACTTTGCTTCTTCCCGGGTGCATTAAGATCATTAGACTATTAACCAACAAAATAACATGACATCTCCCTAATTGCCATAGCGATGATTTATGGTAGACCGTCCAATTATTAAGTGGTTTTATGGGTGCTTTCGTTAGTAGTCTTGGGTTTCTTCCTCCTTGAGTACCCCTATAGTCCAAGGGGGTGATGCTATTTATTTTATAGGTAAGAGTCCTTGATTATATCAATTGGTACTTAATAAGCTACCTTAGACTTCCAGACTGGACCACTAGAGTGTGTGCGTTCTTGGATTTTTTTTCAACATTAACTTAACTAGAGTTCACAGTTTGAATCAATATATGTGGTGGTTATAAGAATTAGAGTTGGTCAAATTTAATTATTTTTTGGGTTTAATAATTAACTCATGACATTTTCTCCGTTGTCGCTTATGGTGAAAATTAGGGCTTTTTCAACGGTATAAAGTTTCAATTTTTTTAAGTTGTTGGTTGGTGTCAGAAATCGGAGTTTTTTTAACTGTTTTGGTTCCATTATGTTTTCTATCCTAAATGTTCTTGTTTCTCATTCCTACGGTGGTTAATATATATTTGAGCCATATATTTAAAATAATTCAACTCAAATCTTTCATATTTATGGTTCATTAATATCCTTTCAAAACATATTTTTTTCTTTTGTAATAAAAAAGGAATTTTCAAAAGTTTTTCCCAGCAAAAAGTATTAGCGATATATACATACTTATATATGAATTATATATACTTGAATATATAAGTCTTGTATAGAGTAAGCAAAATTTATTTAAACTCTTGAACTCAAGGAGGTTCCAACTTTTGAATCTCTTTCTGGCGGCAGCTAGAACTTCTACAAGCTTTGATCCACCCCCATTTCGCTGCCCATCATTTTCCAAATTTGTCAGATCGTCGGGACCTTCCATCGCATAGAGATCCAGAGGAAGCCCTGGAAATGCTGGTGAATATCAGGGGAAACCCTTCATCATCTCCTGCCACTTACAATATTAGCGGCTGCCTGTTCAACATGACCATGCAGCAAGGTATTCTGAAAAGAACTTCTGCCAATGGGTTCAATCAGCGCAATTTTGATAGAGAAGGAGCAAGGATGGAGAAGAGTCAGGTTCCAATAATTTCGCAATGAATGGAAGCAAGTGTACCTGCTAGCATTCCTTCATCCGATCTCTTGATCTATGTTTCTTCCTACATTATGGGTCTCCATGTTTAAGTTCATGTAAAAAATGGATCTCTATTCTCTGGAATTTTTTGTTCGGTGAATGCCAAAGATTTTGGAATTGTTCTAAACATGGCTAAACTTATTAGGGATGACTGTGTCAGAGGACAGAAGAGTGCACCAGAAAAACATAAATAGCCTCAAACCATTATCATACCAGCTAGAGAGTTTGTTCAAATTATAGCTAAGGATGTTCCATTAGCTAGTGATGAGTTCTCTACTGCCAACGCACTGGGAAAGAGAAAAGACCTCATGATAGATTCTGCTATTTCCCGTTCTCACAATGTTGAAGTGGAGAGGAAACTGGAGCGCTGGACTCCTGATGTGGATGATCCTGAATGCCCTGAACTATACAACATATTTGATGGAACCTGGAATAGGAATTGGAATCAGTTTGAAATAAATGAAACAGTATTTGGAGTGAAGAGCACCTTTAATGAGGAACTTTACATAACAATGCTTGTGAGAGGCCCTTAGATGAGAGAGATTGAACAGGAGGCTTCTAGAATTGCTAGAGAAATAGAAGGGGAGGAAACTCGCGACCGTCATTTGGCTGAAGAAAGGGGAATGCATTTTCCTGACATTGATGAGGAAAGCAAATACTCAGCTGTACATCGCCAAATTGATGATGTCAGTTTAGAAGAAAATGAGGATGTGTCCTCAGATTCACTTAATGCTGAAAGGTTTGATGGCAGTATGAGTTCTGAAATACCCACATCATATTCAAGCATCTCTTGGGAGAAAAAGTACGATGAAGGCAAATCATCATCACCCTATTCATCTGTGGATGAGGAAATATTACCTACATCGACTTCTGATAAAGATACATATAACTCTGCTATCAATAAACTTTTTAATTCATCCACGTCTGATGATGCAAAGAAATGCATAAATGCAGATGAATCCAGCAGCACGGGTCATCTGTATACCGACGAGCCGGTCCAAGATAAGAATGAAAACAAATCTTTTTTGCTTGAGAAATCTAGTAAGGTTTTTAGGGAAGTTCATAAAATCAGAGGAGATGATGTTAAGTTTTTCGTCAATAAGAATCCCCTGCTATTGTATATGATCCTTCATCTTCTGATTTAGTATCTGTCGACCTTCAGACCATGCACCGTCAGACAAGATTTTTGGCCGCAGTGAACCTGATAATCAGTTCGCTGTAACTTCAACATCTTCTATGTCTTAGCATGTTGCTGCTGATTCTGCTTCAGCTGGCCCTGCTTTATAACCAAGTTCTTTGTGTTCCTTGACTTCTGAAAGGACAAACCTGAATCCCAATTTCATGGACTTTAAGCTCAATTCAAATGCCAAAAGCTTCAACTTTTCTTCATTTCGACCATCTGTGCCAATGTCTGACGGTTCCTTGTGTTACACCAATACTGCGCCAACTGTACCACCTATGCAAAGCATGCCTATGGGTGTTGGGTTTGAATCACCATTTGGCGCCCACCAAGCCATCTACAATCCACAGGCCCCTCAACTACAATTTTCTCCATTCATTCATGCTAATGGTCCCATGTATGCTACGCAGATGATTGTTGGTCAACCTCAACCTCTTTACTACATGCCGGCCTATCACCCTGTAAGATATGCAATACAGAGGAAACTTCTTACATGAATCAGATGACAGATCATGAGCCGCAGCTATTGCCTTCCTCCCACTACTCACTGTTAAAAAAGAGTTGATTATTCGTTTTTAGACCCTTGCCATAATACACAACTCCAAGCACTGCAATGAGAGTGGCGGCGCTTCTTGCATAATTCATTAACTTAATGAATTCCCATGGTTTTAAACATATATGTTAACGTGATTATAGAAAAGGAAATAATGGCATTATTGTTAACGTGGTTATAGGAAAGAAATCAATGGTATTAATAGCACTGATTCTGTAGACAAAAAATCAGGATGTAAATAAGCAGATTTTTCTCTCTTAATTTACGTCTCTTTCTTATTTTAGTCTTAGGCTTCTTGTATAAATATCATGTTCACTTTTACAATTACAAGACAAGAAATATAAATTCTCTTTTTTATTTTTATGTATCAGAGATATTCTTCTGATCTTCTCTTCAGCGAGGTCTTGGCTTCGGCTTCGATTGTGGACGTGGATCTCTCCGGAGTCTGACATCTAGTTTTCTTTGATTTATTGTATTTTAATCTGTTAAGTTGTGTACGTTGGTTTCCACCAGCGAGATATTGACTTCGACAAGATCTTGGCTTCAGTTGTGTACATGGGTCTCTCCGGCGGGATCCAGACTTCGACAATCAGCTCTCTGTCACCTCCACTTCCAAATGGAGAAACTTGATATTGCAAATCCTATTGAAATGGTCTTGAATGGTTCAAACTATAATCTGTGGGTCCAAAAAATGAAAATTTTTGATGATCGGTCGCAAGCTTTGGCATATTGTCACTGGAGATATCAATAAGCCAACCAAACAAAAAGATGAAACATATGCTAAATTTGCTGAACACCTCAAAGATTGTGATAGAAAAAACCATTAGATTATTACTTGGTTGCGTAACACCTCTTTCCCATGTCACTGCAAAAGAAATTTGGAGAGTTCTTGGCCCT
This sequence comes from Papilionanthe hookeriana x Papilionanthe teres, assembly GCA_022702705.1. Taxonomy (NCBI): domain Eukaryota; kingdom Viridiplantae; phylum Streptophyta; class Magnoliopsida; order Asparagales; family Orchidaceae; genus Papilionanthe; species Papilionanthe hookeriana x Papilionanthe teres. Next base: position 110,335,737 of record CM040424.1, on the reverse strand, counting down.
GTAGATATCGGACCACTGAACTTGCTCATTACTTTCAGTTATGAATTACGCTTCATAATTTGAAACAAGATCTGGTCAATCTGTGAATAATTTTCTTGCTCAAGTTCAACCGATTTTGAATCAACTATCTCTGGCAAAAATAAGTGAAGATCATCTTCATCTTATTCAAGTTGTCATGACTCTCTGACCTGAATATGAAGTCGTTCCAGCCTCTCTGTTGCATTGATATCCTTTTCCTACAATGGATATAGCTATAAAAGAAATCATTTTCGAAGACACTTGCTTCAATCTTGACAAATCCTTGAATTCTGAAATTGCGCTTGCAACTACTCGTCCCACATATAAAAACTCTAGCGACAACACATTTAAGAATTTTAAGGAAACTAATCATGTATTTGCTAATTGTCCAACCGACGAAGGAAGATATGTTCATGTTCTTGTTCATATTCCTGAGAATTGCTCGACTCATCCTCCACGACTAAAAAGTGGGGTTCAAAACCCAAGACCATCTCGAACCCTAGCGTTATTATCGTCTTTGCTCCTACTGATATACCTAAAATATGTAATATTTTTATGCACATTTTTATACCTATTTTTTATCATATTTCACTTTAATTGAAACTATTTGTATATATATCATTCAGGTACACTTAAATGGACCAAATATGTTAAGATGAGTGAAAATTGATTACATTTGAAGCAAAAAATGAAGAAGGTGTTAAAATGAATTGGGCGCGTAAGCGCCAACAAACAGAGAAGGTCGAGCCTATGCGTCAGAGATCCTGCGCTTAAGCGCCAAGTAGTTACTTTGCAATTTTAAAGAATTTTTGGCAAATTTTGAAGAGGTATTTGAGGCATTATTTGGTACAAACGTGGGTAACTGATCAAAGGTGTCAAAAGTCTTTCAAATTTCACTTGAAATGATGCATCTCTTGCGTATATTCATTGAATATGGACACATTTGAAGGGACACCAAGGCACCTTTTGAGAAAATTTAAAAGAAAGGACTTACATGAGAGAAGAGAGTTCCTTTAGATAGAGGAAAATTAGAGTTTGTTGAGAGTAGTTTAAGTAAAAAGTTGTAGGATCTTACTTAGGGTTTCTTCACACTCTTCTCCTTCTTAGTGAAAGAGAGGGTGAGTAGGGCTTCCTAAGTAAAAATCCATTATGTAGAGAGATTTAAAACCACTTGAGTTGGGCAACTATTCCAAGGGAGTCCTGTAAGAGAAAGGAAGAGATTCAAAGGAACTTCAAGTGTTTGGTGGAGAGGAACTTGAGATAAGTTGTTATCTTTGTACTTCATTTGGATTTAATTGAGACTTCTTGTGTTTTTTACATGGTTTCTACTTTTAAAACTATTTGTGGTTGTTTTTCTCCATGGATTCTGAGTAGTCTTCTTTATCTTTTTCCTTAAAATGAAAAGTAATTAAGTGTTTGATGAGTGTTGTGGAAGTATTGATCTTTAATGCTGGAAGAAGTTGTGTTGATTTAAACCTTGCACTTCATTTATTTCTTGATTTGGACAATCGTGAATTTAACATTTGTTGTGAGAACATGTAAGATCCTAGCAGGTATTGTCTCATTCAACAATAGGTAGGAATCACATGGGATTGTATGGATGAGAAAGTAATTCATATAATTTGGTGCAAATAAATAGGGAATATACTTTGATGTGTATAGAATTAAAGACTTTAGGGTAATAGACTAAAGCCCCTAATTTGGTTTATTTTTTTTGGTTTTGATGCGAGAGTTAGCCCTCAAGTGGAGGGAAAAGAGAGAACTCTAGACTGAGAGCTAATATCTTCTCTACCTAAACCCTCTTCAAAACTATTCAAACTTTAAACTAGCCAATGTTCTTTATAGCATCTCTAAAAAGGGTAAAGAGTAAAATTGCTCCTACTTGGCACAATACATTTTGAATACTTCCACAACAGAATTCCTTTACTTATTTCTTATCCATGATAAAGAAAAAGATATTTTCATCTGTACTTCTTTAAATCATACAAAAATCTTGTTATAGTTAGTAAATTGTCTACTTTATTTTATAATTTAAGAAAATACCAAAAAGAATAATTTAAAGTTTTCTGTTATCTGAAACTGTTTTAAGTAATTGTCTTTTCTAAATAGAATTTGTGATCTAAAAACCTTTTTATCTTTTAATATTTCAAAATTCTTTCCTGTGGGATCGATATTTCGAGGCTTAATCAGAAAGTCTTATATTACTTGATAATGATACATATACTTACATGAACCTCTAAATTAAATATCACTGTTATATTCTTATTTACATCATAATCAAATTTTTGGCATTGTTATAAAGAAGAATATTTTATATCAAAAAATATATATATAAGTTTAATTAGATTACCACAAGCATAAATTTTCAGTTTCCATTTGGTAGTAAAGAGAATCGGAATTTAAGTTTTTTGCGCCGTTGCCAGAGAATCAAAGAAGAAAAAAATCAAGTTTTCTTTGGATTTGAATTTAAAAGATAAATTATAAAGAATTTCTAGAAAAAAATATTCTATTTTTAGAAAGTCATGTATAAACTTTATCTGTTATTGTGTGTTTTATTTTATTTTTATTATTTTAATTGTTAAGTTCTAATAGTTTATACAAAGTTTAGGTTCTAAAGGACTTGTGCCTTATAATTCTGAATTAGAATGAACTATTAGAAAAAATAAAAGAATTAAAAATATAGAAAAATTTGAAAATTTCAAGAAATGACAAATCAAATTAATAGAAATGTTGAAATTCATCATGAATTAAAACTATTAAGAGATTATGCAAACCCTATAGTTGATGAAATTCAATGTGGTATTCAAAATTCTACTGTAGCTACTAATATATTTGAACTTAAACCTGCTATTTTCAAATGTTATCTAATAATCAGTTTGGGGAATCACCAACTGAAGATCCAAATTTTCATCTTGCCAATTTCTAGAATTGTGTGCTAAATTTAAATATGATGGTGTTTCTGATGATGCTATTAGGCTTAGGTTTTTTTCATTCTCACTTAGGGATAAGGCTATGATATGGTTGAATTCTGTAGTACTTGGATCTATCAGAACTTAGGGTGATTTAGCACAAAAATTCTTTACTAAATATTTTCCACCATTAAAAACTGTGAAGCCTAAAAATGATATTACATCTTTTCGTCAGTTTGAAGCCTGAGAACGATTTAAAGAACTACTAAAAAGTGTCCACACAATGTTGTACCAGATTGGTTAATTATTCAAATTTTTTATAATGAATTAGTTGGATCTTTTATATCTATTATTGATGGAGGTGCTGGTGGTTCATTGATGTCTAAACCATTTCTTAAAGCTTATTCTTTAATTAAAGAAATGGCTAATAATAATTTTCAATGTCCTTCTGAAAGTGTACATCCTAAAAAGGTAGCCAATATTCATAATTCTGAAGCTTTTGCAATGTTAGCAAATCAAGTTGCTACAATTTCAAGGAGGATAGACCAATTTGGAATTATTTTTTCTCAACCAAATTCTATGATTGAAGAGAATTCATTAGGTCAAATGGTAGATTCTCAAACAACAATTAAGACATTGACAGCTAATAATAACAAGTCAAATAACCCATATTTGAATTACTATAATCCAGGTTGGAAAAATCATCTTAATTTTAACAGAACTAACAATTTGGGTGGTACTAATCAACAATGGGGAAGCAACCAAGTAAACCCATTGAGGAACTAAAACAACTAAGGTAATAGTAGTTATAGACCTACCTATCCTCCAGGTTTCAATATTAATCCACAATTTAAGGATAAAAATTTTTCTATAGAAGAAGTGGTGTTACAAATGTGAAATCAATTACAAAGTCAAGGAGCTGCTATAAGAAATATTGAGAATTTGTTGTGGCAAATTGTAAATTCATTAAGTAACAGAACCCAAGGAACACTTCCTAGTAATACAGAAGTTATTCCTAAAGACCAGAATAAAGATCAAGTAAAGGTTATTCAACTTAGAAGTAGAAGAGAGTTGGAAAGCAGAGTTCAAAAAGAGATTGAAGTAGAGAAAGAATAAATTGAAAAATCTAAAGAGGATGCTCCAGAAGATTTTAAGAGACCCATTCTCCACATAAGATTGATTTAGAAAAACTGCCACCACCTCTATTTCCTCAAATACTTCATCAACAAAAGTTGGATAAACAATTTTCAAAATTTCTAGAATCTTTAAGAAGCTTACAATTGACATTCATTTTGCTAAAGCTTTAGAACAAATGTCAAGCTATGTAAGGTTTATGAAGGATATTCTTAACAGAAGAAGAAAATTTAAAGATAATGAGACTGTTGCACTTAGTGAGGAGTGCAGTGCTATAATTCAGACAAAACATCCAGAAAAGCTTAAATATCTTGAAAGCTTCACAATTTCATGTGCGATAAGAGACAATTTTTTTAGAAACGTTTTATGAGATTTTGGTGCAAGTATTAATCTTATGTCATTATATATATATTAAAAAAAACTAGGATTAGGAGAAATATCTCCTACAACTGTAACCTTGCAAATATCAGATCGTTCTATAACATATCCTAATGGAGTTGTAGAAACTGTTTTGGTGAAAGTGGGTCGATTTATCTTTCTTATTGATTTCATTGTGTTAGATATGGAGGAAGATAATGAGATCCCTATCATTTTAAGGAGACATTTCCTAGGAACAGGCAGAGCAATGATAGATGTGCAAAAAGGAGAATTAAATATGTGTGCTAATGATCAAACGATCACTTTTAATATTTCCAAATTAATGATATAACATGCAAAAGGTAAAGATGATGAATGTTTCAAGATGGATGCAATGAGATATCTTAGTGAATGCAATTTCAAAACAACTTATGAAAAGAATTCATGAACGAAAGAATTGGAACATGAGCAAGAAGAGGAAATAGAATATTTTAATGATTTTTTTAAAGAATATTCAAATTTTGTTCAAGAAAGTTTTAAAGTTTTGGACATGCCAAAAAAGATAAATATTTTTTTCCACCAATTGAGAAACCTTCTGAACTTGAATTGAAGTTACTTCATAAGTATTTAAAATATGTCTTTTTAGGTGATTCTACAACTTTGCTGGTTATAATGTCCTCGGATTTAACTTCAGAAGAAGAAGAGTGTTTGCTTAAAATTTTAAAAAAATATAAGAAAGCCTTTGGATGGACAATTGTTGATATTAAAGAAATCAGTCATTCATTTTGTATGCATAGAATCTTGATGGAAGAGAATTTCAAACCCAAGCTTGATCCTCAAAGGACATAATATCCCATTATGAAAGAAATTGTTAAGAAGGAGGTATTAGAGTGGTTAGATGATGGGATTATCTATCTAATTTCAAATAGTGTATGAGTTAGTCCTATTCACTGTGTTCCTAAGAAAGGAGGAGTTACTGTAACTGTTAATGAAAATAATGAACTAAGACTAATAAGATAAGTTATAGGATGGCGAATATGCATTTATTATAGAAAATTAAACCTTGCAATGAGGAAATATCATTTTTCATTACCCTTTCTGGATTAAATGTTGGATAGACTAGTTGGGCATAAATATTTTTGTTTTCTGGATGGATATACTGGTTATCACTAAATACAAATTGCTTTTGAGGATCAAGAGAAAACAACCTTTACCAGTCCTTATGGTACTTTTGATTTTATAAGAATACCCTTTGATTTATGTAATGCTCCTGCTACATTTCAAAGATGTATGATGGCTATTTTATGTGATTTAATAGAAAAAGGAATTAAAGTTTTTTATGGACGATTTTTCAGTGTTAGGAACTTCATTTGAATCTGTTTAGAACATTTATCATGAGTTCTTAAATGTTGTGAAGAAACAAAATTAGTTCTTAATTGAGGAAAATGCCATTTTATGGTAGCAGAAGGAATTGTTTTAGGACATCACATTTTTTAGAAAGGTATGGAAGTAGATCCTGAAAAGAATCAAGTGATTGCTAATTTACCTCATCCAACAAATGTGAGGGAAATTAAAAGTTTTCTTGGACATGTTGGATTCTACAAGCGTTATATTAAAGATTTTTCAAAAATTTCTAAGCCTTTATGCCATTTGCTCGAGAATGATGTGATTTTCAATTTTGATAAGGATTGTCAAAAAGCTTTTGAACATTTAAAAGAAAAAATCACTGCACTAGTTATTATTTCACCATATTGGAAAACTCATTTGAACTAATATGTGATGCAAGTGATTATGCTATTGGAGCTATTTTTGGACAAAAATATGATAAAAATTTTCAAAGTAATTTACTATGCTAGTAAAACTCTTAATGAAGCTCAAATTAATTATACCACAACTGAGAAAGAGTTATTAGCAATAGTATTTGTCTTTGAAAAGTTCAGATCATATATAATTGGAACTAAATATGTGGTGCACACTAATCATTCTGATATAAAGTTTTTAATGAAAAAGAATGATGCAAAACCTAGACTGATATGATGGGTTCATCTTTTACAAAAATTTGATTTTGAAATAGTAGATAGAAAGGAATCTGATAATCAAATTGCTGATCATCTGTCCAGGCTTAATTCTAAAAAATCACTTTGTTCCAAATAAGAAATTAATGAACATTTTCCAGATGAAAAATTGTTCAGTATTAATGAATGGTGTGTTCCATGGTATGCAGACATTGTGAACTTTATTGTTAGTAACATTTTACCTTATAGTTTGACACACCAACAAAAGAGGAAATTTATATCTGAAGCTAACACGCATTTTTGGGACGTCCCAGATTTGTATAAACAGGGGAAGGATTTAATTACTCGAAGATGTGTGCCTTTAGAAGTGACTTTTGAAATTATCCAAAATGTTATAATTCTGATTTTGGGGGACATTTCGGTTTTGATAAAACAACATATAAAATCTTGCAATCTGGATTTTATTGGCATACTATCATTAGAGAAGTAAATTCTTATATTAAAAAGTGTGATCAGTGCCAACGTGTAGGCAATATTTCTAGAAGAAATGAGATGCCCCTCAATTATATTTTGGAAGTTGAAATATTAGACATTTGAAGATTAGATTTTATGGGACCATTTAAACCATCTTTCAAAATTTTATATATACTGTTAGCAGTAGGCTATATGTCTAAATGGATAGAAGTTGTTGCTTTACCTCGATGTGATGCTCAAAGTGTTGCAAAATTCTTATAAATGAATATATTTTACAGATTTAGAATGACAAGATTTATCATAACTGATGGGGGAAGTCATTTCAAAATTGTGTTAATAGAAAAGTATTGAAGAAATATCGAATCTATCATCGAATTTATACTGCTTATCATCCTCAGAAAAGCGACATAACTGATGTTTCCAATCAAGAAATCAAAAAAATTCTAGAAAAATATATTAATCCAACAAAAATGGATTGATCAGTCAAACTTTATTTTGCTTTATGGGCTTATAGAACTGCATATAGAACCCCCATAGGAATGTCACCATTTAGGTTAATTTATAGGAAAACTTGTCATTTACATGTGGAACTTGAGCACAAAGCTTATTGGGCTTTTAACGAGTTCAATTATAATTTAGAGGATGCTAGTATGAAGAGATTATTGCAATTAAATGAGCTAGAAGAGATACGGAATGATTCACAAGAAAATGCTAAAATTTATAAAGATAAGATGAAAAAGTGGTATGATCGAAAGATTCTTACTAAACAATTTGAGCCATGACAACAATTTTTGCTATATAATGCAAGTTTAAGATTATTTTCAGGCAAAGTTAAGTCCAGGTGGATGGGCCCATTTATTATGGTAAAAGTTTACCACTATGGCGCTGTGGATATTAAGGATCCTAAAACCATGAAAATTTTTAATGTGAATGGTCATAGGCTGAAACCCTATTTCTTAGGGGATTAGACTAAAGTGAATGATGTTTTGATGTTGAGTGATGTGGCGACTTTATATACTTAAAAATGCAAGACTTTATGAGATTAGATTTATATATTTATAATGGTTTAATAAAGTCACACTTTCAACTCAAGTATACGTATCGTATCAAGTAATTTGGGCTCTAATGGAGTCCTAGTTATAGATCCCACAAAGAGGTGAACGTTCTTTAAATCAGATAATATAGCACTAAAATCCAATACCAAATGTAACAATTGCTTAAGTGTACTACAACTAGTTAATGCAAATTTCAATAATAAAATTACTACAATTACTTCTACATACTAAACTCTTAACTAACACATGAACTAACGTGATTTATAAGATACTTCTATATGAAAAAGTGTCTTTCTTCCTGCATAAAGATCATGATGTGTGGATGATGAAGAATGTTAATTATCTGTATTGTGCCAAATAGGAGCATATTTGCTTCTTTACCCTTAAAAGAGTACCCCCTCTTCTAAGCATGTAAAGAACATTGTCATATCTTAAGTTTAGTCACTAAGTCTAAGGCTAGGCTGGGAGGATACCGGCTCTCACTACGGAGCTCCCACTCACCCTTCACCCGAAGGCTAACCATAGGCTTTAGTTACCAATCTTAAGACCAAATTGGGGATCCCATTCTGTCACCATGAAACCTCCAATTTGAAGTCCATCAAAACTCATTTCCCTATTTATTTGCACTTAATCCCCATGAACTACACAATTTATTCACGGACATTAAATTATTTCTTCATTCTTGTTGTAGAATATTCAATTCTTTTGGAATTAATATTCCTCAACATATTTTAACAATTCAATTGGTCGGATTGAAAAGTAAAATATGTTCTAAATGGAAGAAACATCACAACTTTATTATACTTTAAGGGCACATCAATTCCACATCATCACATCATCACTACTTCATGCAAGAAGAAAGGCAAGGGAAACTACTCACAATTCATGGAGAAGATATAAAAACACATGGATTTTATATATAAAAGAAGAGTCATACAAACCACAAAAGTAAATACAACTTATCTCTTTCTCTTCCCCAAGCAAATTCTTCAAAGTCCCCTTAATTCCTTTTCTCTTCCTTGCAACACTTGATTTCTCCATTTGGAACAAAGATGAAGAAGCAATCTATCACTTTACTCCCTCTTCTCCCCTCCTTAGAGAAAAATCTCTATTAAAATCACAAACCCTAACTTTCTCTTACACTTTCCTTACACTCTCTACAGCAATTCTCTTCTCTTCCTCCTCTCCATTTTCGTCTTGGACACTTAATTTAATGTTAGGAACGCATTCCCCAAGAGTTTCTTCAAGCACCTCTTCAAAAATCTGTCAAAACATTTGAATTCTAAGTGAACCGACATAGGGCGCCGGCGGCGCCGAATAGTGGCGCCGGCGGCGCCCTTTCGTGCCAATAAATTTGTACTCTCTGGAATAGGGCGCCAGCGGCGCCATAACTGTTTTCCTCCAAATTGCTCCATTTTGCTCCAAATTCGTTCCTTTTTGCATCTTTTCACTCCAATCACCTATAAACATCATACCTGCAACAAATCATGAAAAATACATTCCTTTAAAGTGTAATATCACCAAAAATAGGTAAAAACATATAGCTAAAAGAGTATATATTTTTGGTGCATCAAAATCCCCCAAACTTAAACTATTACTTGTCCTCAAGTAATTGTTTTACTACATAAAATATAACTCTAGGCAATGTATTTTTCAATTGTAAGAGACTAAAATTTTCATCCAAAAAATATAGTTTTTAGATTTTTCAGAAAAAAATTTAGCAACTCAGGTCAACATTACAGGTATAAGAATATTCAGTATTTAAGTCTAAGAATTCTAGTCTTCTATTTATTTCAAAATGAACTATAATTTGTTACATTAAGAGTACTTTAAAAGACTATTTAAAAAAGGATTTCATGTAATCTTTATTAGAATGTAGACTAGTACTTTAAATATAAATTCAGAAATGAAATAAAGCTCTCCCTTTAAAGTGATTAAAGTGAAGCCAATGTTTTATTAGACATCTCCTCAAGCTTCTCCTCATAAATATTTTTCTTTTCTTTTCTTTTTCTTTTTTTTTCTGAGGATTACTATATCTGGATAGCCTTTAATGATTTTGAACTTCACTCTCCTCTTTATAAAGTTCAAACTTAAGTCACCTCTTTATTTTATAGTTAAATACAAGCTTTATTATTCATCATAAAGTTACAATCTCTTCTTCACACACAATACTTTAAATCCTTTAACATTTCAAAAATACAGTTTTCTTTACTTTAAATAGTTGACTATAATCAAATCCTTTCATACCAAATATCTTACTTCTACAAAATTAACCTTTATCACTAAAAAGATTTTCATCCTTTCCTTCCATAATATTCAACTGAAATGAAAAGTTTTGGTTATCTTATAATGAAGTTCAACTGCCAAAAGTTACGCTAATAATTTTTGAAAATATAATAATTAAGAACAAATAAAATTTTAGCATTTCTCTACCCTCCCCCAAAATTACATTTTTTAATAAATTTGAAATGGTTGAGAGTAAAAGAAAACTAACATTTCTGTGCTGGGTTCTTGAAATCTTCATAATCTATCTGGTATTAATCAAAATTTACAGCTAGCAAGTATGAAACAATTAGTAGCAGTGATATAATAATTTAAATATTTGCATGGGTAAAGAGAAATTAACATTAAACAACTAAATATCCAACAGAACACTATAGCATGAAGCAAACTATCACACTACATAATATTACAACTAACAGTTCAACATGAAAACTAAATGACACTACATCACACAGTACAACACAGGATTACACATTACATAAAAAGTAAGTATCCACTACATCACATCAATACATCACAACAGAATAAAAACAACAGAAATAAAACAAACAAACTATCTACCAGTCTCCATCATCAGGATCGCAAGCAAGGTCATCGCAGTGGTCGAAGGTCCGAGTTCGTACGGTGTATAACTAGGACAAGTAGGAAATGTCACATCGGACTCCCCTCTCATAAATCCGACCCGAGCATCATAATAAGCCATATCAAACTCAACTTTTCTCTGTAAATAGCCTTCATTCACATCACTCCGGCCTCAAATACATCCATCCTATGATGCATCCTATCCATACTATCACTCCGCAATCTCAACTCGCCGCATGATATCGTATAGTGTCGTGGGCTCGTAAGTAGATGGAACATCATAACTCGTAGTAGGAATATCGTACTCCTACTCTCCTCTCTGCACCCACATGAGCTTCATAAGTACGGATAATGGTCTTTGTAATCGGCCTCAAAGGTATCGCCACTTCCTCGTAACTACTATACTCCACTCTAGCACCGAACACAAAGGCCATGAATCGAGCAGGTGATGTCCTAAGCCACCAGTGGTTTCTCCTTCGGCAACAGAGTGAAAGCTCTTAAAAATAATGGCTCCAATATTAATCTTCTTCATATTCTGGATACAATAATTCAACATAGCTCGTTCCCTAGTAACTTCACTGTGATGATAAGAAGGTAATAGTCTTGCATAAATGAAATAATGCCACACTTTAGAAGCAACATTCAAATTAGAAGCATGGAAGTTAATCATCCGTCTCCGATTCATCTTCCACTCCCTCTTCCATCGGTCGTATACGTGATTACATTCATCAAATTCCCTCACTAGTATCAAAATTTTCAAATTAGCAAACAAAAGGTTCCCGAATTTAATAAAATGCATTGATATGTTGTGGGGTGAACTCAATCAGTTTTCCTCGGACTAGCACATATTCGGTCTCAGACCATAGCACGTTAGCATAAAATTCTCGTACTACTCCCAAAACAGCATTAACAGAAAAGTAACAGAAACGCTCCTAATTCCGCTCAGAAATCAATTGTTCCACAGATCCCTCTGGATTCTCAAATGCTCGATCCTGAATACACTTCTTGTTTTGTAATTGAGAGTCAAGCGAAACCGAGCTTTAATATTAACAAATCTTTCATCATCCCAATCAAATTTTTGCTTCCCTTACTCAATCTAGAGCCATGTGGATTTCTAAATATTGCAAAAATTTACCAATAAATCTCAAATCCACAATGTATTAACTCCAAACATTAATCTAAACAAGTAAGAACAATTTCTACCATATGAAATCTCACTTTTTCTCAAAAATCTCCAAAAATATCATCCAATCAATGTGAGAGTTTCACAAGGTGAAAATCCAAAAATTTTAGTTTAAAGTAATGCTCTTACTAAGAGAAGTGCAGATCTGGCTTCAGAAATCCTTGAAATCCTTTCTATTCCGAGATCTAACAAGCCCTAAAGCTTAAAACCACGAATATGGTGGTAGAAGACGAAAGAAATGGTGGAAAAATGGGTCCCATGCGATTTTTGCGCATTTTAAGGGTTCCAGGCCTTTTTCGGTATTTGGGCGCCGGCGACGCCCGATAGGGCGCCGACGGCGCTCTATTCAAAATATTAGCCAGGCTCTCTGGATTTGGGCGCCGGCGGCGCCAGTCCAAAATTCTATTGGGTTCAAAAATTTTCGTCGCAAATTCAATCGTTTCAACCTCCGCATTCCTATTTAGCACATCAATAAGCATCTATTTCATCTCATAATACATTAAACAACATCACATCACAAACAACACATCACATCACTTTTATATATATAATCCACGATACAACGATTACGCACATAAGTTCATCAAACTAAAAGCAACATTCCTTAGATCCTTAGTGTTGCAAGTACACTACGATAAGCAAACACTAAGTCCTAAGTACACACAAGAAATCAAAGCAAAGTCTAAGCACACCTACTAAAGCAAAGCAAAACAAACAACATAGTAATCAAAGCAAACACTTAAACATAATAAAGCAGAGATACGTAATCCACTAATTACTCCTCATCGGCCTCGAAGTCTCATCCTCTCTAATGTCTCCCATTGATTGACGATGAACGAACAGATTATAGAATGGACGATATGGGAGTTCCTAAGATGAATCTTCAGCCACTACAACATTCTTCTTCAACAGATTAATCAGACCCAACTTAATTCGACCAGTATGATCAAATTGCTCTTTCATCCTCCAATCAATGTGATCAAATAAATCAGAAATATTATTAATAGCATTCATAACATTTTGTACCTCATTTTCCAACTTCTTTAACTTCTTCAATATCATCCTCGAACTTTCGAATAGTAAGGCCGAATAGGTCGTGAACTCTCAGTGGGCTGATCAGCAAGCAAATCCATGTCTCCTTCAACACCACATGTTCTGTAATCATAAAGATCATTGGGATCAATTGGCCTCCAAGGTAGAAGAACATTCTCCCAACTTTCATATGACACCTGTTATTGACTACATAACAGAAATATGGTGGACGGGTGTCCAAGCCTATATTTAGATCCGTGTACAATCAATCCTAGAACAAATTTGATAATGATTAATCCAATATCCACTGGCCTTCCAGTTTGTATACAGAAATTCATAATAGCACTTTCCTTCGTCACCTTACTTATCTTCATAGTAGGAATTAATTTTGCCGAAATAAAGTAATGCCACTCGCTTTGATACCGGATTCAAGGATGAAGAAGAGAAACCGACATATCCATTATCCCTTACTTCCCATTCTTCATTCTCATCCGTCAAATAACGATAGATTTCATTCATATCGTTGCTCGTAGCATTGAAATTTGCGTAATGACAAATAGGTACACTTTCTATCATGAAGAGAACATTAATCCTTGCAGGAGTGAATGGTACATACCTTCCTCACACAAAAATACAATCTTGGTTGATCCCATTCAGATTTGCATAAAATTCCTTGACGACAGGAACAACCACTTCGATGGTAGTGTAGCATAACACTTCCCAACGTCTTTGCTTCACTATCTCTTCAACTCTTGTCGTCGGACTCTCTAAATCTCGATTCACAACACCTCTTTCCTTTATAATCCTTCTTTTCATCATCACTTTATGGAATAGACGCTGTGCCTCGAAACTAATGAACTTTCGTCGGTTGTCGATGCGAGATCTAGGGAGTTCAATGGAGTGTGAATCCATGGGATGCGAATTAGGAAAGGTAGTTTTCGTTCTTCTGGTGGTTATGAGTTTAAAATGGAGTTTTGGGGTGTTTTAAGAAAGAAGATCCCGCTCAAAACTGCCAAAATCCGCATTTTAAAATTTAAAACCCGTCACTTAGAATTTGGGCGCCGGCGGCGCCAGTGACAAAAATTTTCACCGAACTTTGTTTGGCTCGAAATATTTCGTTTTCTCATAACGATCCAATATATTTTTAAGTTTTAACTTATTTAGGGGTAATTAGGATTCTTAAATATCAAACTAAAAGCACAAAGAACTATAAGCAAGCAAATACAACACACAAGCAAACATATGGGTTGCCTCCCATAAAGCGCTTGGTTTAATGTCGTCAGCCCGACAAACCATTCAGTTAATCAGGATGACTTAGCAATAAAAACTATTTGAAATCAGTGGAAAACCCTTCAAAGTACGGTTTTAAATGATGCCCATTAACATTGAAAATATTTCCAGTTTTAGGATCCTCGATATCAACAGCTCCGAAAGACTGAACTTTCACTACAGTAAAAGGTCCTATCTATCTGGACTTAAGTTTCCCAGGAAATAATTTCAATCTCGTGTTATACAATAAAACTCTTTGTCTAGGTTCAAATCGTTTTTTCAATATCTTCAGATCATGCCACAATTTCATTTTCTCTTTATAAATTCTATCATTATGATATGATTCATTTCTATTTCTTCCAACTCATTCAATCGCATAAATCTTTTCTCTCCCGCATTTTTTAAATTAAAATTCAACTCCTTAATCGCCCAATATGCTTTATGCTCCAATTCAATCTGCAAATGGCAAGTTTTGCCAAATACTAATCTATAAGGAGACATTCCAATAGGGGTCTTAAAAGCCGTCCTATAAGCCCATAATGCGGTATCTAATCTAGCGAGACCAATCTAATTTATGAATATCCACTGTTTTCTCCAAAATTCTTTTAATTTCTCTATTTGATACTTCCGCTAAACCACTAGTCTGGGGATGATAAGCAGTAGAGATCCTATGAATAATATTATACTTTTCAATTAATCTCTTAATTTAATTATTTCTGAAATGGGATCCACCATCAGTTATAATTACTCTCAGCATTCCATATCTTGTAAATATATTTTTCTTTAAAACTTTAGAAACAGTCCGAGCATCACATCTTGGTAAAGCAACAGCTTCAATCCATTTCAAAACATAATCTACAACGACCAATATATATAAATTTCTAAATGAATGTGTAAATGGTCCCATAAAATCTAATCCCCATGCATCAAAGATTTCAACTTCCAAATTATAATTTAGAGGCATTTCTTTTCTTCTAGAAATATTACCTACTCTTTGACATCTATCACAAAATTTAACATATTTATAAAAATCACAAAAAAGAGTTGGCCAATAAAGTCCAGATTGTAAAATCTTATAAGCCATTTTATCATCACCAAAATGACCTCCAAATTCAGAATCATGACATCTCTGAATGATTGGATTAATTTCTTCATGTGGAACACATCTTCTAATAATCATATCCTTACACTGTTTATATAAATAGGGCTCATCTCAAAAATAAAATTTAGCATCATATTTAAATTTTTTTTGTTGTTCCCTTGTTAAATCTGATGGTATAATGTCACTAACATTATAATTCACAATATCAGCATACCAAGGCAAATTCTTTTCCATAAGAATATACAATTGTTCATCGGGATGGTAACTTCCTTCTCAAATTTAGACAATTTATCATATTCTATTCTTGAGAAATGATCAGTAATTTGATTATCAGATCCTTTCCTATCAACTATTTTAAAATCAAATTCTTGCAAAAGGAGTATCCATCTAATCAATCTAGTTTTAGCATCCTTCTTTTGCATTTGATACTTGATAGCTGAGTGATCAGCATGCACTATAATTTTAGTCCCAATTAAATAAGGTCTAAACTTATCAAAAGCAAATACTATAGCTAATAATTCCCTTTCAAGTAGTGGTATAATTAATTTGAGCATCATTAAGAGTTCTACTAAAGATAGTAAATAACTTTGAAAGTTTTATCATATCTGACCAACTTTTTATGTGATTGCAATTTATGTTAATAGCAACGGTACCAAAAACTTGATCCTGTTTTAATATATATATTTGATTTTATGATGGAATGTATAATGTGGATTCTACGCAAGTATACGTATCGTATCAAGTAATACAGGGCTCTAGTGGAGTCCTGGTTATCAATCCCACATGGAAGTTTTTAACAGATTTGTATCAGCTAAAATTAAAGGAATTGCTTACTAATATAGTATACCAAAATTTAGAATAATTAACTAAAGCAAATAAAGTAAACTAATGCTTTAAAATAAAATTTATTTAAAAGATTTCAGAAAAAGTGTCTTTCTCCTTGTTTCTAGAGAATTAAGTGAATGATTAATTTAAATGAATTTCTTTTATCAGATATAGTGACAAGTAAGCAGCATTCCTATTCTTTACCCTTTGGCCTGAGTGCAAAGAATATCGACTAATCCTATGTTTGATTAATGAATCCGTGGCTGGAGCTGGGAGGATATCGTCTGCCACTTCGTAGCTCCCACGTTCCCTCACTCGAGGCTAACATCTACACTTCAGCTCTCAAGCAATAGGACTAAATCGAATATTTTAGTCACGTCACACTAAAATGTCAAATTCGCATCCGATAAATAATATTTCCTCTTTATTTGCATCCTCCTTCCAAGGCTTTCGACTTCCCGAATATTGGATGAAATCTTTATTATAGTTGATAATTCAATATATTTTAACAATTCAATGGCCAGATTGAAAGTAAATTAAGTTTTAAATAAAAATTATCACAATTCATTTTAATATTTTAGAGCACTTCTATTTAATTTCACCAATTCACATAAATTCATAAATGTAGAGAAAGACTCAAAAACTACTCGTAATGCATGAGAATTAAACAAAGCATCGATTTCATTTAAAGTTAACAATAATAAACAAAGATACTTATCTTAATTTCCCCGCCTACAGCATCCTCAAGCTCCTTTGAATTTTCCTTCCAGTACAACACACTTCTAAACTCACTAATTACACTCTTAAAACTCTTAAAATAAACACCAAGTAGACACTAATACTCTCTAAATAAACACACACATAAATAGACACCAAAAAGAGACACACTAGACACACAAATTCGTCCTCTATTATGAGGTAGACAAAGCGTCCAAGGGATACTTAAGCACCTCTTCAAAAAGCGTCACTGCGTTCAATGTATTCGACATTTCAACAATCTCGCCGTCGGCGAGAAACGAGCTTCGCCATCGGCGGGCTTCTGAAGGTCTCCAAACCGCGTGATCTCGCTATCGGCGGTCTCGGCTCGCCGTCCACGAGGAGTTATAAATCCTTCAAAAATTTTCTTAATAATCTCGCTGGTCGATGGCTCGATCTCGCCGTCACGACATAGTTCATTTTGTACGAATTTCTTTCTTTTGATCCAAATTTGCCCATTTCATGCTTTTTGCTTTTATCTCTTATAAATCTTCGTTCCTGCAATAAAATAAAGAAAATACCTTTCTTTAAAGTGCAATTTCATAAAAAATAGGTATGAATTTTTTAACATATTTTTCTGTGATCAAAATCCCCCAAACTTAATTATTGGTTGTCCTCAAGTAATTTTTGTACTAAATAAAAAATAAAAATAATGATTTTTGTAAAAGAACTTTTTCAATTCATAATTCAGATATACTATGAATTAAATAATACTATAGTAAAGTTAAATAGAAATATTTTCAAGTAATTAAATTAACTTTATAGATATAAGAATATTTAGTTATCAGATCTAAGATTTCTAGTTCTCTATTTATTTCAGGAAAAACTATATTTAAAAGAGTAATTTACTTAAGATATTTAGATGATAGGAAGTTCAAGAAAACACTATTTAATAAAATACTAATCCAAATTGACCCGACGCTAGCCATTTTCTTGTCAATTTAAATTTTAAACGCTTCGACACACTCCCCTAAACTGAATGCAACATTCGATCGCTACCAGTTCAACCTTGAATTTCAACCAAATCTGATTTAATCGCGAAATCCCCAATTCGAACTTTTCGACTCGTTTTGATAACGAGGTTGTGCAAATGGCCCCGGATGACGAAACGGACTGCGCCGTTGCGTCCGGAACGTCGAAATTACCTAGGAAGGACACTAATTTTGATATCGTTTCGTGCAGGATTGATTTTTGTCCGAATCGACGAAATTTGACTAAAACATTATTTTAAAATAAATAAAAAAAAAGAAAAAAACTAAAATCCATAATTCTAAACCCACGCATCACTCTCCCTCACGCCTCTAGCCGTCGCTCCCCTCTCCCATTCCCGAATGGAGCGTCGAGCCGAGCGCCTTCCTTCCTCGTCGAAAGCCATTTCCTCTTCCTCGCAAGACTTCGTCCCCTCCTCGTACGCGTGCCCGGCTAAAGCTCCCTGCTCCCCTGGCTAAAGTCCTCCACGCCTCCTGCTCTCTGTCGCGACGTTTGTCGCCTCTTCCTTTTTGTCGCGACTTCTCCTGTCACCGACGGCTTTGACTCACCGTCCAGGTAAGAGTAGGTAACTCCGTCTCCCCCTCCTTGGCTATATAAACCCCTCTTGTGGAAGACTGAAAGGTTAGTCGAAATTTGAGGGTGAGGGGAGGTGCTGCAGAATTTTTGAGTTGGTAAATTGCCGCTGGTTCTGTGTCGTTGCTGGAGCGTTTCCGTTCGACCCTCTCTAATCCAAAGCCCTCTTTCTTGTTCCTTCTTCAGGCATTTAAGAAGTAAGGATCTCACTGCTTTCTTCTTTGATTTATTTATGAAATATTTCATGCAATAAGAGGTGTCCCTGTGTTCTCGATTGAATTAAGAAGAAATATCTCCTCTTATCCTTTGAAATCTGGTTGATTGGCCTAGCATTTGGAGGTAACCTGTATCAATCTTCATGGGTTTAATCTCTCTGGTAGTTTACTCACTAGTATATATGTGCTTCATTCCCTAATCATATTAAATGCGCCAAATGATATAATTTCTGGTTTTATTCCTAAAGAAAAAGGGAATTGGTGAATTGCAAGTATTTAAAATTTCCTTAGGAGGCACCTTATTATAGTGCTGCTTCAGTTTATAAAATCTGAAAATGTGGGAAAAATAGAAGGGAGCAGTGAAGTTGTAAATGCTGGATATTTAAGTTCATTGAGGTTGAGTGGCGTGTATGTAAATCTCCTGAAGATAATTAGCTTGCAGCACTCTGAAATCTATTCATTTGAAACATTAAAGATCGTTTTTTGTGTGCAGGCATTACTTCTCTTCTCTTGTTTGATTACATTATCCTCTTTCTTCTTCTTATTTTTTTATTTTTATTTTTTTAAAAAAAAATTGGTATGCATTAGGCTTTTCAAGCACCTTTCCATTCTAAACAGAATTGAAGGTGTTTGGTTATTTTTGCTGAGCTTGGATATTGAGAATCACAAAGGTTGATATGCTTGTTTCATTTTTTTGGAATATTCACAAACATGCCACGTGACTTTTACATATCTATATATGTAATGCTTAAATCTTAATGTGCACATTTATAACACTTCAATCTTTAACAGCACATACAAATATGCATACATATATACATATATATATATATATATATTCATCTGTAAAGAAAAAAGGAAAATATACCTGTTCATATTGGGAAAAGGTTCCCTACTCGAGCTTGAACTTTCATATGGATGCATTTGGGAAACCTAACTTTGCCTTTTGTTCCTCTGTACTGATTGACGGAGACACATATTTATGCTACATTTGATCGGTTTTGGATACAAAGAAGATTAGGCTATATTTAATGATTATAAATGTTGGCACTACACTTGGCAAAGCTTAGGCGTGAACTCATGTCGAACTTTCGCTCTTTTGGAAGAAATTGATGCATTGTTTTCAGACACTTTAGCACTGCTTTGGAACAGCTTTGGAGCATTGTTATTCCTTTTTGAAAATTTGGATTGTTTCATTGAGTGTTGTTTTTTTTATGGAATTTTGAAAGCTTTAAGGGTTTCTATGATTTGGTTTGTTTGAGCCGAATTTTGGTGGCTTTCTTTAGAGATGTTTGGGGAATCAAGGTCACACTAAGAGTTAAATGAGGTTAATGTGAAAGAATGAAAATGGTTACATAATTAAGGCGTTGGAACATGTGAGTGAGTGGTGCAAATTAAAAATACATTTTCTGGAAGATGTGAAGGATGCTAGAAAGACTTGCAATATAAAATTATTTGAGAAGAGAAAGCTTGCAGATTTATTTTGAATTGGGACAATTACATTCATACCACCCAACTTACATGTTTGCATTTGTGACATCTAAATTTCAATATTTACATACACACCACCTAATTCTTATGGGAAAGTTCACATACTAGCTTCGTTCATCGTATTGCTTGATTTTGTGAATCTTTTGCACGTTTGCTTGAGCCTTGTTGTGGTATGGTTTAAAATGTTTATATGGGGGGAATGCCATCTTAACTTGTTGCCCATTTATCTTATTGCCTTACCATTGCACATGGGGGAAGTTATATTACTTAGGAGTTATGCAAAACAGGGAATACATTGGTTAGTAAGTCCTTTCTTCTTTAAATTCTTGGGATGTCGTTACATATATATACATGCTTGGTGCACTTTTTTTGGTTGAATTGCAGGTGTGAAAAATTTATTTTTATGTCGTTATGCTGCCCGATTTTTCTTGGATGGTTTTAGTATTTTTCTACTTCATTTATACTTCGCTCCATTTTACTTTCTTTCCCCACAGCTTTGTTTTATGTTTCCCTTTTCTTTGCCATTACTTGAATGTTATGGGAAGGGTCACACACCACCTTAGGGGTCTAGGTCACTTCACGAGCGTGGCGACACTCTTAGGTCTTTTCTTTAGGACGAGTGAGGGTTGTCGGGGTCCGGGGTGATTTACTTGAGTTGATTGATTTTGAGAACCAATTCACTTCGTTTTACGATTTTGTGTTAGGTGAATTGTTTTCTCCTCTCTCCTTTCATTGATCCTCGTCCCTTGATTTTGTCCTTGCTTCTTGGTTCAATGTCCGCACCTACAGGGGACGTGTAGGTGTGCACATATAGCCCCTTTAGGCTATATGTGGGGCCATCAAGCAAGGCTGTAAGTGCGGTGGGGACATCGATAAGACTCGCAAAAAGAAAAATTACGAGAATCATAGAATGGGGCCGCCCGACTCGTAGACTCGTAGAGAGTAGAGCGAGAACCACGGAACCGTTCGCCCGTACTTGGGGTTTCTACCGCCGACGATCCTACAGGATGTTCGTAGTCCTAGTCCTATTAGGGTAGTCAACTCGTGGACTAAAAAAATATTTTAAAAACAATAAAAATACATATGTTTGAAAAATACAAAATCACCTCCACTACTACACAGCCTACCTACCTACGGTTTTACTTGCATGCAAACAAAAAAAAATGAAATGTGTGAAAAATTTATAAAGGTCCACGGTTGGCTATTCGAGTCGGATTAGGTCTGCCTTCTGCAGAAAGTTGGTCTAGTAGTCAGCACTCAAGTCCGGATATTAGCACAGCTCTGAGTCCGTAACACCACCGCGCTTACGGGTCTTTCTTTCCAGATGCCCCATGGCTTTCTTACGGTTTGTCGTGAGTTTAGCGGGCCATCTGTGAGTTTCTTCCGGTGATCTTTGCGGTTTTCTACGACTTTGTTTTGTTTTCGTTTGTGAATTTTCTCAGAGTTTTCTACAGATGTTCTTTTTCTTTCTTTCTCGATTTTCTGGTTTTTCTCTCATGATTTTTTTTTGTTTTCTCGCCGTCTTTCTTTCGTTAGGTTTTTGCACTTTGCTCCCTTTGTACGTACCGTAGTACTCCCGTTGAGCTAGGTTCCCGCCCACTACTTTTACTCTTGCTTTTTCTCGCGCTAACGACTCTTCTGCAGAAATAAAAAAAATATGAAAATAATAATAAACGAGTAACAATGCGTCCGCGGATGAGCAACAGCATACGGTACCTCTGCAACACTTGTCATTTACTTTATTTACTCGTTATACTTCGCTTTACTTTTCAAGCACATACTCCTCGTTTAGCCTAGCACTTGTTTACTTTCGCATTATACTTAGCTATAGCATGTTTTACTTGTCGTAGCATGTTATTCCCGCTTAGTTTAGCATGTTTCCTGCTTAGCTTAGCATACTCGCTTGTGATAGGTGCTTTATGTTATTCACTATAGCACGCTCCTGTTTACTGCTTTCTTTTGCTACACCTGTCATTGTTATATACACTCACGCTTGCAATGAAAATGAAAACGATAATAATAATAAGATGAAATAAAAAGATTTGCATGTTCACTTTAACTTAAGATTTAAGTTTAAACTGCGATCTTGCTACGATGTGGAGCTTGGAGCGCGATGGGCAGCACGGCCATCGTCAACAGTAAAACCTGTGTCGACATCAGCAAAACCATTCCTTAGTTTAAATAACAACCCTTAGGACTTCGAGGTGGTCCGCCTAGCACGACATAAATCATCACTTGTTCTTTTAGGCCTTTGCATAGTCTTGCTGTGCAATATAAGCCCTAACTCGCTTAGGATTCCGAGGTCGCCGTCCGATACGGCGTAAATCCTCTTATCTTTCAGGTTATTTGCATAATCAGGTGATTATGTAAATGTAATTCCTATAATTAATTGGCAGGACTGAAATACTAAATAATTCTCCCTAAATTGAAGCCAAACAATAGGATAGTCAGGAAGTTGCCAAGATTCCTCTTGGATCCTCAGCTTCTCCTACTTCTCTTCCTTTGGACTCCTAAAATAAACTGTTCCAAATTTGATCCATTCTCAATTGAAACTTCCAAAAACCAATTGTTTGAAAACCTTAAACTTTGAAATCCTTGAGAGCAAAACCACTGATCATTATCGAGAGTTTTCTTAAGTGATTCCCGTCACTTAGGATGTAATTAACTATAGGGGCTTGCCCTTATAGGAAACTTTAAGAACCCAGGTAATATAAACCCTGCTTAATTCATTTATATTAAGAAGAGGAACTTGTCGGCTTATAAAATTGGTTCACATACCAAACGTATGTCACAAATCTCCTAGTTTATTTAATCGAGCCCCATCATCAAGCAGTGTGTCTATTCTTCGGGATAGATACACGGTTTGTGGTTCGGTGCTCGTTTATATAAACTATTTGGGATGTGAGATCGGTTTGATTTCATATCTTAAAACTTTTAAAATTTAAAATTACTTTCAAAATCAAATGTTATCTTTTAAACTATATATATATTTAAATTAAATTTAAAATATGAAAATTCGCCGACAATTTCTGTAGGCGACCCCTTTTCAAAACATATAACCTAAAAATATGCCGACAACTTCTGGCGACTCCGCTGGGGAAATAGTTCCTCTCTCCATTTTGATCAGATGGTTTTGTTTTCATAAATCGGTAGTAAGTCCATGCCCCTAGTGGATCAAACTACCCTTCTTCCGTTGACATATCTTGTTCATTTCTATCTTGAACAGGTTTGATCAACTCTCATTGGATTTTGGAGCCACTGTTTAGACACCCCTAAACAGAGAGGTTCCGAAATCCTCCTTCTTTTTACCTCTCCAAAGAGGTGGGGTGGACCCCCGATAGGTGTGGTGGGTTATGATTGGTCTATCGAAGTAAATTCGATGCGAAATCAATCCCCTGCAAATTTCGGTCCGGGTCCTACTCTTCATTCCTCTTTGAGTTTGAGTTTTTTTTGTAAACAAGTTAAACCTAAATCTCGCTCTCACAACATTCCATTTAAATTTCAACTAAAACAAAATTTCTTTAAAATTTCAAAAGAAAAATAAAACTTTTTAAAACACAGCAAATACACTAATAAACAATACACAAAATTTGAAATAAAAATTTACAAGGGCGTCCAGTTTGTAAGACGAGTGTGTTAACTTCAGTACTTTCACTGAAACTGCAAGACACGGGACGTTACTGACTTCTGGGAATTCTTCAAATGACAGGGACAATGTATTCACCGAAATTGATCTTCTCTTTCGCCACCGGAGAAGAATTCGCTATCAATAGAGACGAGTTGCCTGATTTGGCGGTCATTAAGTTTGGACAAGGGTTCGACAATGTTGTAACAATGTTCGGTGATGTGGCTGTCACAGTGATGAAGTCTAAAATAAGCAAGTTCGTTAAGCCTGTTGTAGAGTTCAACTTGAAGCCTGTTACGGAATTCTCCCCTCTGGAAAGGATGTCATTTGGAATGAATTCTTCTTTTGTTGTAAGGTCTCGCTACAAAAAATGTTAGGATTGCTCCTGGAGTTGTGTCTGCTCTTACTGCTGGATTCACCACCACTGTACCAGTCGCTCCGCTAACTAAAGGAAAAGAGATTCTACATGAGGGAAAGTCAGCCGGCGTTTATGACCTACCATTTTCCAGATTCAATATTGGGTCCAATTCAAAGCCCATACAACTGACAAAGGCACAGAAAAGAAGACCGTCTCTTACGGATAGAGCAACAATGAGTCAACGATTAAACAAGGTATACCCGTTCAAGGAAGAGTCAGTGTCGAAGATATTCCATGACTTACTTCTAAGTTCAGAAATCAGACTACCTGAGCCGAAAAAACCAGAGGCTGGCAAGGAAGATCACCCGATGTACTGCCCATACCACCGGTTGCTCGTCCATACTATAGAAAACTACTTCAGCTTTATGGACTGGCTTGAGGAGAATTTCAGAAGTGGAAAGTTGGTGATCCTGGAAGAATATTTAAAAGAACCTGAAAAAGGTTCTGTAAATATGATTTCAGACGATTCAATTGACTTCTACGCGATGACACCAGTGCTCGGGGAAATAAGTGATGTTTCTCGAAAATCTCCAGTTGACCTTAAGTCATCAAAGGAAAGTCAATTGAGGAGGCTGTGGAAAAGCTTCGAGCTAACATTGCACAACTGTCTAAAGATCAGAAAAACAACATTGAAGAGGAAGATTACGAACTAGCAGATTCCATGGAAGGTGAATTCGTATTAATCGACGTCGTCGAGACCCAAGCAACATTATCTGTGAGCGACACTCCGCCTTTTGGTGAAGAGAACGCCGCAGAGGATTGGCAAAGGGCCATTCAACAACGAGATGAACATATCAACCATTTGAAGAAGCAACTAGAAGAAGTGATGGCTGCTATGGCCACAATTCAAGGAAAGTCACAATCACCGCAAATAACACCTCCGTAAACAAACCAACTAGAGATCATTAATGTTACGGATGAAAGAAGGGAGTGCACCGTCAATGTACAACGAAGAGGGATTCGGTTCGTGGTCCAGCACCGAAAAGGACATTAAGCAAATGGTGGAACAAGCAGGTGAGAGAAGCCCCGGCTCGGCCTAAAGAACGAACATCGATTCCGAAGGGTAGACCATATCCCGAAGAGTTTGATGCTCGTCCAATATCCCGCAGGTTTTGTATCACCTCGCTCAAGATTTTTGATGGTATCGGAAACCCCCGACAAGATGTTGCACACTTTCGAGCAAGTTGTCGCAACGCGGGGGTAGCGATGCATTGTTGTGTCGTCAATTTGTGAATAGCCTTTCGGGGGTCGCATTCGATCGGTACGCGAGCCGCTAAATGGTTCGGTGAGAACGTTCGTAGAATTAGAAGACCTCTTTGTTAAGCGGTTCGCTGGAGCTAGACACCATATCACCATCGATGATCTTGTGGTGGAGCGACAGAAGCCAACTGAAACATTGGTAGACTACATTTTGCGATGGAGAAATTTGAGCCTGAAGTGTGAGCCACAGCTCCGGGACTCAACATGCAGTTGAAATTCTCTTAAAGAGCATCCATGGACCAGATTGCATTTCTCCTCAAAGGATTCACAATCAAAACGTTCGAGAAACTACTTTACAAAGCCGGAAGTTTGCAAGAGGAAGCCAACAATTGGGATTTCCGGAAAATTCTGAAAAGCTAGAGCCGGTCAAGACATTTGAGGAGTCTGAGATAATGGCAGTGGTGGATAAAGGCAAGCAGCCAATGCAGATCCAGATTGAACAGCCTCAACAACAGTACTATCAGCAGTCGTCTCAACAGTGGTCGCTTCGGATGGATGGAAGACAGGGTCCGTCTACGGCCAAGAAACTAAGCAGAGTATATTCTTTCAAAGATGAGGCAGTGGCAAAGATGTTTCAGAACTTGATTAAGAGGCCTGAGTTCAGATTGCCTGAGCCAAAGAAGCCAGATGAGGTTGATAAAAAGGATCACCCAAGATATTGTCTATATCACAGACTGCTTGGGCACACCATAAAAAATTGAATCAGTTTCAAAGAATGGCTCGAGAAGAATTTTAAGAAGGGGAACATAACGATCCCAAAAGAATATTTGAGAAAGCCTGAAAGAGGTTTTATCAATATGATTTCGGTCGATCCAGTTGTTTTGATTGATTCCTACGCAGTCGATGTCGAATGACACGGTGCGGTGTGAAAGCTTCAAAGGAAACAAAGGAAAATAACCGGATCCAGCAGTTTCGGTACAGGTTAGAAGGTAGATTTCAAGACCTCTCCATCGGGAGAATGTAGGGTTTATCGTTTTAATACTACAATAAGTGTAAAAGGGACATTAGCGGAATCAATGTTAGTTTGTCCCATCCCTCCCACCGCAATGAATGAAAGAAAAGGAGTTTGTTTTTGTCAAGAATTGCTCTATATTTGGAAAGCTTAAATTTGGATATTTTGCTAAGACTATGGTTTCAGGGAAGAATGAAATTAATGTTCTAATAACTGAGTCGTTTACTTTAAGGAATTTGGACTGGGTCCTAAATTGATTTCAAAATGAAGTAGTGTGGTTGAAATACGAATAATTGATTCGGGATATCACGAGCCTTTTAATTTCCCGCCATGTGGTTGAGTCCGGACTTTCAAATAAGTTATAATATCCCAGGATTCATGTTAAGAAACATTTTGGAATTATTAATTAGGGGAGTTTCGACATTCAAAATCTTTAACAAAAATATGCACCGCCAGATACAGTAATTCTCAGAAAACAAAGGAGCAAAAAAAAAGTGCTCCTGAGGAGAAGCTTGAGGTGAGCACAAAATCAAAAATTGGTGTCTCAATCAAGACATTCAAAATCTTTAATATGTGCTCCACCAGATATAGTAATCCTCAATGAAAAATGGATAAAAAAAAGGGAAGAAAAGAAAGAAAAAGAAAAAGAAAAAGAATGCTCCCTGAGAAGAAGCTTGAGGCAAACATATAATCAAAAATTGGTGTCTTAATCTTCCCCTGATTAATGAAACTTGAAAGACAACCTTAAGAAGTTTCCTCTGATATTATGCTTTGGAGAGAGTCAAGTTATTCTACGCCTTTTGGTTGGTCATTAATTGGCTCAGAAATATCTTCAGACAATGAAAAATATTTTGATCACATGACCAGAAATTCTGAAACCTGCTTAGATCCAGAAAGAAGGAATTAAAGAATGATGATGATATTAGCAATTAATGGAAATTTGACCCTGAAGTCGTATCCTTCAGTATCCAACAATTCCAACTCCAACTTCAACTCGAAGAACGTCATAGTAATTTCTCGAAGACAGTGTGAACACCCTTTACGAAATCGGTGACAAAATCAAATGACAACTGCTACGAACAAAGCTACGAAGTTGCAGCCTCCTAAACTGCGACGTCCTTTGAGATAACACATCTTTATAGGTGCTTGAAAGAATATAAATTCTGATAGCAACTTAAAGAGTGAGTTATTATCTACAGTTGATTTCAATCAGTTGATGATACCCTCAGAAGTGCTGTACATCGCAACGTTTCAAAGACAGAGTCTTGTTCTACGAAGCGCTGATGCCGCACTTGTCTAAAACTGGGTCCAAATCCTAAAACAAATGCAACTAAGCAAAACTCTGCATCAAACAAAATAAAAGTCAACATTTGAACAAAACAAGAGAACTCTGCACCTTGTGAATTTTCAAAAATCTCTGCATAAGCATTTCGATAAAATTCAGCACTGCATGAACTTCTACAAACATTCTCTCGCACTTTACAATATGTTTTCACAATCTCTCGCATTCATAAATCTCAAGCAATATGTTCAGTCTCGCATTCATAAAACTTTGCATTCCCAAATATCGAGAAAATCTTTCTCAAATCTCAACGATAAGCCAAATCTCAAGTAAAATTCTTCATAGTCATAAGCATAAATCAAATATCAACAAAATTTTTCACAACCACTGCATAAACTGAATCTCAGCAAAAATTCCCATGGACCTCAACAAAATTTCCCTCAATCTCTGCATAAATAAATTTCAACAAAATTCTTCAGTCTCAGCATAAGTCAGCAAAATTCTTCAATGTCTCTGCATTCACAGAATCTCTGCAATTCTCAGCACTCGGGATAGGCTTCCACCCTACTCCCTTCTCAGCAATCCTGAGCAATCCTCAGCAATTCTCAGCATATTCTCAGCAGTTCTCAGCAATTCTCAGCATTTCTCAGCAATTCTCAGCAATTCTCAGCACTCGGGATAGGCTTCCGTTGTACTCCCATCTCAGCATATTCTCAGCATTCGAGATAGGCTTCCGCCCTACTCCCTTCTTAGCAGTTCTCAGCACTCGAGATAGGCTTCCGCCCTATTCCCTTCTCAACAATTCTCAGCACTTGGGATAGGCTTCCGCCGTACTCCCATCTCAGCATATTCTCTGCAATTCTCAGCTCTCGGGATAGTCTTCCGCCCTACTCCCTTCTCAGCAATTCTCGGCACTCGGATAGGCACGATCCTACTCCTTTCTCAGAGAATCTCAAAATTTGATCCTCTCAACGAAGAAATCGAAATTAAAGCACTCTGCATTTCGGATAGGCTTTGTCCTATTCTTCCTCAGCATTTGGGATAGGCTCACTCCTAATCCTTCTCAACATACACATTTGGGATAGGCTCATCTTAATCCTTCTCAGCATACACAAATGGAATAGTTTCAGTCCTGCTTCCTTCTCAGCATACAAATGCATTCGGGTGGGCCTTAGCCCTACTCTTTTCTCTGCATAAAACCAAAATTGAAACTCAAATCAAAATTCAAACTCAAAATTAAAACTTGAAATAAAAAATGAAACGAATCTAAGATCCAATCTCTTAAAATCTTGTGATTTGAAATTCACCTCCTTTTTCCCCAGCGAGAGTTCTGGAATCTTCAGTCTTGGAGATTTACCCGATACTCCCCAGTGGAAATTTCTTACACTTCGTCCTAAGTTTGTCACTTGGACATCCGTGTTGGTTTTGTTGATCTCTTCGGTCAACGCCAATACGCGCGTGTGCTTGGTCGGCACACCACACCTATTGGGGGTCCATTTGTTGACCTCATTTTTGATGAGGTATTGTCTTTTCTCTCTTCTTAGTCCGTAGGATCTAGCCTTAGGCTTTTCCTTTGAGTAATCCTAGAGGACTAGAAATGGGACCCACCGCTTAGAAATTCAAACACTTCTTGACACCCTTCAAACCCCACATGTTTGATTGTAAACCCCCAGGCCACTTGGAGGGTTAAGACCAATATGTGGAGGTTTAAAGGATGAGTTCCTATAGGACTCTTTGGCCTTAAGAGTACCCTGGATGGTCTTGTCTGGTGAGTGTTGACTTGCACACATCACACTCTCACACACATCCTGAACCCTAAACCTACCAAAATACCCCAATACCCTCCAAATAACCTCCAAATACCCAAAATACCATTTTTAACCCAAAATTCCAAAAATTCCAAAAATTCCCAGAAAATCCCAGAAGATCACAAATATTCCCAATTTCATTTTGTTCAACTACACCACAGCCCAATTTTGTCAATTTAAGCCGATTTCATAAAAAAACCCCAATTTTGACCTAAGCCCGACCTAGGCTCCGATTTGACCCAAATTGACCCGACGCTAGCCATTTTCTTCTCAATTTAAATTTTAAACGCTTCGACACACTCCTCTAAACTGAATACAACATTCGATCGCTACCAGTTCAACCTCGAATTTCAACCAAATCTGATTTAATCGCGAAATCCCCAAATTTGACCTTTTTTTGACCTGTTTTGATAACGAGGTTGTCCAAACGGCCCCGGATGACGAAATGGACTGCGCCGTTACGTTCGGAACGTTGAAATTACCTAAGAAGGACACTAATTTTGATATCGTTTCGTGCGGGATTGATTTTTGTCTGAATCGGTGAAATTTGACTAAAACATTATTTTAAAATAAATAAAAAAAAGAAAAAAACTAAAATCCCTAATTCTAAACCCACGCATCACTCTCCCTCACGCCTCTAGCCGTCGCTCCCCTCTCCCATTCCCGAATGGAGCGTCGAGCCGAGCGCCTCCCTTCCTCGTCGAAAGCCATTTCCTCTTCCTCGCAAGACTTCGGTCCCCTCCTCGTACGCGTGCCTGGTAAAGCTCCCTGCTCCCCTGGCTAAAGTCCTCCACGCCTCCTGCTCTCTATCGCGACGTTTTTCGCCTCTTCCTTTTTGTCGCGACTTCTCCTGTCACCAACCGCTTCGACTCACCGTCCAGGTAAGAGTAGGTAACTCCGTCTCCTCCTCCTTGGCTATATAAACCCCTCTTGTGGAAGACTGAAAGGTTAGTCGAAATTTGAGGGTGAGGGGAGGTGCTGCAGAATTTTTGAGTTGGTAAATTGCCGCTGGTTCTGTGTTGTTGCTGGAGCGTTTTCGTTCGACCCTCTCTAATCCAAAGCCCTCTTTCTTGTTCCTTCTTCAGGCATTTAAGAAGTAAGGATCTCACTGCTTTCTTCTTTGATTTATTTATGAAATATTTCATGCAATAAGAGGTGTCCCTGTGTTCTCGATTGAATTAAGAAGAAATGTCTCCTCTTATCCTTTGAAATCTGGTTGATTGGCCTAGCATTTGGAGGTAACCTGTATCAATCTTCATGGGTTTAATCTCTCTGGTAGTTTACTCACTAGTATATATGTGCTTCATTCCCTAATCATATTAAATGCGCCAAATGATATAATTTCTGGTTTTATTCCTAAAATAAAAGGCAATTGGTGAATTGCAAGTATTTGAAATTTCCTTAGGAGGCACCTTACTATAGTGCTGCTTCAGTTTATAAAATCTGAAAATGTGGGAAAAATAGAAGGGAGCATTGAAGTTGTAAATGCTGGATATCTAAGTTCATTGAAGTTGAGTGGCGTGTATGTAAATCTCCTGAAGATAATTAGCTTGCAGCACTCTGAAATCTATTCATTTGAAACATTAAAGATCGTTTTTTGTGTGCAGGCATTACTTCTCTTCTCTTGTTTGATTACATTATCCTCTTTCTTCTTCTTATTTTTTTATTTTTATTTTAAAAAAAAAAAATTGGTATGCAATAGACTTTTCAAGCACCTTTCCATTCTAAACAGAATTGAAGGTGTTTGGTTATTTTTGCTGAGCTTGGATATTGAGAATCACAAAGGTTGATATGCTTGTTTCATTTTTTTGGAATATTCACAAACATGCCACGTGACTTTTACATATCTATATATGTAATGCTTAAATCTTAATGTGCACATTTATAACACTTCAATCTTTAACAGCACATACATAAATGCATACATATATACATATATATATATATTCATATGTAAAGAAAAAAGGAAAATATACCTGTTCATATTGGGAAAAGGTTCCCTACTCGAGCTTGAACTTTCATATGGATGCATTTGGGAAACCTAACTTTACCTTTTGTTCCTCTGTACTGATTGACGGAGACACATATTTATGCTACATTTGATCGGTTTTGGATACACAGAAGATTAGGCTATATTTAATGATTATAAATGTTGGCACTACACTTGGCAAAGCTTAGGCGTGAACTCATGTCGAACTTTCGCTCTTTTGGAAGAAATTGATCAATTGTTTTCAGACACTTTAGCATTGCTTTGGAACAGCTTTGGAGCATTGTTATTCCTTTTTGAAAATTTGGATTGTTTCATTGAGTGTTGTTTTTTTTATGGAATTTTGAAAGCTTTAAGGGTTTCTATGATTTGGTTTGTTTGAGCCGAATTTTGGAGGCTTTCTTTAGAGATGTTTGGGGAATCAAGGTCACACTAAGAGTTAAATGAGGTTAATGTGAAAGAATGAAAATTGTTACAGAATTAAGGCGTTGGAACATGTGAGTGAGTGGTGCAAATTAAAAATACATTTTCTGGAAGATGTGAAGGATGCTAGAAAGACTTGCAATACAAAATTATTTGAGAAGAGAAAGCTTGCAGATTTATTTTGAATTGGGACAATTACATTCATACCACCCAACTTGCATGTTTGCATTTGTGACATCTAAATTTCAATATTTATATACACACCACCTAATTCTTATGGGAAAGTTGACATGCTAGCTTCGTTCACCGTATTGCTTGATTTTGTGAATCTTTTGCACGTTTGCTTGAGCCTTGTTGTGGTATGGTTTAAAATGTTTATATGGGGGGAATGCCATCTTAACTTGTTGCCCATTTATCTTATTGCCTTACCATTGCACATGGGGGAAGTTATATTGCTTAGGAGTTATGCAAAACAGGGAATACATTGGTTAGTAAGTCCTTTCTTCTTTAAATGCTTGGGATGTCGTTACATATATATACATGCTTGGTGCACTTTTTTTTGTTGAATTGCAGGTGTGAAAAATTCATTTTTATGCCGTTATGCTGCCCGATTTTTCTTGGATGGTTTTATATTTTTCTACTTCATTTATACTTCGCTCCATTTTACTTTCTTTCCCCACAGCTTTGTTTTATGTTTCCCTTTTTTTTGCCATTACTTGAATGTTATGGGAAGGGTCACACACCACCTTAGGGGTCTAGGTCACTTCACGAGCGTGGCAACACTCTTAGGTCTTTTCTTTAGGACGAGTGAGGATTGTCGGGGGTCCGGGGTGATTTACTTGAGTTGATTGATTTTGAGAACCAATTCACCTCGTTTTACGATTTTGTGTTAAGTGAATTGTTTTCTCCTCTCTCCTTTCATTGATCCCTCGTCCCTTGATTTTGTTCTTGCTTCTTGGTTCAATGTCCGCACCTACAGGGGACGTGTAAGTGTGCACATATAGCCCCTTTAGGTTATATGTGGGGCCATCAAGCAAGGCTGTAAGTGCGGTGGGGACATTGATAAGAATGCAAATAAAGAAACATTGCGAGAATCATAGAATGGGGCCGCCTGACTCAGAGACTCTGTAGAGAGTAGAGCAGGAACCACGGAACCGTTCGCCCGTCCTTGGGGTTTCTACTGCCGACATTCTAAGGATGTTCGTAGTCCTAGTCCTATTAGGGTAGTCAACCTGTGGACTAAAAAAAAATATTTTAAAAACAATAGAAATACATATGTTTGAAAAATACAAAATCACCTCCACTACTACACGACCTTACCTAACTACGGTTTTACTTCGCATGCAAACGAAAAAAATGAAATGTGTGAAAAATTTATAAAGTTCCACTAGTTGGCTATTCGAGTCGGATTAGGTCCGCCTTTATGCGAAAGTTGGTCTAGTAGTCAGCACTCAAGTCCGGATATTAAGCACAGCTCTCCGAGTCCGTAACACCACCGCGCTTACGGTGTCTTTCTTTCCGCATGCCTCATGGCTTTCTTACGGTTTGCCGTGAGTTTAGCGGGCCATCTGTGAGTTTCTTCCGGTGATCTTTGCAGTTTTCTACGACTTTGTTTTGTTTTCGTTCGTGACTTTTCTCGGAGTTTTCTACGGACGTTCTTTTTCTTTCTTTCTCGATTTTCTGGTTTTTCTCTCATGATTTTTTTCATTTTCTCGCCGTCTTTCTTACGTTAGGTTTTCGCACTTTGCTCCCTTTGTACTTACCGTAGTACTCCTGTTGAGCTAGGTTCCTGCCCACTACTTTTACTCTTGATTTTTCCTGTGCTAACGACTCTTCTGCAGGAAATAAGAAAATATGAAAATAATAATAAACAGTAATAAGTGCGCCGTGGATGAGCAAAGCATACGGTACCTCCCGCAACACTCGTCATTTACTTTATTTATCGTTATACTCGCTTTACTTTTCAAAGCACATACTCCTCGCTGAGTCTAGCCTCGTTTACTTTCGCTTTATACTTCGCTTAGCATGTTTTACTTGTCGTAAGCATGTTATTCATGCTTAGTTTAGCATGTTTCCCGCTTAGCTGTAAGCATACTCGTTTCGTGATAGGTGCTTTATGTTGTTCACTATAGCACGCTCATGTTTATTGCTTTCTTTTGCTACACCTGTCACTGTTATATACACTCACGCTTGCAATGAAAATGAAAATGATAATAATAATAAGATGAAATAAAATGATTTGCATGTTCACTTTAACTTAAGATTTAAGTTTAAACTCGCGATCTTGCTACGACGTGGAGCTCGGAGCGCGATGAGGGCAAAGACGGCCATCGTCAACAAGCAAAACCCGTGTCGACATCAAGAAAACCATTCCTTAGTTTAAATAACAAGCCTTAGGACTTTGAGGTGGTCCGCCTAGCGCGACATAAATCCTCACTTGTTCTTTTAGGCCTTTGCATAGCCTTGCTGTGCAATATAAGCCCTAACTCGCTTAGGATTCCGAGGTCGCCGTCCGATACGGCGTAAATCCTCTTATCTTTCAGGTTAATTGCATAATCAGGTGATTATGTAAATGTAATTCCTATAATTAATTGGCAGGACTGAAATACTAAATAATTCTCCCTAAATTGAAGCCAAACAATAGGATAGTCGGGAAGTTGCCAAGATTCCTCTCGATCCTCGCCTTCTCCTACTTCTCTTCCTTTGGACTCCTAAAATAAACTCGTTCCAAATTTGATCCATTCCCAATCGAAACTTACAAAATCCAATCGTTTCGAAAACCTTAAACTTCGAAATCCTCGAGAGCAAAACCACCGATCATTATCAAGTGTTTTCTTAAGTGATTCCCGTCACTTAGGATGTAATTAACTATATGAGCTCGCTCTTATAAGGAACTTTAAGAACCTGTGAATATAAACCCCGCTTAATTCATTTATATTAGCTAGTGGAACTCGTTCGGCTTATAAAATTGGTTCACGTACCAAACGTATGTCACAAATCTCCTAGTTTATTTAATCGAGCCCCATCATCAAGCAAAGTGTGTCTATTCTTCAGATAGTATACACTAGGCCAGGGTGCGGTGCTCGTTTATATAAACTATTTAGGATGTGAGATCGGCTCGATTTCATATCTTAAAACTTTTAAATTTAAAATTACTTTCAAAATCAAATGTTATCTTTTAAACTATATATATATATTTAAATTAAATTTAAAATATGAAAATTCGCCGACAATTTCTGTAGGCGACCCCCTTTTCAAAACACATAACCTAAAAATATGCCGACAAGTATAAAACACAACAAATGAAAACTTAATCTATTACTACACATACAATCAACTAACCTACTTTAAATAAATTAAAACAATCTAAACATATTAAAAGTTCATAACTTATAAAACTTAAATAACATATTAAATAAAAAACTAACATCCTATCTAAAAAAAATTGCAAAAAAAGTCTAATATCACAAAACACACAAACATACCAAATCCATAGTCCACTGAAAGCACAGAATAAAACACACACCAACAATAAAGTTTTCAAAAGAACAAATAATCTAAACAAACTAAACAAAGTCTCTAATCTTCCACATCAAAATCCCAGGCTATATCATCTCCCTGATCACCAGCCGAGAAGGCCGAGCGAAGCCGGTACTGTGTGTAGCTGGGGCACTCGTGAAAGACAACATCTAAATCACCACTCTTATATCGACGTTCAGCCTCATAATATGCAATTTCGTACTCTGAATGTCGCTGGAGATATTCGCTATCATAATCGTGTCTTCTTTCCAAGAGATCAATTATGTGGTCTATATGCTCAAATCTTCTTTCCATATTCTCTCCAAATTGTTCAAAACTCTTTCTACTCGTGGTCGCCTCATTCATCGCATCTCGAAGGGTAGGAGTGGTGTACCGAGGGGGTTCATAACTAGTAGAGGTATATCTCTACTCAAGAAGGTACATAATCCCTCGTCCCGCATCTCCATCCTTCGTGGGATTCATATTTCTTTATATTAGCTCGAGTAATGGGTTTCATAGTTCAACCCATTCCTCATCATCTCTCGCCTCTACCCTGCATAATCGCGCAGAGTGCATGATAAGACCAGGATGTCCTAGTCCTCCTCCACTTTCATTTCTGAGGCGGGCTAATATATTCTTATAAATTATACTTCCCACATTAATGTTTTTTGGTTCCGAATACGTAAATTCGTAACTCTTCTATCTCTTGTTACCTCACTATGGTGGTAGGTAGGTAACAAAGTAGAACAAATAAAATAATGCTGCGTTTTCGATGTCGCATTTAACATGTAAAGAGGAAAATTTACCCTTTCCGCCGCTTGATCTTCCAGTACGCCTTTCCCATCAGTGAGAAAGTCGATCACCTCTTCCAGTGGTCCTTCCATAGTTCCAAATGTATCATACTCACTGGTATAGGTGTCTCGTACCTCATAATAAGCATTTATCCTCGCAACGCTGAATTCCACAAAAAATCCTCTAACCTTTACCTGCGCATCTTCGCCGAAGTCAAATTAGCATAGAACTCCTTAACTACTTCTACAACGTCTCGTTGGTCACGAAACGTAAATTTTCCCATCCTCGTTCCCTAATGATTCGCTCAACTTCTCCTCCAAGACTTTTGAAAACTCGATCTCGAATGCATGTTCCGACTCGAATATTGTGAAAATATCTCGATTGTGCCTTTGCATTCACAAAACGAGTTTCGTCGTAATCCAATCGTCGCTTTTGTCGTGGAGCCATTTTCGATCTATGAAATTTGCAAAAATTTTAACTAAACTCCCAAATATTACTAAGAAGGCTTCCTACAACATCTAAAATCCATTTAAATCAATTTCCATGAATTTCTTCTAAGTATTTTCTCCACATTTCGAATTTTTTCAAAATATTCCAATGTAGAAGAAATCCATGGTGAAAATCAAAAATTTTTGCATAGGAGTGAAGCTCTTACCAAGGGAAGATGAAATCCGGTGTCAAAAAGTGTTGAAATCGCCTCAAATCCAAGATCTCACAAGCCCTAGGTCGGTTTTTTCGAAGTTTTCAGGAAGGGGATAATGAATAGTGCTCAGTTGACCGGTCAAATATAGGTCTTTTCGCGATCTCGCTGTCGGCGAGATTTTTCTCGCCGTCGGCGAGCTAATTAATTTGACAAAGGTAAAAGTTTCGGGAAAATACGCCGTCTGCAAGCTCGTTCTCGCTGTCAGCGGGATTTCCCTCGCTGTCGGCTAGATAATTCTCACCGTCGGCGAGATCCCTAAATTTCTAAATTTTTTTAAAATTCGTCAATCATTTTCAACCTCGATTTGCCCTTAATCAATCTTCCGATCACTTAATTTAATAATTTAGTATGAAGATTAGATACTTATACTCACAAAAAGTTCACACAACACAAACAACATAATTTTATATATGAAATCCATGAGACTTACAAACTTCACACTAACATCTAATAACATACTTAACTTAAATGTCCAAATCCATAATACTCAGCATCGCAATCCACACCACAACACTCTAAATGCTGAGACATAACAATTACATATAATCTCATCAAATCTGAGATGATCAAATCAAAGTTCGACTCATAATAAAACCTAAATCCAAATCAAACACATATATACACAAATATATGACATAAAATAGAAATCTTTCCTACTCCTCAGCTGTCCGAACTATCATCCTCTCTCGATATTCCCGATGCGACGCAGTGCACAAATAAATCGTAGAAAGGCCCGAAAGGGAATTCTGCAAGAGATTCTTCATTAATCCACCCTTTCCGTCTCGCAAATGAATAAAACCGGCCTCCGTATGTCCAAGATGATCAAAGTGCTCCTTCATCCTCCAACTAATGCGATCAAACATATCGTAGATATTATCGATGGAATTCATCACGTTCTGCAACTCTTTCTCCAATCCTTTAATCTTCTTCGTAATGAAATTTGTTTTATCCGTAAGGGGCCTTACTAAAGGATTGTTCTCGTGATGCTCTATCGTAAATAATGGTAATCTCATCATCGTTATCCAAAGTTGGAAACATATCCGTAGGATCAAGTGGTTTCCATGGCAAAAGTACCTTTTCCCAAGCCTCATAAGAAACTCGTAATCGATCGCATAAAGCAAATATAGTCGATGGGTGTCCAAGTCCATGAACCGACCCATGCACAATCAATCCTAATGCGTACTTTACTATAATTGATCCAACATCGATAGGTAATCCAATTTAAATACAATAGTTTAATATAACGCATTCCTTTCGAAACCTTATTTACCCTCATAAGGGTAATAATTTTGATGAGATGAAGAAATGCCAATGCTTCGAGACAGGGTTAAGAAGTGATGCGAAAAACCGACATACCCGTCTTCGCGCAACTCCCAATCATCGTGTTCATCGGTCGTGTATCTATAAATCTCGTTCATATTAGTATCTCAAGGCACAAAGTTCGAATAATGACTGCATGGGGTATTCTCTATAGAAAATAATTCATTTACCCTTGAAGGAGTAAATGTTACCCATCTTCCTCTGACGTAGACATTTCCATTATTGATCGCATGTAGATTAGAGTAAAACTCTTTAACTACAGGAATAACTACAGCGGATGTCGTATAGCAAAATACCTCCCAATGCCGCTGCGCGATCATTTCTTCAATTTTTGTGGTAGAATTCTCTACTCCTCTCGTCGACAAATCCCCTTTCTTTAATAAGTCGCTTCTTCATCAAGACTTCGTCGAAGATACGCTGTGCCTCCGAACCGACGAATTTTCTTCGGTTAAAAACTCCGCTTTTGTGGTTTCTAAGAGTTCAGTGGCCATTTCGGATCGAAAGGAATGGTCTCTAGTCATTTCTAAGGAAGAGAACATGGTAAAATGAATTTGGGATGGTTTCCTACAAAGAAATGGCTTAGAACCGTCCAAAACCGCACGAAAATTCTTAAGAAACCAAATTTTCAATCGTCTCGCCGTCACGGGAAGTTTCTCGCCGTCGGCGAGATAGTTGTAAAACCGAAATGTTATAAGCGCCGATCTCGTTGTCGGTGAGATCGACCTCGCCGTCAGCGAGATTTCGTAAAATTGCCCAATTTCGCTTTAATTCGAATATTTTCTGATCTCATCATATAGGTTCAAAGTTGTGATGATTTAAAAAAAAATTATTGAGTAGTAAGATTTGTTTTAATAATACAGACTCACTAATTTGTATATAATTAAAATAAAAGACTACTACGGGTTGCCTCCCATAAAGCGCTTGGTTTAACGTCGTCAGCTCGACTTAATTTCGCTAGTAATCAAGTCGACTAAGCATTAAAACCTCTTTAAAATTCGGTCTTCTACCTTCGAAATATGGTTTTAATCTATGTCCGTTTACCTTAAATCTATGTCATGTTTTTGAATCTTCAATTTCTATAGTTCCATATGAAAATATTTGAGTTATGGTGAAAGGTCCTAACCATCGAGATTTTAATTTCCCAGGAAATAATTTCAATCTAGTATTATATAGCAAAACATATTTTCCTGGTTCAAAATTTCTCTAATTAATCTTCCGATCATGCCATAATTTCATTCTTTCTTTATAAATCCTATCATTATCATATGATTCATTCCTTAATTCTTCCAATTCATTTAAGTGCAACAATCTCTTCTCACCAAACTTTCTTTCATATTATAATTAAATTCTTTAATCGCCCAATATGCTTTATGTTCTAATTCAACTCGGTAAGTGGCAAGTTTTTCCATATATAAGCTCGTAAGGAGTCATTCCAATCGGAGTTTTATAAGCAATCCCGTATGCCCATAATGCAGTGTCTAGTCTTATAGATCTACTCCAATCTATTAGTGGTTTACGTACTTTTCTAAGAATACGCTTAATCTCTCGTTTAAAAACTTCAACTTAATCCACTAGTTTGTGGATGATAAGCAACTGATATCTTATGAATAATATTATATTTTTCTACTAGTTTGTGAATATACTTATTTCTAAAATGAGTTCCTCCGTCAGTGATAATCACTCTCGACATTCCAAATCTAGTAAAAATATTTTTCATTAAAAATTTTGAAACACTTTTAGCATCACACCTAGGTAAAGCTTGCGCTTCGATCCATTTGGAAACATAATCAACAAACTACTAATATATATGAGTTTC
This sequence comes from Papilionanthe hookeriana x Papilionanthe teres, assembly GCA_022702705.1. Lineage (NCBI taxonomy): Eukaryota > Viridiplantae > Streptophyta > Magnoliopsida > Asparagales > Orchidaceae > Papilionanthe > Papilionanthe hookeriana x Papilionanthe teres. The sequence goes on along the minus strand of CM040424.1, from coordinate 110,295,569 downwards.
CAAATGAAGGAATAAAAGGTCCCATGAAATCTAATCCCCAAACATCAAAAATTTCAACTTCTAATAAAAAATTCGTAGGCATTTCATTTCTTCGATATATTTCCTACTCTTTCGGCATTTATCGCGTGTTTTTATATATCCGTATACATCTCTAAATAGAGTAGTCCAGTAGAATCCAGATTGTAGAATTTTATACGCAGTTTTATCAGTCCTAAAATGTCCTCCAAAATCAAAATCATGACATTTTTGAATAATTGATTCAATTTCTTCATAAGGCACGCATCTTCTAATAATTAGATCCTTACATTGCTTATATAAGTATGGTTCATCCCAAAAGTATGTTTTAGTATCATGAATAAATTTTTTCTGTTGTTGCAAAGTTAACATAAGTGGTAAAATATCACTTACAATATAATTTACTATATCAGCATACCAAGGTATTTTCCACTCATTTATATTATAAAGTTGTTCATCGTGAAAACCGTCTAAAATTTCATTGTCGTATCGTATAATTCATGATATTCTAATCTTCATAAATGATCAGCAATTTGATTATCAGTTCCCTTTTTGTTAACGATCTCAAAATCAAATTCTTGCATTAATAATATCCATCTAATTAATCTTGGTTTAGAATCTTTCTTTTTCATTAAATACTTAATAACAGAGTGATCAGTCTGCACAATACATTTAGTTCCTATTAGATAATGCCGAAATTTATTAAAAGCATATACAATTGCTAATAATTCTCTTTCAAGAATCGTATAATTTATTTCAAGCATCATTTAGAGTTTTTCTAGCATAATATATAACTTTAAAAATCTTATCATATCTTCGCCCAAGAACTCGCTCCTATAAGATAATCACTAGCATCACACATAAGCTCAAATGGTCCAATTAGGTGAAACTATTATAGGTGTTGTAATTAATTTATCTTTTAATAATTCGAAAGCATTCATGCATTCAGTTGTAAATTCAAATTTCTTGTCCTTTCAAGAAGTTGGCATAGAGGTTTAGTAATTTTTGAAAAATCTTTTATATAACGTCCGTAGAATCCAAAGCATGTCCAAGAAAACTTCTTACCCCTTTCACCGTAGTCGGAGGTGGTAATTTAGCTATAACTCGAATTTTCGTGTAGGTCTACTTCCATGCCCTTTTCCGAAATTTTATGCCCTAATACAATGCCGCTCGTAACCATAAATCGACATTTCTCCCAATTAAGAACTAAATTAGTTTTCTCACATACTTCAAATACTTTTTCAAGATGATTTAAGCATGTGTCAAATGTTGTTCCAAATACAGAGAAATCATTCATAAATACTTCTATTCCATTATCAATTAACATACTAAATATAGACATCATACATCTATGGAATGTTGCAGGTGCATTACATAATCCAAAAGGCATCCTTCGAAAAGCAAAAGTTCCATAAGGACTAGTAAATGTAGTTTTCTCTTAATCCTCGTGAGCAATTTGTATTTCGATGATAACCAAGTGTATCCATCTAAGAAACAAAAATACTTATATCCGGCTAATCTATCTAACATCTGGTCTAGAAATGGTAAAGGGAAGTGATCTTTCCCTAGTGGTCGTGTTTAATTTTCTATAATCAATACATATTCGCCATCCAAGAATCTTGTCTTATAGTGGATAAGATCATTATTTTCATTAGCTTTTACGGTCACTCCTCCTTTCTTAGTACACAAGTGAATTGGGCTTACCTAAGCAATCGTCAAAAATAGGATATATAATACCATTATCTAACCATTTTAAAATTTCTTTTCGACTACTTCTTTCATTATCTAGGTTTAATCTCCTTCTGGGATCTACTCTGAAGCTTATGTTCATTATCTAAAATAATTCCGTGCATACGTATCAAGGACTAATTCCTTTAATATCTCGCTAAAGTCCACCAAAAAATTTTCGTATATTTTTTAAGGTATCTAAAAGTTTTTGTTCTTCGAGATTCATTTAATTCGTATGAAATAATAACTCGGTAGAGTCGAAGAATTACCTAAGTAAGCATATTTCAAATGATTAGGTAACATTTTTAACTCAAGTTCAGGAGGTTTAATAATCGATGGAACTATATTTTTTTCAGAGTTTTATGTATTATCCAAAAATTCAAATTTCTCTTGAATATAATCTAGTTCTTCATTTATATCGGCTTTTTCAATTAATTCAGTATTTTCTTTTTCTAATTTTTCTTCATAATATTCCTTAAAATGATCTTTCTGTAAATGATCAAGTACTTCCATTCGAAAACACTCATCATCTTTTTTTAGCACAGGATATTTCATTGATTTAACAATATTAAAAGTTACTTTTTGGTCATTTACTCTCATAGTTAATTCTCCTTTCTGAACATCAATCATAGCTTTCCCAGTGGCTAAAAATGGTCTTCCTAAAATGATAGGAATTTCTTTATCTTCTTCTATATCTAAAACAATAAAATCTACAGTGGAAGATAAATTTATCCACTTTTACTAAAACATCTTCAATAACTCCCTTAGATATGTAACGTAACGATCATCTAACCGAAGGGTTATCGAAGTAGGTGAAATTTCTCCCAATCCTAATCTCTTAAAAATTGATAGAGGCATTAGATTGATGCTTGCTCCTAAGTCACACAAAGCTTTTCATAGAATTTTTCTCCAATAACAGCAGGTATAGTGAAATACCGTGATCTTTTAATTTTTCGAGAAGCTTTTTCGAATAATAGCACTACACTCTTCACTAAGTGTGACCATTTCATTATCGGTAAAATTTTTTTTTTATTTAGAATATGTTTCATGAATTTTACATAGTTTGACATCTATTCTAAAGCTTCTACGAAAGGAATATTTATTGTTAATTTCTTTAGAATTTCAAGGAATTTAGCAAACTGTTTATCTTTTTTATGTTGAATTAGTCGTTGAGGAAATGGTATGGAGGTTTTTCAACGTAAATTTTCATTGATATTAAAGGATTTTCTATGTTCGGATCTTTGTTGATTCTTTTCCTTTTCGATTTCCACTTCTTCTTTTCGACTTTCAAGTTCTTTCGAATTCGATGTTCTAATTCTTTTCCACTTCGTAATTGTATCGCTTTAATTTGTTCATTTCCTTTATCTTTGGGATTTATTTCCACATTACTAGGGAATCTTCCAGGTATTCTATTATTAAGCTCGGTGGCGATATGTCCAAGTTGAGTTTCAATATTTTTAATAGCTGTTCCTTGATTTTGTAATTGATTTCCTTGATTTTGTAATTGATTTCTTTGATTTTGTAATTGTTGACCCATATTTAATATTAATTCTTCTATAGATAATTTCTTATCTTTAAATTGTGGGTTATTATTATTAAATCTGAGTGGATAATTAGGTTCATAATTAGAATTTTCTTGATTAGAGGGATTTCTTATTGGTTGTGTTATGTTGTTCATCCATGGTTGATTAGGTGTATTATTATTCCAATTAAAATTAGGATGATTTTTCCATCCAGGATTATAGTAATTTGCATATGGATTATTGGGTCTGTTATTAATAGCATTTATAGTTTCATAATGAGATTGTGATTCTATAAGTTGTCCAGGATGAGTTTTCTTCTAATATAGTTGGAGAGTAATTCATTCCAAAATGATCTAATTTTTTAGATATAGCAGACGATTTGCGAAGCTAACATAGATATCGCATCATTTTCATGAATACTAGCTATCTTTTTCGGATTCATTCTATCAAGCAGCTATTGAAAATTATTGGTAGCCATTTCTTCGATTAGTTCATAGGCTTCATTAAATGGTTTTGACATTAATGATCCTCCAAAGAAGAAGCATCGATGATCGATCTTAAAGATCCTACTAATCCATTATAGAAAGTTTGAATAATTAACCAATCTGGCAATGCATGATGTGGGCATTTCCTAAGAAGTTCTTTAAATCTCTCCCAGGCTTCATATATTGATTCTCCATTAAACTGACTAAAAGAAATATCATTTCTAAGCTTAGCAGTTTTAGAGAGTGGAAAATATTTGGATAGAAATTTTTGTGATAACTCTCCCCAAGTTTTAATAGATCCAGGTGCTAACGAATTTAACCACATTTTAGCCTTATCCCTTAAAGAAAAAGGAAAAAGTCTAAGTCTAATAACATCGTTAGATACGCCTTCATATTTGAAAGTAGCACATAGTTCTAAAAAACTAGCAATATGTAAATTAGGATCTTCAGTAGGTGAACCACTAAATTGATTGTTTTGTACCATTTGGATAATTGCAGGTTTAAGTTCAAATGAGTTAGCAACATACATCGGTGGTTTTGAATAGTTAAATGAATTTCATCTAATGTAGGGTTGGCATAATCTCTTAATGGTCTCTGTTGATTAATATATTCATTTTCAGGAATATTCGCCATTTGTGTTAATTTTATAATTTATCTTTTTTGTTTTCTAATTCTTTTAATTGTACGCTCTATTTCTGAATCGTAAGGTATTAAATTTTCGATTCCAAATTTTCGCATACAATTTTATAAAATAATTTTTAAAATAGTATGTTACTCTAGTAAATAATTTCTTTACTTCCCCGCAGAACGGCGCCAAAAACTTGACCCGCTTTTTGTATATTTGCAATTTATGTTAATAGAAACGGCACCAAAAGACTTGATCCCGCTTTAATATATATATTTAATTTTATGATGAATGTATAATGTGGATTCTACGCAAGTATACGTATCGTATCAAGTAATACAGGGCTCTAGTGGAGTCCTGGTTATCGATCCCACAGGGAAGTTTTTAACATATTTGTATCAGTTAAATTTAAAGGAATTACTTACTAATATATTATACGAAAATTTAGAATAATTAACTAATGTAAACTAATGCTTTAAATAAAGTTGATTTAAAAGATTTCAGAAAAGTATCCTTCTCCTTGTTTTTAGAAAATTAAGTGAAAGATGAATTCAAATAGAATTTTGTTATTGTATCGTGACAAATAGGAGCATTCCTATTCTTTACCCTTTGGTCCAGTGCAAAGAACATCGACTAATCCTATGTTTGATTACCGAATCATGCGGTAGGTCGGGAGGATACTCGGCCGCCACTTCGTAGCTCCCACGTTCCCCTCACTCCGAGGGCTAACATCTACACTTCGACCTCAAACAATAGACCAAATCGAATATTTTAGTCCGTCACACTAAAATGTCCAATTCTACGTCCGATAAATAATATTTCCCTATTTATTTGCATCCTCCTTCCAAGGCTTTTGACTTCCTGTAATATTGGATGTAATCTTTATTATAGTTTATAATTCAACATATTTTAACAATTCAATGGACGGATTGAAAGTAAATTAAGTTTTAAGTAAAAATTATCACAATTTATTTAAATATTTTAGGCACTTCTATTTAATTTCATCAATTCACTTAATTTCATAAACGAGGAGAAAGACTAAGAAAACTACTCGTAATGCATGGGAATTAAACAAAGCATGGATTTCATTTAAAGTTAACAACGATAAACAAAGATACTTATCTTAATTTCCTCCCAAGCAGTACTCCTCAAGTTCCTTCGACTTTTCCATCTAGTACAGCACACTTCTAAACTCACTAATTACACTCTAAAAATCTTAAAATAAACACCAAGTAGACACTAATACTCTCTAAATAAACACACACACATAAATAGACACCAAAAAGAGACACCCTAGACACACAAATTTGTTCTCTATTTATAGAGGTAGACAAAGGTCCAAGGGGTACTTAAGCATCTCTTCAAAAAAGTGTCCAGGTTCAATGCATCTGACATTATGAACAATCTCGCCGTCGGCGAGAAACGACCTCGCCGTCTGCGGGGCTTCTAGAAGGTCTCTAAACCGCGTGATCTCGCCGGCTGGCGGCCGGGGCTCGCTCGTCGGCGAGGTAGTTATAAATCCTTCGTAAATTTTCTTAATAATCTCGCCGTCGGCGGGCTCGATCTCGTCGTCAGCGGCATAGTTCATTTTGCATGAATTTCTTTTTTTTATCCAAATTTGCTCCATTTCATGCTTTTTGCTTTTATCACTTATAAATCTTCGTTCCTGCAATAAAATAAAGAAAATATCTTTCTTTAAAGTGCAATTTCATAAAAAATAGGTATGAATTTCTTAACATATTTTTCTGTGATCAATATCTTTGCCCCAACGCAACTCTAATAGGATAATCACTAGCATCACACATCAATTCAAAGGGTTTCTCCCAATCAAGTGAAACAATTATAGGAGAAGTGATTAATTTTTCTTGTAATTCAAATGCACGCAAACATTCTTCATTAAAATCAAACTTCCTATCATTTTGTAGAAGTTCGTACAAGGGTTTAGTAATTTTAGAAAAAATTTTAATATAACGCTTGTAAAATCCAGCATGTCCTAAGAAGCTCCACACCTCTCTCACAGTAGTGGGTGGTGGTAATCTCTCAATTACTCGAATTTTAGCAGGATCAACCTCCATACCAAATTCAGAAATTTTATGCCCAAGCACTATTCCTCCTGCAACCATAAATTAACATTTTTTCCAGTTCAGAACTAAATTTGTTTTTTCGCAGAGTTGCAAAACTTTTGTCAAGTTTTCCAAACAAAAATATCAATAGAAGTTCCAAGCACAAAAAAATTATCCATGAAAACTTCTATTCCATTATCTATCATACTGCTGAAGATAGACATCATACATCTTTGAAAAGTTGCAGGTGCATTACACAATCCAAAAGGCATTTTTTGAAAAGCAAATGTTCCATAGGGGCTAGTAAACATTGTCTTTTCTTGATCCTCAGGAGCAATAGGTATTTGATGATAACCAGTATATCCATCCAAAAAGCAATAGTACTTGTGTCCAGCAAGTCTATCCAACATTTGATCAAGAAAAGGAAGAGGAAAGTGGTCTATTCGGGTGGCAACATTAAGTTTTCTATAATCAATACAAATTCTCCATCCATTAACTTGTTTAGTAGGTAAAATTTCATTCTTTTCATCCACTTCCACAGTCACTCCACCTTTCTTCAGTACACAATGAATTGGACTTACCCAAGAACTATCCGAAATAGGATAAATAATTCCAACATCTAGCCATTTTAATATTTCCTTCTTAACTACTTCTTTTATTATAGGATTTAATCTCCTTTGTGGATCAATTTTAGGTTTATGTTCTTCATTTAATAAAATTCTATGCATACAGATCGAAGGACTGATTCATTTGATATCTGCCAAAGTCCATCCAAAAGCTTTTTCTTATCTTTTTATGATTTCCAATAATTTTTGTTCTTGATATTCAGTTAACTCTGAAGATACAATTACTGCTAGGGTAGATGATTCTCCTAAGAACATATGCTTAGGGAGAATTTTCATCTAAATTTTAGGAGATTTATCAATAGATGAAATTAGACTTTTATCTCCACCTTTCATGGTATCTAACACTTCAAATTTCTCCTGAATATACTCCAATTCCTTATTCTTCTCATTATCTGAATCTGTTTCATTTTCAGTTTTATCTTCAATTATATCTTCATACTCCATATTCTTTTCAAACACCTCTTTAAAATAGTCATTTCTCAAATATTTGCAGACTTCCATCCTAAAACATTCATTATCTTTTGTAACTGAGGGATACTTCATAGATTTCAAAATATTAAAGGTCACATCTTGATCATTAACTCTCATAGTTAATTCCCCTTTTTGAACATCAATTACTGCTCTTCCAGTAGCTAGGAATGGTCTTCCTAAAATAATTGGAATATCTTTATCTTCGTTCATATCTAGCACAATAAAATTCACAGAAAAGATAGATTTATCCACTTTCACTAACACATCTTCTACCACTCCCTTAGGATAAGTAATAGAATGATCAGCTAATTGAAGAGTTACAGATGTAGGAGAAATTTCTCCAATTCCTAATCTTTTGAAAGTTGATAAAGGCATAAGGTTAATACTAGCTCCCATATCACATAAGGCTCTTCCAAAAAACTTTTTACCTATAGCACACGGGATAGTGAAACTACCAGGATCTTTAAGTTTTTCAGGAAGCTTTTTCGAATTATTGCACTACACTCTCCGCTAAGTGCAACGATCTCATGATTCATGAACTTTCTCCTCTTTTTAAGAATATCCTTCATAAATTTCGCATAATCAGGCATCTGTTCTAATGCTTCAACTAAAGGTATATTTATTGTTAACTTCTTAAGGATTTCCAAAAAATTTTTAAATCTATTATCCCTATTTCTCTGCTTCAATCTTTGAGGAAATGGAGGAGGTGGTTTTTCAACAGTAATCTTCATAGGTTCAAGAAGATATTCCCGATCTGGATAAATCTTATTTGAACCTTTTACAATATTCAACTTCTCCTTCTCTTCTTCAACTTCTTTCTGCACTCTAGTTTCTAATTCTTTTGCACTCCTTAATTGAATAGCCTTAAGTTGCTCCTTGTTTTGATCTTTTGGATTGATCTTCACATTACTAGGAAGCGTTCCCGAAGGTCTATTATTAAGCGTAGTGAAAATATGTCCCAATTGATTTTCAATATTTTTTATCGCAACACCTTGAATTTGTAATTGATTACCCATATTCAAAATCATTTCATCTGTAGACAACTTCTTATCCTTAAACTGTGGGTTATTATTAAATCCAAGAGGATAAGATGGTCTAAAGTTAGTATTTCCTTGGCTGTTTGAATTTCCACCTGGGTTCATAGAAGTTTGTCCCCATTGTGGGTTCACATTAGTATTACTATTATTCCAATTGAAATTTGGGTGATTCTTCCAACCAGAGTTATAATAATTCGAATAAGCTTTGTTAGGTCTATTAATTGCATTTAAAGTTTCATAAGGTGTTTGAGATTCCGTTATTTGCCCAAATGAATTTTCCTCTAACACTGGGGGTAGTTGAGAATAATTCATTCCATATTGATCTATTTTCTTAGAAAGTGCTCGCTATTCGAGAAACTATCATAGTCATCATATCAGAATCATGAACACTAGCTACTCTCTTAAGATTTACCCGTTCAGAGGGCCATTGAAAATTATTAGTAGCCATCTCTTCAATTAATGAATATGCTTCATCAAAAGGTTTTGACATTAACGATCCACCAGCAGCAGCATCAATAATTGATCTTAATGATCCCACTAATCCATTATAAAAAGTTTGAATTATTAACCAATCTGGCAAAGCATGATGTAGACACTTCCTAAGAAATCTTTAAACCTCTCCCATGCTTCATATATTGACTCTCCTTCAAACTGACCAAAAGATGTGATATCATTTCTTAATTTAGCAGTTTTTTATGGAGGGAAATATTTTGATAGAAACTTTTGAGAAAGTTCTCCCTAAGTTCGAATAGATCCAGGTGCTAATGAGTTTAGCCATGCCTTAGCTTTATCACTTAAGGGAAAAGAAAAAAGTCTAAGTCTGACAGCATCATTCGACACTCCGTCATACTTAAAAGTAGCACACAGTTCTAAAAAATTAGCGAGATGTAAATTTGGGTCTTCATTAGGTGTTCCTCCGAATTGATTATTTTGTAACATTTGGATAATAGCAGGTTTAAGTTCAAACGAATTAGCAGCAACATCAGGATTTTGAATAGTTACGTGAATTTCATCTGTTGTTGGTTTAACATAATCTCTTAAAGGTCTTGGCAAATTTCCAACATTAATATTATGATTCTCTTGATTATTTGCCATTTCACAGTAATTTTCAGTTTGTTTTTGTTTTTTTCTAATTTTTCTAATAGTACGCTCTAACTCTGAATCGTAAGGTATCAAACCTACAGATCCACTACTACACAAATAAAATCACACTACTAAGTAAATAAGCACACAAATATACTACAAAGTAAAGGTTTTCAGTTACTACAATATCTATAAATAAGTACTGTTTATCTACTTCCCCGACAACGGTGCCAAAAACTTGATGCGACAACTTTATATACTTAAAAATGCAGGACTTTATGAATTTAGATTTATATATTTATAATGGTTTAATAAAGTCACACTTTTAACGCAAGTATACGTATCGTATCAAGTAATACATGGCTCTAATGGAGTCCTCAGTTATCGATCCCACGAGGAGGTGAACGTTCTTTAAATCGGATAATATAACACTAAAATCCAATACCAAATGTAACAATTTCTTAAGTGTACTACAACTAGTTAATGCAAAGTTCAATAATAAAATTACAACAATTACTTCTACGTACTAAACTCTTAACTAACACACGCACTAACTTATGTGATTTATAAGATACTTCTATATGAAAAAGTGTCTTTCTTCCTGCATAAAGATCATGATATGTGGATGATGAAGAATGTTAATTATCTGTATTGTGCCAAATAGGAGCATATTTGCTTCTTTACCCTTAAAAGAGTACCCCCTATTCTAAGCATGTAAAGAACATTGCCATATCTTAAGTTTAATCACTAAGTCTAAGGCTAGGCTGGGAGGATACCGGCTCTCACTACGGAGCTCCCACTCACCCTTCACCTGAAGGCTAACCATAGGCTTTAATTACCAATTTTAAGACTAAATTGGGGATCCCATTCTGTCACCATGAAACCTTCAATTTGAAGTCCACCAAAACTCATTTCCCTATTTATTTGCACATAATCCCCATGAACTACGCAATTCATTCACGGACATTAAATGATTTCTTCATTCTTGTTGTAGAATATTCAATTCTTTTGGAATTAATATTCCTCAACATGTTTTAACAATTCAATTGGCTGGATTGAAAAGTAAATTAAGTTCTAAATAAAAGAAATATCACAACTTTATAATACTTTAAGGGCACATCAATTCCACATCACATCATCACTACTTCATGCAAGAAGAAAGGCAAGGGAAACTACTCACAATTCATGGAGAAACATGGATTTTATATATAAAAGAAGAGTCATACAAACCATAAAATTAAATACAACTTATCTCTTTCTCTTCCTCAAGCAAATTCTTCAAAGTCCCCTTGATTCCTTTTCTCTTCCTTGCAACACTTGATTTCTCCCTTTGGAACAAAGATGAAGAAGCAATCTCTCACTTTACTCCCTCTTCTCCCCCTCCTTAGAGAAAAATCTCTCTTAAAATCACAAACCCTAACTCTCTCTTACACTTTCCTCACACTCTCTACAGCAATTCTCTTCTCTTCCTCCTCTCCATTTTCGTCTTCGACACTTAATTTAATGTTAGGAATGAATTCCCCAAGAGTTTCTTCAAGCACCTCTTCGAAAATTCGCCAAAACTTTTGATCGTGCCAATAAATTTGAACTCTCTGGAATAGGGCGCCGGCGGAGCCAGAACTATTTTCCTGCAAATTGCTCCATTTTGCTCCAAATTCATTTCTTTTTGCATTTTTTTCGCTCCAATCACCTATAATCATCATACCTGCAACAAATCATGAAAAATATTTTCCTTTAAAGTGCAATATCACTAAAAATAGGTAAAAACATATAGCTAGAAGAGTATATATTTTTGGTGCATCATTGTGTCACCCAGAATAAGCACTGGGTTTGTCGGGCTGACGACGTAAAACCAGACGCTCCGTGGGAGGTAACCTATAGTTATCAATGTGCTTTTGTTTTGTTGTTGTTGTATTTGTTTTTGGAGAATTGTGGTAGTGTTTTAAACTTTTGGTGATAATTTTAAGGCTTTGAATGATGTCTTAGATGTGTGAGATTGAGTTTTTGGATGTTAAACTGACCTGTGCTTAACTGAGCACTGGCACTTAAGCAGTGGAGTTATAAAAATGTACCTAAACAATGTTCTAGAGGAATTAAATGCAGGAAAGTGGCCTTGAACGTTATTTTGTGGTTTTTAAACATAGTTAGTGTGTATAGGCTCTACTAAAGTGTATAAATAGCATGGAAATGAATAGGAAAGTTGCCTCTTTCAAATTTTTTTCTTAAGTCTAAGAGAGGAAGATTTGAGTTATTTAAAGAGAATTATGATAGCATAAATGTCTTCTTGAGAGAATGATTTGAAGAAGAAGGAAAAAGCCGTTAAGAAGAAGTTTGTAAGTCAAAGGGCACAAGAGTTATATAATTGATTTCTAGCTGTTAGTATGGAAAGAATAACAAAGAAAATTGTGAAGATTAAGGATAATGTGGCATCAATTGAGGTAAAGGTAAATGAAACTAATGCACATTTAGTGCATATTGGCTGGCAACCAAAAATGCAATTCAGTCATCAAGTTATATTGAAGAAGCGAACAAGGCAATGTATCTTAAAAACAAATGGATTAAAGAGGATTCTATCAGAGTTCTTCATCATCGTCCATTTTATCAAATATTTTTGCCAAATGATCCAGAAGGAAAAAATGAAGGTCAAGGATATGTTACACCTAACAGAGAATGGACTTAAGTTCTTTGTTTAATTTGTTTCCTTATTTCTGTGTGTTTGTTTGTTATAAGTGTTTAATGTAAGTATGTCTTGCATTATGATGATTCAGAGGGTATCTCATCCAAAAAATTTTTGAAATGAGATTAGTCATGTGATGTGTGTTTGTAGTTATTGAATATATGTTAATGAAAGTGTTTTGTTTGTGTGAAAATTTTTGTATTGTTGTGATCGAATCGAATTTGTGAAATATGGAAAATTTTGAGAAAGAAGAGAGGAGAATGGAAGAAATTGTTATAATGATTTATTTAAGTCCATGTGAGGGTGGTTAACTTGGGGAGTTGTGCATTTGAATCAAAATTTAGAAAAATCAAAATTTTTCCATTGGAGCCTAAGTACAAATACCAGCGTTTAAGCGAGAGTAAACCCAAAAGCCCTGTACCTAAGAGCCAAAACAGTCGCGCTTCAGTGCCGGTTCACTAAAACCAGTTTAAGACTGTTTTAAGTGCCAAAAATCGCTATTTTTTCCCATTTTATCATCTTCTTCCTCAAGCTTTCACATTTTTACTCGTAGGGCATCCCTATAAGTGAAGATTTCTTGGTGGATTCAAGCCAAATTTGTGGATTTTATCTTCTCAAGATTAGAGCTTCTATTTTCTATAAAAAGTTTTTTATTTTCAGCATTGATTTTGAGTTCATTATGGAAATTTCGAATATTTTACTATTCATGGTGAAAATTTGATGAAAATTAATGGATTTTACTTGGAAGAGTAAGTTTAAGCTTTTAGAGGTTAGATCTAGTGAGTTTGAGTTGATTTTAAAATTTATTGTGAATTTATTTGAAAATTTTAGAATGCCACTAAGAATGAAAAGAAGCAAGGGGAAAGGTACATTTGAGTTGACCAAATTTGTGAGTCCTAAGGCTCAGAATTGTTATGTTGAAGCACTTCAATCGAGGAAGTTAATCCCTGAATGATGTATTAAAAATACGGGTGGAGAAGTAGAAGTTTTAGTTGTTCACCTACAGTGGGACAAATTCTGCTCTTTCTTTGTTGTTGTTGTGATATCTGTAGTTAGGGAGTTTTATGCAAATCTCCCTGAATCTGAAGATGATCTAGTGATGGTGAGAGGGAAGATAGTAGCATTTACACCTGACGTAATCAATTCATTTTACAAATTTTTTACAGTCACTTTGTGTTTTTATTCCAATTACAATCCTACGAAGGAGGAGTTAGATGAGATTATATCTTCATTAACTGCTGAAAGAGGTCTTTCAAAAAATAGTGGTAGAAGAGTAAACTACATTGAAGATGGATGCCATAGTAAAGGATGGCATTATTTTATAACTGCTCATTTACTCCCCGCTAATCATCTTAGTGACTAGAGAGAGGGCTACATTGAACTACTACATTCAACAGCACAAGCCGATCAATATTGGATCTCTCATATATCAGGTTCTTACCAGTTCTGCCAAAGCCGCTACTACTGCAGGTTTAAGATTCCCTTCCTTAATCTTTTCTTTATGTGAGCAAGCTGATGTTAAATATGATAGTTGGGAGGAAATTCTTCAACCTCTAAAGCCCATTACTAGTGTGAATGTGAAGACTTATTTTGAACATTCAATTTTTTGCTAGATAAGAGGATTTTCTTGAAGTTTTGGTTCTTTTACATCACATGCCTCTACATCTAGAGCTTCCACATCTCGTGGTAGATTCAGTCTTGATTCACAATCTAAAAGCTGCAGACTATGATGGATAACATGGATTATGCTATGGATAAGGTATCAAATCTTGAAGACTATGATAATCATATTGATTCGTACTTAGGAAGACATAGTGATTATGAGGAAAAGTACAACACCACTTTGGAGAGACTTATTAGAGGAGATCAGAGTGTGGTATTTCCACCTTATTCATGGTATACTCAGTTTGATTCTGCTAGTTTTTTTGAAGGATGATGAAGAAGAAGATGATGATGAAGGAGATAAGGATAAGTAGGTATTTAGTTATGTTATGTATTGTTTAAGCTGTTATTTGTGTTGATGTTGGGACTACTTTTCATGTTGTTATTTGTGGCGGTAATGAACATTGTTGTTATTGTTTTGTTTTAATGTGTATCTATGTGATGATTATGTTGTAGTATGTATTTGAACTCTTTTATTTTAAATGTGTTTTGTTGGTTTTGTTGAACTTGTTCCTGATGCTTTAGGAAGTTTAGATAGAGCTAATCTTCACATAAAATTTAATGTATAAATTTCAATTTTCTACCATGAATTTTCTGTTGTGGTTGTGATATTATGTTAGATTGTATGATTTGCTTTTACTTTAGCCTCCTTTGCATAGAAGCCTTTTGAGTCTCTTAAATATTAAAATCAAAATGAACGGTGATCACTTTTACTCATGTTTTTAATTTTTTTTGTGCCTGCATAACTAGGATATGAAAGTTCTTGTTAGTATAAGTGTCAATTTTAAATTCTTATCTTTATATATATATATATATATATATATATATATATATATATATATATATATATATATATATATATATATATATATATATTATGCTAAATTGTTTAATATTTATAAAAATTTAAGTTTGTGGGGGATACAAAATCAATTTTCAAAACTTAAAGTTTATTTGATCTCAAGTATACTACAACTAAATTTGATTTTTGATTAGAAAATTAATTATGTCTATGAAGTTATATTAGGGTAATAAAACTTTGAATATAGAAATGTGTAAGAAAATATGGTTAAAACTTTATGGTGATGAAGAAAATTTTCAAGTTAAAATTTTTCTTAGTAAAGAGATGATAAAAATGAAGTAACTATCTTTACTAAGAGATTTTTAAAAATATATAAAGATTAGACTTTTATTTTTTTTATTAAAAGTAGTTTTCAAAACTATTATTATATTTTTATGTAAAGGATATATCAGGCCTTTGCTTTAGAAAAGGAAGTGTGGGATTGAAAATCATTAAAGGACTATCCAGATATAGTAATCCTTGCCAAAAAAAAAGAAAAAAAAGATAAAAGAAGAAGAAGAAGAAGAAGAAGAAGAAGAAGAAAAGAAAAGAAAAAAAATGTATAGTAGAGTATGGGAGGAGAAGCTTTAGAATTAGTGTCTAATCAAAAATTGGTTCCACATCTGATCTTTTTAATGCATAAGATTTGAGAAACTCCTAAGCTTAAGGATATAATATAGTGAGTATAATTATTTTTAATGAAAATCTTTAAGTAGAGAAGATAGAATGCCTAAACTCTATATTAGAAAAATTACAAGTATTTCTAAATTAGATAGGAGCTCATATTTTCATACCTTTTTCACTTTAGAAAATTTCTAAACTTTAAATTGGTCTCATTCACTAAAGTTTTTTTCTAAATTGGAATACCACATTTCTAGAACAATATTTTAGAATCTCCTAAAGAAACTCATTCACATAATTTTCTTATGTTGGATTTGAAATATTATAGTGTCACTTGAGGACAAGTAACATTTCAAGTTTGGGGGAATTTAATATACCTAAAATATACAATATTTTTATGCATATTTTTATACCTACTTTTAATGATGTTGCACTTTAATGGAAGCTATTTATGTGTTTATCTTTCATGTACACTTAAATAGACCAAATATGTCAAAAGGAATGAAAAAGGATCAAATTTGGAGCAAAAAGAAGGTGTTAAAATGAAGTGGGATGCCTAAGTTCCCAGATCTGGCGCCTAAGCGCCAACAGACAGAGAAGGTTGGCCTAAGCGCCAGAGACCTTGTGCTTAAGCGCCAGGTAGTTACTTTGCAATTTTAGAGAATTTTTGGCAAATTTTCAAGAGGTGTTTGAGGCATCATTTGGTACAAATGTGAGTAACCGATCAAGGGCACCAAAAGACATTTAAATTTCACTTGAAATGATGCATATATTGGGTAGATTCATTGAATATGAACACATTTTGAAGAGACACCAAGGCACATTTTGAAAAATTTTAAAAGATAGGACTTGAGTGAGAGAAGAGAGTTCATTTAGAGAGAAGAAAAATAGAGTTTGTAAAGAGTAGTTTAAGTAAGAAGTTGTAGGATTCTTACTTAGGGTGTCTTCACACTTTTCTTCTTCTTAGTGAAAAAGAGGGTGAGTAGCGATTCCTAAGTAAAGTTCCATTGTGTAGAGAGATTTAAACCCTCATAGGTTGGGTGACTAGTCCAAGGGAGGCTTTTAAGAGAAAGGAAGAGATTCAAAGGAGCTTCAAGAGTTTGGTAGAGAAGAACTTGAGATAAGTTTTTATCTTTGTACTTCATTTGGTTTAATTGAGACTTCATGTGCTTTCTACATGGTTTCTACTTTTAAATTATTTGTAGTTGTGTTTTCTCCATGGATTCTGAGTAGTATTCTTTATATTTTTCCTTAAAATGAAAAGTAATTAAGTGTTGGATGAAAGTTGTGGAAGTATTGATCTTTAATGTTGGAATAAGCTATGTTGATTGAATCCTTAGACTTCATTTACTTCTTGATTTGGCCAATTAAGATGTTAACATTTGTTGTGAGAACATGTAATATCATAGTAGGTATTATCTCAATCAACAACAAGTAGGAATCACATGGGATTGTAAGGATGAGAAATTAATTCATATAGTTTTGTGCAAATAAATAGGGAAATATACTTTGATGGGTGTAGAATTAAAGAATTTAAGGTGACAGACTAAAGCCCCTAATTTGATTTATTATTTTAGGTTTTGATGCGAGAGTTAGCCCCCAAGCGGAGGGAAAGGAGGGAACTCTAGAGTGAGAGCTAGTATCATCTGTCTTCAAAACAATTCAAACTTTAAACTAACTAATATTCTTTATAGCTTCTCTAAAAAGGGTAAAGAATAAAATTGCTCCTATTTGGCACAAAAATTTTTGAATACTTCCACAACATAATTCATTTACTTATTTCGTATTCATGATAAGGAAAAAGATATTTTCATCTATACTTCTTTTAATCTTACAAAAATCTTGTTATAGTTAGTAAATTGTCTACTTTATTTCATAATTTAAGAAAATAACAAAAAGAATCATATTTTAAAGTTTTCCATTATCTAAAATTATTTAAGTGTTTTTTTCTAAATAGAATTTGTGATCTAAAAAACTTTATATTTTTAAATTTTTGAAATTTTTTCCCTTGGGATCGATATTTTGGGGTTTAATCAAAAAGTCATATAGTACTTAATAATGATACGTATACTTGCGTAAAATTCCTAAATTAAATATCACTGTTGTATTCTTATTCATGTCAGAATCAAGTTTTTGGCTCTGTTGTAAAGAAGAATATTTCATATCAAAAAATATATATAAGTTTAATTGAATTACCACAAGCATAAATTTTATCAGTTTTGATTTGGTAGTAAAGAGAATCGGGATCAACTACCACTAAAAGTTCTACTACTATCACTATGAATGATCTTGAAGCACTTTTCAAACAAGTTATCTCTTCCAATTCATCTACGGCCATATTTGTTACTCTAGGTAACCCTCATTTGCTTTTTGACTCTGCCTATTGTAACCATAAGACAAATAATTTTAAATTGTTGCCTACCATATCATTAATGTCTTTCTTGCCACTAATCCACACTATCAATGCTAGCAAAATTAATATCACACACACTGGTCATGCATCTTCTTTCAATCTTAGTCTTTTTGAAACCTACTGTATCCCTAACATAGCCCTTAATCTTATCTCTGTTGGTCAACTATGTGAACAAGGGATAATTTAACTTTCCCCTTCATGTTGTGAGGTATAGGATCCAAAAATAGGATAGATTCTTTGGACGGGTTGTCTAATAGGTCGATTAATTGAGCTTGTCTCTCTTCATTTTCCTCAGAAACTCTTGTCTTGTGCTATAACTACCAATTCTTCTATTGACCAATGGCATCTTCATCTTGGTCAAGCCTCAACCAGTAAAATTCAGCCTTTAATTTATCAAGGCTTGTTAGGATCTACAAAGTTTGAGTCTTTTGATTATTTAGATTCTCAACTTGTAAAGCAACTAGCATTGTGATTTAGTTTTAACAATTCCATTTCAGAGAGTCCTTTTGGTTTAATTCATTTTGACATCTATGGTCCTTCACCTATTCCTTCAGTAAATTGTTTTCATTATTTTGTGTTATTTGTTGATGATTATTTTCATTTTACATAGACTTATTTTTTGAAAAATCGATCTGAATTGCCAAAAATTTACACTTCATTTGCTAACATGATTAAAACTCATTTCTCTTCTACTATTAAAATTCTTCGAACAGATAATGCTATGTAATATCAGGGTTCTTCCTTACTCTAGTTTCTTAGTCAATAAGGTATCTTAGTTTAACGCTCTTGTCCTCACACTTCCCAATAAAATGGATGAGCTGAATGAAAACATCATCAGATTCTTGATTCTGTTCATAATCTTCTTCTTTCTACCTCTTGTCCAGAATAATCTTGGGGTTAATCAGCTCTTACTGCAGTCTACAGCATTAATCGAGTCCCTACCTTAGTTTTCCAAAATTTATTCCCTTTTGGAAAATTTTTTGGGAAGCCTCCTCACTATTCCCTACTTAAACCTTTTGGTTGTGCCTGTTTTGTTCACTTACAACCCTATGAACGTACAAAATTAGAACCACATGCTCGTTTATCTTATTTTATTGGGTATGGAATTAAACACAAAGGGTATCGTTGTTGGGATCCTATTACAAATAAACTTCGCATATAACACTATGTTACCTTCTGGGAAAATACGATGTTCTCATCCCTTTGTAAATTTCACCACCCTGTCAATATAAACTCTATGTCTCTCATTGGTTCTTCAACAGAGTTATTTACAAGTCCTGACACAGATAATTCTGATACACTCAATATTAGGCCTCCCACACTTGCTCCTATTGATTTTGCTCAAGCTGTTGATCCTGTACCAATATCTTCACCTACCCTTGACACCACTCTTCGTCGTTCTACCTAGGTAAGAGAAACCCATCGTTCCCTTAATAATTTCCACTATTATTCTGTTATTGCAATTCTTCATGAGCCTCACTCTTATCGTGAGGCAAGTACTAACCCTCTTTGGAAGCAAGCTATGTAGGAAGAACTTCAGGCTTTGGAGAAAACTCATGCGTGAGACTTAGTCGATCTTCCTCATAAGTCCCCTATTGGTGTAAATGTATTTATAAAATCAATACTTATTATGATGGGTCCGTTGAGCACTACAAAGCTCTCTTAGTAGCCAAAGGTTGCACTCAAGAATATGGGATAAATTATGAAGAAGCTTTTGCTCCGGTTGCTCGATTAACCTTAGCTCACAGTCTATTAGCTATTACTGAAGTTTATAATTGGAAACTTCTCCAGATGGATTTAAAAAATGCTTTCCTCCATGGTAATTTGTTAGAAGAAGTATATATGCATCCTCCCATTAGTTATACTCTCCTCATAAAGTCTGCAAGCTCTAAAAGGCCTTGTATGGATTAAAATAACCTCCTTGAGCCTGGTTTGCCAAATTTAATTCTACACTTGCTCAACTTTGATTGTACTCTTGCTCAACTTCTACTACATTATATTGATGATATGATAGTAATGGGAAATGACATATCTGGTATCACTGAATTACAATATTTTATTGGTCAATGTTTTGAAATGAAGGACCTTGAATCTTAGTTATTTTTTAGGGCTTGAAGTTTTTCATAATTCTGAAGGTTATTATCTTTATCAATCTAAGCATGCATCTGATTTAGTTTCTCAAGCGGGCATTACTGAATGTAAAACTATATCTATCCCCTTGGAACTCAATTGCAAACTTACTCCTCTCGATGACACTCCTCTTGATGATCCTACGCTATATTGACAACTTGTGGGTAGTCTTGTTTATCTCACAACTACTCGACCTAATATCACATATATTATTCACTCAGTCAATTAGTTCATGTCTGGCCCTCACTCATCACATTTCTTCATAGTTCTTCGGATATTTCATTATATTAGAGACACTCTTTTTCATGGTCTACATTTTTGTCTCACTCCTCTTTGGTGTTATCTGACTACTTTGATGTTGATTGGGTTGGTGATCCCACAGATAATCGTTCCACCATTGGTTATTGCTTCTTATTAGTAGATTATCTTATTTCGTAGTGTTGCAAAACATTCGTTGCTCGTTCTAGCACAGAATCTGAGTATCATGCTCTAGCTGATGCCTCATCTGAATTACTTTGGTTATGCTGGCTGTTATCTAATATGGGTGTGCAACAAACTTTGACTACTATGCTTCATTGTGATAGTAGAAGTGCTATATAGATCTCTCATAATGACATTTTCATGAGCGTACTAAACACTTTGAAATCGAATGTCACTTTGTTCGTCATCATATTACTCAGTGCACCACCTTTTAGTTTCCGTCTCATCTGCTAACCAAACAGCTGATGTCTTCACCAAAATCCATCTTCCCACCCATTTTCAAGATCTACTGAGAAAACTCAAGATGTCATCCACTATAACAACATGAGCTTGAGGGGGGGTGTTAATGGGATTATAGGAAAGGAATCAATGGCATTGTTGTTAACATGGTTACATAAAGGAATCAATGGCATTAATAGTATTGATATGATGTTAATAGTATTAATATGATTCTATAGACAAAAATTCAGGATGTAAATAGACAGATTTTTAGCTCTTAATTTATTTCTCTATGTCTCTTTCCTATTCTAGTCTTAGGCTTACAAGGCTTTGCAAGATAAGAAATATAAATTTTCTTTTTCATTATTAATATATATATATATATATATATATATATATATATATATATATATATATATATATACTTATATTATATATTGTTGTTACGAGTTGCAAAGGAAGTTGGCATATTGTGTGGTTATGTTAATTCCTGATATCGTAACTCAATGTAGCATTTCTTGAAGTTTAATGGTGTGCTTGTGACGTAAAATATGAGGCTTCAACGTCGTGGTTTCTTCACTAAAACAGGAGAAAATGTATCTTTTTTTTTTTTAATGGTTTTAATAAGGTTTGTTAGGTTAAGATTTATTAAACATATTTTAGATTTAAGACAAAAGGTTTTAACTTTGAGGATTTACATTAAAGTTTACTTAATTTATGTTAAAATATATTTAAAGGTTTAATTTTGTGGTTTTTTTTTGTTAAGGTTTATTAAAAATATTAATTTTTAGGGCATATTTAAAAGGCCTTTAATCCTAAAAGATTTCAATTTTGAATAGATTTTTAGTTATAAGGTTTTTAGCGAGTTTTAAATTTTGTAAAAGGTCTTGAGTTTATTAAAAGGTAACGGTTTTAAAAGGTTTAAATTTTGTAGAGGGTTTTAGTTTATTAAAAGTTAAGAAAATTCAAGAAAAGTTAGCATTGGCCAACGGGAAAAAGGAAGTAGTTTTATGAGGTGAGGGGTTGGATGGAGGAGGTTATGAGAGGGAAAGTAGGGATATGATTGAAGAACAATGAAAGGATTTTTCAAAAAAGGGAGGTATATTTGAGTAGTTTTGCAGGATAGCTAGTGTAGCAATGCCAAATTCCAAGTAAATGTCATTTGAAAGAGGTTAAAACAAAGGATATAATGGTCCAAAATTTTTTGACAAAAGAAACGTCTAGCTCAGGTTATAAGCATTTGAAGTGCTTAGGTCAAATTTTATTAAGAATTTGTTACAAGGTGATATACCTAAAATATAAAATATTTTAATGCACATTTTTATCCCTATTTTTTATGATATTGCACTTTAATGGAAGGTATTTGTGTGTTTTTTCTTTCAGTTACACTTAAATGGACCAAATATGTCAAAATGAGTGAAAAATGATCAAATTTGAAGCAAAATCAAGGTGTTAAAATGAACTGGGGTGCCTAAGCGCCGCAAATAAAGAAGGTCACGCCTAAGCACCAAAACCCTACATTTAAGCGCCCATTAGTTTCTTTGCAATTTTAAAGAATTTTTGGTGAATTTTGAAAAGGTGTTTAAGGCATCATTTGGTACAAACGTGGGTAACTGATCAAGGGTGCCAAAATACATTCAAATTTCACTTGAAAGGATGCATATCTTGGATAGATTCATTAAATATGGATACATTTCGAAGAGATACCAAGGCACCTTTTGAGGAAATATAAAAAAGAGACTTAAAGAGAAGTTTGTGGGTGTTTAGAGAGGCGGCTAGAAAGTAGAATTAGTGTGTTTTTACAAAATTTAGAGAGTAAGGAGTTGTAGAATTCTTACTTAGGGTTTCTTCACACTTTTCTCATTTCTAGTGAAAGTGAATGTGAGTAGGGATTCCTAAGTAAAATCGATCGTTTATTTATTTGTTTAGGGAGTGACTTAAAAACATTAGGATGGATAACCATATTGATTCACATCAAACCTGAGAGGTGAACAAGATAATTATATAAAGATAAAAAGCACAACAACTTGCATCTAACCCGGGAACTAATTAAAAAGATACTCACTTTCTTTTTTTTAATGTTGTTTGAAAAGTTAGAGATTTTTTTAAAAAGTTTGTTTTTGAATGGAATATTTGATTTCAATTTATTTCAAAGTTTTGTTTCACTTTGAAATTTTTATATTTTTTTATTTTCTAAACCTTTCTTGTTTTGAAGGATTGATTTTAGTTTGTGTTGAATATAAGTTTTTCTTGTTGTATCAGATATAAGACACCTTGTAGGAAATTCTACTTTACCCAATAATAGCTGATAGACTAAGGTGAAAATCCTAAAGACTAAAATGTTTTAAAGATTTATTGTTATGTTTTTATTTCAAGTTTTGGATCCAGTTATTGATCTTACTTTTGTTGAGGTTTAGTCTTTCTTCCTTATAAGCCAAGGATCTAGTCATACGACTTTCCTGTTGACTATCCTAGATGCATGCATTAACTACAGAAGATCCTGCAATCACATCCACCAAATACAAGATGATCAAGGTCAATGGAAAAAAATTCTACAGACATTGAAACTAGTGCAATGAGACATTTTCAGGCACTCTTAACTCAACATCCATGGGTTAGAAAGGAGGTGAAAGCTAATTTCTTCCAAAAAGAACTTCAGTATACAAGGAAACTTGTCCTTACAGATATACCCCAGGAAGATGAAATCAAATATGCACTTGACTCTATTGATAGTAATAAGATGGCTAGTCCTAATGGACATTCAATTGATTTCTATAAAAAGGCTTGGCATATAGTCAAACCTTATGTCATTAAGGTGGTCCAAGACTTTTTCCAAGGAATACTTTTCCTCATCTACCATCATACTAATATCTAAAGACAGCAATTGCATAAACTGGAAGTTTTTTAGACCAATTAGCCTTACCAATGTTATATCCAAAATTATCAGCAAGGTTATAGTGCATAGACTCCAACCTCATTTGGATTGTCTTATCAGCCAAAATTAAACTGTATTTATACAAGGTAGAAGCATTTTGGATAATGTACTGCTTGCTCAAGAATTACTACTTGATTTGGATAGAAAGTGTAGGGGAGGTAATGTTATCTTCAAATTGGATATCCAGAAAGCATATGATACTATACATTGGGATTTTATTTTGGATGTGCTTCAAGTTACGAGTTTTTCATCTCAATTCTCTAGCCTTATACATAGATGGCTACATAAAAATGGCAACACTATTTTGATCAATGCAGAACCTGTGGCTATTTTTTAGCAACAAGAGGAATCAAACAAGGGGACCCCCTCTCTCCAACTATTTGTATTCTAGCTTTTGATTACCTCTCTAGACTGCTAAATCAGATTCCTACCAAGCAGCAAAAACTCTTTTTAGTCACAGATCCAATATAGCTATTAATCATCTTGCATATGTTGATGATATCATTGTATTCACCAAAGCTTCCAAATAGGCTATTAAACTCATTTATATCTGCCTTTAGAATTTTGAAGCCTGCTCAGAAATGTAATTGAACAAAAATAAATGTTTGTTGTAGTTCAACAAATGGACATCTCCAAATATAAAACAAAGGGTAGTTGATTATACTGGCTTCAAATCCAATTCTGCTCCCTTGAAGTATTTAGGAGTTCTGTTGATCAAAGTTAGGAAGAAGCAAATCCATTTTGATGATGTGGTAGCAAAAATACATAATTAACTAAACTGTTGGACAAATCATTTTTTATCCAATGGTGGAAGAATCACTTTACTGAATCATGTGTTATCTACCTTAGCATCTTATATACTTCAAATGGCTACATTAAGGAGAAGCTCACAAATACTTTTAGAGAGGACCTTTAATAGATTCCTCTGGTCAGGCCTGAGGAAGCAGTATTATTGGACATCTTCGAATACAATTTGCATACCTTTGGAGAATGATGTCCTAGGCTTCAAGAGCTTCTCTCATCTAAAACATATAAATTTTTGCAGGCTCTGGATTAGATTCAAAGCACAAACCTCTTTATGGGCACAGTTCTTGAAAGGTAAATACTGTAAAGATACTCACCCTTCTCTGGCTATCTCTAAACTGGGAGCTTCTAGAATCTGGTCTAACATGCTGAAGGTTAAAAAGAGAGCTGAAGAATTATTTATATGGAATGTTGGAGAAGGTAGTTTCAACTTTTGGTTAGATAACTGGACTGGAGATTGCAAACTGATCACTCTAAATCCTCAACCTAGCAACCTCAATCTTAAAGTTTCTGATTTTTGGGCAGAAGTTCAGTGTGATTTCAATGCATTGCACGATGTGATTATGGGTCAACCAGATGTGGATATCAAGAACATTTCTTTAGACACAACTACAAAAAATCAACTGGTTGTCAAAAATAATATCTTTCAATCAGTTTCCTCCTATATTTATTCTGAATGGGACCATGGACAGCAGGTTAGTTGGGTAAACAAATATGGGGGATGTTTCTTTCTCGATCCATGGCTTTCTTTTGTTGGAGACTATTCTACAAACTCTTACCTACTGATGATTTTCTTAAGCTAAAAGGGTTGAGAGGTCCATCTTACTGCCTATTCTGTAGAAAGGATGAAGAATCAATATCTCATTTGTTTTTCAAGTGTTCCTTTGCTCAACAGATTTGGAGGATGGTGTTGTCCCACACCAACATCAATACTTTAATTATTTCCTGGCAGCACTTCCATACTTGTTGGCAAGATTGGAATCAGATCAATATGTTAACACTGCCCTGTCTCATTTCTTGGTTTATATGGCTAAGCAAAAACCAATACAAGTTTAAGGAAAATCAGATTGCATACAAGGTGGTAGCTGCAAATTTCTTATCTTACTTCAGAAAGCTCATGCAGTTCAAACAATTTTATGATATCCTAGTTTCTCCAGTACAACAACAAACAAAGATTTACATACCTACATTGGTGTTATGAAATAAACCCCACAGAGATTGGATAAAGGTTAACAGAGATGGGAGTTTTAGACATCCTGATGCTGGCATTGGTGGAATATTCAGAGAACAGATTAGTAAAGGCATTCTCTTCTTCTCATTTCCAACAGTAGCTTTAGATGTTTTACATGCTGAAGCTACTACTATGTTTTGGGCTTCATATATTGCAGTAAAATTCAAGTTCCCAAGATTGATTTTAGAAACTGATTCACAAATTCTGGTTAGAATCCTTCTATTCCAGCTGGACTGTCCATGCACTTACTCATTCTGCTCAAAAAATGCAAATTTTGTTCAGAGATCTTCACTTCCTCATCCTATACACCCCAAGGGAATACAACAGACCAGCTAACTGGCTTGCTAAGGCAAACCTTAACTCTGAATGCACTATAACTAGTAAAAGTTTACCTTCCAATTTGTCCTTTTTGCTTGAGGGAGATCTACTTGAACTCCCATGTTTTAGACCATTGTAATATTTTTACTTTCAATATATATATATATATATATATATATATATATATATATATATATATATATATATATATATATATATATATTCTTTTTTTTTTTTTGAAAAGAAGAAACTCGGGCTTCCTACATGTTGATGCTAAGATAATGTTTACAAACATGCCCTTGGGTAAGCAAACCAACCAAAGGACCAAAAAGAAAAACGAACTAAAGATATTCAAGATACCTATGTATATATGTATATATATATATATATATATATATATATGTATGTATGTATATATATATATGTGTGTGTGTGTGTGTGTGTGTGTGTGTGTGTGTATATATATATATATATATATATATATATATTATATAAAGGAGCAATAAAAGGCTCCCTACATGTTAATAAAAAAAGGTAGTACAAAAAGAAAGGTCCTCATTAAAACTCTACCCCGAAAAAAATTTAAAACCCAACAAAAATACGATAAACTCGTAGAGGAGGATTATAAATATATATATAGATATATGCCTATATATATATATATATATATATATATATATATATATATATATATATATATATATATGAGATTGTCCTTTTATTGAGCAAGTGGTTAAGAAGGGTGGTAAACCTGCCCTTATATTCTCTGATAATGAGCTTTCTTCCTTGGTGGACATTCATAAATTCACATTGATTGGTAAGTTTCAATATGGACATCCTAAGATGGATTTTATTAGGAAATGCTTTGAAGATTTCAAATTGGTGGGCAATTGGAAAGTAGGTCTATTTGATGGTAGACACATAATGATTCATTTATTTAAAGAAGAGGATTATGCCAACTTATTCTCAAAGAAGTTTATTATGATAGAGGGGAAATATATAAAGATCTTGAAATGGTCTCCAGATTTTGATCCAAATCAAGAAGCACCAATTGTTCCAATTTGGTATAGATTACCTAATCTGAAACTTCATTTCTTCAACCACCAGTTAATCTATGCTATTGGGACTCCACTTGGGAGACCCTTGAAATTGGATATGTCAACTTTTAATCTATCTAGGCCATCCTTAGCTAGAATTCTAATTGAAAGGGACATCACACTTCCTGATGTTGATGTGATTTGGCTTGGATCACCACATAATGGGTATTGGCAATCTATTATTACGGAGAAAAGGCCTGTTTATTGTCACCATTGCAAGATTTTTGGGCATTCCAAGGAGTTATGTTATAGACTTCAACCAAATTTAAAGCCAATCAAAAGTAAAAATGAAAATTCTAATAGAAATGATATAAATAACGATTTGACTGCTAGAGTTCAAAACACTATAGTTGCTGAGGTTAATGAAGAGGTTATTGTTATTGCTGTTGTTAACAATGCTATGGTGAATTCTGTCCAAAACCTGTCTACTGTTCAGAAAGAAAATTCTACTATCATTAATGTTGTGGATTCTGAATTGATACCTGTTGTTGAGTTGGCTGTTGCTGATCACAATCCAAGGAACCCTGAGGTTGTAAAGTCTAATGCTGTAGTGAATTCTATCCAGGATCTGTCTGCTGCTCAGAAAGAAAATTCTACTGTTATTAATGGTGTGGACTCTGAATTGATATCTGTTATTGATCAAAATCCAATGAACTCTAAGGTTGTAAGGTCTGGTGAAGATCAAAATAATTCTGGAAGGTTATTTTCTACAACTGAAGCTCATAGGGTAATTGGTATTCAACATTATATGAATATGGAGGTGGTTCAATCTCAAATTATTATTAATGATTCTTCTGCTCAAACTGAGGAGGCTGTCAATACAAAAATTATTGAGGGATTTGATAATGATGCTCTTAACAATGATAAGCAATATCCTTCTAAAGAAGTACTACCTCAAGAAATAAATTATCCTATTTTTCAGTGTAATTCTTAGGATGGTTCAGATGTTGTTAATAATATAGTTGTTGTGAATAAAGAGCTGAATAATGACTGGGAAGTTCAGAAAAGTAAAAAAAGAAAAAGTCTTTGGAATTGAAGCACCTTTCTGATGCAAACATTATTCCTTCAAGTTCTTCTGCATCTTCCTTCTCTAGGCTGATAAGAGGGGGAAGATTTGCCATTAATGATTAAATTTCTATGTTGGAATATTAGGGGAGTAGCACATCCTGGCTCCCTTAATAGATTATTAAGTTTAAACAGGATTCGTAAGTTTTAGGTGTTGGTTCTCCTTGAACCCTTGGTGAAGTCTAACTTTGACATATTTATTAAAAAGTTCCCTGGTTATAATTTTACTTTTAACTCTTCTAATAAGATCTGGCTAATCTGTAGAAAAGAGTTAAAGGTAGATATTATTCAAGATCATTCTCAATTTCTGCACTTTCATTTTGAACTTGAACAATTCAGTGGATTTGATTCTTTTGTTTATGGTGCTTCTTCTATTAATGATAAAAAGGAGCTGTGGAATCAATTACATATTATTGGACATACTATTAATAAAGGATGGATTGTTAGGGGTGACTTTAATTATATTACTCATCCAAGTGAGAAAAAGGAGGTAGAAATCTTATTCTGCCGGATATGCTTACTTTTT
Source organism: Papilionanthe hookeriana x Papilionanthe teres (assembly GCA_022702705.1). Taxonomy (NCBI): domain Eukaryota; kingdom Viridiplantae; phylum Streptophyta; class Magnoliopsida; order Asparagales; family Orchidaceae; genus Papilionanthe; species Papilionanthe hookeriana x Papilionanthe teres. Next base: position 110,266,894 of record CM040424.1, on the reverse strand, counting down.
CTAATCAAATTAAAGATGCTAAACTCTTTGATCTTGATTTTAAGGGATCTCCTTTCACATGGAAAAGAGGATCTATTTATGAAAGACTTAATATAATCCTTGTTAATAAAGTTTGGCTGGAGAAGTTTCCAATAGCTAAAGTGCAGCACCTGGCTAGACTAGGTTCTGATCATTCCCCTTTGTTATCTACATTTTCTGTACTACCTGTTGTTAAAGATAACACTTTTAGATACCTGAATGTTTGGTTTGCCCATCCTACTTGTTACAAAGTAATTGAAGACAATTGGTACTGTCCTCAGGTCTTTTCTGATGCCAATCCTATTGTTCAGCTATGGCAATCTCAAAAAGTGTTGTCTAAGGCTTTAACTTCTTGGAAATGGAATGTTTTTGGGAATCTAAAAGATAACATCCTATAATTCTCATCCTACTCAAATTCATGCTAGACAAGGGGATTCTAGGACCTGGAAAGAATTGCTGAAGTTCAGGGAATTTGCTGAAAAGCTTTTTGTATGGGATGTTGGTGATGGCCAAATTGATTTCTGGTTGGATAATTGGTTGTTTAATGAATCTCTGATAAAGCAATATAATCATTTCTCTTCAATTCATAAAGTTTCAGATCGCTGACATAACTCTACTTGGAATGTATCCTTACTTAATACTGCTGTCAATAAGGAGACCATGGATAAAATCTTAACTGTTCCTATTCAGGCTGATAAGAAGGATAGATTAATCACTAAGAATCCTGCTTATCAAAGTCTTTCTAAGTTCATTTATCTTTCTAATGGTTCATGGATTGATAATGACTGGGGAAAGTTAATATGGAATAAATTTATATCACCTTCCATGTCTTTCTTTTGTTGGAAGCTTTACAGAAATTTTTTACCAACTGATGATATATTGAAGCTCAAGGGGATTAGGGGGACCTTCTAGATGTGTTTCTACTATTCTAATGAATAATCCATCATTCATCTTTTTCTGAATTGTTCAGTAGGTCAGGTGATCTGGAATTCTGTTCTGAGAAGCATCAACACAAAATCTAAGTTCTATTTATGGAGTAACATTGAGGCTTGCTGGCAGGATTGGAAAGGAGCTGTTGACAATTATATTCCTTTAGTAATCTTCAGGTTCATCTGGTTATCCATAAATGAGGTGATATTTAAGAATAAGGAGTTCTCTACTCAGCTAGTTATATATAATTGTTTGGCTTATATGTATAAGATAAGAAAACAATTTAATATCGAGAAGAAAAATTTTGCTACCAAAACTCTGCTGATTTATTGGAGACCTCCTTTATTTCCTTGGATAAAGATTAATGTGGATGGAAGTTATAAATCTGATGCAGCTAGTATTGGAGCTATTGGAAGAGATCATAATGGAAAATGTTTATGGATATTAGCAGCTCCTATTTTTGCTAATAATGCACTAGTGGCTGAAGTTATAGTTGTTTATTGGGGACTGAAGGTTGCTATAATGAATAATCATCACTTCATTCATATTGAGACTGATTCTACAATCTTGTTGAATATTTTATTGCATAAAGCTGTTGCCCCTTGGTATATTCAGATCTGGATTAACAAAATCATTCAAATTTCTTCCTCTTAGGTTATTAAGTGGAGCCATGTGTAAAAAGAAGGGAACCAACCAGCTAATTGGCTTGCCATTAGAGCTTCTTCCTCAAATATTTCTTTATGCTGTCATTATGAATATTCAGATGTTAAATCTTCCTTTTTGTATGCCTTTAGTCTTCTTCTACATGGGAATCTACTTTTTATTCCTCATTTGAGATGTAATAGATTATCTTAGTCTAATAAAGATTATATTTTAGTGCAATATATATATATATATATATTCCTTTTTGCAAAAAGGTGAATGCATTAAGAAGAGGAAATATTACATCTGAGATGGGGTATGTCCAAACAATCCCCATTTAGCAAAGAAGACAAAAAAGAAGAAGGAATTGTACGACAAGTAATTAGATGTGATGAAGAGGCCTCATAGGCAAGGTAGTGTGCAGGTTTGTTGCTCTCTCTAGGGATATGAGACCATATGACATGAATAAATGAAGAAAGATGAAGAATTTTCTTCAGCCAGTGGGTGGGGAGGTCTGCAGGAGAATTATCTGAAGTAGTTGTAAACAGTCCACTTCCACATAAAGATTGTTCAAGTTCAGTGCTAAGGCCAGTTTCAGCCCCCAAAAAACTGCCACAGTTTCAGCTTCCAGTGCATTTTGAGCATCAATAGGAGCAGCAAAGTACCATAAACATTGCCCTTTGGAGTTTCTGTAGATTCCCCCCATACCTGCCCCCCTAATTGAGTAACTCCCATCAGAGTTTAATTTCATCCAAGGCTGAGAAGGGGCCCTCCAGAGAACCAGTTGGACAGTAGATGTAGCCACCTTCTTAGAAGAGATAGCAGAAGAATCCTCCAGCTTCCTAATAAAGGACTGGCAGTGGATTAATATCCTATAAGGACTGGCTGACAGGTTTTGATATGAGGAAGCATTCCTGGCTACCCATATGAACCAAAAGATGATGAGAGGAATATATTTTTTTTTTGTTTGGTGTTGCCAAGTATCCCAGCAGGAGTTAATGTTGGGCCAACTATCCAGATGATCCTGCAGATGTTCACCTTAGATGAGGGGCATCTAATAAGTCCCCACTCAGCAAAAAGGAAAGGGGAGAGGGGTTATTATGGACACTTCCAATAAGGAGGAGTACAGCCCCAAACGAGCAAACCATTAGCAGGCTGATTTCCTTCTCTATAAATGAACTAGAAGGTGGCATTGATATGAGACCTAAGACTGTTAATTCTCTGGACCCAGTAGAAATGATGCCATGGAGCAGCATCCAAGTGTTCAATCAGTTGAAGAATACTTTGAGAATCTCCTTCAACTAGAATATGGGTCCAATGGTTGATAATTGCTAGTTTCAGCTGCATGCCTAACCTAGAGCATTATAACCCTAAGTGGGTGGACTCATTTGCATTATTTTCCCATCATATATTTGGCTCAAAGAGACTACCCAGACTTTGCACAAGTTGACTTAAAATACTTGATTAAGCCCTTTGAAGCCTAGGCCCCCAGCACAAGTGGGTTTAGCCACTTTTTGCCAGGAGGCCCAGTGGAGCTGTGCTGTCTGTGACCTGCCCATAGGAATTTGTTAAAAATTCTTTCTAAATGGATCTGAGTGCTTTTCTTCATGCTTATCATTTGCATAGTATAGAAGGGGAATGTGGTGAGGATACTCTTCAATAAAGTTATTCTGCCTCCATTAGATAAAAAGGAGTGGGTCCAGCTGGCAAGTTGGGTATAAAATTTCCTTATTATCTCATCAAACTGAATTTGCTTAGACCTACCAGTTAACAGAAGGACCCTTAAGTACTTCAGGGGAAGATGAGAGAAGGAGAAGCCAGTATAATCAAGAATCCATTGTTTAGTTGTGAGATTACATTTTCTATTGAACAGGATGGTGCACTTGCTAGTTCTAAATCTCATCCCAGAGCAAGACTCAAACTGTTGAAGATGAACAACTCTTTTGACAGCCATTTTGCTAGCATTAGAAAAGACCATAATATCATCTGCATAAATTAAATGGGAAATGGCCACAGAAGATGTGTGGTGATATCTATAGCCGGTTCTGGTGATGAGGTTGTCATTAAGCAGTTTAGAAAGGTAATCCATAGCTATTATAAAGATGGAAGGGGAGAGGGGGTCACCTTGCTTGAGACCATTAGTGGCAATGAAAGATCCCCAGCTTTGCCCATTAATCAGAATAGAATGACAATGATGGGACAGCCACCTATGGATAAGTTTACAGAAACCTTCAGAAAAACCTATAGCAGCAAGAACCTCCATAATAAATTCCTAGCCAATGGTATCATAAGCCTTCCTAAGATAAAATTTATAGATGATATTTCCCCCCATACAAGGCTTGTCCAAGTCTAAAAGATGTTCCTGGGCTAAAAAGACATTATCTATAATGGATCTGTTAACAACAAAAGCTGATTGGTATTGGCTAATAATGGTATCAAGATGAGGTTTCAGTCTTTGTACAAGGATTTTACTGATAAGTTTGCTGATAATAGAGGTGAGACAAATGGGTCTGAAGTGATCCAAATTTTTCTGCTCATTTTATTTGGGGACCAGGACAAAAGTAGAGTTATAAAAATAACTTGGAGAATAAGATCCTTGGAAGAAGCGTCTAATGGCATGAACAAGTTCATGTTTGATGATGCTCCAAGACTTTTTATAAAAGTCAGCTATGAATCCATCAGGACCAGCAGCTTTAGAGCTATCAATGGAATTTAAAGCTAGCCAAACTTCCAATTCTGTAGGGGGTTCAGTAAGTGCAAGTGTGCTGGTATATTGGACTTCAGCAGTAAAGAGGGATGTGTCAATGGGGGTTATGTCCATGAGTTTTATTAGCAGATCTTGGAAATACTTCACAGCACTCTTGGCAATAATAGTGTTATTCTTCAGCCATGTACCATCTTCAGTTTGGATAGAGTGGATGGTATTGCATCTTCTTTTATATTTGATATATGCATGGTAAAACTTAGTGTTTCTGTCCCCCTGAAGAAAAATATTAACTACAGCTTTTTTGCTTAAGAAATTGCTCCTGCCTCTCAATAGTTGTGAGAAGAAAATTCTGAGCTTGTAGCAGTGCCTGCTCCTGATCAGCCCCCTTCTGTACCTCAACTTCCAGCAGCTTAAATTCTCTTTCAGCAGACACCACAGCCGCAAAAACATTTCCAAAAGTTTCTCAACCCCATTTCCTCAAACCCTTACATACCTTTAGGTAGAGTAAGTGCAGATTGATCAAGGGATCATGATGAGTAGAGTCCCATAACATGGCAACAGTGTGCAAGAAAGAGTGATGATCAGACCACATGTTTAAATATCTAAATGGGGGGAAGTACCAGAGGGAGGGGTAGTAATAGATAGCAGGGATGGTCTATGATCAGACCCAGCTAGTGGAAGATGGGTAACAAAGGTGTACAGAAAGTTGGAGAACCAATTCCCATTCACCAGGAATCTATCCAGCCTTTCCCACATTCTTCCTCTCTTCCAAATGAAATTTGGTCCTTGATATCAAGATCGAAAAATCCTGCAGACAGGATGTTATCATGGAATCTAATCATTTTACTTTGATTTAGTGTTCTTCCTCCAATTTTCTCAGCAGAATTGGCTATGCAATTAAAGTCTGCCCCAACCATCCAAGGAGATTCCATATTGGTACTGATGGTTTGTAGATTATCCTCCAGCTCCTCTCTGTCAATTCTATTGCACCCAACATAAATGAAGGCACCATAACCAACATGACCTTTCAGATGGAAATTAATGTGGACAAATTGCCTATGGTCAATTAAGACAGACCATCTGATTTCTTTCCTGCACAGGAGCCAAATTTTTTTGTTGGAGTTAGTAAAATGCACAAAACCAGTAAGTTTATTAAGAAGTTTAGTAGGATTTTTGTGAACCATAGGTTCAAGGATAGCAATACACCATAGATGGTGTTTTTTTTATGAGGGATACGAGTCTTTTGATGGAAAGGGGTAGGGAATGACCCTAATGTTCCAACAAAGGAACATAATCATGTTGTGGGGGAATTTGATTGTTGGATGTGATCTTGATCTGGTCTTTCCTCTATCAGGTGGTCCAATTCTAGAGAACCCAACCCCTTGAAGAGCCTGATCTTCAATCAGTTTTTGTACTTCTGTTTTATTCTTTTTCTTCTTGTTTGCTGTATAAATTTATCATTCCTCCTCCATAGCCTTCTTCATTACCTCAATGTTTTCCTGTGCAGGATGTAGAGCTTCCTGTCCTTCCTCCACCCCTGCTGCCTCTTGGGTAGAGGACTGAGTATGGGTTAAAAAAGTTATTTGGGCTATTTCCTTGATTCTTCCTCCCTCTGTAGCATTTTCAGTTGGGAGGGGAGGGGTCTCTAAATCCTGAGATCCAATGAGAGGAGCTGTATTTGCTTTGTCACTTCCTACAGGTCCCTGACGGGGATTTTTTAAAGCTCTTTTTGCTGGGGGGGATGCAGTCTATAACATCTTTCTTTTGTATGGCCAAACATTTTGCAATGTTAATAGTAATAAGGTCTTTGTTCCATCACCACTTCCTGCCATGCTCCTTCCTTGTCTAACCCAATCTAGATTTTATGTATTTTAGGGAGGGTGATATCTCTCTCTATAAGAGCTCTAGCTGCTGCAGGTCTTTCCTTGTTGTAAGTATGGAGATCAATTTTCAGTGGAATGCCCAAGGCTTGGGAAATATTGAATAAGGAATTTCTATTATAGGACCTGAATGGTAAACCTGGAAATTTTAACCAAATGGGGACTACTGGGGGTTCCTTACTAGGATTAAAATCTAGTGTCCACTTAAATAACTTCATATCAATCCCTATAATTGAAATAGTCTGTTTGGCAAATATTCTAGCATAATCTTCCTCATTGCTCAGCTGGATGAGTAAATGTCTGCCATCAATCAGCCCTATCTTCCAGTCTCCATTAATGTGTACAGATTGGAAATAGTTTCTGACCAACTCCATCTTTGGATGCCCCAATACAAACTTTCCAATAAGAGCGAACTTGACCTCCTCATTTAAATTGTGTAACTCTTGTTCACTGAAGTAGATAGTAGGTAGGCCTTCTTTTGTGCCAACTGGATGAATGTAAGGGCAGGAGCCTCTCCTAGAAGTAGTGTCATTGAATCCCTGTGGGAAGACCAGTAGGTCAGGGTCTGTACCACCCATGTTGTTCCCCACCACCCCTGCATATGCTGCTTTAGCCTAAGAGACATTGGTACCCACACCAATGGGATGGAACATCAAAAATAAAGGAAATAGCACCAGCCAAAGAACATTGATGAGAAATAGGAGACCCAACCAGTGAACCCAGGGACAAGTGGAGGTTTTTGTCAAATCCCAGTCACTAGACAGAACCTCCCCAACAAAAGGCACCCACAGAGCAATAGTGCTATGCAGAAACCCAAAAACATCCACAGTTTACACCCACAAAACTCAATGGAATAGTTGAAAGCTCCAAATAATTCAAAAAAAATGAGCTCGGGAAAGTTTAAAGAAGCACTCCAAGTATAGAAACAACCCCCCCCCCAACAGACCTCGGCCTCCCAAAACAAAGTGCCTCGTAGTCGGCACCGCCTCTAGCGACTCCATGACAACGCTAGCAGAGCACTTCCCTCCTCGATTGCCAACATCTTGAATATATATATATATATATATATATATATATATATATATATATATATATATATATATATATATATATATATATATATATATATAATGGTGTCAAATGGAACTTCTCCGCTCTGCTAGGGGTTCGCCTCACGACGAACCCTCGCGCGGTCGTCTTCTTCGTCATCTCTGGTGGAGGAGCTCGCTCTAGTTCGTCGAACTCTCCTGCCGGCTCGTCGATCCGCTGCATTCGCTATGGGCAGCTCCTGTGCTGCCCAAATTCTCGTGTCACTGGTCGAGCCGCTTGACTGCTGCTCGTGGCATCTTCATCCTGCAGGATCGACAAATCTTCGGCGTCGCAGACTGCGTCTTTGTCATCGCCTGCGTGCGTCTTTGTCGTCGTCTGCGTCTCCTTCGTACGACTCCTGTTTGAAGCTTCGATTGCTTGCGTCGTCGATTGTCTGTGTCGGGTTCGACGATTACAAAGATCGCTTCCTGCGACTCCCGCTGTTCAAAGTCTCTGTGCCTGAGGGTTTGTGATCCTGCAGCAAGCTTGACGGGATTTGTGCACCGGGTCGCCGAAATGGCTTCGGGTCGTTCTTAAGCCGATGCCCTCGCTGGCGATAAGCCCGCCCACGCACCTTCACGTTCCAACATGTTTCAGCAAAGATTTCATGATGCATTCGCGCAAGGAGTTGAATTAGGATTCCTAAAAAAAGCATCCCGTAAAGACGGCAAACCTGCCATCTTTCTTACTGAGGAAGAGATCTCCATCCTCGCTGCACCTTGCTGTTTGTTCCTAGTTGGCAAATACCTCTACGGTAATCCAAAACTCAAACTAATCTGTAAGGAATTTGAGCAGCTGAAACTGATTGGAAGCTGGAAGATTGGAAGACTGGATGGTCGGCATGTTCTCATCCAACTGACAGATGATGGAGATTACACCCAGGTGTTTGCTAGAAGAACACTTCGCATCGACAATCGGGTGATGAAGGTGCTGAAATGGACGGTGGATTTTGACCATCGCACTGAACCTCCCATCATCCCCGTCTGGTTGCGCTTCCCAGATCTGCAGGTACACCTCTACGATCAGGAGCTTCTTTTTACCTTTGCAAAGGTCTATGGCACTCCACTTCAATCCGACCCTCCCACAGAACACCTGACTCGCCCTTCTGAGGCGAGAATACTGATAGAGCGAGACATCACGCTACCTTTTCCGAAAGAGCTCTGGATTGGCACACAACACCATGGATTCTGGCAACCTGCGGAATTAGAACAGGTGCCTTTTTACTGTACCCACTGTCGTATGTTTGGACACTCCCCTTATCAGTGTTACCAACTGCATCTGAATCAAACCTCCACGTGCCAATACTACTGGACCACATACTTCTGCATCGGATGTCCCGCTTCCCCTCCCTTTAGAGATACCCACTGCTGTTACAGATCAGATTGAGTTAGCTCAACTTGTGGAGGAGCAATAGGCAGTTTCCATCGATAGTCAGGATGAGGCCATCACTCTGCCTCCTTCTTCTACTGGAGTAGCTCCACTTACGCCTCAGGTACCCACTATTACAGAGGGAGAGCAGACTCCCCACCATGTTATGACCGAAGACAGGGAAGAGACACACACTCATGTGGATATTAATATTCAATCCAAAGATTTGACTTCTGTATTGCCTTCTGCTCCTTCTGTTCCTATGACTATAGATCATATGTCTCCCCATGAAAGGGGGGCCCTGGTTTCTCCTCCAGTTCTCCACCCACCTGCAGAATCTGTAACTGTTGCCACTAAAGCATATCTCCGGTCTACTGAAGAAGAATGGCAAGTGTTTACTTCCCGGAAGAAGAAGAAAGCGGGGGGCACTATCCCACTTGGAAATATTATGGATGATAGTCTGCTTCCCCTGGCATTGGGGAAGCTCTTCAGAATGCGATTTAGAGCTGTGTTTTTTATCGCTAGGGGCAGGGGGCCTTGGGATCCTTCTCCTCTTTAGCTGTTAGTTTTTGTGTTGTATCTTCTGTATCGCTCTGATAGAGCTCTATTTTGGATTTATGGGATGTGCTCAAGTTTGTTTGGGCCATCTTATATTACTCTTTGTACCCCCCTTTTAATTTCAATGCAATAGGCCTACGGCCCTTTCCATATATATATATATATATATATATATATATATATATATATATATATATATATATATATATATATATATATATATATATATATTCTTATTATAGTTCAAGAAACTACAATTTGAATTGATATATGGATGCATGAACTCAAATCTATAGGAATTCAAGATACCTTGAGTGAACCACATTTATAGAAGTGTAAAGTGGAGCAAATGACTTGCTATCATAAAGAAACAATTTCTTTTGTCAAAGGAATAGGATCCAATAATTTCCTTAGGAATATATTGCCATGTTCTTATGAGCTAGATGATTATGTTAGACTTGGGCCAACTACAAACATATATTGTAAAGAAATATTACATAGAGGCATAAGTTGTCCGTTAAAGATAATAAGCTTATTTTATATTTGGTCTTCCATCTTAGGTGATAAGATGTTGCCTGTCACTATAAGGTTTAAATTCTCTATAAAAAGAAAATTATTGGGTGTCTATTCAAATCAGGTAGTACTCAAAGCTTCTTTAACTCAAAAGTCAGAATTACGAGTGTTGTTTTAAATGAGAGATGAATTTGGCATAACTTGAAATACAAGTCCTTAATTTCTTTGTAGACATCTGCAATTAGGACTTTCATATTTTATGATGGATATTTTAGATGCTTACATTTATTTAAAAAAAAAATCTTTAGTTAATCACAAAGTTTAAGAAAATTAAAGAGTAAATTCTAATGCATAATGCTTGATCATAATGTTATCTTATAAAAGCAAATGGATTAATATTTGTTATATTTCAATTAATAAGTTTCAATTAATTTTGATGACAAAGTCATTAACAAAGTATGACCTAAGGCTGGCTTCAAAAGAAAGATTTGGTTGCAAAAGGCATCTTTTTGTGATTGTAATACATGCAAACTGTTGACTACCAATCGATTTAAATTTTGACTTTCTAGGGGGTATTGAATAAGGTAATATTTCAATCTTCTTCTTCTACATAGGGTTAAAATGGTTCCATGTCTTCACAAAACACAACACTGATGAAGCCTTATTATAGTTCCTTCAGATATTCTTTAGAAAGAATAATAGTCCCATTCTTATGTTTCATCTCTAGTCAATCTATGAAAATTAATAATTCTTCAATTTTATGTCTTGATATCCTATGGAATGGACACTAGTTTGGCTCATTACTTCTGCTTACTTCTTTGGGCCTTAGAAGCTTAGGGAACTTGAAATTTGGGTTCTATAATAAGCCCTTAAATGCCTTTTTTTATGGCATTATCTTTTAAAAAAGAAAACTGATTCTTCCTCTCTTCGAATAAGTATTTGAAATTCTTTCTTTCCTCAAGTCTACAGGGTTATATTGTGGTTGAGATAGGAGACGTGGTTGTTTTATATTCAAGTTGTATTAACATGGATTATATTTATTTATCAATAACAAACACATTCTCGTATATCATTTTAAAGGTTTTTAAAGGTTTTTACTCAACATTCTGATTTAGGAAAGGTAATCGTTTAGCTTCCTCTTGTAAGTTAGATGCTTGATTGAGTAATTTTTCCAATATTTAAGGATAAATGATTTCAATAAGAAGGCAAATAGTAATTAAATGTTTTTGAGTAAGATCTCAACAACAAGTTTCTCATGGAACTGGGGTTTAAACATCAAGCTCAAGTTCCTCCTTCTCAGTATATATTCAAGTAGAGCCTCATTAGCTTTTTATTTTTTAACAACCATGTATCTAACAGTGACGTGGTGTTGAGATTCATCAACTCTTTATGAATAATTCTTCTAATTCAAAAAGTTCCTTAATTGAGTCATTAAGTAGTTAATAATACTAGGCAAATGTATTTAAACATAAACTATTGGCAAACTGATGAAAAAGTAGAGCATGACTTCCCTCTTCTGTATAACAGCTAGCACAAAAATATGCCAAGTGTTGCTTTGAGTTGTCAGTTCTATCAAAAATTTTAAATGTTAGAGGTACAAATCCTTTAGGGAACTATGCAGTACCAAACTCTCTAAGATAGGTTTGTCCTTTGAGAATTTATTTATCACCTTGGGGTTTAGCAAAATTAACATTTACTTGTTTTTCAATGAAAGATTTTAAGTCTTTCTATAGAATAGATGCTTTTAAGTGTTTCTTGGAGACTCCCTCTTCAACTACTTTTATTATTTGGTTATCAATTATATGGATAGTCTAAGGTTTCTCTACTTTTATATGTATTGGTAATGGATTTGGTGTTCGCTTCTGAATTGGGGGTGCTGTCTCTTTCATTCTCTTATATGGTTTTTTAATTACTTCATTGCTCTATCTCAACTAATTTAAGACTTGTCAAGCTATGTATTCCTCAACCATAACATTCTGAAAATCAACATCCACTTGTTTCTCTCTTAACACTTTTCTTGTTTTAGGTATCATAATAGTAAAATGTTTTTCTAAAGTTTTTAATATTTCTAATTCTTCCTTGAGTATTTAATGCTTGATTCAAATTCACATAACACTTTATCACTAGGTTTTCCTTTGATATTCTTCAGATTAATTGAGACTTCCTTGAGCCCTTCATATATATCCATCTCTTATATTTTGATCTCAACATCGTTCACACTTTCATCCTTATTGAGTGCAAACAGCCACAACAGAGGAACATTAAACAAATCTCCTCCTCAACGTAAGGAAATCTTCTTCAGACATGAGGTTTAATGCCATCAGAGCTTATTTTTCATTAACAAAATAGGGGTCTACCATCCAAAATGTGACATCATCATAAGCCATCTTGTACTAATCAAAGCTGATCTAATTTTGATGAATTACATGAATTAGATTCAGTCTATATTTCTTTCATTTTCAAATGTGAAGAATAGCTTAGGGATGACATTTTTCTATAATAAAGGTGCATGAAAAGGTGTTAATAAGCAGTCTACACTCAGATTTCTGAATTTTAAAAAATTTAAATTAAAATTATTGAAATGGAACTCAATTAAAGGTTTTAAGGTTGAACTTAATGCACAAGGTGGATTGGAGGAATGTTTTATTTTTAAAGTTACTTTATTTTAGTTTGAAATTTTAAATTTTATTTTAAATTTATTTAAACAATGTTTTGGATTGAAGAAATTATTTTGATAATGAATTAGTAAAGAATAAGTCCAGATTTGAACAATTAGTGAGAAGTCCCTAATCTAGACTAAAGTGTAGATCCACCCATAATACTTTTTATAAAGAATATCCCAAAACTAACTCATTATTTATGGTTTAAATGGGAGGTTGTTGACTCAAAATTCAAAGATAAAAATATCTGGAAGAGAAGTCTACTTTGAAAAATTTTATTAATGATAAAAAGTGGTATAAGCCAACACTAGAGCTGGAGAGAGCAACCATCGCTAGTAGTGTCACTAAAAAAATCATTGGTTGGGTTTTTATATTTATTGTGTATCCTTCATTGATCTTGAAATATTCATATCTAACTAATTAGATATAACATTCAATGTATAGCATACTACCCAAAAAGGATAAAAATATTTCCTTAGAATGAATTAATAATCTGGATGAAGAAAAATATTTGCGATGTATGAGTTTATGAAAGTAGATGTTTTTTAGATATTTTATGGGTGTAAGGTAAGGTTTATTTTATTCTTGGGTATATGACTGTTCTATCATAACAAATTAGATCTCAAGATTTGTGGCTCTCAAGAATACTCTTGATTAAAATATTGGCTAATATAATGCTTAATTTTGATTTGAAATGCTTTGAGTGGAATTGGAAGTTTAGTATAAGCTTCACTTGAGCTGATGAGTTTTTTTAGTTTAATTTTATTTTAAGGTTTGTTTTAGGTTGACATTTAATTTTGATTGCTTTAGGTTTGTTGTTAGTTATGGAAGTGGTTTGTTTTATTTTAAATTTGGATTCTATTTATTAAAGAATAGTTTATTTAAATTCTTTGAAATAATTTGTTATGTTGGTTAAAGTTATAAAGTTTGTTTCATATTTATTTTAAAATTTAATTAAGTTTTATAAAAGTTCAATTAAGAATTATTAAATTTATTATTGTGATTTTTTTTCAGTTTTTTTAAAGATTTGAGATTGGTTGTTATTTGTTAAGTCTAATTAAAATTCATTAAATTTTGTTGGCTTTTATTTTAATGTTCGTTTAAAAAATTTGAGGATTTATTATGTTTTGGTTAAGATTACTTAAATTCATTAAACTTGTTAAGGTTTATTTGTATTCATTTAGGCTTTTTAAAATTTATTGAAGTTATGTAAGATTTTTTCCTCAACATCAATTAAGGGTTTGTTTAGATGCAGCTGCTGCAGCATGACAACTGTCAGTAGCATATGCAAGTGAAGCATTGCAGAAAGTCTTACTAGTTATTCTAGTTGCGAACTTGTGTGAAACCAACTATGGGGCAGCTTTATGTGGAAAATGACATTTCTACCCATGTTTATTAAAACTGTTTTTAATTTATAGTTTTAATTATTAAATTGGATAATATATGTAAGTATGTATATATATAGTGTTTCAATTTGTTAGATATTTGATGACATAGGAAACTAGCTCAGTTAAATAAAGCATTTCAATCTATGAATCTTCTCAAGTAAGAGTCTGATGGATAAAACAAAATATACAATTGATGCTAAAATTTTATAGGGTACATTTTTTTGAAGAACAGAGAATAAAGTGTATCAATTTATTAATGTTAGCAAAAGAGAAATGTGTCAAAATGATTCATTGACTCTTTCTATTGGGTTATATATGTTGTTAAATAAAAATAAAAATAGTTTAGATATATCGGGATCGGGACGGAACCTGGACGACGAGGAATAAGAAGGAGCGGGATCGCTGGGCTGCGGGACAACGAGGAGGAAAGGCTCGGGACTGTCCGCTAGGTCTTCTTCGCGAATGCTGGGGCAATTCAACAGGACGACGAGCAAGGACGACGAGCGAGCGGCAATTCGGCGAGGTCTTCTTCGCGGTTTCTTCATGGGACGACGAGCGAGGTCTTCGCGGTCGGCTTTGCTCGAGGACACGAAATTGGGTAAAGGGTAAAAAGTCACGGGAAAAGTCGGGACGCAGGTGTTATCCCGCAGTCGGCTTCGGGAAAGCTTTGCGGGGGCGGTGCCGCGAAACCGTAAAACAAACATCAAATTTTTTTCCGAAGCCGCAGTAACGCGCAGTGCCGCTCCAAATGTTGCATCCAAACAGACCCTAAGTTTGATTTGTTAGTTTTTTTAACTAAGACTTATTAAAATTCATTTATGTTTAAAAAAAATTATTAAAATTGGTTAAAGTCTATTGAATGTTTGTTTAAGTTTATTAGTGCTTTGTTTAAATTTAAGTTCGTTTGATGTTTAATTTGAGTCGATTAAATTAAGGTTAATTAAGACTTATTAAATTTTATAAATTTGGTTAAAGTTGACTAAATTTGATTAAAGTTCATTAAACTTAAGTTTGGAGTTTTAAATTGGGTTCAAATTTTTGGACTTCAAAATCATAGGTTTTGGGTCAGGCAAAATGAGACTCAAAAGAGAAATTTAGATATTGGATTTGAATTTGAGTTGAAGTTTGATGTTTGCATTTGGAGTTGATTCAAAGTTGAGTTAATTTGGAACTGAGTTGGGATTAATTTTGAGTTGGATTTAAATTGAGCATGATTCAGCATTATTTAAGGTTTAGTTTATGTTAGGTTGAATTTGAGTATGCATTGAGTTAAAATTGAGTTGAGTTGGAATTGATTTTATGTAGAATTTATTTTTGCCCGAGACTGAGGGGTACGAAAGGGCAGGAGATTTTTAGCGTACCCCAACAACGACGCCAAATAACTTGAAAACTTTATCTAACATGCTAATGGATGAACTATTTGTAATCTTAAACAGGTATTACGGATTTTAGAACTTGATCTGTGCAGCAATGTGGCACTACACCTTTGTCCCTGCCAACATTACCAAGAATTTTGCACTTTTCCCAGTCCAAAAGAATTTACACACTAGGAGATTCACACAAGTGTACGTATCATGCAAGTAATATTTAGTTATTAAGTCCAGATTATTATACACATAGAGAATGCGGTAATTGAGCTTAAGAAAATTTTTAGCCTACTATAATAAGTGTAGTTGGTTTAAGTCACGCTTAAAAATCCTATTAAATTATCACTACTCCTAAGTTAATTCTAATAAAGTTAATTAAATCAGCAAAATCAAGATATAAAAACTACCCTTCCCTTACAATGAAAAAAGTAGTGTGTAGGAATGGAACACTTAGAATAGAAATTGTAGTTAGTGACAAATAAGAGCAATTCTCTTCTTTACCCTCTTCTGAGAGCATAAAGAAGTTTGGTTCAAACTTGGTCAGTGTTTCTATCTTTCACCCTAGAAACCCCAATTTAAACCCATCAAAATGTATTTCCCTATCTATTTGCATTGACCTATGGACTAATTTTTCTTCACCCACTAGTGCAATGTGATTCATCCTAGTTGTCTTTACATAGCTCTCCTGAGTCTTTATGGGTTCATAACAAATTTTAACATATGATTTGGCCAAAGTGATAGGTAAACTAAGCACAAAGAAAAACCAACACTTTAATGAATAAAATCCTATTCTAAATACATCCAAATATCCTACACATCCTACTAATTCATCCCAGGAGAAAATTATAAAGGATCTACTTACAGTGCATGAAGCAAACACGACAATTTATCATCTTATAATAAAGTGAATTCATAAAAAATGTGTTTACAAATAATATAAGACAATGTAGAATGCAACACTTAACTTTTTCCCTGAGAAACGAGATGAGAACTCCTTCCTGATCGTTCTCCAAATGTTTCTTGCATTGCTAACAGTATTCCCTTACATAATTCTCTAAAACCCCTCTCAAATCTCTTTAAGAAAATGAATTAAGAAAACCTAAATCTAAACTCACATTTTCTGCTCTCCTTAGCTTTCTTCAGGTCTTCAAAACGATCAAGAGTGTCCTTCGAACTACCTCCATAGCCTCTTAACTCCTAAACTTGTTCAACACCAAATGCAGAAACTACCTCAGGTAGTTCTAATGCTTAGGCGCCACTGGACTGGGATAGGCGCCAATGTCTCTATCTGTTGGTTGAAGTCTGACGCCTAGGCTCCACTAGGATGGCGCCAAGACCCAAGGGTAGAGAGCCTATGCACCAGTGTGTTGGAACAATTTCTGTTCCTCAAGTGCTCCATTTTACCTTCATTTCGCTCCAATTCAGCTCCAATCTGCCTACCTGTTATACCTGCAAAAAAAAACGCAAAAATTACCTTTCTTTAAAGCTCAAATTCATCAAAACTAAGTGTTAAATGTAAAGAAAATTGAGCATGCTACATAACATATCAGGCTCAGTCAGAATGTGTTTGGCTTAGTACTCAAGGCTTACAATTCTCCACATTATTAGAGGAAGAGTGATCAAACCAAATAAAATTGGTGTTGTGACTCCAGAGACATGCGGGTCTCCAAGCATATTGATGGGGCACTTCTACATAAGGAGTATACAAGGAGACTAGTAATAGTTATTATATGCATTAAATCTTCGTATAAATTAAATATATGATAACTATTCCATTAATCTAACAAAACCTAGATTTTAGATGATAGTTCAGCACTATTGAGTTACACGTGCGCACTCATAAGCGATAGTTAGATCTGGTTTTGATTAACAACAAATCTTTGGCGACCTAGGTAATTTACAAGATTAACTATTATACATTCAAATAAATATTAATTTTTTTAATCATCTAATTTATATAACCAATCTTTTGTAGGAGACCTGATACGCCTAAAAAACACTTACTTTATATTTTAGCCTTATTTTTAATGATATTGCACATTAAAGGATGGTATTTTACATTTTATTGGTTTCAAGTACAAAAAATTGAGTTTTGGAAAAAAATGAAGCAAAATGGTGCAGTTTGAAGCCAAAACAAGCAAAGAAAAAAATTTTAACCTGACACATTTCGATATGTCTTCCTATACTTAACCTCCTTTACGTTTATCACATGGTTTTGAATGAATTATACTTAAAAGAAAGATTATTTTCATACTTGTATTATAGGTATAACAGATTGGAACGAAACAGAGCTAAAACAAGGCTAAACTATGCTGAAATGAAGCTAAATGGAGCGAAATGGTGGAGCTTTCTGTAGGGTGGCACCAATGGGAGCAGAACTGGCGCCTAAATTTCTAGAATCCAGAGAGTAGCTGCCTAAGGCACCAAACTAGCCTAAAGTGCCAGAAATGGTTATAGACGATCCTGGATAGTCATAAGTCAATTTCGGACTTGGAGACGCATTTCTTTGTAATTTTTCATAGTTTTTAACACCTTTTAGCCCTAGAAAGTGATGGAAACGAAAGAATAGGAGCAGTAATGTTTAGAGATCTTAGAATAAGAGTAGAAATTTGGATTTTTACCTTTTCTTGAGAGATTGGAAAGAGGATTTTGAGAGAATTTGTAAGGAATTGTACTAGCATTACATGGATTAGAGCGAGACTTTGTGGGAGAGATCATCTTTCTTTCAAGGGGAAAAAGCTAAGTGTTGTGTTCTTCATTATATTATGATATTGTAAACATTTATCTAGTGGATTTACTTTGGTTTAATGAAGATTCCATTGTGTTTTCTTCATGCTTTGTGAGTAGTTATTCTTACTCTTTTTTCTTGTTAGGAAATAGTGGCATGAGAAGATTATATCATTATTTTCATACTACTTTTCGCTTGCAATGAGTAGGATTCATGTTTATGATTTTGAGAAGCAAGTTAGAATAGGTTTTGATTATATATGTAATAGTTTTTACTTGAACTTCATTTAGATTGCAATTTAGGCCTGTTTTAATGTTAAAATTAGTTGTGAAACATATGATCTAAGAGGGCTATGCTTTCAACAACTACGTAAGAATTAAATTTAATTTCATAGATGAGAATGTATTCCATGGGGTTGACTACAAATAAATAGGGAAATTTACTTTGTTTGGCTTAGAATTAGAGATTTTAAGGTGACAGACTAAACTCCCCAATTTGGTCTAAGTGTTTGGAAACTAAAGGGAGATGTTAGCCCTTAGGTGAGGAGAATGTGAGAACTCTATAGTGAGAGCCAGTATCTTCCCAGCCTAACCGCAGATTTAGAGACCAAACAGTAGCTTATCCAATGTTCTTTTTCGTTTACAAATAGGAGAAAGAATAGGATTTTCCTATTTGACACGTTACAATATTTAATGTATCTCATTCATATACATTATCCAATTCAATACATAAGAATAGTAGCTTTTAACATCTCAAAATTCTCCAAACCAATTCATCCATAAAGGAGTTTTTTTAGAATTAATATTTTCATTTAAGAGTAGTTATTAGTTATTTTAAAATTAAGATTTACCATTAGGAGTACTTGAGAGAAAAACTACTTAAATTGACTTTCCAAACTAAAACCTGATAGTAGTCTAAGGGATTTCTTACCTCGCTTCTCTGTAGGATCGATACTGGATTTTTTAAAGAAAGTCTTTTATTATTTAAAATGTTACGTGCACTTACGTAGAAACCCCAGTGTGTGAACTATTTTCTAATTTTAATAACATTTCTATTTTTCACATTAGCTGTTAAATATAAATTTGGTCAAGTTTATTGCCATATTTTGGAAGCTAAATTACTGCGTAACTGCGAGTCTAGCCGTTGTCGGGAAAGCATCGATAAGAACTTTAGGAGAATTTTATGTAAAGCTATATAACTTAGATTTAGATATTATAATATTATTATATAGTTTGTTTAATCATTGTGTTTTTATTTTTAAGAATAATCCAAAATGCCGAAAATATTCTAAAATCTTTCATATTAGTTTAGTCTTTAGATTTGTATTCATAGTTTTGGAGCTGTGGACTTTGGATTATACGACATAGATTTAGAGAGAACTTTTAAAAGGATGATGAATGAGAAAAGACTCTATGAATTTAATGTAGAAATGACATATCGATAAAATAATGAATATTCAGATTGAGATTATAATGCTAGGGAAGGAATCCAAATCATTCAGAAAATTTTATTTGGACAATGAATTGAAACTAGCCATGAGATACACGATCCTTATTTCATTTATTACAACAAGGGTTGGGAAAATTATTCAAAATTTAATTAGAATAATAATTTTGGAGGAGAACACCAAGTTTGGGTAGATAATCAATTTAATCAGATATGTAATTGAAATAATCAAGACAATTTTAATGATAGTCTTTCCATTGCTTATAGATTTAACTCCAGCCTACAAGATGAGGAGAAGAAATTACTGTTAGAGGAGGTTATGACTCAAATGGCGAATGAGTTGAAAAGTCAAGTGAACACTATAAAGAAAATAGAAAATATGGAGCAGATTATTAATTCAATTAACAGTTATCTTCCAAAGATTTTACTTAGTAACCATAAAACATACCTTAAGAAGAGGAGTGATGAGCAAAATAAAGTTATAGAACTAAGACTTAGAAGAGAATATGAGGATATGTTTTAAAAGAACTTTGAGTTAAAAATGAGGATACTTTTTAAGTTTAAGTTTAATTAAATTAGACTTAATTAGAATTTAAAGACCATTCAAGTCTTATTTAGGCTAAACTTAAGGTTTAATTAAGTCTAATTAAAATTAGACTTAACTGAAATTTAAAGTTATTTAAGCCTAATTTAAGTAAGACTTATTAGAATATAAGTTTGATTAAACCTTATTTAATTATGGTTTAATAATTTTATTGTCTAATGAATTAGACTTAAATAAGCTTTGGGATTAATTAAACCTTAGTTGTTTAAGGTTTAATAGTTTAATTAAGTCTAATGTAATAAACTTAATTATGATTTAAGATTGATTAAACCTTAATTGGTTAAGGTTTAATAGATTAATTAAGTCTAATGTAATAGACTGAATTATAGTTTAGTATTGATTAAACCATAGTTGGTTAAGGTTTAATAGTTTAATTAAGTATAATGTGATAGACTTAATTATGGTTTAAGATTGATTAAACCTTAAATAGATTAATTAAGTCTAATGTGATAGACTTAATTATGGTTTATTATTGATTAAACCTTAGTTAGTTAATGTTTAATAGTTTAATTAAGTCTAATGTGATAGACTTAATTATGGTTTAAAATTGATTAAACCTTAGATTAATTAAGTCTAATGTGATAGACTTAATTATGGTTTAGTATTGATTAAACCTTAGTTGGTTAAGGTTTAATAGTTTAGTTAAGTCTAATGTGATAGACTTAATTTTAGTTTAGTCTAATAGGTTTAAGACTAATTAAACCTGCTTTGGACAAGGTTTAATTGATTAATTAGACTTAATTAGGGTTAAATCTAATTGGTTTAAAGGTTAATTAAACCTAATTTAAGTGGTGTTAATTGATTAACTAAACTTAATTAGGGTTAAGTCTAATTGGTTTAAGGTTAATTAAACTTAATTTAGTTAAGGTTTAATTGATTAATTAGACTTAATATGGGTTAAGTCTATTTGGTTTAGGATTAATTAAACCTAATTTAGGTAAGGTTTTATTGATTAATTAGACTTAATATGGGTTAAGTCAAATTGGTTTAGGATTAATTAAACCTAATTTGGGTAAGGTTTAATTGATTAATTAGACTTAATATGGGTTAAGTCTAATTGATTTAGGATTAATTAAACCTAATTTAGGTAAGGTTTAATTAATTAACTAGACTTAATTAGAGTTAAGTCTAATTGATTTAGGATTAATTATAGCTAATTTTTGTAAGGTTTAATTAACTAGATTTAATTAGGGTTAAGTCTAATTGGTTTAGGATTAATTAAACCTAATTTGGGTAAGTTTTAATTGATTAATTAGACTTAATTAGGGCTAATTGTTTTAAGGTTAATTAAACCTAACTTGGGATGATTAATTAGGCTTAATTAGAGTTAAGCCTAATTGGTTTAAGGTTTGATTAAGTCTAATTTAAATAAGACTTAATGGATTAATTAGGTATAATGGGTTATACCTAATTAAGGTTTAGGATTGATTAAGTCTAATGTATTTAAGAATTAATTTAAAGATTAATTTATATTAAACCTAATTTAATTAAGGTTTAATGTTTTGATTAAGCTTAAGCCTAATTAAAGTTTGATTTATATTAAACCTAATGTCTTTAAGATTTAATGATGGTTAATTAAGCCTAATGATGTTTTAGACCTAATTAAAGTTTGATTTTTATTAAACCTAATGTCTTTGGGGTTTAATGATGGTTATTAAGCCTAATGATGTTTTAGACTTAATTAAAGTTTGTTTTGTCTTTAACCCAACATGATTAGGGTTTAAATCATTAACTAACTCTAAAGCGATTAGACTTAATTAGGGTTTGATTTTATCCTAAGCCTAATGTAATGAAGGCTAAAGGATAATTAATTGGGTTTAATATATGGTTAAACCTAATTAAGTTTTAACTTTATTTTACCCTAATTTAATTGAAGATTAATAGAGTTGATTAGGATTAATGTTTAAATCAATCCTATTTATATTTTTATTTGAGTCCATTTGATGTTTGAACTCAGATTTGACCTAACTCATGGTGGATAAGTTAAGTAAAGTGAATTTTTAAGTTCAAAGTTATTTTAGGATTTTAAATTTTGAAATTTTAATCCTAACAAAAGAAATGTTATTCTAAATTTTTGGCAAGTTAGAATCTGTCAATTTAGGTTTTAAATTTGTTCCCTAAATTCTTAGTCAATTTCCAATTTAATTTTTCAATTTTTTTTAAATTTTTAAAATTATTATTAAAAATAATTACTAAATCTCATGAAAATTAAGAAATGTTATCCTAGAGAATTTTTCTGTCTTTGGAAAAATCAGAGATTATTCCTAAGGTGCTAGGAATTATTCCCTCAAATTTTCATGTTTTTCTAACTTATAAATAATTTTTAATAATTAAAATACTCTAGAGAGTATTTAATTAATTAAAAATTAAATATAAATCAAAAATTAAAAATTCCAATTCCACATTGTAGTGCTCATTGTCCTGAATCCAGAGGTATTTTTATTTTATTTTTGTGATTTTTCTATGCAAAGTTATGTATTTTTGAAGTTTTTAAGGTTTATCTGGATTTTATTAAATCCAATTTAACCTTAGAGCGATGCATGTCCTCGGATGCATCGAAACACGGCTGATCTGCTGCGAGAATTAAACAACAGAGCGGCTATCGTGTAATCTGAATCGTCCTTCGTTTAAACAGAAGATCGGACAGCTCTATGTCATCGTCCTCCTCCCGTCTCAACCTGAACACCGTCCGTGTTCTAGGCATTTGAGTGTTATTCTGGAGTTTAGTTAAGATTTTTTGTAAATTTGATAGATCGAGAAATGGCTCCACGACATAAAAGGTGACTGGATTTTGATGAAACACGATTCGTGAATGCTAGAGCACAATCAAGATACAACCTTAATATCAAAGCAAGAAAGTGCATTCAGGATAGAGTCTTTAAAAATCCAGGAGGAGAAGTAGAACAAACAATAAGAGAGAGAAGATGGGAGAATTTCTGTTATACAACGAATAAAGCTGTTGTTGAAGTCGTAAAAGAATTTTATGCCAACCTGACTGAGATAGAAGATGCACCAATAAAGGTTAGAGGATTTTTAGTTGATTTTAATGCGCAAGAATCAATGCTTTCTACAAAGTACAAGATCTACGTACCAGTGAATATGATACTTTTGGAACAATGGAAGGATCACTGAATGAAGTGATTAACTTTCTCACTGATGGGAATGGAACTTAGAAGATTAAGCAGCGTGAACGGGTAAACTTCTCTCTCTCTATGTTAAATGCAACATCTAAGGCTTGGCATTATTTTATTTGCTCTACTTTGTTACCTACCTATCACCATAGTGAAGTAACAAGAGATAGAGCAGTTCTGAATTTCTGTATTCAGAACCAGAAAAGTATAAATGTGGGAAGTATTATCTAAAAGAAAATATTAGCCACCGCACGAAGTGAAAGTGGAGGAGGACTAGGATATCCTAGTCTAATTTATGCACTCTACCAATTGTCTGGAGTAGAGGCTAGAGATGATGAGGAATGGGTAGAACCTATGAAACCCATTACCCAGGCTAATATAAAAACCTATGAGTCCCACGAAGGATGGAGATCTGGGACTAGGAGCTATGCACCTTCAACTAGTATGGATATTCCCTCCACCAGTTATGACCCTCATACTTATAGTTCTCCTACCCTTTATGATTTGATGAATAAAATGACTCTGCAGCGAAAAAGTTTTGAAAATATTGAAGAAACATTGGAACATATAGATATGAGAATTGGAGGATTAGAGCGAAGACGCGATTACGACAGCGATTATCTCCAGAGACATTCTGAGTTTGAGATAGCCTACTATGATGTTGAGAATCGTTATCGGAGAGGAGAGCCTGATGTTGTATTTCTTGAGTGCCCTCGCTATACTCATTATTTGCCTACTCCACCTGCTGATCAAGGAGATGATGATATTGTTTGGGATTTTAGTGTTGATGATTAGATTTTCTGATTAGATATATATGTTGTGTGATTGTTTGTTCATTTTCTTAAATTCAATATTAATGTTTAGTTTGTGAACTTGGTTTGTTATGTTGTGTAAGACATTTTAAAATGGTTGTATAAGTTAAATGTATGTAGTTTTTAAATTTTTAATATTTTCAGACTGCTATTGTAATCTTGGATTGGATTAGTAAAATATATGTGGATGTAGTGTGATGTTTTAGTATATAATTTGGTAGTATTGTGTAAAACTTCTTTACCCAGCAATTTCTTTGATATTATATATGTGTAGAAAGTTATTAACAGTACAGGTTAATTAAATGATGGAAAGAACCTGCAGAACTTCAAATAGAAGAAATACTTAAAGCACGAAGGTATGATTTAAATTTACATTTTATTTTATTTTCACCCTGTATAAATAGATAGAAAACTTTAAGTTTAGGAGAGGGAAAAATAAATAAATTTAATTATTAAATTGTTCTCAATTTATATTTTCAAAAATTTATAAAATGATTTTATGTAGCAATTTTTTAATTCAGTAAACTAGAATTAATTTATGTAATTATTATAGAAGGTTGACCAAAATATTTCTAATAATTAAAAATAATTTAGTAGATTAAGATATTTAGTATAAGAAAATAAGAATATAGTTAACTATTTAAAGTAAGGAAAACTATATTTTAAATATGAAAATTCTTAAGTATTTAGTTAAAAAAGAAAAGATTGAAACTCAATGAAGTAAAAACTTTGAAATACATATAAGGTAAGTAAATGTTTCAAGTTTCAAATTTAGGAAGAGGAAATGAAGTTCAAAATTATTAACAGGCTAACCAAAAATAGTGATCCTCACTTGAAAAAGAAAAGAAAAAAAAGGGATTGTAAATTAATCCAGAAAGAAAAGAAAAAGAAAAAAAATATATAAGTGAGGAGAAACTTGTGGAAATGTCTTATCAAAAATTGGCTTCATTTGAATCAACCTAAGGAGTAAACTCAGTTACATTTCTGAACTTATATATATGGATTAGTATTTTACTAAATAGTGTTTTCATGAATTTCCTATCATCTGAATATCTTAAGTAATTTAATATTGCAAAATATAGTCATTCTTGAAATAAATAGAAGACTAGAAATCTTAAACTTAATGACTAAATAGCCTTATATCTATAGAATTAGTTTAATTGTTTAAAATTATTTCTATTTAACTTTACTATAATATTTATTTAAATCAAATTCATAGTATTTCTGAATTAAAGTTTTATTACAAATAATCATTACTTTTATGTAGTATCAAAATTACTTGAGGACAAGTAATAGTTAGGTTTGGAGGATTTTCATCACAAGAAAATGTATTAAGAAATTCATACCCATTTTATATGAAATTGCACTTTAAAGAAAGGTATTTTCTATGTTTTAATGCAGGAATGAAGGTTTATAGGTAATGGGAGCAAAAAGACCAAAAAGGAGCGAATCTGGAACAAAAAGGACTAAAATAGATGAAAATTGAACAATCCTCCAGACGGCGAGGAAGAGGCCGCCGACGGTGAGATTTTCCCGAGAACATTTGAATATATTACAAAGAAGCCTGCCGAAGGTGAAATCGAGCCCGCCGACAGCGAGACTGAGCGGTTAGCCATTCTTCTAGAAGCTCGCCGACGGCGAGATCGAGCCCGCCGACGGCGAGACAGTTGATTCAAGCCAAATACGTTGAATCTGGATGCTTTTTGAAGAGGTGCTTAAGCAACCTTTGGAAATATGACTCCTTTTATATATAGAAACGATTTTTGTGTCGTTAAGTGTCGTCAAGTGTTGTTAAGTTTCATTTAAGTGCAATCTGAAAGTCAGTAGTGTGTTTAAGAGTGTTTAAGTTAGTGTCTTGGTGAGTATTTTGAAGTATGTTGTACAAGAAAGGAAGAGTCAAAGGAACTTCAAGGTGTCTGCTTGGGAAGAAGATTCGAGATAAGTATATTTGTTTATTGTTTTATAACTTTAAATGAAATCCAAGTTTTGTGTTATTCTTCCTATGCATTCTGAGTAGTTTTCTTTGTCTTTTTCTTGTTGATGAGATTTCGTGAAATGAAGAATTAAAGTAGTTGTGCCTAACAATATTAAATAAAGATTGTGATAATCTTTTTACTTAAATCTTAATTTACTTTCAATTTGGCCAATTGAATTGTTAAAATATGTTGAATTATCAACTATAGTATAGATTACATCCAAAATTCAGGGACGTCAAAAGCCTTGGAAGGAAGGTGCAAATAAATAGAGAAATATTAATTATCGGGCGTAGAATTGGACATTTTAGTGTGACAGACTAAAATATTCAATTCGGTCATATTGTTTGGGAGCTGAAGTGTAGATGTTAGCCCTCAGGCGAACGGAACGTGGGAGTTCTGAAGTGGCAGCCGATATCCTCCCAGCCTAGCTGCAGATTCAGTAACCAAACATAGGATTAGTCAATGTTCTTTGCACCTGGACCGAAGGGTAAAGAATAGGAATGCTCCTATTTGGCACAATAAAATTCTAAACTCATTTAATTATTCATTCACTTAATTCTCTTAACAAGGAGAAAGAAACTTTTCTAAATTGCAATCTTCTATTTAATTTTTAAGTAATAGTTTTTAGTATAAGTGTTCTTAATTTCCGTATACTAGATTAGTAATTACAATTGTTGAATTTAATCCTTAAGTCTCTAACTTCCTTGTGGGATCCATATCTAGGACTCCATTAGAGCCCTTTATTACTTGAGCGATACGTATACTTGTGTTGATAAATAGGGGAGGGAGTACAATTACTATTGTACTTGAAAAACATTTATAAAGCTTAACAAACATATATACCCTCAAATTTCTGCCCTGCTCTCCCCCGAGCCGGTCAAGTTTTTAGTGTTATTGCTAGGGATTTATATATCTTAGTAATCGTGCTAAATACTTATATTTATAACAATTACTGTGTGCGATCATACCTGATGCATTATTGAAGCGATGATGGGACATACTGTACTCATGAAACCATGGCTGACCAAGTAGGGTGTTGAATGAAGTGTCTGTGTTGATGACATGGAATTTTATAGTTTTTACTAAATTTTCAACTTTCATTTGTAGTGTTAGAGATCCAAGGGCTCTTTCTCCCTTCTGATTGAATCCTCTTAACATCATCTTATCTGTAGTGAGCTCTCGTACACTGATATCCAAGTAAGCTAACGTCTGTAGACTAATTATGTTAGGTGACGCTCCAAGATCAACTAACCCTCTAGAATGCACAAACTTGCTGATAATGATGAAATTGTATAGCGGACAATTCTGATCGACAGTACCAAGTAGCAAATCTTCATCGGTGAAGGTTATGCGTAGCTGTCCCTTCAAAGTACAAACTCCATCTAAGGAAGAGCTAGCCAATTGAGCTAAGAAAATGTCTGGATCAAGTAAAGCCTTGACTATATTTTCTCTCATCTTCTTTAACAAGATCATAGGTTGTAAATGCTTATTTTGGCTGACAACTTCCTGAGATGAGCTAGTACAATGTAATCCACCTTGTTTGAATTTTTAATCTTGTTTCAAATCTATAAGTCTTCCATTGCTAAAGGCAATTCTTCTTGAGTAATTATCTGTTTTCCATTATCTACTGAAGTTGTCCTTGCTGGTAGTACCTTCCCACTACTGAGATTCACTTCCGTTATTTCATCCTCCTCTAGACCTGTAGGTTCTCCTGATGATGTAGCTAATTCTTTTGATATTGTTTCCATATCTGAGAAGTCTAAGCTGATTGTAAGCGGAGTTCCTTTGCAATCAAGGACTGGCTCCTCGCTTCCCATACTGTCGTAACCGGTTTTGTCTTCTTCATTTTTGTCAATGTTCCCATCGGGAACTAGCATGATTTAAGGATCATCTTGGGAATCAAAATTAGGTTTAGATATATTGTGATTAATTACATCATCACTAGATACAATAAGAACGTAGCCAAAATCATCACTCATATAATTATAAGACCTCAGACGGTCGACAAGAAAATTATAAAGAGTTAATAGTACAAGGGATTTCTCCCCCAAATCAAAGACAACCATTCTAACAGAGGTAACCCCTATCCTCGCCTCCACGTTATCGGTCTTCATCTCATCCAAGCCATCCTTCTTCTTGATCTTCTATTGCAGTGGTTTCTCTGGTGTAATCTCCATCTTCAGCATGGGAGGTTGTAGACTCCTTGTAGTGGCTTGCTCTGAGACGTAGTGTGTCTGATCCAGTATCTTCTTAGAATATATTGTCCATACCATGCTCCATCCATCTCTGTGAGCATACTGCTGAGACTGATTGTATAGTGGAGGCTGACTAAACTGGGGTGACTAATTGTGCTATTACGGCGACTGCTTAGCCTGAATCCTCATTAGCTACTTCCCTTTGTTGACTGTTGCCACTACGCCAAATCTTATCTCATATTCTTTGACCGGTCTCATTTTCTCTGCTTTCTATGTAGCCTCCATATGCTTGATTTCCTCTTGTAAACTGCTAGCATTACTGAGTAATTTCTCAAAGGATTTAATAGTGAGACCCTTAAGCATGAAAGACACGGGACCATGGATACACTTGAGCAATATCTCGATCATGTGCTTCTCCTGTAGATGTAGTTCACACTTCATGCTTAAGTTCCTCCATCTCAGAATGTAGTCGGCCAGAGTCTCATCTGGCTTCTGGCGCTCTACTACGAGATCTCTTATAGTAATGTGGTGTTGTGTGTCGGCAAATCTTTTCACAAACATGTTCTCTGATTCTTTGAAGGTCTCATTAATACATTGGGTATTTCTGCATACCAGTCAAAAGCTATCCCTGACAAGCTGCTGACAAACTACTGGAACAAAAGAGCTTCACTTCCTCTTGTGTTCCAACAACTGGCTCTGAAATGTGCTATGTGCCGATGAGAGTTTCCTGTCCCATTGAATGTCTTGAAAGTAGGGGGTACAAAGCCTCTGGAGTAAGGCACGACATCGAACTCCTCCTGGTAGGGTCTACCCTTTGAAACTGATGCTCTGCCTTCAGACTGAGCCAAGGCCTCCCGAACCTGTTGTTTGACTATTTGTTTGATATCCTTTTCTAGTAGACTCGGAGCCGAATCCTTCTTTGGAGGTTTGTCTTCATTGGCAGAAGCGACTTCTCTTCTTTTATCTGTGATATGTATGATTTCTTGCTGGTTGACTTCTGAAAGTGCCACTGGTCTTGACTGTGACTGTCCATGTAGCGTGGCCATGGCGGTCATGGCGGCGACCATCTCCTCCATCTTTTTCTTCAGAAGACTAATATGTTCATCTCTTGTTAAAATGTCCCTCTGAAGCTCATCCACGGTGTTCTCCTCACTAGGATCATCGCTCATAGATGACGTAGACCTGGTCTCAATAATATTAATGTCCATAAATTCTTCTTCCATGTAATCTGATAAGTCGTAATCTTCATCATCAATGTCCAACCCTTGTTGTTTTGTTAACTCTGAAATCTCTGTTTAGAGCTTTCGAACTTTATCATCAACTATTTTCTCTTTAATTAACTTCAGGTCTGTATGCTTCCCTCGACTGTCACTTCTCTCTGCAACTGACTCAGAAGCAACGGTGGTAGCGACAATGAGAACATCAGACTCATGATCCATCTTATCATCTTCAAACTTCTCGAAACGTACTCTTGCAGCAATCTTCGGTAACCACACTTTCCTCTTCAAGTTATGAGGAGAAGTGTGCTCCCTAGGGTGTGGACCATGTACAGATTTAAACAATCCTCTCTTACTTTTCTTCTTCTGAATTTCCTTATGATCATCGGCAGATGGTACTCTCAAACCCAGCTGAGACTTGACCGATCTGCGCTCTGTGGGTGTCGAAGTAGCAGTAGTAACATCTGTAGTTGTGGTAGTAGTACCGACATGTCTCCCTAAATGGAGTCTGGCAGGAACACGGACTAATGGTGCCTCAAACAAATTGTGTACCAGACGGTCGGATCTCTCTCTTCTTTGAATCTTATTCTTCATTCTCAAGGATATTTCACATCCCATTCTCTTAAGGAGCTTGACAATGGAACATCCTTCTTTCTCAGCTAACTTCTGGAAAATCATGCGGACTCGGGTGATGGGTGCGGGCCTCTCCCTTACCTCATCACGACCATGTGGTAACAGTAGAGTAGCAACAATCTGGTGGAGGCTCTCATCTCCTATAGTATCAACCAATGGGTGAAACTGACTCCCTCAAAGTAGCAGAGTGGTCTCTGGTAAACTAAGTTCCTCCTAGTAACTCATTAATCACTGACAGACTTGTAGCATGTGCCCTAGAGGCTTTGAGAATCTTACGACTGTGGTACCTTCTTTAAGAACTAGTTGGTGGGGAACTCTAGTGCTGGAACCAATCTCAAAAACTGGTGAATGGGCGAGGAGAACATTATCAGTATCTTCTTCATACAAAATTTCTTTCCCCTTGGCAGACGGTAAGGTAAGTGCGGTGATGCCAAAACTAGTAACAGTAGGGGCAACAACTCTCCTAGGAACGGGGACAACTGACTTGAAGAGGGTGGGAGCAACTTTCACCTTCTTAGCAGAAGGGAAGTCCTGGTGAGAGTTCAGGTCGAATTCGGTAGACGGCTTTTAAATTTCGAGCGCGGTAACCTTCACGACAATGAACGGAGCTTTTCCAAATATGAAATTGAACTCACTAAAGCTGATCCTGAACTGGATCATTGGTGATGCAAGATGGGTCTCGCAGGAGGTGGGTAAGTTGTAGAAGAAGGTAAGCATAGGGGGTCGACATCGTGACTATCGAAAGAAAAATATAAAAATTAGCGAAGGCCGAAACCATGGAATCATAGTGTAAACACTACGAACAAAAGGTCGTTTTGTAAACTGGGCACAATTTTATTTTAATTAAATTTTAGTATTATATTTCGTCTTGGATTTTCAAGTATTTAGTAAAAGGGGTTTATAATTTATAAAGGATTGGCTCGATTTATCGATAGCAAAATCGAACCCGGGAGATACAAAGAGAAAGTGAAGCGCGGGACCCCGTCCCATATCCTCTTCACAACACACACTGCCTTAGCGAAAATTGTTCACCAACATCTATTGGGGGTCCAAACTCACAAAATCAAGAAGAATCCTAAAGACTAATGATCCCCTCTATTTAAGGATGGTTAAACAGACTGCCTGAAATTGAGAAGATTTGATCGTAATTTCCCAAGAAAGAAATGGGTAAAGTATGTCAACGGAATAATGTTAATCTGGTTCATGAGGGACATGAACGCATTACCGATGTTTGAATATAACATTTTATGATCTTAATAAAGAGAAAAACTAATCCCCATCGGAGTCGTCAAAAAATTGTCGATCGCCAAATTAGAAATTGTCGGTCGCCGAAAAGAGTATCTCGAAGTCCGGTTTAAAAATAAAATTAATTTTATATATATATATATATATATATATATATATATATATATATATATATATATATATATATATATATAATTTAGAAAATATTATTTTTCATTATTTTAAAATATGAAATCAAACCGATCTCATTTATGTAATAGTTTAAATAATCAAGCATTTCAATACAAGCCATGTATCTAACCCAAAGAATGGATACATTGCTTGGTGGTGAGGCTTGATCAAATAAACTAAAGAATCTATGACATTTATTTGGTTTTTGAACCATTTATGTTAACCGACAACTTCCTCTATCTAATATGAATCAACTAGATAGAATTTATATTAATCTAGGGTCTTTAAATTTCTTATAAGGGCAAAACCCTATAGTTAATTACATCTTAGATAACCAAAGTCACCTAAGAAAACTCTTGATTTAGATAAAGAAATATTATTTTCATGATTTCCAAAAGGTAGGATCTTCAATGTAATGTGGTAAAAGGAAATCTAATAGGTGAGTGGCTCAAGTTTGGAACAGTTGTTATGGGAATCTAAAGGAAGAGAAGGCTAGGGGAAAACACAGCTCCAAGAAAAATCTCGGTGATTTCAAAACTACCTATTGTTTGGCTTCAATTTGAGAAAATTATTTAATGTTTAATACTGCCAATTTTATTATTTAGGGCTTACATTCACTTGATACCAATGTGAATAGCATGGAAATAGAAGGATTTATGTCATATCGGATGACAACCTCGGAATCTTAAGATGATTTTGGGCTTGTATTGCAAGAAGTACAAAGGCCTAAATGGATAAAGTGAGGATTTATGTTGCGGTAGGCAAACTACTTCAAAGTTCTATGACTTGTTTGTTTATTTCTAAGGAATTTTGCTATTGAAAATGGTCATGCTGCTCACTGTGTATGATCATAGCTCCTCGACGTAGCAGGTTTAGTTTTAGAAGTGTCAAATGTAGGAGATTAGGAGAATTATCATGTTTAGAAATGTTTAAATTGAGATGTCTTAATGTCTTATTAGGGTAATATTTAAGTTGATTATGGCGACACTGGTTATGATCCCTTGGTTCCCTCATTCTGGTACCATTATTTTTTTAGATTAACTTAGTCCAGATGAATTTACCAAATTCAACTAAACGAATTCATTACTTTCAACAGACCGTGGGAAATCTCATTAGCAACCTTAGGTTGCCTCCTCTGAGGAATTTCTGATTATACAAAGAGACGTTTTAATTTAATTTCGATTGTGATTTTGTTTTGTTTGTGATTCAATTTTTAGTTGTCTTATATTTTGACTGTTGTGGTGGTGAATTTTATCTTTATTTTTTTTACTTTAATCTTAATTTTGGTTTTTTGGCTATCCTAAAAATTTTAGTTTTGACATGCAGGGTGACATTATTGTTTATCATGTAATTTTGTAAGTAGAAAAGGTACAAGAAAGTAAATGAAAGTAAATTGCAGTGCAATAAACTAAAACATGTCTGACATTTCTTCTTGTTCCTTCACCTGAAAGTATAACCTTGCAATGCATATATACATAATTTTGTGGGAATTGGAGCATGTTTGTAGGAAAAGCTGAGCAAGCCTATAGATAGGTTCATGACCACGACTTTTTGTGGTGATAAAAATGAGTGCAATTGATTAATAATAATAAAGTCACTTATATCAATGCAAGTATACGTATCGCTCAAGTAATACAGGGCTCTAATGGAATCCTGGTTATCGATCTCACAATGAAGCGAGATAAAAGGTCTTTAGTCAAATTCTAGTCTACTACAATTACTCCTTAGTTTGGAATGTCGATTAAAATTATGTTTTATCTAGCAACTACTCCTAAATGCAAGTGTTAAATGTAAAAATAGTAACTATAACTAAATGCAAATATTAATTCTAAAGATAATCCTTTTTGGATGAATTGGTTTGGAGAATTTTGAGATACTATAAACTACTATTCTTATGTAATGAAATGGATAATGTATAGGAATGAGATGCATTAACTATTATATGTGTCAAATATGAGCAATCCTATTCTTTACTCTTTGGTCCAGGCATAAAGAACATTGACTATTCCTATGCTTGTTTACTGAATCTGTGGCTAGGCTGGGAGAATACCGGCTCTCACTTCGAAGCTCCCACGCTCCCCTCACCTGAGGGCTAACATCTCTGCTTCAGTACTCAAACAATACGATCGAATTGGGGATTTTAGTCTGTCACTCTAAAATCTCTACTTCTATGTCCAATAATTATATTTCTCTATTTATTTGCATTCAATCCTGATGAACTTCACCATCCATGGAATTTGAATGTGGTTCGTACTTAATTGTAGAAAGCATAATCCTCTCGGATCGTATGTTTTCACAACAAAATTTAACATTATAACAGGCCTTATTTGCAATGTAAATGAAGTGCAAGTAAAAACCATCACATTTATATATAAAACTTCTTCTAGCATGTATCTCAACATCCTATACATGAATTCTGCTCATTACAAAAGAAAAGTAAAAGGAAAAGAATGGCATAATCCTCTCATGCTACTATTTTCAAAGAAGAAGAAAGAGTAAGAGAGATACGTCACAAAGCACGAAGAAAACATAACGGAAACTTCAGTTAACCAAAGCAAATCCACTAGGTAAGTGTTTATAAAATCATAAGATAATGAAGAGCAGTACTTAGCTTTTTCCCTTTGAAAGAAAGATGAAGATCTTTCACACAAAGTCTTCCGTCGATCCATGCAATGCTAGTGCAATCCTTTATAAATTCTCTCAAAATCTCTTCTTCAATCTCTCTAAAAGGGTAGAAATCTACATTTCTACTCCTAATGTAAGAACCCTAAACATTCTACATGTTTTTCCTAACATTCCTCTCTCTTTTCTAACCTTTTTTTTCCAATTTTTTGAACTAAATTCGCCATTTTAAAGATTATGGATGAATTTCTAAGAGTTCTCTTAAGCACCCCTTTGAAAAAGCGTCCAAATACATTGAATTTCGGCCCAAAACTGCCAAAAGTCGGTCCATAGTCGTCTAGGGCACTGTAGGCAGGTTTGAGGGCGCTGTCGGCGAGCATTTCGGTCATTTTTCGGCCTTCTCGGGAAAATCCCGTCGTCGGCGAGTAGACTGCTGCGCAGCTCCACCGTTTCACTCCGTTTAGCTCTGTTTTAGCTCTGTTTTGCCCCATTTCAGTTGTGTTGCTTTCCTAACATATAGCCCTACAAAATAAGCATAAAAACAATCTTTGTTTAAAGTGTAATCTCATTCAAAAAAATGCAAGAAGTGTAAAAGAGATTAAGCATCGAAAGACTTATCGAAAGGTGTCAGGCCAAAATTTGCTATCTTGCTAGTTTTTGCTTCAAATTGCACTATTATTGCTTCATTTTGCTCCAATCACCATTTCATGTACCTAAAACCAAAAAACATACAAAATACCTTCCTTAAAGTGTAATATCATCAAAAATTAGTAAAAATATATAGCAAAAAACGTATATATTTTAGGCGTGTCAGTTCACCATGAGTCTACCGAGTCTTATGTCATAACTTGGTGAGTTCTATTTATTTTAAGTGTATAGATGATTTCTCAAGCAAGTCATAATAAGTTTAATTGTCCTCCAAGATATCCAAAAGGTTATGAGAAGGATCCAGAGGCTTGGCCCTAACACCTCACAATCTTTTGAAAAGTCTCGAGTTCATTGAAACTTATTATGTTTCTTGATGACTCATCCCCATCATACCCCTATGCTCAATGATCTAATGGTTTGATCAACCCTAAGAATGAGGTAATTATCACTTTATATTCTATTTGAAAACTATGTGAGCGAAGGATTTTAGAGGCAAATTGATTTATTAAGAATTTTAGTTAATTTAATTTTAG
The DNA here is from genome assembly GCA_022702705.1 of Papilionanthe hookeriana x Papilionanthe teres. Lineage (NCBI taxonomy): Eukaryota > Viridiplantae > Streptophyta > Magnoliopsida > Asparagales > Orchidaceae > Papilionanthe > Papilionanthe hookeriana x Papilionanthe teres. The sequence continues at coordinate 110,231,813 of CM040424.1, read as the reverse complement.
AATTGGGCTTGTAGTGTTTCAAATAAGTTCACAATTAATCTTATCATCTTTTCTAATCCATATTAGTCAAATTTGGTTAGCTCACTACCTAGCCCTTAAGACTTAATGGGTAAATTTGCAATTTTGGGAAAAGTTAACTTATGTAACTATGATTCTTAATCCTTATCAAAGTATTGAATTTATCATTAAACACCAATTAGGGGTATTAGGTTCATGGATTATTAACATCCAAAATCAAACCCCTAACTATGGGATCACTTAATTTAGATTATCTTCCAAATTAAGATACTTAAATAAATTGGAAATTTATCTTTTATGTGGCAAAGGTAAAGTTAGTTTCTACCACTTATCCCTTTATGTTTTAATCATCAAAGAATGCCAAGTAGATTGTTGATTGCCCATTTTACCATTTAGTTATACCTAAATATTAATTAAGGTTTAAATACCTTAATTATAACTTTGCTCTTTAAGGCCTATCACATTATAATTTATTAAATTTAACTCAAATGACTTTGAAATCTTTATGTTAGCCCACTCATGGGTCAATTAAAATATCAGCGGAGAAAATGTGATTTTTATAATTTTAATTTAATTTATATAATTATTTACGTGCAAAATAGGGATTTTTAAAGATAATTTGACAACTTAATAAAATTATTGGATTAATTCTTAATAATATTCTTAATAAAATTATTGGATGTTTACCTAGACCAGTGGACTACACGGACCAATTTTCATGATTTTCTAAATTTTATTTTAATTATTATAATTATTTGCTTTTTTAGTATTAATTAAATATAAAATATTATTTATATTGAAAATTAAGTTTAGTATTTTTCAAAAATTTTCTGAGATCAGGGAACCCAGAGAAATTAATTTTATATTTTTGTGATTTGTATTTTAATTATTAGAATATTTTAGTGAGAAATTAAAATAAAATCCATTTTTAAGCTTAAAAAATTTTATTAACCCTTTTAAAATTAATATCTTCACTTTGGAAATTAAGAAAATTATTTTAATGGTTTTCAAATGATTAGAAGACCAAATGTGACATTTTGGTGGATTTTGATATTTTAGTGATTGTTATGATTTTTAATTATTTTTAGAATTAAAATTAATCCAAAAAATGAAGTGCCTATTTCTATCACCATTTTTTTTATTAAATTCTCTTGGTATAAGAAACTCCCAAAATCAATTTTATAATTTCAATTTATATTTTAATTATTATAATTATTTTAATACTAAAAATGGCATTTAATTTGGAAAATTCATTTAAGTAGTCAAATTAACTACAAATGATTCAAATTTTTATAGGGGGTTCCTCTGACCCTAATCCACAGCGGAAAACCAAAATTAGGTTATTTACATTCATATTTTGTCTATTTTTTACTTTCTTTCATTTTAATAGATTAGTTACAATTAAAGTGAGTTTAATGATTTAAATCAAAATTATATTTTTCCTCTGGTTCTCTTGTCGCAGTGAAACTACTAAAATTTATCTTGAATTTTTTTATTAAAATTTTAACTATTATAATTATTTCAATAATACTGGGTGATTAACTTAAAAATTATAGATCTCTTCGTAGAGATCTCCCTTGGCCTTAGAAAAATCAGGAAAGATCCCTCATGGTAGAGAGAACAAAAAAATTAAAGCTCAAGTCATGGTGAAATAACTATGCTAAAATATATTTAAACTATGCAATATTGTATTTAATTATTTAAAAATCATACATGCATTAAATAAACATGAAATCATTTCCACATTATTCTCCCTTTTTTACTAAGCAAGAGGGTATTTTTTTTTCTTTTTTTTATGATTTCTCTACACTAGAATATGGATTTTCAAAGGTCAGGTAATTCAAAAATATCAAAAATCCAGAATTTCCTACTTAACACAGTCAGTGTCGCATCATCCTATGGCGTTCCAAAAGTACAAGCAGCGCACTCTCATTCAGAGCCACCAGCTGAGTCACCACGCTCTTTTCGAATGCCACTTCTGTCTAACGCCTTCCCAACCGTCCATAAGATACACGCGCCATCCAACGGCTCCTAGTCATCGTCACCATCTGGTTTGTCCCGTAAACCATCCACGCTAAAACCCTAAGATCTCTCTGGCTACTTAACAAAATCACATGAGGTTTGTTTCTATGGACTCATCTAACCTTGATGAACCTATCTATATGGATAATCTAGCTCAAAATTAACCCAACATGGATGGATAATTGAAATAATCTCGGGAAGCAGGTGAAGTTCATAACCTCTATCTGAGAGGGGAGGCCTCAAATAGATGGTTGCAAAAGCTTCAGGGAGGTCCAATGAGCTCACAGATGAAGTCCCTTGTTGTGGTGAATTGCGTAGACCCAAATTCTACCAGACCTGATTTCAGGTGTTGATATGGTTGGAGCAGCTCTGTGATGGGGCTTTTTATGAGAGATCTCCTTCTTTCAATGTGGGGATGGTGTAGGGTCAATCAATTTCGAGTTTTATGCACTGTGGAGCTATGAGGAAATTTTTCCCTGTTTTAGCTAAAACTTGAGCTCAAAAGCTGTACTCAGGCAGCGAGGGTTAAGGCTGGAGAATGGTTGGGTTGTACTGAGGAGATCTTGAGGAAGCTCTGGAAGTAATTGGGCAGAGTTTCTCTAGAAAATTTCAAAATCTCATCCTTTGGCCGTGGAGAGCTCTATTTATGGCCATGGCAATTATGCTGGGATCAAGGCTTGGCAATGGGTGCACTGAGCTGCTTAGGTGAAGTGTTAAATAGCTACAGTGACCAAATAGAGTCGAACAGCCAGGATGGGTGAGTTTAGGTTTGAGGTGGAGAAAGTGGCTCTCGATTTTGTGGTGTTCCGGTGGCTAAGCTGGCTGTCCAGGCTAGGGGAGGGTGGCCAGAAGTCAGGTGGTCCAGTGATCAGTCCATCAAGATATTAAATTGGCTTGGTGATGGGTTTTGGCAAAGATCCATATGGTTTAGTTATTTAAGGAAGGGGATCCCCTAATTTAGGGGACCCTTGGTCCATTACCCCATTAGGTTTAGCTAAGAGCATCTAGGTCAGTCGCTAGGGTCCACTTGATGGTTGTGGGAGGCTTGGATTGGCCAATTAGGCTAGGTTTAGCCACATTTGGGTCATGGGTTTAATTTGGGTCACTTGGGTTAATGTTAGTCTAACTTAGGTTTGATCTTGGTTGAGTCAAATTGACTGAGCAATATGGAGTGGATGATTGCATGAAGGGTTTAGAAAAGGAATGGAGTGATTTTAAATTGAGTTGGGGGGTGAATTTGGTAGAATTTGGACATTTGGTTAATTTGGGCTAACTTGAATTAGGCTTAGATTTAGGTTAGGCTAGAGCTTGGATAGATTTCAATTGGTGCTTCAAATTGATGTAGGTGATTGTCATGAAGTGATTTGGATAGTAATTGGGTGGAAATTTTGGGGTTAGGGCATCCAATTTGGTGAAATTTGGGCATGCGGCACCTTTGGGGCAAATTTGGGGATTTTGACTTGGGTTGGATTTTGATGAAGTTTGGGTCCAGATTTAGCTCAATTGATGGATCAATTTGGTTTGTAGGAATTTTATGAAGAGTTTGGAATTCAATTTTGGGGAAATTAACTTAGCTATGTGGTTCACTTTGGGGGATTTAGGTCATATGGTCAAAATTGGAGTTTTTTGGTTTTGATTGAAATTGAGTTTGAAATTGGGTCAAATTGGACTTGGATTTGATTTAGAATGAGATTAGGCATGGTGAATTTGATTTTAGAATTTAAATAAGGGAAGATTGAGGTTAATTGAGTGGACATTGGGGGTGATTTAGGGATTTTAGGCTTAAAGGGGCAATTTGGAGCTTTTGGTCAAAATGGATCAATTTGGTCAAATTAGATCAAGTAAAGTGATTTGAGTTATTTTGAGAACATTTAGGATGATTTTGGAATTTTTGGAATTTGAGCGGTATTTTGGTAATTTTTGGTATTTTGGTTTTATTTTGAGGGGTTTGGTAAATTTGATGTGTTTTATGTATTTTGAGTGGTAAGGAATGTTTTGGGATGATTTTTGGAGAAAAAATTAGGTAATTTAGGTAATTTTGGGATTTTGGTCAAAATTAAGGTTTAGGGGTAATTTTTTAATTTCGAGGAGGTTCAAGGGTAAGGGGTCAAAGGTTGGAATTTTTGGTAAAATTGAGGTTAAATGAGAATTTCAACCTATTCGAGCCATGGACCAAGAGAAATCTCACAGTAGATTTTCCATGTGTTGGTTCTAGCCAAACCCTAACCTAGGGCCATGAGCTTAGGGAATCACCCACAAGAGTTTCCAACAGAGTAGGGAATCAAGTGTAAGGAAGTTTGATATGTTTGGTTTAGGGTTGTGAGGTAGTTAGTGTGTGTGTGAAGTGTGTGTGAGTGTGTGTGAGCCTGACACAGACCAGACTACCTAGGGCGAGCCCTAAGGCTTGACCATTCTGTAGGGAACTCCTATTGAGCTTCCTGATGCTTGGTCTCATCCTCCTAAGTACTTAGAGGTTAGACTTTAAGCATTTCAAAACTCCAAGTAAAGCAAAGAAGTGTTTTAAGTTTCTATGAGGTACGGGAAAGTCTTATGGCTAGACCCTAGGCTAATATAAGGAAAAACTAGACCTCAACAAATTAAGATCAACAGCCTCGAAGTCGACCCAAATTTTATATTGGTCATAAAGTTCAACCTAAACCCAACCCGGCTTCAAACATCTACCATAACACGACCAGTACAACCCATTTAACATATGACAATAGTTAGTCGAGTCAATTTCAGGTCAATATTAGGTCAATTTCAAGTCAGCGGGCTAACTAAAAAAATTAAACGTGTTAGGTTTCATAACCCGAACCCTACATAAAAACTATTTTGGTCAACCCGAACTTTTTGAGAAGAATATAAGTTGAGTTGGCACGTCCGGTAAAATTTAGGCACTCCTAACTAAGATATTAATCTCTTATTCTGCTATAAATTTTCTTAATGCAACATGAATGAAAAGAAAAACATGTTGTTTTACTTGTTTAATATTAGTAAAATAAAATAAAAATAAAACGAAATAAAAAAAATAAAAATAATCACAAATAGCACCTTAACAAATTTGATTTTTATAAAATATGATTCAATAAACCTTCCAATATCAATGGCATGCAAATCTCATATGGAAAAGTCAACCAGAAGAACCATCCGAGAGCATCTAATTCCCTCCATTGAAAATATAATGAAGCATAATATTCGTACCAGTTGTTCCATCAAGTAGGCAAAGTTGCTTTAAAACTGGAATAACGTAGTGTGGTCAAAGGCCATTCACTATCAGAACATGCAGCAAAATAGATGCTAAGTTAAAAGGCTACAGAAATAGGCTCATGTGTTAACTCAGAATTGTTACTTGTTTATATCAGAAGCAGAATTATAGATTTTAGTCATTTTTATTTTTATATACAAGTGATTGATCCTTTTAATCCAATTACAAAATAGTGATTATCATTTTAGCAGTATAGATAAAACTCATAAAAGTGGTAAGATTTACTTGAGGATGGAGTACTCTAAGATATGAAAACTGAAATACAAATTATGTTTCTAATATATTAATGATTGCTCTTATTAATTAATTGCTCAAATTGTTAAACTTAATGATTTTCATTCATTATTATATTGAGCTCAGTATGAAACTTCACATTTCAACCTATTTTCAGAAAAAAAACAATAGTTGAAATCTTAACTTTTCTTTTATAAATTGTGAAAAATATATAGCAAATAGTCATAGCTATATAGATATATATATATATATATATATATATATATATATATATATATATATATATATATATATATATATATATATATATATATCGACATACCTTTTAATTGCTTAAAATTTAGGCTCATCTGAGTCGTGGTCCGGATATATGTTGTCCGGACCTAATACCACCTCCAGGTCAGGTGCCTATCATGAAGCAAGCTCTCCCTTATCATCATGACCAGTAATTGAATAAATGTTACTGCACGCATCATCTTGAAGGAGAGTAACATTGATAAAATAATACAAAATCACATAAACTAAAACGTGTACAGGTTATTGTATTTGAAATTTAAAATTTAATAATCAATCAAGTTTATGCGACTTGAAATTAAAATTGAAATATCAAAACAAATCTCTGAAATTAGCTTTACAACCCTTCATAAAGAAAACTTTTACGTACCAGTCTGGGTATAAAGAAGACTTGAACAACAGTACAAATCCCATTGATCCCTTTCAACGGATGAGAAGAATCAGATACACAAAATGGAGAATAAATACTTTGTAGTCAAGCTCTATATATATGTATATTCACTAGTACTGTACTAAGAAGAAATAGAGAGAGATAACGAAGGAGATGAGAAAGAAAAAAGAGAAAAAATTGCATGTATATAAGCTGAAGAGTCTTTCGTGGAGAGGCAAAGAGTAGAACATAGCCAAGGATGACTTGCCTTCGTTTGTTTACTTACGAAATATATTATAGCTCTTATTATAAAATGACGGCAAGTCATTCTTGGCATAAGTCTTGCTCATTTCTTCTCACGTAATACTCTTTTAGCTCAAGTTACTTTACAAGGCAGAAATCTTGTGGCGCCTTTTGATTGAAGCTTTTGGATTTTCAGTATGCATTGGCTGAAGGCTGAGGTTTGTGCTCATATTTATCAGTAGGAAGATTCACATGCATAACCTCAATTCTTATTTATTTACATATCTAACACTTATACTTACAATTTTACATATATATATCATTTATTTTTTACCACTCTTGCTTATGTACTAAAAATTATATTTCTCTTTCTAAAAATTAAAATAGTGATATTTTTTTGCGGTATGAAAGATTTGGATGGTATAAATGTAAATAACTAAATTTTGGGGGTCAGATATGTAAATACATTGGAATTGGGTGGTATGTATGTAAATGCCTTGAATTACGTATAGTCATGTACAGAGAAATTGCTAATTAAATTGATGGGGTAAAATTTAAGCCTAAGGATGATATCCTCCTCAAATTTTAGTTTTAAATTTATCAATGATCATTTTTTTCGAATTGCAATTAGATAGTTGTACAATCAAAATTAATTATTTTTTCAAGATAATATTTTCTTCTCCAATATAACAAAAATTGTTTTGTAGTTCAGGAAATCAGATACATCTGGAAAGAAGTTTTCAGGAGGATATATCATGCATGAGCTTAAAAATTTTATGTTCCTTACCTGCTCTAATGTGTTTTCTTTGGTTCTCCGGCAAGCTCCATGCAACTCGTTATTAGGGCTGTCTAACATCATGTATAAAAAATTTCACAAATTAAGTTTAAGCTCTAAAATAACTCTACGTCCAAACTCTACACGTAATATATAAAATATATTTAACTACATAAATATTGGAGAAGACCAATCCGACATGACTAAAATTGGGGTTTTCGAGCAGTGTAAAAAATAACGTTGCGGAAATTTGAAAATAAATACAATAATATTTGAGGATTTAGATCTAAATATTTTCTCATTTCTCAAAAAAAAAAGAAAAAAAAAAAAAAAACTAAAGAGGAAGAAACAACAATAAAAGATAAACAAAGTGACTGTCGTGAACATGAAGAACAAGCAAAGTGCTAGCTAACTCCGCTTCTCTCTGTGGTGATGATATTGTAGGCTTGAACTGATTGGTAGTTTTCTAACACATTTTCATTAACATACATAATTTCTAGGACTGTTTAGCATTGTATTTGAAAATTTGATTATACTCTACTCCTTTTTGTAAGAATCTTTTGATTTTGCCTCTATTTAGTAAAAGTGTGTTCATATGTACATCACTTGTGTGGATTAATTTTATTTATGAATAGATAAATGCTAAATTAATAAAAATGGTTACTTGCACGACTTGTACTCCGTACATGTTGTAATGCACATTTCTTTGGATTTACTTGAAGTTATGTATGGATTACATTGAGTAAGAATTCTTGAATTTTACATTGATTTAATGGAGATTTTTTATAGGACCAAAATACTATGAAATGCAGGATATTCACACAAGTATATGTGTCGATCAAGTTGTACACGAATTTGAGTCCTTATATCAATACCATAAGAAATGCATTAACTTCAAAAATCGAGAAAAGATCTAGCACTACAAGAATAAGAAAAACCGTCAATTTTAACGTTACTAAAAGTTTTAAGCTCGTAAATAAAACATTTGCCGGCAATTCCAAAACCAACCGATATTCTGACGGTATAAATTTTTCCAGTTATCCGACAATTTAATGTCGTATATTTTTTTGAGAAAATTTGCGTCGTCGATAATCATCGGTTCGTATAACTGATGGTTCTTTCATCTGTTAATTTTTGAAGACAAAATCGTCGGTTATATATCATTTATGCATCATTTTTTATAACCAACAAGTGAACTGTCAAAAAAGTGTCACACTCATTAATTTTTTTACGCAAGTAAAAACCGTCGGTTAAGCATCGTTTATGCATCATTTTTTATAACCAAGGAGTTAACAGCCGGAAAAGTTATGCCAGTCGTTTTTGTGTGATGCCCTTTAGCCATCAGTTAGGTGTTAGTTAGGCATCAGTGAAAAAGTCCATCGGCTAGTCCTCAGTTTTTCCTACGGATAAATTTAGATCATCGCAAACCGATAGTAAGCAGTCAGAAAGTTGTAGCATAAGGGATAATAAATAAGTTCTTTCTTTCATATTTATATTACCACACCTACTATCACAACAATTAATATATATTCCAAGCATTTAATAAAATAACAATACTGTCAAACAAAAAAACATCCAATCAAATAATGAAATAAATATAATGTATTTACTCTAAAATATGTACATAACTGTTATTAGAAAATATATATGTCCAAATGTGCATAAGCTTAAAACAGAAAAAAAAAAATCCCTCATAATCATCCTCCTCTATCTATTCAAACTCATCCTCATTTTCCTCCGTCATTTTCTCCTCCTCCAACGCTGTCGCGGTCTTGCCACGCTCGCTCGCCCACTGCCAGAACGAATCTAACTCAGCATTTAGCTTGGCCTCTATGTTGTCCTCCAGCTCCGACCTCATCTGAGAGAAGTAGGCCTCCATCTTAGCAGATAATGCCGCAATAGGGATGAACGTAATAGGAACCTATGCGACCCGAACCTGTGGACTCGACCCTTATTCTTCTCTCTAGCAACCTCCCTCCACAGGTCGTACTCGGAAGGATCATGCCCGCGGATCTTAATACCTTCCAACGTTGGGATAGACTCTCGTTTTGCTGTTAAAATCTCTCTTACAAACAAAAGTAGTTACATCTAGTTAGTCCTAACATGTATTAAAATCAAACTAGTTTAGCTCGTAAATTACCTGGGTCGCACGAGATCTGCCGTCGATACAAGGAATGGTTGTTGACCTCACTTTTGGTTGAGGTCTAGTCTCTCTTTAGAATAGCCTAGTGTCACGGACATTTAGTCCCACATCGGCTAGGTGTAGGGCCGAAAAGCAGTATATAAGTCCTGGACTGCCCACCTCTTTTAAGAGCTCTTTTGGGAGCGTGATAAGTGAGTATCGAGCCAGTATTGCCTGCACGGGTGTGGGACTCTCCACGGCTGTAGGGCCCTCGGTGGAGGCCGATCCGTGACGAAGGCGTCACGTGATTGGGTGGAGGAGAATGTCACGGACATTTAGTCCCACATCGGCTAGGTGTAGGCCGAAAAACAGTATATAAGTCGCCGATCGCCCACTCTCTTAAGGCTCTTTTGGGAGCGTGATACTAGGGAATTAGCCATAGGACCCTCCTGATGACTTTCTTTGAAGACTAGTCTTCGAACCCTCCCCCTTAGAAATTTAAATCTTATTTGATTCATTAGGAGTTTTCATATATGTTCATGGCCTAACATCCATATTTTGAGAGGAAGACACTAAACATAGGAAAGGCTAGGAGAAGTCTCTTATAAGTGTAGAAGGTCTGGAGCTTTGGAGCCGACTAACCTGCTTTAAACGTCGCGTTGGAGAATGGAGGTCAGTATGCACGTTTTACAACGGCGAAAAAATGCCGTTTTACGGACCAGCAATGTCGGAGGCTCGAGAAATAATGCTTCACCAAACCACACATCGCGGCTTACGGTCTTCACGTCCAACGTAAAGGAGCGGGATGCTGCCTGGCTCTTCTTCCACGTCCCTGCCACGCGAGCATTATAGCATTTTCTCCCATCCCCTTGCTATCTAGATACAAACCCTAATCCAACCCAGAGAAATCTCCGTCGATCTGCGTTTTCTTTTTACATAGAGGAGAAAGTTAAGGTTTCTGTAAGCAGCATCAATGTCGATTTCGCTACAATCGGTGACCACGATTAACTCCCCCTGGATGGCAGTGAAGGGAGGGAAGAAGAGGAGTGTGGGAATTCTCTGCGTTTCGGCCGCCCGCGCAGGAAACTTGATGGATCAGTACAGGATCCTTAGGGTTCAGCCGGGAGCTACCGAGAAAGAGATCAAGAAGGCCTTTCGAAGGCTCGCTTTGCAGGTTTTCTTATATTTTGAGATTTGTTTTGGAATGGGATTTGAGTGATTCGATTATTGGGTTTCTTATTTTTAGGAGAAATTAGTTTTTGTAGACATTTTGATTTTGGGCTTTGCAGTATCATCCGGATGTGTGCAAGGGAAGCAACTGTGGAGTTCAGTTTCATCGGATTAATGAAGCCTATGATGTACGTCTCTTCCTAGTTCTGATACTCTCGTGGCCTGTTAAAAAAAAAAGGAAAATGCTTTTATAATGTTTAAGACAAATTTCAATATATGATGAATAGATATACCATCTTTATTTTAGCATTGTCAATAAGAAATTTCTTACATTCTGACTAAACTTGTTTTTGCACTGCATTGGAATGCTTTACAATTTTCATGTATATATGATTGTAGATTGTGATAAGCAGCCTGAGAGCATCAAATGTGGAAGAGCAGCAACTAAAACCATGGCAGCAAGGTTCTCATGGGCGGTCTCGCGAAATGTATGACGCATTCTGGGATTCGTGGGAAGAGTGGATGGGGTGGGAAGGAGCAGCCAGCTGATGATTCCATATCACATAAATCGTATGCGTTTATTAATATGTAAATTTTAATAATTATATATATAACACTTTGTGAAACAGAGAACTTTGAAATATTTGTAATTCGTTCAAAATGCTATTACAGTGGACCCTCTATTTATAAGCGCGTGGCTATAGAGTCATAAAGAGAGCACTACAAGACAAATATACAAATATTTCAAGTAATAAAAAAATGTTAAAAGACTTCTAAAGAAATATGTCCAACATTCCCCCTCAAATTAAGGCTCCATCGTTTGGAGAGTTAATTTGTCTATGTTGTTGTAAAATTGAGATGATAGACTCTTCGTAGTAAATATCAGCTACTTGATCTTGTGCTGCAATGTGATGAACGGTAATTGCTTTGTTGGAGAAGTGATCCCGAATAAAATGAAAGTCAATTTTGATATGTTTTGTTCTTGCATGAAAGATGGGATTTGTGGTGATAGCTATGGAGTCGAATCTGGTGCAGGGACACCAAATTCCTGGAGAAGACGTCCTAGCCAAATTTTCTCGGACATAGCAACTGCTAAAGCATTGTATTCCGCTTCATTAGAACCTAACAACTGTCGATTGTTTTTGAACTTTCCAAGAGACCAGATTGTTGCCAACAAAGCTACAGTAGCCACTAATGGATCGATGATCTTGCTGCTTTGCTGACCAATCAAAGTCAGAATAGGTTTTTAGTTGAATATTGCCTCTTGTAATGGATAGACCGAAGTCTAATTTGACTTGGAGATATTGCAGAATACGTTTGACGAGCTGAAAGCGACGTTGCATTGGTTGGTGCATGTGTTGGCAGGCTTGATTTACAACATGGTCAATATCGGGTCTTGTGATAGTAGCATATTGGAGTGCTCCCGTTAGTCGACAATAGAGTATAGGATCATGAAGGGGCATTTGTGTATGATCGTCAGAGGGGGTTTTGAGTGGTATTGTTGTTTGTATTGGTTTGCAGCCATCCATACCTGCATTGTGAATAATATTGGAGATGTATAATGTTTGAGTGAGATGAATACCTTGTGAAGTATGTTTGACTTGAATGCCTAGAAATGTGTTGATGTTGTCTAGACCTTTCAGTTGGAATTGTTGATGAAGGCTCTGAATAATGAGGTTGATAAATGCTTGGTTGTTGCTCGTGATGAGAATATCATCCACATAGACGAGTAGAAACATTTATTTGTTATCGGTGGAGCTGATAAATAGGGAAGGATCGGCTATTCTCTAAACAAGGCCTTGACGTTTTAGATAAGTAGAGAAGATAGAAAATCACTGTTGTGAAGCTTGTTTTAAGCCATAGATTGCCTTCTTAAGAAGACACACATGTGTAGGATGAAGCTGACCTTGAAAACCCTTTGGTTGCTTTATGTAAACTTAATCTTCTAGGTGATCATTCAAGAAGGCATTCGAAACATCAAACTGTTGAATGGACCATTGAGGATGATGGATGACAACTGGCATAACAATGCGTATAATAGATATCTTTGCAACCGAACTAAAGGTCTCATGATAATCAATTCCTTATTCTTGGTGAAAGCCTTGGGTGACCAAACAAGCTTTATATCGAGTTATGACACCATCAGAGTGATATTTTGTAAGTTATGTCCACTTGCATCCTAGAATAGATTGATTCTGAGGAGGTGGAACCAGCTCCCATGTGCCCTGTTTTTGTAAAGCAGTAAATTCTTGAGACATTACGGCTCTCCATTAAGGTAGCTTAATGTCTTGGGTGAAGCAGGTGGGATCATTTATGGAAGTAGTTTGGTGGATAAGATCTAGGATAGGCTTAGGCTTGCTAATTCCAGCTTTAAGTCGCGTGAGCATAGGGTGTTTCGGTAGAGAACAAGGAGAGGTGAGAGTAGAGGAAGTTGAAGGAGAGATCTTAGTGATGGGAGGAAGAGATGGTGGAGTAGTCCGAATTATGTCATAATATTGGGGAGAGGTGTTCGGTGGATGTATAGTAGATGGCTGGAGAGGAAATTCATGAGGGGAGAATGTGGGATCGGTTAGGTGGAAGTGCTGGAGTGGAAAACAATATTAGGGTAAATGGAAGTGTGAAAGACCGATGTTTTTCAGAATGTAATGGGGAAGAACCAGATTGGTAGAGAAATGTGGTTTCGTCAAATTGACATGCATGCAACGATGACTTTCTCAATGATGAGATGAAAACATCGATTGCCGTTGTGAGTGGAAGAGTAACCAGTAAAAATACATGGAGGGGATTTGGGATGAAGATTGGTAAGAGCTTGGGGTTGTTGTCAGTGATAACATAGAGTGTCGAAGACAAGCAGGCGGGCATATTTCGGTGGGTTGTGATAAAAAAACTGATATGGAGATTGGGTGTGAGTGTTTTTGGATGGTAATCTGTTGATGAGATACACAGCAGCAGTAAGAGCGGCATCGGTCCAAAGTGGATAAGAAAGATTTGACTCCATAGGGAAGGTGTGCATAGTTTCAACATTGTGCTGATTTTGCGTTCTGTCATACCTTTTTGTTGTGGTGTATGGGGACAACTCAGTTGTTGTTAAATACCAGTGTTGAGTAGGTGTAGTTTAAATTGAGATGATATGACTTCGCCACCAGTATCCGACCGAAAGTTCTTGATTATGGTTTGAAACCAAGTTTGAACCATCTTTTGAAAGTAGATAAACTTGAGTAACGACTCATTTTTGTGCATTATTAGAAATAACCATGTAAATTTGGTGTAATCATCAATAAAGATAATACAACATCTATAATTATCTTGAAATACCACCGGTGAGGGGCTCCAAACATCACTATGAATTAGTTGAAACGAAAAGTAGTTGTATTATTTTACTAAAAAGCTACTTATGGCTCTTGGAAGCAAGACAAGAGTTACATTTTGCACTGGTAGTGTAAATGTTGAGCTGCTTATTTGAGCTGGCTATTCTTTTAAGAGTGGCTTCATGAGGGTGACCAAGTCTACTGTGCCAAATGGATGATTGAACCGCTATTGGAAGAGCCGCAACTGATTGTACTTTGTAAATTCTATTGGTGCCTCCTGCCTTCAAAAATAATTTGACTGGGTATTCTTGTTACGAGAGTACTGTTTCGGAGCATGCACAGCATATCAGGTTTATTCAGGATAATGACTTATCCAAATAAGACTATTGATACATAGCTTATCCAGGTAGTCGATCGACTCATTTAGTTTGCGCGTTTGGAAAGCAACTGATTTGCATTTATTTCTGGATAAATGACCATTCTGCCCCTATGTAGTAATGTTGTTATTTTTAATTTCATATGAAGGATTTGGGTGGTATAAATATAAAAATATAAATTTTAGATGATGGATATGTAAATATATAGGAATTGGGTGACATGTTTATAAATACGGCCAAACATTTCACGAGCCATATTAAAATTTCATATATGTGACCAAACATATGGAATATTAAACTAAAATTAAAATTTATTATCTAATTATTTTTATATTTTGAAGTAGTTTTTCTTTTGGCGTGAGCAGGACCTTCCCCAATGATGGCGTCAACAGGCTTGACCTTTTCGGATGATTTCTGGTAGGAGTGGAGCGGAAGGATGAGAAAGAAGGGAGCATCGCTGGGCTTTGAATGTCGCTATCCCATTGTGGCTTTCGTTATTTGCTTTAACAGCGACTGTATTGCGAGGTCTCATTCAGGAAGCCGATACCAGGAGAGTGAGGGAGATGAATTCGGCCTGCGACGACGAGTGAGACTTCAGCCTGCGACGAAGAGTGATGCTTCGGCCTGTGACGACGAGCGATGCTTCGACCTGCGACGTCGAGCGAGGCGATCAAGCATATCCTTCGATCTTCTTCTCTGTCTCTTCTCTCTTGACTGGACGAGGGCAACCCGTCTCTTCTCTCTCGACGGGACGAGGGAAACCATTCAAAATGTTTGCCTAAATGCGGACAGCGGGGCTCGACCCGCGGCCTGCATTTAATGTAAAATAAAAATGATGTTTGCGCATAAGCTGACTAAACGCTCCATCCAAACGTTGAAGCGGCGTTTTGAAAACGTCACCGCAGCTGATAAGCTGCCCCAAATGCACCCTGAATCTGATAACGAGAGTCGTCAAATAATACCATTGAATCATTTTCTCTTGCTAAATTTTGAACATATAGTAATTTGCATGCCAGTTTCGGAGTGTGTAATAGGCGAGAAAGATGAAGCTTGTACTTTGGAGTAGTTAGAATTCATGTACCTATATGAGTTATAAGTGTTGTCTTACCATTTCCAACTGTGATCTGTTCATATCATGTGTATGATTGAGGATTTTGAACTTGAGTAATATGATTGGTAATGTGAGAGGACGCCTTGTGTCCATGATCTAATCTGTAGGTTTGTTATCATCTGTAGCTATAAAGGTTATGGAGGAGTTTCCATCCGTTGTGGATGTGTTGTTGAGATTGGTATGATGCCAGCCTATTTTTGCGGTGTGCCCGAATGTCACAAATTTGACATTGAAGGCGGGGTTTGGATGAGACATCCGTGATCTGTTTGGAAGTAAGTGGATGGGAACATTTGGATTGTTTGGGTAATTGTTTACCCTTGAATCTCAGGTTGAATGATGATGTAGAGATTTTGTTGGCAATCGAGGTGAGTTTAGTGGCCGATTGTTCTCTTGCGAGTTGCGCATTGATATTCACCTCTTCACTACATAGGAGAGAGTAGAGCTCCTCCAATTTGATCGGCACAAGACTAGTATGAATGGTGATTTTGAAAGCATTGTAGGTGGACGGTAGTCTGTTAAGCTTGTAAAGGATAATATATTCGGTCTCAACTTTCGACACAGTGGCTGCAATTTGATCTACAAGTTTCTTGATTTCAGTTAGATAATCATTGAGTTAGTGCCCATGGAAATTTGACGGAACTCATTTTTTGAGTTGAATTAGGCGCGAGCGATCTGAAGATTGTAATAGTATGAGCAATGTTAATCAGATTTCTGCATTGGTGTCAAGATGAAGAACTTATGGAAGAAGGCTGTATGAGATGTTTGAATAGAGCGCGGTCGATAGGTTGCAATTAGTTTGCTGCCATGGAGTATATTCTGGATTGGCAAGCTGATGCCCGGTGATATCGGTTTGGAATTTGGGAGGACAGAGAGCGTCTCCGGTAAGGAAGAATTCAAAGCCCATAGCCTGAAACACTTTCATAATCTGGGCACTCCAAATGGAGTTGTTATCTGTGGTGACAGGGGTAGCGGCAATAGATTTGATGTGTTTCAAGAGGAATTTGAGTGAGGGAGAGACCATATGAGTGCTGTAGGATGGGTTTGTTGAGGAGGAATCCATTGGGACAGATTCATGATCTCTGCATTGTTGGGATTCAAGATCTTGAGGAACCTTGAAGAAGATCTGTGGATCACTGGAGTAAATGCGCCTGCCTGTAGAGGGTCTGAAGGCAGCAAGAAAATTGGAAGGAATTGAGCAAGATATAACCTTCATCGTCAAGTTGTTGGCACGGCTTTTTTGCTTCAAATCTTCATAACCATCTCTGCAATCGTTGTCAACAACTCAACTTCTTCAATCGCAGTTGGTTCCGTCGACGCTTTCTCCATAACAAAGCCTTTGCGGCAAGAGAATGTGGGGCGGGGGAATATCTGCGGAAACGACCTGCGAAGAGATGAGATTATCAAAGGGATCGAGGACGAAGAGAGGAAAAATGAAATGAGATTTTTTTGGCTACTTCCCACTCTAATATCTAAATGATAACCTTAATCACTATCTGTCACGTGTATAATTCGGTCTCTTTTATTAAAAGAACTAAATAATTTAATAGATTATAGTGTCAGATTGTATACGAGACAGACAATTGATTGAAGTCTTGATACAGTTTGTATCAAGAATCCTAATATTTTTTCATGAAACAGACAACATGAATATATTTGGATTCGACTAATAATGATATTGCAGCGAACCCTCTATGTACAGACGGGGGCGGCTATAGAATCATAAAGAGCACTACAAAACAAACATACGCATATTTCAAGTAATAAACAAATGATAAAAGACTTCTAAAGTAATATATCTACGCACTTTAACGTACAGCAATATATGTATATGAAAAAGAGGTGCTTTAATTAAAAAAAAAATTTAGTATTTGCTTTGTTCTTCATTTGATGTTAGGAATCATAAAGAGCACTACAAAACAAACATACGCATATTTCAAGTAATAAACAAATGATAAAAGACTTCTAAAGTAATATATCTACGCACTTTAATGTACGGCAATATATGTATATGAAAAAGAGGTGCTTTAATTAAAAAAAAAATTTAGTATTTGCTTTGTTCTTCATTTGATGTTAGGAATCATAAAGAGCACTGCAAAACAAACATACGCATATTTCAAGTAATAAACAAATGATAAAAGACTTCTAAAGTAATATATCTACGCACTTTAACGTACGGCAATATAAGTATATGAAAAAGAGGTGCTTTAATTAAAAAAAAAATTTAGTATTTGCTTTGTTCTTCATTTGATGTTAGGAATCATAAAGAGCACTACAAAACAAACATACACATATTTCAAGTAATAAACAAATGATAAAAGACTTCTAAAGTAATATATCTACGCACTTTAACGTACGGCAATATATGTATATGAAAAAAAGGTGCTTTAATTAAAAAAAAAATTTAGTATTTGCTTTGTTCTTCATTTGATGTTAGGAATTTGGAAGATGTTTAAGTAAATATTAAAATTTAAGTGTTGAAAAGTAAATAGATGAGAATCGTTTTGTTTTTATGTATTTTTTTATTTAATTTGTATAAATGCTTATTTGATGTTTTTCTCCATATTTTATGATGATTTTTATGGTATATAATTCTAATTTGAACGTCGCAAATGGAATTGTATTGGTTAATTGTTCAATTGAAAATATGAATATCAAGTTCATGATTAGAGAGATCAATAATGAGTGATTAATCTAGTTCAAATATGTGTTTAATATTGATTGTTTTTTATTGAGCATTGTCTAGTGCGATAATCAAACTGAGTCGAGTCCACTATCTATCATGGATAGGAATTGGTTTTTTTTTTTTAATTTTCATCTTTTGCTCGAGCTTGAGCTGAACTTTAGCATATATATTCATGTTTTTCTTGCATATTTTTTTTAATAATCATACTATATGTTGAATCCAAATCTGTCCTTTATGTTGTCATAAATATAGCTGGATTTCACACAAGTTTGTGTTACAAGTAAGGGAGAAGGGGAGCAAGCTCGCTACATGAGGGGGGAGGGAGAGAGAGAGAGACTAAAGGGACCCATTTTACATACCAAGAGGTTCTCTATTTATAGAGAAAAGAGTGGGGAGAGGAAATTACATATATGTCACTGTTTAAAGAGGGGAACCGAGGAATAATCTGGCCTTTTTGAGCTCGAACTGGTCCTTTTAGAGTTATTTCTTGTTGTTGGATTTATCGGCGTCAGATGGGTGGGTAGCAAGTAAAATATCAAAGTTTAGATGTAAGGTATGTAAAAATAAAGTATTGGGTGGTATGCATGTAAAATATCTTCATTTACTCTATTTATATCTTTATTAATAAGAATTGAGTGGTATGTATGAAACTTTTAATTAGAGAGGTGGCCCTGGAGCAACGAGGATGTCGATCAGTGGGTGGTCGGCCAAGGAAGAGGTGCTGACCGGAGGGTGATCGGCAGGCATGCGAGGTAGCCAGTCAGAGGGTAGCCCACAAGTTTATATGACATGTAAAATATGTTGTGCTTTAGAGTTGGCATGCAAGAGGGTGAACTTTGGGTGCTATTTATGTTAAATCTGCTATTTTTTTAGAATTGGTCGGCCATGGTGTTCAGCTGGAGTGATGAGGCGAGTGGCAGGCGGGCGAGGTGGCTTGCTGTGGGGGGGGGGGGGGGGGGAGTGGCGACTGAACAAGGGCGGTCGGTTGACGAGCAAGATGGCTGGTCGGAGAGCGACTGACAAGTTAGATGATGGTGAAATTAGCATAACATTTTGTTTTGTTTTTTATTTTATTCTATTTTTTAAGAGGTGGCTTGCAATGAAGGTCGGTTCAGTGGTCCTTCGTATGGCTAGCCTTGAGTGGCAACCCTGCAGGTCCGTGGTTGCTGGCACATCTCCGACGGCGGCAATTCTTTCGGCTTGGTAGACCCTTGTAATTCCACACAAGTTTAGGTTACAAGTAAGGGAGAAGGCGAGCAAGCTCATTACATTAGGGCGGAGGGGGAGAGAGAGAGACTAAATGGACCCCTTTTACATACCAAGAGGTTCTCTAATTATAGAGAAAAGAGTGGGGATAGGAAATTAAATATATTTCATTGTTTAAAGAGGGTAAGCGAGGGATAGTCTGGCCTTTTTCGAGCTCAAATTGGTCCCTTTACAGTTCTTTCATGTTGTTGGATTTATCGGCGTTAGATGGGCGGGTAGCAAATAAAATATCAAAGTTTAGGTGTAAGGTATGTAAAAATAAAGTATTAGGTAGTATGCATGTAAAATATCTTCATTTACTGTATTTATATATTTATCAATAAGAATTTAGTGGTATGTATGAAACTTTTAATTAGAGGGGTGGCCAGCCCAACTGGCGGCTGGCCGGAACAGCGAGGATGTCGATCAATGGGTGGTCGGCCAGAGGAGGAGGTGTTGGCCGGAGGGCAACCGGGGGGCATGCGAGGTTGCCAGTCAGAGGGTAGCCCACAAGTTTATATGACATTTTTGTAAAATATTTTGTGCATTAGGATTGGCATGCAAGTGGGTGAACTTTGGGTGCTGTTTATGTTAAATCTGCTATTTTTTCAGAATTGGTCGACCATGGTGCTTGACTGGAGTGATGAGACGGTTGGCAGGCGGGCGAGGTTACCTGCTAGAGGGGGAGGCGACTGAACAAAGGGCGGTCGGCTGACGAGCAAGATGGCTGGTTGGAGGGCGACTTGCAAGTTGGATGATGGTGAAGTTAGCATAACATTTTGTTTTATTTTTTTATTTTATTCTGTTTTTTAAGAGGTGGTCTGAAATGGAGGTCGGTTCGGTGATTCTTCGTATGACTAGCCTTGAGTGGCAGCCCTGCAGGTCCTTGGTTGCTAGCACATCTTCGATGGCGGCAATCCTTCCAGCTCGGCAGGCCCTTCTAATTCAACATAAGTTTAGGTTACAAGTAAGGGAGAAGGGGAGCAAGCTTACTACATGGGCGAATTATTCCATCCGGAGCACGTACGCAGCGTTGGGTGCGGATTTTTTTGGGTACTGATGGGTACTGGATGGGTATATGTGGGTATGGATGGGTATAGATATGTATGGATGTGTATTGGATGTTGGGTATTGGCTATTAGGTGAGTATTGGTGGGTATTAGAGGGTACTGGATGGGTATTAGGAGGAGATGCGTGCGGATGCGTGCGTTCTCCGTATGGAATAAGCGTTCCACTAATTGAGGGGGGAGGGATAGAGAGAAACTAAAGGGACCCCTTTTACATACCAAGAGGTCCTCTAATTATAGAGAAAAGAGTGGGGAGAGGAAATTACATATATGTCACTGTTTAGGAAACAAGGGATAATCTGGCCTTTTTTGAGCTCAAACCAGTCCCTTTACAGTTCTTTCATGTTTCTGGACTAATCGTCGTCAAATGGGCGGGTAGCAAATAAAATATCAAAGTTTAGGTGTAAGGTATGTAAAAATAAAGTATTTGGTAGTTTGCATGTAAAATATCTTCATTTACTGTATTTATATATTTATTAATAAGAATTGAGTGGTATGTATGAAGATTTTAGTTAAAGAAGTGGCCAGCCCAACTGGCGGCCAGCCGGAGCAACGAGGATGTCGATCAGTGGGTGGTCAGCCAGAGGAGGAGGTGGCTGGCCAGAGGGCTGTCGACGGGCATGCGAGGTAGCCAGTCAGAGGGTAGCCCATAAGTTTATATGGCATTTAGGTAAAATCTGTTGTGCTTTAGAGTTGGCAGGCAATAGGGTGAACTTTGGGTGCTATTTTTGTTAAATTTGCTATTTTTTCAGAATTGGTCAGTCATGCTGGGCGGCTGGAGGTAGCCGACTAGAGGGGGAGGCGACTAAATAGTAGGCTATCGGCTAACGAGTAAGATGGTTGGTCGAAGGGCGACTGGCAAGTTGGATGATGATGAAGTTAGCATAACATTTTTTTATTGTTTTTTTTTGTTCTTTTTTTTTAAGAGGTGGTTTGCAATGGAGGTTGGTTCGGTGACTAGCCTTGAGCGGCAGCCCTGTAGGTCCTTGGTTGCTAGCACATCTTCGACGGCGGCAATCCTTCCGGCTCGGCAGGCCCTTCTAATTCAACACAAGTTTAGGTTACAAGTAAAGAAAAGGGGAGCAAGGTCACTACATGAAGGGGAAGGGAGAGAGAGATTAAAGGGGACCCCTTTTACATACCAAGAGGTCATCTAATTATAGAGAAAAGAGTGGGGACAGAAAATTACATATATGCCACTGTTTAAAGAGGAGGGGGGGGGGGGGGAAGAGGGGGAATAATCTAGTCTTTTTTGAGCTCAAACCTGTCCCTTTACAGTTCTTTCATGTTTCTAGGCTAATCGGCGTCAGATGGGCTGGTAGCAATTAAAATATCAAAGTTTAGGTGTAAGGTATGTAAAAATAAAGTATTTGGTAGTATGCATGTAAAATATCTTCATTTACTGTATTTATATATTTATTAATAAGAATTGAGTGGTTTGTATGAAGTTTTTAGTTAAAGAGGTGGCCAGCCCAACTGGCGGCCAGTCGAAGCAACGAGGAGGTCGATTAGTGGGTGGTCGGCCGGAGGAGGAGGTGGCTGGCTGGAGGGCTGTCGACGGGCATGCGAGCTAGCCAGTCAGAGGGTAGCCCACAAGTTTATATGACATTTAGGTAAAAATTTGTTGTGCTTTAGAGTTGGCAGGCAATAGGGTGAACTTTGGGTGCTATTTTTGTTAAATCTGCTATTTTTTTCAGAATTGGTCGGCCATTGTGGTCTGTTGGAGGTAGCTGGCTAGAGGGGGAGGTGACTAAATAGTGGGCTGTCGGCTAACGAGCAAGATGGTTGGTTCGGTGGTCCTTCGTATGGCTATCCTTAAGTGGCAGTCCCGCAAGTCTATGGTCGCTGACACATCTTTGACGACAGCAATCCTTCCGCCTGAGCGATATCATATTTTTGGTCTATACATGAAGCTTCAGGATATTTCACTTCTTAAATGTGAAGCTATGATAAGGGTGGAAAACTTATTAGTCCTGAAAGCAACATTCCATAAGCCTTAAATTCTTAAGCCTTCTAGCTATCTTTTTGTAAATAAGTCATTCCGGAAAAATTATTATCTACTAGTGTTCAAATCTTTGGAGAATTTAATCAAGCTTTCTTTTAACTTTTCAATTAGAAAATTTCTCACAACTCAAGCTCGCTCCTCACCCATCTTTCTTACCCTCGTCGAACATCGCCTCCGGCGGGCCACACCATACACCGGGTGTTAGGCGGTATTGTTGCGACCTTTGCGATTATGAATCGCCGAGACTTGCTAATGAGATGATTTGTGTCGTACCCCTTGTTGATCTTGTCACTTCGAGGCAGTGAACCAACACCATAGCTTCTTCCAACTTAAGTTTTGAGAATAGGATTTTGGAGATTTCTTCACGGCGAGAAGAAGCTTTATTTGCTCATCTGGGAAGAGACAATCAAGTCAAGAGATAGATCTTCGGAATAGCCATCCCGAAAGATAGACTTGGAGAGTTAGAATGTTTGTTTTAATCGCCCCGAATGGGAGCCTTAGAGTGCTCTTGCCGGAGGAGAGGCTTAGAGAGAAAGAAGTGATCTTATTTTTTGGACTACTCTCCTAGAATAGAGGCTTAATAAGAAGAGAGATGTCTTTTTTAGTTTTTTATATCTTTCTTTTTTGTTTGTAATTCTTCTTTTTTTCTTTTTTTTCTCTTTCTTCCTTAATGAGCAATAAGTAAAAGATGTGGAGTGAGGAGGTGCTTATCTGACATTCTAGCCATTGGAGTATGAAGGGATTTTTTACCTCTCTTTACTCTTATCCTTTTCTTTATATAATCTAGTCTTTTTTGAGCTCAAACCTGTCCCTTTACAGTTCTTTCATGTTTCTGGGCTAATCGGCGTCAGATGGGCGGGTAGCAATTAAAATATCAAAGTTTAGGTGTAAGGTATGTAAAAATAAAGTATTTGGTAGTATGCATGTAAAATATCTTCATTTACTGTATTTATATATTTATTAATAAGAATTGAGTGGTATTTATGAAGTTTTTAGTTAAAGAGGTGGCCAGCCTAACTGGCGGCCAGCCGGAGCAAAGAGGAAGTCGATTAGTGGGTGGTCGGCCAGAGGAAGAGGTGGCTGGCCGGACGGCTGTCGACGGGCATGCGAGCTAGCCAGTCAGAGGGTAGCCCACAAGTTTATATGACATTTAGGTAAAAATGCTGTTGTGCTTTAGAGTTGGCGATGCAATAGGGTGAACTTTGGGTGCTATTTTTGTTAAATCTACTATTTTTTCAGAATTGGTCGGCCATTGTGGTCGGTTGGAGGTAACCGGCTAGAGGGGGAGGTGACTAAATAGTGGGCTGTCGGCTAACGAGCAAGATGGTTGGTTCGGTGGTCCTTCGTATGGCTATCCTTAAGTGGCAGTCCTGCAAGTCTATGGTCGCTGACACATCTCTGACGACGGCAATCCTTCCGCCTGAGCGATATCATATTTTTGGTCTATACATGAAGGCTTCGGGATATTTCACTTCTTGAATGTGAAGCTGTGATAAGGGTGGAAAACTTATTAGTCCTGAAAGCAACATTCCATAAGCCTTAAATTCTTAAGCCTTCTAGCTATCTTTTTGTAAATAAGTCATTCCGGAAAAATTATTATCTACTAGTGTTCAAATCTTTGGAGAATTTAATCAAGCTTTCTTTTTAACTTTTCAATTAGAAAATTTCTCACAACTCAAGCTCGCTCCTCACCCATCTTTCTTACCCTCGTCAGAACATCGCCTCCGGCGGGCCACACCATACACCAGGTGTTAGGCGGTATTGTTGCGACCTTTGCGATTGTAACTGCCGAGACTTGCTAATGAGATTATTTGTGTCGTGCCCCTTGTTGATCTTGTCACTTCGAGGCAGTGAACCAACACCATAGCTTCTTCCAACTTAAGTTTTGAGAATAGGATTTTGGAGATTTCTTCACGTGGAGAAGAAGCTTTATTTGCTCATCTAGGAAGAGACAATCAAGTCAAGAGATAGATCTTCGGAATAGCCATCCCGAAAGATAGACTTGGAGAGTTAGAATGTTTGTTTTAATCGCCCCGAATTGGAGCCTTAGAGTGCTCTTGCCGGAGGAGAGGCTTAGAGAGAAAGAAGTGATCTTATTTTTTGTCTACTCTCCTAGAATAGAGGCTTAATAAGAAGAGAGATGTCTTTTTTAGTTTTTTATATCTTTCTTTTTTGTTTGTAATTACTTTATCTACATTTTTCTTTTTTTTTCTCTTTCTTCCTTAATGAGCAATAAGTAAAAGATGTGGAGTGAGGAGGTGCTTATCTGACATTCTAGCCTTTGGAGTATGAAGGGATTTTTTATCTCTCTTTACTCTTATCCTTTTCTTCATGTAATCTAGTCTTTTTTGAGCTCAAACCTGTCCCTTTACAGTTCTTTCATGTTTCTGGGCTAATCGGCGTCAGATGGGCGGGTCGCAATTAAAATATCAATGTTTAGGTGTAAGGTATGTAAAAATAAAGTATTTTGTAGTATGCATGTAAAATATCTTCATTTACTGTATTTATATATTTATTAATAAGAATTGAGTGGTATGTATGAAGTTTTTAGTTAAAGAGGTGGCCAGCCCAACTGGCGGCCAGCCGGAGCAACGAGGAAGTCGATTAGTGGGTGGTCGGCCGAGGAGGAGGGTGGCTGGCCGGAGGGCTCGTCGACGGGCATGCGAGCTAGCCGGTCGAGAGGGTAGCCCACAAGTTTATATGACATTTAGGTAAAAATCATTGTGCTTTAGAGTTGGCGAGGCAATAGGGTGAACTTTGGGTGCTATTTTTGTTAAATCTGCTATTTTTCGAATTGGTCGGCCATTGTGGTCGGTTGGAGGTAGTCGGCTAGAGGGGGAGGTGACTAAATAGTGGGCTGTCGGCTAACGAACAAGATGGTTGGTTCGGTGGTCCTTCGTATGGCTATCCTTAAGTGGCAGTCCTGCAAGTCTATGGTCGCTGACACATCTCTGACGACGGCAATCCTTCCGCCCGAGCGATATCATATTTTTGGTCTATACATGAAGCTTCAGGATATTTCACTTCTTAAATGTGAAGCTCTGATAAGGGTGGAAAACTTATTAGTCCTGAAAGCAACTTTCCATAAGCCTTAAATTCTTAAGCCTTCTAGCTATCTTTTTGTAAATAAGTCATTCCGGAAAAATTATTATCTACTAGTGTTCAAAACTTTGGAGAATTTAATCAAGCTTTCTTTTTAACTTTTCAATTAGAAAATTTCTCACAACTCAAGCTCGCTCCTCACCCATCTTTCTTACCCTCGTCAGAACATCGCCTCCGGCGGGCCACACCATACACCAGGTGTTAGGCGGTATTGTTGCGACCTTTGCTATTGTAACTGCCGAGACTTGCTAATGAGATGATTTGTGTCGTACCCCTTGTTGATCTTGTCACTTCGAGGCAGTGAACCAACACCATAGCTTCTTCCAACTTAAGTTTTGAGAATAGGATTTTGGAGATTTCTTCACGGGGAGAAGAAGCTTTATTTGCTCATATGGGAAGAGACAATCAAGTCAAGAGATAGATCTTCGGAATACCCATCCCGAAAGATAGACTTGGAGAGTTAGAATGTTTGTTTTAATCGCCCTGAATGGGAGCCTTAGAGGGCTCTTGCCGGAGGAGAGGCTTAGAGAGAAAGAAGTGATCTTATTTTTTGGACTACTCTCCTAGAATAGAGGCTTAATAAGAAGAGAGATGTCTTTTTTAGTTTTTTATATCTTTCTTTTTTGTTTGTAATTCTTCTTTTTTTTTCTTTTTTTTTCTCTTTCTTCCTTAATGAGCAATAAGTAAAAGATGTGGAGTGAGGAGGTGCTTATCTGACATTCTAGCCTTTGGAGTATGAAGGGATTTTTTACCTCTCTTTACTTTTATCCTTTTCTTCATGTAATCTAGTCTTTTTTGAGCTTAAACCTGTCCCTTTACAGTTCTTTCATGTTTCAGGCTAATCGGCGTCGGATGCGCGGGTAGCAATTAAAATATCGATGTTTAGGTGTAAGGTATGTAAAAATAAAGTATTTGGTAGTATGCATGTAAAATATCTTCATTTACTGTATTTATATATTTATTAATAAGAATTGAGTGGTATGTATGAAGTTTTTAGTTAAAGAGGTGGCCAGCCCAACGGGCGGCCAGCCGGAGCAACGAGGAAGTCGATTAGTGGGTGGTCGGCCAGAGGAGGAGGTGGCTGGCCGGAGG
Source organism: Papilionanthe hookeriana x Papilionanthe teres (assembly GCA_022702705.1). Lineage (NCBI taxonomy): Eukaryota > Viridiplantae > Streptophyta > Magnoliopsida > Asparagales > Orchidaceae > Papilionanthe > Papilionanthe hookeriana x Papilionanthe teres. The sequence goes on along the minus strand of CM040424.1, from coordinate 110,205,310 downwards.
GCTGTCGACGGGCATGCGAGCTAGCCAGTCAGAGGGTAGCCCACAAGTTTATATGACATTTAGGTAAAAATCTGTTGTGCTTTAGAGTTGGCAGGCAATAGGGTGAACTTTGGATGCTATTTTTGTTAAATCTGCTATTTTTTCAGAATTGGTCGGCCATTGTGGTCGGTTGGAGGTAGCCGGCTAAAGGGGGAGGTGACTAAATAGTGGGCTGTCGGCTAACGAACAAGATGGTTGGTTCGGTGGTCCTTCGTATGACTATCCTTAAGTGGCAGTCCTGCAAGTCTATGGTTGTTGACACATCTCTGACGACGGCAATCCTTCCGCCTGAGCGATATCATATTTTTGGTCTATACATGAAGCTTCAGGATATTTCACTTCTTAAATGTGAAGCTCTGATAAGGGTGGAAAACTTATTGGTCCTGAAAGCAACTTTCCATAAGCCTTAAATTCTTAAGCCTTCTAGCTATCTTTTTGTAAATAAGTCATTCGGAAAAATTATTATCTACTAGTGTTCAAAACTTTGGAGAATTTAATCAAGCTTTCTTTTAACTTTTCAATTAGAAAATTTCTCACAACTCAAGCTCGCTCCTCACCCATCTTTCTTACCCTCGTCGTAACATCGCCTCCGGCGGGCCACACCATACACCGGGTGTTAGGCGGTATTGTTGCGACCTTTGCTATTATAGCTTGCCGAGACTTGCTAATGAGATGATTTGTGTCGTACCCCTTGTTGATCTTGTCACTTCGAGGCGGTGAACCAACACCATAGCTTCTTCCAACTTAAGTTTTGAGAATAGGATTTTGGAGATTTCTTCACGGGGAGAAGAAGCTTTATTTGCTCATATGGGAAGAGACAATCAAGTCAAGAGATAGATCTTCGGAATACCCATCCCGAAAGATAGACTTGGAGAGTTAGAATGTTTGTTTTAATCGCCCCGAATGGGAGCCTTAGAGTGCTCTTGCCGGAGGAGAGGCTTTGAGAGAAAGAAGTGATCTTATTTTTTGGACTACTCTCCTAGAATAGAGGCTTAATAAGAAGAGAGATGTCTTTTTTAGTTTTTTATATCTTTCTTTTTTGTTTGTAATTCTTCTTTTTTTTTCTTTTTTTTTCTCTTTCTTCCTTAATGAGCAATAAGTAAAAGATGTGGAGTGAGGAGGTGCTTATCTGACATTCTAGCCTTTGGAGTATGAAGGGATTTTTTACCTCTCTTTACTTTTATCCTTTTCTTCATGTAATCTAGTCTTTTTTGAGCTTAAACCTGTCCCTTTACAGTTCTTTCATGTTTCTGGGCTAATCGGCGTCAGATGCGCGGGTAGCAATTAAAATATCAATGTTTAGGTGTAAGGTATGTAAAAATAAAGTATTTGGTAGTATGCATGTAAAATATCTTCATTTACTGTATTTATATATTTATTAATAAGAATTGAGTGGTATGTATGAAGTTTTTAGTTAAAGAGGTGGCCATCCCAACTGGCGGCCAGCCGGAGCAACGAGGAAGTCGATTAGTGGGTGGTCGGCCAGAGGAGGAGGTGGCTGGCCGGAGGGCTGTCGACGGGCATGCGAGCTAGCCAGTCAGAGGGTAGCCCACAAGTTTATATGACATTTAGGTAAAAATCTGTTGTGCTTTAGAGTTGGCAGGCAATAGGGTGAACTTTGGGTGCTATTTTTGTTAAATCTGCTATTTTTTCAGAATTGGTCGGCCATTGTGGTCGGTTGGAGGTAGCCGGCTAGAGGGGGAGGTGACTAAATAGTGGGCTGTCGGCTAACGAACAAGATGGTTGGTTCGGTGGTCCTTCGTATGGCTATCCTTAAGTGGCAGTCCTGCAAGTCTATGGTTGCTGACACATCTCTGACGACGGCAATCCTTCCGCCTGAGCGATATCATATTTTTGGTGTATACATGAAGCTTCGGGATATTTCACTTCTTAAATGTGAAGCTCTGATAAGGGTGGAAAACTTATTAGTCCTGAAAGCAACTTTCCATAAGCCTTAAATTCTTAAGCCTTCTAGCTATCTTTTTGTAAATAAGTCATTCCGGAAAAATTATTATCTACTAGTGTTCAAAACTTTGGAGAATTTAATCAAGCTTTCTTTTTAACTTTTCAATTAGAAAATTTCTCACAACTCAAGCTCGCTCCTCACCCATCTTTCTTACCCTCGTCAGAACATCGCCTCCGGTGGGCCACACCATACACCAGGTGTTAGGCGGTATTGTTGCGACCTTTGCTATTGTAACTGCCGAGACTTGCTAATGAGATGATTTGTGTCGTACCCCTCGTTGATCTTGTCAGCTTCGAGGCGAGTGAACCAACACCATAGCTTCTTCCAACTTAAGTTTTGAGAATAGGATTTGGAGATTTCTTCACGGGAGAAGAAGCTTTATTTGCTCATATGGGAAGATACAATCAAGTCAAGAGATAGATCTTCGGAATACCCATCCCGAAAGATAGACTTGGAGAGTTAGAATGTTTGTTTTAATCGCCCCGAATGGGAGCCTTAGAGTGCTCTTCCCGGAGGAGAGGCTTAGAGAGAAAGAAGTGATCTTATTTTTTGGACTACTCTCCTAGAATAGAGGCTTAATAAGAAGAGAGATGTCTTTTTTAGTTTTTTATATCTTACTTTTTTGTTTGTAATTCTTCTTTTTTTTTTCTTTTTTTTTCTCTTTCTTCCTTAATGAGCAATAAGTAAAAGATGTGGAGTGAGGAGGTGCTTATCTGACATTCTAGCCTTTGGAGTATGAAGGGATTTTTTACCTCTCTTTACTTTTATCCTTTTCTTTATGTCATTTCCTCTTTTATTCTTTTCATATATTTTTACTTCATGTCCTATCACCTTTTTGTTTTTTATTTTTGGCTTTTGTTGTGTCACTTTATATCTCCATGTTCTTCTTCTTCTATTCTTCCTCTTCTCTTCTTCTTTTTCTCCTTTTTGTTTTGATTTCTTATTTTGATTTTTTTGTTTCTATGCCATTTGATTTTTCTAACCCAAATTGTTTTTGGTCTTGTTTGCCGCACAATCCACGCTCATCGAACTATTTAGTGTTTTGAATACAAATCTGTCCTTTGCACGGTGCCCAAAGTATAGAGCTAGATTTTGGGGGCAAACTGCCTACATGAGATGGGGGGAGATAATGAAAGCTTGAAGGGACTCTTTTTACATGTCAAGTGGTTCTCTATTTATAAAGAAAAGAGAGGAAAGAGGAGATTACATATATGTCCCTCTTTAAAGGGGGCAACGAGAGGTAGCCTGGTCTTATTCCCGCTCCAGCCGGTTCTCATGGAGTTTTCTCTTGTTGTTGGATTCGTTAGCGTTAGGTGGTCGACCCAGGTGGCCGACTAGAAAATAAATTATCAAAGTTTAGGTGCCAACTATGTAAAACTACATGCTTGCGTGGTATGCATGTAAAATAAATTCCTTTACTGTATTTGTATACTTATTATAAGAGTTGAGTGCTATGTATGTACTTTTAGGTTTGAGCGGTGGTCGACCCGATTGGCGGCCGACCAAAGTAGCGAGGCGGCCGGCCAGTGGGTGGTCGGCTGGAGGAAGAGGTGGCCTTGCGGGCAAGGTGGCGCGCCGGAGGGTAGTCGACAAGTTTATATGAGATTTATAAAAAATTGGTTGTTCTTTAAGAGTTACCTGACCATGGTGGCTGGCTAGAGAGTATTTTTGGGTGATATTTATGTAAAATCTGCTATATTTTAAGAATTGCCCGGCTATGGTGGCTGGCCAGAGTGGAGGGGTAGCCGGTCGGTGGACCCAATCGGAGGGGGAGTGGTTGGGTTAGTGAGTTGCCTGCCGGCGAGCAAGGTGGCTAGTCAGAGGGCGTCCGACAAGTTGGATGATGGTGAAAACAGAAGTTGGCATAACTTTTTTTTAAGATGTAGCAAGCCATGGTGGCCTGCCAAGGTGGTTAGTCAGATATTCCTCATGGTTGGCCTAAGTGGCTAGCCCTGCAGTTACTTGGTAGTTGGCGCATCACCTATGGTCGATCCTTCGGGCTTGACAACCTCGTATTTTTGGGCTATACATTACATTGATTAAACAAGTATTTTGTTGAGTTAATTTTTAAATTAATGATTTGATAACTGCTTAACTTTTTATTTAAAATTATTAATAAATGCTTTTATAATTTAAACAAATAAATAAGTAAAGAAATTTTGAATTTCTATCTAAATGGTTACACATTAAATAAAATAATACATAGATTCCAAATAACTTTTTATACAAACAAATAATATAATTAAATAATAGTAAATTACTTTATAAAAATTAAGAAATAAAAAAAATTGCATTGAATCAATATATATATATATATATATATATATATATATATATATATATATATATATATATATATTGATATTAAATTATAATATATTATGTTTATATTTATATAATTAAAATAAGTTGTAATTAATCAAATTTTATTTAGTGTGTATTTATATTTATATTTATTTATTAATTATTTCATTATATATTTATATTTATGTGTACGACCTACCATCAACTTTACTTAAAGGTCTATAGGGCTTTTAGCTGGATTTTTATTGAACATTAATTAATTTTTCTTATGGACATAAACTAACTATTTTGACCCCGTTTATGTTTAATTTGTTTAACATTTGAGTTCTTAAAAAACATTTTAAATTTATTTATTTAATAATTTGGGAAAATTTATCGAGTATAATTAATTGAGTCAAATTTGAGTTGACAATCGAGGGCAATTGTTTATTTAGAGCCCCAACAATGCCAATTACTCCTGCATATTTTGAGTTTTTTAATAGTGTTGTTTTTAACAGCCAATGATTATATAACTGTGTTTGTGCGCGCGCGTGCTGCCAGCTGTAACCTGTTGGTAGAACTCTCTTTGAAGATCGTAAGTCCCCTCAGGTAATGGGTTCAAATCCTTCTTTAGCCAGTTTGCTGGTAGTGAGGGCGGTCCTCAAATAGTTAGACACATGAGGGTGTTTGGGGGCTCGTATAATCGCCTCCTGCCATTCTTTTGATATATATATATATATATATATATATATATATATATATATATATATATATATATATATATATATACATATATTTATATTCTTTTTTTTTATTTAAGGAAAGAGCACTCATGGCTCCCTACATGTTAATCTAAACAAAATGTTACAAAAAAGGGAGGAGTGTGGATCCCCAATCTAATAAAGAAACAAAAAAAATATATATATACAAAAAAAGACACCCCTAAGGGTTCCACCTCCCATATTACAACTCACAGAAATAATATCACAAAAAAAGTACAAGTAAACCTCAAAACAAAACATAACCCCTAAAAAGTATACCAGAGCACACGGAGCATGGCAGGATAGAAAGGGAAAGTTCCAAAACAACTCCCAGTCAAGTGCATTGTAGCAGTAAACCTCAAGAAGAAGGATCCCAGAAACAGTAGCACCCAAAGCATAGAAATATGAGACAGCAGGTCCAAAGTAGTGTTCCAAACAAGCACAAGTAGAGACCATCCAGCATACATCAACACCAAACAGAGACTTCTGTAAAAGAGGAACCCAACAACAACAAAGAGAACCCGTAAAAAGATAAGGCCCTCCAGAGAAGGCCAGCAAAAGTAGGATATAATAGTTTAGTATAGCAAAGAAAATACTTCCTGTAGTCAAAATCAGCATAAATGAAACAAGCATATTAGTTAAGTTGAAAACCCACTCCATCCGGACAGGCAGACCTACCAACTATCCAGTAAAAAAAATCTTAACTTCTCAAATAAGGTGTGCCAAGCATATCACTAAGCAAATAAGTTTTGAGAGAATCATGAGGAGTGGTACCAACCAATACAGTATTGTGGTTCAACTTAGAAAGCCAATTAGCTGGAGTATTCCCCTCCCTGAATGTAAAAGTAAACTGAATGTGAAGCTAATTAATGTTTATGACATCATGAATATGATGTAATAAACAAGTTAGGTATCACATAGATTTGGCTGTCTTAGTAAGGATGTTAAAAAGCTTTTGTGAATCAGTTTCCAAGATGATATGCTTAAAGTAAAAAGGGACAGATGCATAGCATTCTGCCTCAAGTGGAGAAGAAGCAAAGATAGATGATGTAAAGAAGAGTAAGCAGTTTCCATTAAAGTCCCTAAACAAACCTCCAGTAGCAACAGTAGTGTGAGACCAATTAGCATCAATGTTGGCCTTTAGCTAGCCATAGTCAGGAGGAATGCATCTGACCAGAGTTGGTTTCAGACCTCCAGCAGAAATAGTGGTGGCACAAGTGGCAACAAAGGCTCTAGTAGCTTTATGGTAGTTAGCCATAATATAAAAACAGTAGAAAGAGGAAAGGTGGGAGGGGGGAGAGTGATATTTATAGTCATTCCTAGCAAGACAAATAAACCAGAGGACTATAACAGGAAAATATCTCATCTTATCAAGAAAAGAAGTAACAGCCTGCTAAACCCCCAGAAACTTAGTTAAATTAAAGGGGTGTGGCCAATTGACCCCAAGTAATCTACCAAGAGAATCACAAACCCGATGAGCAAAGCAGCAATCATAAAATAAATGGGAGAAAGATTCTGAATCTTTCTTACAGATTTAGCAAGTGGATGTCAGCCTCAAACCTTTCATTTTAAGTATATTATCCAAAGGCAACAGGGAATGAAAGTATCTCCACAGAAAAAAGGAGATATAAAAGGATGCCATATAATCAAACTCCAATTCCACTTTTGAAAGGTGTGTGTGTGTGTATGTATAACATTTTAGTAATAGAAAAAGTGGATTGAAATTCCATAAAGGAGTGTCCTTCCTGTCTATATGGATAGGGGTTTTAGAAACTAAATGAGCCATATCCCCCACCATGTTTCTGAGAGCGGTGATGTTTCAATTACCACCCTCCCAAACATCAGAGACCAAGAGGTGAGTATTAGAAGCAGAATGAGAAAAGGTAGTAAGATTGGTAGTTCCCCAATGATCATGGCAAAAAGAGATGTTTCCATTACCAACATCCCAAAAAATAAAATCATTAGCTATTGCTCTAGCCTGAATAATAGCCTTCCAGAGTTTAGAGTCACCAGTTTTCCAATTCACCATGGAGGGATGTGCAGTGTGGCAATATTTGTGATAGAGAAATTGAGCCCAAAGAGACTCCCCAACTCTAAATTTAAACCAGAGTTTAAACATATTAATGTCCACAATCTGCTGCAAAGTTTTAAAGCCAAGCCCTCTAGAAGACCGGGGCATACAAAGTCTAGCCCAATTAGTCCAGATTTTACTTGTGCCAGACCCAAGCCAAAGAAATCTATTAAAAAAAAGTTCAAGAGTTCTCAGTGTGCTTTTTTTTGCCTTAATGACTTGTAGGGCATAAAGAGGTAAACTGTAAAGCACACTCTTAAGCAAAGTGAGTCTGCCATCATTAGACAAGAAAATATTTCTCTAGTCAATGATCCTGGATTTAATTTTATCAACCACATCATCTAATTGGGTCTGCTTTGTCCTTCCCCTTGGAATATTCACACCTAAATATTTAATAGGAAGTTGAGCAAATTTGCAGCCAGTGTAAAGTGCTGCCCAGTTTCCAGTGCTAGTAGGTATTGATTTACCAAAATAAAGAGAGCATTTAACAGTATTAAAGAGCGAACCAGAGGAGTTTTGAAAATCCTCCAACACCTTCATAGTGAGTTTAACAGTATTCCTACTAGCATTGGAGAAGATAATGGCATCATCTGCATAAGCTAGGTGGCTAACCATAACCTTGGATTTGTGAGAGTATTGCATAAAAGGATGTTTAGAATGTAGTTGATTTATAAGTCTGGAAAAGTAATCAAAGGAAATAATAAAAAATAATAGGGGAAATAGGATCCCCTTGCTTAATTCTCCTATAAGCAGGAAAAAACCCATAATCCTTCCCATTAACAAGCACAGTGTAATGATTTTTTCTCAACCACCTTTTAATCAGCAAAAAAAATTCAGTCTTAAAGCCTTTAGCTTGCAGTACATTTATGGTATCAAAGGCTTTTTTGATGTCGAGCTTGATGACCATGTTTCCACCTTTGCATTTTTTATCCAAATCCTCAATCATTTCCTGGGCTAACAGAATATTATCAATAATCTCCCTACCTTTGATAAAAGCAGACTGTGTTGGGGATTGTGGGGATATAATAAAAGGAAGGTGAGTTATATATATATATATATATATATATATATATATATATATATATATATATATATTATTGAATCCAAATATTGAATTAAAAATTGTTCGAGATTAGAGCATGAGAAGGAAAGGGAGAGGGGAACAAAGAAACAATAACATAGAATAGAATAGTAAAATTGCATAACATTTATTTGTGTAGTGAGCCTCCTATTTATAAGAATGGTGGGATGGTGTAGAATTACAATTTGTACCCCAACAATACATAAATATAGAGGGGTATTGATCCACTTTAAAAATTACCTATTTTTTGTGTATATTTCATGCTAACTTTATGCACATTTTTAAAGATATTACACTTTAAAGGAAGGAATTTTGCATATTTTTGTCTTCAAGTACAAAAATATGATTTTAGAGAAAATCAAACAAAAACTATGCAATTTTGAGCCAAAATAAGCAAGGAAGAAAATTCTAACTTGGCACATATCAATATGTCTTTCTATGCTTAATATCTTTTATATTTCTCACATATTTTTGAATGAAATTATACTTTTGAGAAATGTTGTTTTTACGTCTATCTTGTAGGTGGAGATGTTAGGAACGCAACGCAACTGAAATGGGTCAAAACGGAGTTGAAACGGAGCCAAACAGAGCAAAACAGTGGAGCTGCACATAGGGCGGCGCCTAGGCGCCAGTCACGACGAGAAAACGGCGCCTAGGCGCCAGAATCATCCAAAAACGGATATTGGAAGGATTCTTGACAACTTTGGGAGTTATTTTGACGGTGTTAAGTAGTTTCTAGACCTTCTAGAAGACTGGAAGTTACTCCTAATATATAAGCCATGTGATACAATGCATCTGGACACATTGGAACAGTTTTAATCGCGAAGAGGTGCGACCTAAAGTGAAGGGGTGTGAAGACTTGGTCACAGGAGTCTTGCGCCTAGGCGCCAGAGTCGGTTTCTAGAAGATTCAATGAATGTGGACTACTTTTGAAGAGGTGTCTTAAGCAATCCTTGGTCATTTTCAGAGCTCTATAAGTATGAGATATTTCTACAGGAAAAAGGCCTCTCTCTTGCCTCTCTCTTGCCTCTCTCTTTTCTCTCTGGCTCTCTCCCTCTCTTTCTTCCCCTTAGTCATTTTAGTAATTTTAGAGTCATGAAGATGTAGATTTCTATATCTTATGGAGAGATTGGTGAGGGATTTTGAGATATTTATGTAAGGGATGTACGAGCGGCGCATGGATCGATGGGAGACTTTGGTGGAGAGATCTTCTTCTTTCCTTCAGAGGGAAAAAGCTAAGTATTGTGTTCTTCATTCTCTTGTAATTGTTGTAAACACTTTCTAGTGGATTTTCTTTGTTTTAAATCGAGTTTTCTGTCGTGATTTATCCATGCTTCGTAAGTGATTTTCTTTACTCTTTCTTTTAATATGAAGTAGTGGCATGTGCAGGAAAATTATTTTTATGATAGAATTATCTATTAGATGCTTCTAGGTGACAGATAGTTGCATAAATATAATAGAATACTAATGAAATAAGTTCTTTGTTGACACTTAATTTATTACACAATTCTTTCAAGTCTTTTACTTCTTATGCCATTATTTTCATTTACTTTTGTTTTGTAATGAAATAGATGCATGTTTAGAAATTAAGATTTGCTTAGATATTCTCTTATTAAATTATGGTGATAATATTCATATCGGATCTTCATTTACTTTACAAATTGATCACTTGTATTGTTAAAATCTGTTGAAGAATTCTGAGATCTATCCGGAGATGAGTTCTTAACTAGTAGATATCACATGAATCCTTGGGTAATTGAGGGCTATATGTGGGTTATTCATGTGAAGTGCAAATAAATATGGAGATATTGCTTATTGGGCGCATAATTGATTAGTTTTTAGAGTGACAGACTAAATTCTAAAAATTTGGTCTATAAAAAGGAAACGGGTCACTGGTAGACCCGACCATAACCCTTGGACATCTAGTAGTGTGAGCCTAGATTAACTCATTCTACTAATAAAACATCCTGAACCGATCTATAGATTAGCCAATATTCATTACACCTAGACCAAAGGGTAAAGAATAGGATTGCTTCTATTTGGCAGTACTACATAAAATTCTACGCAAAAGAAACGTAGTCTTTAACATCTCAAAATTCTCCAAAACAATTTTTCCATAAGTTATCTTTTTATTTAAGAACTTTATTTAGGATTAGTTATTAAAAAAATTAATTGAAATTCCAAATTTAGGCCTTACAGAAATAGACTGGAATTAGCCTAAAGGATTGCTTACCTCACTTCTCTGTGGGATCGATACTGGAGTTATAAAAGAAAACTCTATATTACTTGAAACGATACGTATACTTGCGTAGTACCCTAGTGTGTAAAATATTTTCTAAAATTTTACAACATTTTGATTTTATACACTAGCCGCTATTTAATAATTGGGCCATGTTTTTGGCCATCTTTTGGAAGCAAAAATTACTGCGTTATTGCGGGTCGGGTCAAGTTTTTGGCGCCGTTGTCAGGGAAGCTTCGGTAAGAACTTTAGGAGAATTTTAGTTGAAATAGTTAGGTTTAGACTTGGAAAACTGTAGTGTCGTAAAAACTATTTTTGTGTGAAAATGTGTTTTGTTATATGAAAATGTCTTGTAAAAAAGAAAAAAAAACTGTTTATAAGAAAAATAAGGTGTTCGTGAAAATGTTTTGTTGTGTTGAATATATTTCATCTATTATTTTTTTAATTGTTAATGTATTGTTTGTTGTGCTATGTATGTGAAACAAAGGATTTGCAGGGCTTGTGCCTTATGATCCCGAGTTTGAAAAAAAATAAAAAAATAAAAATACAGAAAAGACTCGAAAAACTAGAAATGGAAATGAAAAACTTTCAAGATAATAACTTGGAAATCATCATACTTCATTGAGGGATTACGTAAATCCTATGACAGATGAAATTCACTCAAGTGTACAAAACCCTGTCATAGAAGGCCGACTCGTTTGAAATAAATCCTGAGATTATCCAACTGGTGCAGAACAATCAGTTTGGGGTAACTCCTTTGGAAAATCTCTATTTACACTTATCTAGTTTTCTAGAACTTTGTGCTACATTTCGTTATAACGGTATGTTAGACGATGCTGTTAGGCTAAGACTTTTTCCTTTCTCACTAAGGGATAAAGCTAAAATATGGTTATACTCATTACCACCTGGCTCTAGTAAAAATTGGGAGGAGTTAACTCAAAAATTCCTAGCTAAGTATTTTCCACCTTCAAGGACTATTAAACTTAGAAACGATATTATCTCATTTGTCAATATGAAGGAGAATCAATATACGTAGCTTGAGAAAGATTTAAAGAACTCCTAAGAAAGTGTCCACAGCATGCTCTGCCCGATTGGTTAATCATTCAAACTTTTTATAATGAGTTAGTAGGATCCCTTAGGTTTATAATTGATGCTATGCTGGTGGTTCATTAATGTCAAAATCATTTAATGAAGCATATGCATTAATTGAAAAAATGGCTACAAATGAATTTCAATGGCCCTCTGCAAGGGTAAATCATAAAAATGTAGCTAGTGTTCATGATACAGATGTGATTACAATTCTTGCATCTCAGGTTGCCGCAATATCAAGGAAGTTGGACCAATTTGAAATGAACCAGCCTCAATTTACTTCTGTAAGTGAGGAAAGTTCATTAGGGCGTATAATTGATTCTAACTTACCATATGACACTTTAAATACCATAAACAACCCATATTCTAACTTTTACAACCCGTGTTGGGAGAACCATCCTAAATTTAACTGGAATCATACTACTGATGGTAGAAACCATGAATGGGAAAATAATCATGCGAATCCTAATGGAAGTTGGAATAATCAGGGGAACACAAACTATAGACATTCATATCCATCGGACTCTAACAATGATCAACAATTTGAGGATAAGAAGATGTCTATGGAAGAAGTGGTATTGCAAATGGGAAACCAGTTGCAAAGTCAAAATGCTGCGATTAAAAATATAGAGAATCAACTGGGACAAATGGCTAATTCACTTAGCAATAGACCCCAAGGAACACTTCCTAACAACATTTAGATCAACCATAAAGAGAACACTAATGAACAAGTAGTCTGTCCAATTAAAAAGTGGAAGAGAGATAGAGGATGCGGTTAGAAAATAGAAAGATGTGAGAGAAACAAAGGAAACTAAAATACCTGAAAAACATGTTTCTAAGGATTTGGAAAAATTATTTTCTCCAACTAAAATCAGTTTGGAAAAACTACCACCTTCATTTTCTCAAAGACTTAGACAACATGAGTTGGATAAAAATTTTTTAAAGTTCATGAAAGTACTTAAGAAGTTAATGATAAATATTCATTTCACTGAAGCTTTGGAACAGATGTCAAGTTATGCAAAGTTTATGAAAGAGATATTAAACAAGAAAAGGAAATTTGGGGATCACGAGACAGTTGCACTAAGTGAAGAGTGCAGCACTATACTTTAGAAAAATTTTCCTCGGAAATTTAAAGTTCCTTGTAGCTTTACAATTCCTTGCGCAATTGGAGAAAAATTATGTGAAAAAACTTTGTGATTTAGGAGTGAGCATTAATGTGATGCCTCTATCTATATTTAGAAGGTTAGGTTTAGTCGATATTTCTCCCACTACTATAACCCTTATGTTAGCTGATCGAACTATCATTTATCCAAAAATAGTTACAAAAGACGTGTTTGTTAAAGTGGATAAATTTATCTTTCATTTGGACTTTATTGTAGTAGATATGGAGAAAGATAAAGAAATTCTAATTATTTTAGGGAGACCTTTCCTTGTTACTGGACAAGCTATGATAGATGTGCAAAAAGGAGAGTTGATTATGAATATTAATGACCGAAAAGTCACTTTTGATGTATTAAAGACTATGAAATATCCAAATTTGAGAGAAAAGATGATGATTGTTTTTGGATAGATGAAATTGATTATCTAAGTAAAAGACCATTTCCAAGAAAGTTTTAAGAGTAAGTTAACATATGAGATTGAAATGGATTTTCATGATAATTCAAAACGTTATTTAAAGAAGACTATGTATGTTCAGGAGAGGTGTGAAATGATGGAAGCTACCAAAAATAGTAAACTTTTAATTCCATTTGTTGCAAAATCTCATGAACTTAAGATGGATGAACCCCATACAATTTTAAAGCCTACCTATTTAGGGAATTCATCAACACAACCAGTCTTTATATCTTTAGATGCGACTCAATCACAAGAAAAACCTGAATTGAATGATGAACATGATAAAGTTATTAAACTAGGACTTGGAAGAGAATTTGAGGATATATTTCAAAAGAACTTTGAGTTGAGAAAAGAGGATAAAGATATTGGAAGACCATTGGAAGAAATTCCCAAGGAATTAGAAAAACCTGTTTCCTCAACTAAGATAGATCCTCCATCATTTAATAATTATAAAGAGGAAGAATTGGAAGATAATTTGAAACAGAAAAGTAACATAGAAGATACTGATCCAGAATCTGAATTATCTAAAGAGCATCAAATCCAAAATTTGGGAGATATTGAAGTATCTTATAAAGATCCATTTCTTATAAATTTCTAGGATGATATTAATATGCAAATTCAGAAAATGGATCTAAAAGAAATATGAGGAACAATGATATAAACCAAATTGAAAATGAAGAGCTGAATGAAAAATTAAAATTTAAGGATTTTATAGGAATCTCTGGATCTGGAAATGATTGGGCGATTGATCGAGGATTACTTAATTGGAATTTTGATCAAGGAGGAATCATTTTTCGGGTCTGCGACGTTAAAATCAAGCGCTTTATGGGAGGAAACCCATAGTTATCAGTGTGCTTTAATTTAGTGTGCTTGCGAGTCTTGATTGTTTATGTGTTGTTTTGTGTTTTCTTTTGTGCAGAATAAATTAATGTTGTGAGGTTATGCCTTGGTCTTGACCAAATTTGTGTATGACTTCTGGTAGTAGCAGGCTGACGAGTCTATTATAACTCAGTTATCAACCGGAGCTGAGCATTACCTTAAAGCATGTAGAGCTTAGACTTGGACCACTCCATGTCAACTCTATTACTTCCTTTATCTTACTTTATTTTCACTAAGTAAGGTTATGAAATTGCTTAATGAACAACATATGAATGAACTGCACTATTTTTTATTTATCAGATTATCGTTATTAGTGTAGTTTCTTCCGTTAGAAATTGAAAGTAAGGAGGGAAAATGTGAGTAGAAAGGAGATCAAATTAACCTCAATTGATATTTGTTTATGAATCTGCGAGTCTAGGTATTTTAGTTTGTGTGTTTGTGTTTGTGTTTGTGTTTGTGTTTGTGTTATAACAATTAAGAGATTTGAATAACACTTAAATATATATTCCTATGCCGATACATGTCCTACTTATTTAACATTTCTTTAGTTTAATTTTTTTCTAGCATTTTTAGTTTAGATTTACTTTCTATTGCAAATTGTTATGTCCTGATGAATATTTGTAGATGTTTTTGACAAACATTTGTGGTAGATAGAATTTCTGAACTATTTTTCTTCCTGCTTATACTTTCTGTGCTGAATGTTATACATGTTCAAATTCAAGTTTGAAGGTAGGAAGAAAAATATATTTTAAAATTAATATACTTCCTTTAAGTTTAATATTATAACAAGCATGTTTTAGGCTAAATATACTTTCTTCTGCAATCATTCTATCTTGATTATGCAAGTATATAAATTTGATAGGATGTTGTAGTCGTTAGAAGATTTATCTTTTATTTTTCTTCCTTCTACATTTTATGGAATTAATTGCAAAATATTATAAAATTCAAGTTTGGGGGGAATGAAAAATAATTTTCAAAAAATTAAATTTTATTTGTCCTAAAAAATGCTATAAATAAATTTGATTTTTGATTGAAAAATAATTATGTGTATGAAGTTATATTAGGGAAATAAAATTTTGAATATAGAAATGTGTAAGAGAATTTAGTTAAAATTTATAGTAGTGATGAAAAATTTAAAGTTAAATTTTTCTTAGTGAAGAAATGATAAATATTGTGTAACCATCTTTAGTAAGAAAAGTTGTCTTTTTAGAAAAATAGAAGGATTAGACTTTTGTTTTCAATATTTAAATTTATTTTATTGAAAACTAATTTTCAAAACTATTATTATATTTCTAAGTAAAAGATATATATATCTATCTTATATTTTTGGAAAGGAAGGGTGGAATTCAAAATTATTAAAGACCTATCCAGATATAGTAATCCTTGCATAAAAAAAAAGAAAAAGAAAAGTATAGTATGTGAAAAAGGAATGAGAAGCTTGAGGATTAAAGGGCCTAATCTAAAATTGGTTCCACACTTGAGCTTTTTAAAGTATAAGATTTGAGAAAATCTTAAGCTTAAAAATATAATATAGTTAGTATAATTATTTTTAATAAATGTTTTTAAGTAAAGAAAATAAAATGCCTAGCCTTTATATTTTGAAAAATTTACAAGCATTTTTGAATTTGATAGCAACACATATTTTCATACTCTTTCATCTAAGAGATTTCTAAACTTCAAATTGGTCTCATTTACTAAAATTTTTTCTAAATTGGACTACGACATTTCTAGAACAAAATTTTAGAAACTTCTAAAGAAACTCATAAACATGATTTTCTTATGTGATTTTACATGATTATAGTGTTACTTGAGGACAAGTAACATTTAAGTTTGGGGTAATTTGATCCACTTTAAAAATTACCTTATTTTAGTGTAGATTTCATGCTAACTTTATGCACATTTTTAAAGATATTACACTTTAAAGGAAGGAATTTTGCATATTTTTGTCTTCAAGTATAAAAATATGATTTTAGACAAAATCAAGCAAAAACTATGCAATTTTGAGCGAAAATAAGCAAGGAAGAAAATTCTAACTTGACACATATCAATATGTCTTTCTATGCTTAATATCTTTTATATTTCTCACATGTTTTTGAATGAAATTATACTTTTGAGAAATGTTGTTTTTATATCTATCTTTGTAGGTGAAGATGCTAGGAACGCAACACAACTGAAATGGGTCGAAACGGAGTTGAAACGGAGCCAAACGAAGCAAAACAGTGGAGCTACGCACAGGGTGGCGCTTAGGCGCCAAACCTGGCTCCTAGGCGCCAATGACGACGAGAAAACGGCACTTAGGCGCCAGAATCAAGGCACAGGTGCCAGAATCATCCAAAAACGGTTATTAGATGGATTTTTGACAACTTTGGGAGTTATTTTGACGGTGTTAAGTAGTTTCTAGACCTTCTAGAAGACTGGAAGTTACTCCTAATATATAGAACATATGATACAATGTATCTGGACACATTGGAACAGTTTTAATCGCGAAGAGGTGCGACCCAAAGTGAAGGGGTGCGAAGACTTGGTCACAAGAGTCTGGCGCCTAGGCGCCAGATCCCGACGCCTAGGCGCTAGAGTCGGTTTCTTGAAGATTCAATGAATGTGGACTACTTTTGAAGAGGTGCCTGTCGGCATATTTTTAGGTTATGTGTTTTATTTTGAAAAGGGGGTCGCCTACAGAAATTGTCGGCGAATTCTTTTATATTTTAAATTTAATTTAAATATATAGTTTAAAAGATAACATTTGATTTTGAAAATAATTTTAAGTTTAAAAGTTTTAAGATATGAAATCAAACCGATCTCATATCCCAAATAGTTTATATAAACGAGCACCACACCACAAAGCCGTGTATCTATCTCGAAGAATAGACACCATTGCTCGATGATGGGGCTCGATTAAATAAACTATGAGATTTGTGACATCCGTTTGATGCCGCAAACCAATTTTATAAGCCGACAAATTCCACCGCTTAATATGAAAACATTAAACGGGGTTTATATCACTACAGGTTCTTTAAAATTCCACTATAAGGGCAAGCCCCTATAGTTAATTACATCTTAAGTGACGGGAATCACCTAAGAAAACTCTCGATAATAATCAATAACTCTGCTCTCAAGAATTTCAAAGTCTAAGTTTTCAAAGAATTGAATTTTTGAATCTCAATAGGGAATGGATCAAGTTTGGAACATTTTATTTTGGGAATTCAAAGGAAGAAAAGTAGGAGAAGTTGAGGATACAAGAAGAATCTTGGCAACTTCTCAAACTATCCTATTGTTTGGCTTCAATTTGGGGATTCATTTAATGTTTCATCTTGCATGTTTTAATTAATCAGGACTTATATTTGTATGACATAATCATACAAATAGCCTTGAAGATGTGAGGGTTTATGTCGTACCGAACGATCCCTCGGAGTCCTAAGACTGGTTAGGGCTTAATTTACATGATATGATCATGCAAATGCCTAACGAAGAGTTGAGGATTTATGTTGCACTAGGCAAACTACCTCGAAGTCCTATGACTTGGTTATTTAATTCTAAGAAAGTTTTGTCGAAGTAGACTCGAGGTTTTCTTGATGACGATGGCCGTGCTCGCCCACCATGCTCCGAGCTCCTTGTTGTTGCAGAGGTTTAGTTTTAGAGATCATAAATCGGGGGATGAGAAAAGTGTTTTGGTTTAGAGAAGTCTTAATTTCCAAGTGTTTTTTGTGTTTTAATTAAAACAAATCTTAAAGTTGATTATAACAACACCGGTTAAGATCCCACGGTTCCATCCTTCCGGCATCATTATTTTTATCGGATTCACTTAGTCCGGATGAATTTGCTAAACTCAATCGAATGAGTTCCACACTTTCATTTAGACCGTGGGAAATCCCGTTAGCAACACGTAGGTTACATCATCCGAGGTATTCCCGATCATCCAACGGGACGTTTTAATTCGGTTGTAATTGTAGTTTTGTGTTCGTTTGTGATTAAATTTTGAGTTGTCTTATATTTTGAAATGTTGTGGAGGTGAATTTTATCTTGTAGTGTCTTTTAATTTAGTTATGGGTTTCAGTTTTGGTTTCTGTCCTAAAGGTGTGGGTTTTCATGCAACTGTTGTTTATCATGCAAGAAAAATAAGTGCGATGCGATTAAATAAGTTGCAATAAAGTAATTTGCAATAAAATAAAAGCGTACTCGGAGGGTCTTCCCGTCATCCCAAGTCGCACTTAAAACACGGTTAGAATATTTAAGCATTTAAAGTAAGTTCCTAGGTAAAGCTAAGGGAAGGGTTATGATTTTCTACCAAGTTCCTAATCCTATAGCTAGTCATTTCCTATGACGTCTAGGTTCTTGTATTTTAGTTTGAGGACGATTTTCTTCATCAAAGAACAACTAAGTTCAATTGTTCTTATAAATATCCTATCATATTGAGGAAGTGCTTAAGACGAATCTTAAACATCTTTTCAATATTTCTAGGATTGTTTTAAGTCCAAATGAATTTAATTACACAAATGAATTAATCGTCCGAGAGTTTAAGTTTTGTTGTCTTGCTCGAGTGAACTAGGACATTTGAATATCCTATGAGTGAAGTAACACTTCTTTTAACACTCCTTTTAAGGGTTATGACATCACGAGCTTTCGAGGGCAAATGGATGTTCAAGTGAATTGTGATTTAATTTTAGTTAATGGATTTAAGTTTGGAATAATGTTCAAGTTGTTTTAGATTTATTTTGAATTCTTCACGTCTTAGGTGATGTCTTTTAATTCAATTTAATTTAACTTTGATTTAATTTAATTTAATTTAATTTAGTTTAATCTTAACTTAATTTAATTTAATTATTTAATTTAATTTAATTTATTTAAATAAATTTAATTTAATTTAGTTCTATTATTATTATTATATATATTTTTGATTTAATTTAATTTTTTAATTTAATTTAATTTTTAGTTTTAATTTTATTTGAAACTTTAAAAAGAGTTTAATAATTTACCTTTAATTCAATTTAAATGATTGAATCTTTTAACATTTTTTTAAACTTAAATTTGAATTACCATTTTAATTAAGAATTAAATATTATTGAGATGATTAATTTTGGGATCTTTAGATTAAAGAATAAATCTCTTCCTAATAATATCCCTATTTTAATAATTCCAATTTTATTATTCTTCCAAATTTAATCAATTATTTAATTAAAGTTTAATCATTTTAAATTGCTTAATGGGTTTCTACCCTTCAATTATTAAATTTCAATCATCCAAATCAGGTTAGGATCAAATATTTTACTTGTTAATTTTTTATTAAACCTAAAGTTTTAATTAAGGATTAAAAGAAATTTAATTACCACTTCACCCTTTAAGCTTAATAATTTCATAACTCACTAAATTGAACTCAAATGAACTTGAAATTTTTATGTGACTTCACTCATATGTCAATAAAGACTTGAGAGGAGAAAATATGATTTTTCTGTATTTAATTTATTTATATGATTATTTTTGGTAGAAAATAGAGATTTCCAAGGAAAATTTAATAACATGATCAAGGGAAAGTTTCTGTCCTTAAGAAAATTATGGGACATTCCTAATGACCAGAGGACCACTTGGACCAAATTTTGTGATTTTTTGAATTATATTTTATTTATTAGAATTATTTTAAGTTCTGTAGTATTAATTAATTTAAAAATAAAATAAATGTTGAAAAATGAATTTTATGTTTTTCAAAAATCTCTCTGATATCAAGGAAATCAGAGAAGCAAATTTTGCAATTTTCTGATTTTTCTATGATTTATTATAATTATTTTAGTGAAAATGCTAGAAAATACATTTTTTTAATTTTAAAATTACCCTAGAACTTTAAAAATTAATATCTCACCAAATAGGCCTAAGAAAAATATGGGGTTTGTTCCTAAGTGATTAAAATTCAAAATGTGACATTTTGGTGAATTTTATTATTTTTGTGATTTTTATTATTTTTTAATTATTAAAAATATTAAAATAATATTAAAAATCAACTTTTTTAGAAAATTGAAATTTTAATTTTTTTAAATTCCCCTGATATCAAAGAGGTTCCAAAACCAATTTGGTGAAATTTTGAAAGGTATTTTGAAAGTTATGAATTTTTAAAGTTTAAAATGACTAAATGGCTTAATCAACCCATTTAGTAGGGCTAACCAAGTCCAATTGACTTCAAATTTTTATGGTGGGTTCCTCTGATCCTGAAGGTCAGTGGAGAATTGATTTCAAGTCAATTTGATGTATGGTTAACTCTAATTAATTAGGGGTCTATTTTGGATGTTTAAGCCAATTAGGGTTATCTTAAGTGAATTAATCCAAGTCCTATTTTTCCTAGGGTTCTCTCGGTCATAAGGAACATCACCAAATTTTCCTAGAATTTATTTCACAACATGCTAATTTTTGGAATTAAAATACTCAAAACGAGCAACATGCATTTGAAAAATAAATAACTTTTCACGGAGGTGGCCTCCGACCTTGGAAAATTCAGGGAATGTTCCCGAGTTCGGAGGCTTCAAAAGCCCTATGGTCTCATGCCATGGTGAATTGTATGAATGCATGGAGAATTAAAACAATGCAGGGAGTAAATAATTAATTAAAAATAAAATACTGAACAAAATTAATTAATTTCTTTTCCACATTATTCTCCTCTGTTCACTGAGCAAGAGGGTATTTTTATTTTATTTTTCTGATTTTTTCTACACAAAGATATGGATTTTCCAAGTTTAGGGAATTAAATAAATCGAAAAACCCCTAATTTTCTATTTATCCGAGTCGGCGCCGCGTCAACCTTAGCATCTCCGAAGTGCCGCGTGGCGCGCTCCCATTCGACGCCGCCGCTTGAGTCGGCGGCCCGGGTCCCGCCTTCCGCGTATCATCTCGCCGATCCGACCTAATCCGAGCCGTCCGTCCGCGCGTGTATTAAATGGACGGCATCCATTCATCGTCCCCGAGCGTCCTCACCCGTGAGCCGTCCACCTTCTAGTCCTAAGATCTCACTCAATTCTCCATGGATTTTTATGTTCTTATACTCTATGGATTCGTCTTGAAGAGACGAACACATCTATACGGCTAATGTTTATTGAAAATGACTCATTTGAAATGGAGAATGTTTAGAAGCTCGGGATGAAGAATTGATCCATACCTTAGCTCTGAGAGGTGAAGCCTCGATCAGAGATGCTCGGCACGTTCGTTGGAGCCGCAGGAGGCTAGGGATGAAGCCCAGGGATGTGGTGAATTGCCTAGGTGTGATTTCCACCAAGGTCGATCACAACCTTTGGAGTCCGGAACAACCTGGGTGGCTCTGGAGATGGGGCTTTCTTTGGTGGACACCTTCCCTTGGTCCGGTGAAGGTGTAGAACCAATCGATTTGGGGATTGGCTCACCGTGGAGAAGTGTCCTGGTTTTGGGTGGAATTTCGGTTGAGAAATCGGATTTTGTCGGTGGGGATTAGGGCAAATCGACACCTGGGATCAACCGCTCTAAGGGTGGAGAAGGGTTTGGAACAATTTTGGCGAGTTTCGGCAAGGTTTGTGCAACTCTCCTCTCATGGCCGTGAGGGGTGGTGTTTAAATAGGAGAGGGTGGAGGGCCTCCCGAGGAGAGTTAGGGCTTTGGATCACCCGCTCGGGCATGGGAAGAACAACCACAGGTGGCCAGCGGGGATGGGGCAGCTCGGCGAGTGAGAATTCCAAAGTTGGCTCACATGCGAGCTCTCGGCCATGGTGTTTTCCGGCGACCGGGGTGGGCGGCCGGCGAGCAAGGGTCACCCTCGGGGTCGAGTGGGTCGGGGGCAGGTGTTTGTGCAAGCAATTGGCAATGGCCAAGTGTAAAGGCTTTGATCCAAAGTAGAATGGGGCATGGCTGAGTTTTGGGTCTAAATGGGTCAACCCACCCATTTGGGCTTGGTGCACCCTTCAAGGTGGCTTTGGGTGCTGTGGGGGATCAAAGGGATCAGCTGGTTTGGCATGGAGAAGTCTCCATCCAAATATATTTGGATTAAATTTAGGTTTAGGTGAATCATGATTAAGGCTAATGAGCTTTAGGGATTAAGGAAAGGGTCCCTCCTTCCTACCCAATATGGTATGGTGGAGTGTCCAAGGCTCTCATGGCTCACATGTGGCTCATGCATGGCTTCATGGCTCACCTTTGGCTTGGGGAAAGCTTGGTTAATTTCATGAAAATGGATTATAGGAATTTTTGGTAATTTGATGGAAATTTGTATGGAACTTGATTTGGAATGATTTGATGATGAATTTAGGACTTAGGTATTGAGTTTAATTGAAAGTATGATGAGGGGAAATGTCATATGGGCTTTGGGACCAATTTTGGGCCTTTGGATGTGGTAAAGGATGGGCTTTTAAAATGGTTTAGGAGAGTGGGCTTTTGAATTTTAAAATGGATTTTGGGATGAAATTTTGGTAAAGGCTTGGGCCAAATAATTGTTGAGTTTGGTTTAGGGATGTGTCATGAGTGGTTTGAAACAAATTTGAGGTGATTTGGGTTTGAATTGGGTTGGATATGGGCCTTTTTGGTAAAGAGGCTAAGGTGGGCCAAAATGGGCTACCATGGGCCAAAGTTGGGCTAGAGTTGAAATTGATGTAAAATTTAATGTTGGGAAATGTTTATGGGAGTGTTTCAAAGAGGTTTTGGCTTTGGTTAGGTTTTGATTTTGGGATTTGGGCTCATTTGGGCTAGGTTTAGGTTTAGGTCAAAATTGGGCTTTTTGATTTTGGGTTGAATTTGAGTGGGGTTTGGGTCTAAATTTTGGACAAATCATGTTAGTGTTTTGTTTATGGGGATGTTAAGGAAGATTTAGAAAATATTTGGGGTTAATTGGAGTTGAATTGGGTGAGTTTGGGTTAGGTTTGAGTCATAGGTCCAAATTGGGCTTTAAGGCCAAAAGTGAAATTGGATCCCAATGCCAATCAAATTGGGCTTGGATTTGGTCTAGATTGGTGTTGGGGATGTTGAATTGAAGTTTAGAATTGAATTGGACCAGAATTTAGGTCAAATTGGGTAGGTTAGGTTTGACATTGGGTTTACTTTGGGTTAAAATGGGTCAAATTGGGGGTTTTGATAAAAGTGGGGTAAATTGACAAAATTGGCCCATGGTGTAGTTGAACAAAATGAAATTGGGAATATTTGGGATTTTCTGGAATTTTTGGGAATTTTCTGAATTTTTGGATTTTTTGGCTAAGAGGGGTATTTTGGGTATTTGGAGGGTATTGGGAGGTATTTTTGGAATTTTTGGTATTTTTGGTTATGGATGATCAGTTTGAGTGATGTGGAAATGTTTGGGAATGATTTTGGAGAATTTTGGGTGATTTGGAAATTTTTGAGAAATTTGGGCTATTCAGGGCTTTTGGTAGGTTAGGTGGGTGTAGGGTCCCGGGGGTCAAAAATTAAAAATTTGGAAAATGGAAGATTAGGTGAATGTAAGTGGAATAAAATCATTTTGGTTGAGCCATGAAGCCATATCAAGCCCACATGAGCCATGAAGGGACTCATTCGAGGCATTCACTATGTTGTTCCTAACCCTCTTAGCCAAGGGCTTAGGGGTTAAGGACCATCCATGTGAATCATCTACATGAGTCAGGAGGTCAAGTTAGGTATGGGTGTGTTTTTAGGAGGTGTGTGAAAGTGTAGTGTATAGGTGTAGTGTGTGTGTAAGTCAGCCCCTTCATCAGACCAGGCCACCCAGGGCAGTCCTAAAGCCAAAGAGTCCTATAGGAACTCATCCTTTTAAACTTCCACATTTGATTTCAACCCTCTAAGTGATTAGGGGTCTACAGTCAAGTTTGTGGAGTTTGCAGGGAGTTAAGAAGTGGTTTGAATTTCTAAATGGTGGATTCTAATTCTAGTCCTCTAAGATAGTCAAAGGAAAAGCCTAAGGCTAGATCCTAAGTACTAAAGAGAAGAAGAGAAGACCTCATCAAAAATGAGGTCAACAAATGGACTCCCAATAGGTGTGGTGAGCTGACGGAGCACACCGCGCGTATTGGTGTTGACCGAAGCGATCAACAAAACCAACACGGATGTCCAAGTAACAAACTTAGGACGAAGTAGAAGAGTTCCGCTGGGGAGTGTCAAGTATATCTCTAAGACCGGAGATTCCCGAACTCTCGCCGGGGAAAGGAAAAGGAGGTGAATTCCAAATCACAAGATCCGGGGAAATTTCGATTTAAATCTTTGTTTCGATCTAAGTTTTGATGTGTGAATTCAGATTTCAACTCGAGTTTCAATTTAGATTGAAGTCTGTCAAGATTAATTTGAAGGGACTTGATTTGAAATGAAAATTGGAATTTTGAAGTTTTAGATGTAACATCTTCAACCCCAAAAGAAGATCGAATCGATTGGATTGGATCATTACAATGAGGAAAGATCTCAGAGTAATGCGGTATTGGATGTAAAATCCTTAACCTCAAGAGTTTGATTTTGATGTATTTCGAGTGCGATAGGAAAGAATCCTAAAGCAATGCGGTCTTGGATGTAAAATCCTCGACCCAAAAGCTTGAATTTGATGTATTTCAGTGCAATAGGGAAAGGATCCTAAAGCGATGCAGTCTTGGATGTAAAATCCTCGACCCAAAAGTTTGAATTTGATGTATTTCAGAGTGCAATAGGGAAAGGATCCTAGAACGGTGCAGTCTTGGATGTAAAATCCTCGACCCAAAAGTTTGAATTTGATGTATTTCGGTAGCAATAGGGAAAAAATCCTAAAGCAATGCAATCTTGGATGTAAAATCCTCGACCCAAGAGTTTGAATTTGATGTATTTCAGTGCAATAGGAAAGAATCCTAAAGCAAGTGCAGTCTTGGATGTAAAATCCTCGACCCAAGAGTTTGAATTTGATGTATTTCAGAGGCAATAGGAAAGAATCCTAAAGCAAGCGGACTTGGATGTAAAATCCTCGACCCAAAAGTTTGAATTTGATGTATTTCAGTGCAATAGGAAAGAATCCTAGCAAGGCGGTCTTGGATGTAAAATCCTCGACCCAAAAGTTCGAATTTGATGTATTTCAATGGCAATAGGGAAAGAATCCTAAAGCAGTGCAGTCTTGGATGTAAAATCCTCGACCCAAGAGTTTGAATTTGATGTATTTCAGTGCAATAGAGAAAGAATCCTAAAGCAATGCAGTCTTGGATGTAAAATCCTCGACCCAAAAGTTTGAATTTGATGTATTTCAGAGTGCAATAGGGAAAGAATCCTAAAGCAATGCAAGTATCGGATGTAAAATCCTCAACCTCAAAAAGTCGATTTTGATCGAGGTTTGATGTGAGATCCGGAAAGATCAAATTTGAGATTTGAAATTTGACTGAGATTTGATTTAAGATCTGGAAGATCGAATTTGAGATTTGATAGAGATTTGGAATCTGGAAAGATTGAATTTGAAATTTGATAGAGATTTGGAATCTGGAAAGATTGAATTTGAAATTTGATAGAGATTTGGAATCTGGAAAGATTGAATTTGAAATTTGGAAGGATGAGTTTGAACTCGGTTGAAATTTGATTTAAGATTTGATTTGAAATTTGGAAGATCACATTTGAAATTTGATTGAGAATTTGATTTAACATTTATGTTGATTTTGTTTATCTTTTAATGATTCAAATTCTATTTTATCGTTTATTTAATGTTCATGTGAATCTGGTGTTTGTCATTTTTTTTTTAGATTTTTTTTTTTAAGGAAAGTTTTCTTTTATTCTCTTTTTTTTATTCCTTTTCTGTTCTTTTTCGAAGTTCATTTAACTTTAACGGCGTTTCCCAATCAATTTGCACAAAAGAGGTGAAGGCCAAAAATATGACATGGTCACTTTCATTCCAATCATGTAGAAGATACATCATACATCTTGATCTGGAATATATTTCATACAATCCATGTAAACTCAAAACGGATCGTGTATGATCTTTGTCGATCCATCCAAAGAAGCATCTCGTCAAAAATCCATGTCCGAATAGTGGGGTACATGGTCAATAACATCACCTTCCAAGCCATCCGTGGCAAGGATGCCGTATGGATGTCCATTGGAGGTGTGATATTTTCCATGTAACTCACAGCTCGTAAGGCCGGAGGCTCTCTAGCTCCGGTCCGGCCGGAAATGGTAAGGTGTCTTCCTGTCGTCCATCCTTCGAAAGTAACCGAGATCCGCTTCACCGGTACTCCCGGTATGCAATGCTTAGCGATATCCGCTCCGTTGCCCTTCGCATCATGACGGAACCTACCGGTAATGGTATCTTTACCGGCCCTCGGAATTCACCCGGGCTCGCTATCCGGAGGTCGGATCCGAACATGATATTACACTCATTCGAAAAGAAACCGTGCGTAAAGTGTCCGACAAAGTCATGGTGATCTATGTGCGGGGTATACAATCACCCCGCTCGTAGATGTTAATAATGCAGCTATTGGGTATGCAATCCGGCAGCGCACCCTCCATGTTATCAATCTCTTTACCATTCTCTTGATGACTAATGGCATCGGATCCACTCGCCCATGACGGAGTATTCCCGGTGGGTTTCCTTCCCGTCCTCCGCAAAGTTGTAACAGCATCCACATTGTATTGTGATTCTTCCTTTCCCCGGCATCCATCTCCGGGGTTCCGAGTATGTGTTTTCCTTAGCGGCCTCGCTCGGCCCATTCTTTTCAAATCCCGGATGCAATCCACGATTTGCTGTTGTTCATACTCTGAGAATACGTCTGTATGTAGCTCGAGGCCCTCCAGTATATTGATTCTTCTGCCTCTAATTCTCTCGAAGTATTCAAAAGTTTTCTTCTGGACATTCTGTATTCTTTCTAACTCGTATTCCGGAATGATCTGCAGATGGCGAGGCCTGGTGACATATTGTGGGATATACGGTTCAATCCCTTCACGTTCTCCTGCATACCTCGGCTCCTCGTGGATGATGCTTGTCGGGACATCCCCCGGGTTGCTTCTGCAACAAGGTCATGCATCATTGGTGGTTCTATCCGGTGGCGTGGTAGCCTTCTTTCTTCCGATCTTCTCGGAGATTTCCCCGGTCCTTTCTGTTATCCTAGGAGCCGGCCTCCTTTCTTCGTGTTCCCGGTGAACCGGTGTCCTCGAAGTGTATGCACCGACATTAGCAATCGTCTCGTCGCGCCGGTCCGCGACTAGTTTTGTTAACATCTTACGGATACGGCGATTCTTATTTCTTCGTTGCGTTGCTCGTGAGAGTAGCTCTTCGAACTTCTTGAACCTCTCGTGGGCGCGGCGCCGACAAGCTCGCCTTCCGCCGTAGCGACTACGTACTTCATTTTCTTATCTTCTTCAATGTTTGTCTTTCTTTTCTTCGTCGTCGGATTGGTGGCTTGGGCCACCCACTTTCATCACCGTATGTCCGGCAGCTCTTCTCGGTCAACCGGGACCCGAGTCACTTTCCTCGTACCGTAGGCTCCGCCGGTGCGAAATCCGAGTCAATCTCGATTATCGCTCCATCTTTCACCCTCTTTTCATCGAGTGCAAGGCTTACGCCATTCTTAAAGTTCAGGACCAACCGCCCGCTCGACATTTCCCCGCGAAAAGACAAGGAAAAGGATCAGGGGCTGTACTAAGAACAAGAACATTAAGAAAATGTTTATTAAAGACATTTTTTTTATTATTATTCTTATATTTTTAAACTTAACAGGAATGAAGTGGGATAAGGTCAGGAAAGAGATTTTGACTTGGAAGAGAAAACAAGGAAAACTTTATTATCAGGATTTTATTTATTTTAGCACATTTTTTGTTATTTTTGGGTTCGGACCCAGTCATAAGTAATTACTTCGCCCGTGCTTCTAGGGATAGAAAGTTCATTCCTTCGAAACATCAGGTAGCGTAATACTTTTTCAAGTATCGTCCATCGATCGGAAGCATATGTCGTTCTCCTCGCGAGTTCACTAGCCGGTAGGAGCCTCCCGAGTAGATCGTCTCAACCACAAACGGTCCTTCCCAAGTGGGTTCAAATTTTCCTCCTATCTTGCGGTGTGCAAGAATAGGTCTTTGAGAACGAGAACTAAGTTACCAACCTTAAAGGTTCTTGGGCGGACTCGATCCGTCATGGGCTTGAACCATCTTAGCTTGGTATAGTTCTAAATTCCGTCGCGCCGCAAGTCTCTTCCCTTCCAGTGCTCTCTAATTCTTCGAGTCGTAATTTGGCGTTCTCTTCGTTGTGAGTTTGTTTGCAACCGCAATCCTAAGTGAAGGAAGCCGGACTTCTAAGGGTAACACTCGCCTCGGACCCATACACCGGAGCGTAAGGTGTAGCTTCGAGTAGGAGTTCGAAAGTTGTCCGGTAGGCCCATAAGGCTTCTAACAACTTCTCGTGCCAATTTCTCTTATTATCGTCCAAGGTTTTCTTTAAAATTTGAACGAGAGTTTTATTAAAAGCCTCAGCGAGGCCATTTGCTCTTGGGTAGTAAATCCTCGAATATCGCCGACCGATTCCATGTCTCCCGACAAAATTGTTGATTTGCGTACTTCGAATGCCGACCCATTATCCGAGATGATTCGCGCGGCACTCCGAAACGGTAAACAACTTGGTTCTTGAAAATTGTAGTACGTGATGTTCTTTCACTTCTCTAAGTGGAACCGCCTCCGCCCACTGGAAAAGTAATCTGTAGCCGTAAGAATGAAGCGATGTCCTTTCGACGACGGTGGTTCTATTGGACCCACTATATCCGTGCCCCAACATTCAAATGGCCACGATGCAATTGTCGGATGTAGCACATTTGGAGGTTGGTGTAGAACCACTCCGTGCACTTGGCACCGATGACGCCTCTTGGCGATTTTCATGCAGCCTGGTCATCATCGAGGGCCGTAGTACCCTAGTCTTTTAATTTTCATTTTCATTTTCGGGCCCGACCGGTGAGCGCCACGAGTCCCGAATGCACCTCCTTAACAATTTCACGGGCCTCGGACCCGCTTAGGCACCTTAGCCACATTTGATCGAAAGACCTTCCGTATAACGTGTTGTTTACTAATGCGTAGGACGCAGTTCTTTTCGATCCGATGAGGCTAGCGACCTATCGTCTAGTAGCTTTCCTGTTTGCGTGTAGTTCATCAATGGCCGTCGCCAATCTTCTCGTGTTTTCCGTCACCGTTGCAACCGATTCTTTTTCTTTTTCGATTTGTGTATTGTGTCTATGTCGAGCCGTGATAGGACCCGACGTCCGTGAACCGACACTTCCACCGATTCATCTTGCAAACGAGCAAATTCTTTTGCGAGACGGGCTAAAGCATCTCGCTAAAGCATTTTCTTTTCCGGGAATTTTGTAGATTGTCACATTTGGAATCCGTTCCAACAGATTGTATGGCATACTCGGAAGTATTGCTCGAGTCTTGGTTTTAAAATTCGTACTCGTCCAAGCAATCTGTTGAATGATTAACCGTGAATCCCCGTAGATGTTGATGTCCGTTATCCCCATTCGAATGGTTAATTCCGAGTCCCGTTATGAGGGCTTCGTATTCCGCTTCGTTGTTCGTACACGGCTCGTCAAGTGGTAGGAGTATCTTAACATCCCCCGCTCCGTGTTATAAAGATTAGTCCGATCCCCGCCTTACCGGCACTATCACTTGCGATTCTTCGTCTTTATGTGCCGAAGATGCTCCGTCGAAATATAATTCCCAACGTCGATCATCATGGTCTTCTAGGTTCATTATTTGTTCATCCGGCAAATCGTCATCGAGAGGAGATTCCGCCGCAAAGGGTGTGTCGCGAGGAAGTCTGCGCAGACTTGTCCTTTTACGGCACGGAGAGGCACGAAAGTTATATCGAATTGCAATAATATCATCGACCATCCGGCAAGTATGCCGGAAAGCGTTGGGCGGGTCATCAAGTATTGCAATGGATTAAACTTCGAGATCGAGTCGACCTTATGAGAAAGCATGTAATGCCCGAGCTTTCGAGAGGCGAAGATCGGGCCAAACAATGCTTTTCAATTGCGGGATACCTTATTTCCGTCGGCGATGAAACGACGACTTAGGTAATAAAGAGCATTTTCTTTACCCTCATCATCGACCCTGGCTAACGAGGCTCCGAGAGAGTCGTCTAAAGCCGCGGTATAAAGTATTAGCGGTCTACCTGAGACTGGGGCTGCTAAGACAGGAGGTGTCATTAAGTATTGTTTAATGTCCTCGAAGGCCCTCCGGCATTTCTCTTCCCAAATAAATTTGGCGTCCTTTTTAACTAGTGCCGAGAAAGGCCGACACCTACTCGACGAGTTCGAGATAAAGCGTCGAAGATATGCCGCCTTCCCTTGAAAAGATCGTAGTTGTTTTAAGGTTTTGGGAGGCGGCATTTCTAAGATGGCTTTAATCTTTTCCGGGTCGATTTCGATTCCACGATGTCGGACAACGAATCCTAAGAATTTCCCGGAGGTGACGCCGAAGGCGCATTTTAAGGGATTCATCTTAAGGTTAAATTGTCTTAATCGTTCGAAAACAATTCTCAAATCATACAAGTGGTTGTCCTTTACTTTGCTTTTGATGACCACATCGTCCACGTAGCATTCGACTCGATTATGGATGAGATCATCAAAAATTCTTGTCATTGCTCTTTGGTAGGTTGCTCCCGCGTTCTTCGATCCGAATGGCATCACCGTGTAGCAATATACTCCGATCGGCGTTCGAATGCCGTAAGTTTTTCATCTTCTCGGAGCCATTTTTATCCGGTTGTATCCCGAAGATCCATCCATGAACGAGAATATTTCATGTGTCGAAGCAATGTCGATCATTAATTCGGGATCGGTAGAGGGAATTCATCTTTTCGGGCATGCCTTGTTTAAATCTCTCGAAATCCACACAAATTCCGATCCGACCATTCTTCTTCCTAACCGGTACCACGTTGGCTAACCAAGTCGGGTATTGTTCTTCACGGACAAATTTAGCGTCTATTAGCTTCTTAACTTCGCCTATGACTTGTTGTTCGATTTCTGGACGCATTCTTCGGGACCTTGTTCGACCGGAACGAGGCGGATCTACCCCTAGTTTATGGATCGCGACCTCTCGGAGCTAAACCCGGCATCTCATCGTAGCTCCAAGCAAAACAGACTTTTAAATTCCATTAATAACTTGATTATTTCTTCGAGTCTTCTTTATCGAGTAAGGAGCTAACAAAGGTAGGTCTAGGTTCTTTGTTAGTACCTAAGTTAACTTCCGTTAACTCATCTATCGTAGATTTGATTTCTTCTTCGAATTCTGGTGGAGCGTCTCCAATTTGTAAATCTTCGAGTTCGTCCGTAGTTTCCATGCGCTTTCATTAGATTCGCAAGTGACAACCAAGCAAAATTCGCATCATCAACCGATCCTACCGTGCCGAATCCGAGACCATGCTTTCGAGTTGGGTGGACGACCGGAGTTATTCCATAAATTTTCAAAACGTTGTGATCGACCTTTTGTCCATTGTCGAGGTAAGAAACCACGCCGAATTAAATTTTGAACACAGGGAGAGTACCACTCAAAAGGCAATTCCATTAATTCGATGAAGTAGCATCTTCAAGTTGTACATTATTTTCGGCTTTGGAGGCAGGAGCACCACGGTAGAATTTGATGGGTTTTGCACCACCGCTACGTACCTCTTTGACCTCCATACCCTCAATCTTATTAGAATGGATCGGGGTCGTGGTCATAGTATGTACATAGTGGTT
Source organism: Papilionanthe hookeriana x Papilionanthe teres (assembly GCA_022702705.1). Lineage (NCBI taxonomy): Eukaryota > Viridiplantae > Streptophyta > Magnoliopsida > Asparagales > Orchidaceae > Papilionanthe > Papilionanthe hookeriana x Papilionanthe teres. Next base: position 110,173,659 of record CM040424.1, on the reverse strand, counting down.
AATCTTCTCGTACATTGATTTGTATTCTTCATTCTTCTCATCTTCGAGAGGGATTCGAATTGCGGCTTCTTCCGACTTATTATCGCCGCTTCTTGTTTGATTTCTTTTTCTTCTTCGAAGTATCTTCCCAATCGACATTGATGGTCGGTTTCCTTCGTCCAATCGTCCTAACGTCTCTACCACGACCTCGTCCCCGCCTCGACCTCGGATGCGAGTTGTGGAGAAATCTTCACCATCTCGTCGTAAGGGAGTGGTGAGTGATCGTTGGACTAGAACTTCGTGTTCTTCGTTGTCCCGAACTTTCTTTGCTTCATTTGTTATGGTATCTCCGGAGAAGATCGTTTTCTTCGGTGGTGCATAATAAGTCGCATCCTCGTGGATTCCAATTTCATGTACGGAGAATGGTTGTAAGTCACCTTTGATGCACTCGTTCCCCTCCATCGTAGTATTTGATGCATTGATGTAGAGATGATGGTACCATCCCGTTTTCATGTATCCATGGTCGGCCCAAGCAGAGCGTTGAACGACGTTTCGAATCAATTATGTGAAATTTCGCGGTTGTCTTTGCTAAGTCACCGGTCTTCATTAGCAGCGTATTGAGCCGAGGGCTCTTTCTCCTTTCTCGGTCGAATCCTCTTAATAACATTTTGTTCGCTTCGAGCTCGCGAGCATCAATTTCCAAGTATGCTAGCGTTCGAAGATTCATTATATCGATCGATGCTCCCGGATCCACCAATACTCCGGAGAGTGTAAATTTTCCGATTAGTAACTCGAAATGTACAATGGTCGGTTGTGGTCCGTTGTTCCAAGTAGTAGGTCATCGTCCGTGAAGGTAACACCTCGTCGTTCCTTTAACGAGCAAACCTCATCTAAGGACTCTCCGGCCATTCGAGCTAAGCAAATTTCTCGGATCAAGTAAGGCCTCGATTAGAGCTTCTCTCATCTCCTTTGATAAGATGAGAGCGTCGTAGATGCTCGCCTTGGCCGGTAGTTTCCTAAGATGGGCTAGCACGTTGTAATCCACTTTGTTTCCATGTGTCTCTCGCTTCTTCTCGAATGGGTATTTCTTCCGCCTGGGTTGGTTCTTCCCGAACAACCACCGCTTTCCTTTGTCTTTTGGACCCATTCTCGGAGGTAGAACTTTTCCACTTCTTAAGTTGACTTCGTAATTTCTTCGAATCTATTGTCGAGCTTGCGGCGTCTCTTCTTGAATCGGAATGACGAGCTCTTCCGGATTAGCTTCGCAGTCCGAAGGCTCTAACTCTATCGCGACCGGAGCTCCTCGAAACTCGCAAATAGATTCGTTGCTTCGTTGAACTCTCGTAGCCTCCTCGATGGATGTCTTCTTCGTTATTTTGCTCGTCGAGATCGTGTATGATTTGAGAATTGCCGTTGGTATCGAAATCGATATCCGGATTACCGTTAGTTACGTAATCGTTAGAAATAACCAAAACGTAGCCAACGCCATCACCCTTATCATTATATGATCCCACCGAAGTGAGCAGATAATCATACAGTAGTCGAGGTTCGAGGGATTTCTCCCCGAATCGGAAACAACTATCCTAGGATAAGCAGCCCCTTAGTCTAGCCTTAGGTGCCTCGGTCTTCTCTTCTTCGTCAATTTTCTTCTTTTCTTCAATCGTCTCCTCGTCGAGGTGGTTCTTCTATCGCAAGTGATAAGATCGGCTTAACAGGTGTTCAAACTCTGAATCGAAGCTCGCACCGAAGCGGCTTGGATGCCGTCTAAAATCTTTTCGAAGACCTCGTCCAAGCGGTAGTCCATCCATCGTCGGCCGTATAGGGATCTATCGGAATGATGGGATCGACCGAGACAACATTGATGGAACCTCCTTTCGGGGTTCCTTCATGTACTCCTTCGGGATCGTTATATTCCCTTTCCGCAGTTGTCATCGAGCCAACTTTCGAAGGTAATACAATCTTCTATCTTGTGCCCAAGCATCCAGTGGTAAGGGCAAAAGTCGGGATCACCTTTCTTGTCGACTTCTTCGGTCTCTTAGGTTCCGGTAGTTGGAAATCCGGGGTCTTCATCGAACCGCGGAACATTTTCGGCAATCGCTTCATTCTTGAACGGATATTCTCTCGCTCAAAAGCTCCCTTAATGTACGTTGCGGACGAGGTGGTTGTTCATACCGCAGATGACCGATAGCCGGGCCGGGTTGCCGGTAATTCCGTTGTGGTTGCCGCGGCCGTTCCGGTGGTATTTGCATCGGCTGCTCGCCTTTGTCAACTCGCCGCAACGATCCCGGATTTCTTTTCAAAAGTCTTTACAGTGCTTTTGTTTATCCGTTTTATCGAGTGAAACTTAATTGCTTTGCCTCCTCTTGCAAGCTTCCGGCCTTGCTTAACAACTTCTCGAAAGTCTTAATAAGTAAATCCTCGAGGAGAAGTGCTATCGGCCATGAATGCTTTTTAGTAAAATGCCGATCGCATGCTGTTCTTGCAATTGTGGTTGACACTTCATGCTTAAGTTCCTCCATCGAAGTATGTAATCCACCAAAGTTTCATTCGGCTTTTGTTTCTCTACCACTAAATCACCTATAGTGATGTGGTGCCGAGCTCCGCGAATCGCTCGATGAAGAGGTTCTCTAGCCTCGAGAATGTCTTCACCGAACCATTTGCAACTCCGCATACCCGCCGAAGGCGATTCCCGACGACCGCCGACGAACCGTCGGAAGAGTAATGCATCGCTCCCGCCGGCATTGCAACAACCGGCACGAAAGTGTGCCACATGCCGTCGGGGTTCCCGGCTCCGTCGAAGGTCTCGAACAGCAGGTGGTACGAAGCCTTTCGGGTATCGGACATCGTCGAATTCTTCGGGTAAGGTCTACCCGTCCGAATGGATGTCCCGCTCTTCGATTGTGCTAAGGCTTCTCGCACTCGCCGTTCCACCAAGTTCTTGATATCCTTTTCGAGAATCATACTCGTGTTGTATCCTTTTTCACCGATCATCCCCATCGACTGGACGTAATCTCCTTTCCTCCGTCTACAATGTGAATGACCTCTGGGGGTGTCTCTCTATGTGGTTGTACTTGACTCTGGAGAGTGGCTAGAGCCACGGCCATTTCTTCCATCCTCTTCGCCATTTGAGCGATCGTGTCGTCTTTTTCCTGAAGCTGCCTTCTCATCAGTTCTGGCTCCTCTCTTGCGGCCGCAGGAGCACCTCGCGAAGCCGATGAAGCTCGTGTCTCAACCATGTTGATTTCTCGCGTATTCGTCGTCCATGAATTCCGATGAATCAATCTCGTCTCCGAACTTTTCTTCTCTTTCTTTTGCCGGCCGTCGGATATCGGTTCTCAACTTTTCCATGGCATCTTCTAGCGGGCTTTCGTGTGTCTTCGTGGTTGTCGTGCGATGAGGCCGCCGGGTCCCCTTCTCACGAGTCCCCTTCATCGCGGTAGCACTTTCTTCGCATTCAAGTCTCCCGGCGAGACTTTCTTTCTCGGCTCGTCGTTTCAATCTCAACCGCCCGCAGATGGGACGCCATACCATCCTTCTAACGACAGAAGGTCTAGGACCGCATGGTCTCGTTCGCCAAATGCTGGAAGGTGGTATCCTTCCTAATCTGTAATCCTAAGACGACAACAGGTGGACTAGCTTTCATTCTTTTACTTGGCTTTTCTGTCATGATGGCGGGTTCTACTCGGGGCTATTTTCGAAAACATTAGCTATTTTCATGACTATTAATTGTGCAATAATTGACTATTCTCGAATTTCTATGTTAGGCCTCTTATAAATAAATAAAATGGGAAGAGATACTAATCTTTAATACATTTCCTTGGGCAAATCTTTCATCTTCTCTGTTGCTTTGATTATGGATGGTGGCTTGCCTCCCAAGTCGGTCAAGTTCAATGAGGAGCTCAAGCTATCATGTTTCAAGTGATGAAGAAGACAGCCAAATCAGCTTCTAGGGGCGAACAATCAGACAACCGTATAGTAACGAAGCAAAGACTTCTGAACCAATGGTAGAAGTTGGATCGTCAAATTTGCTCAATGGTCATCCTTCAAGGGGATCTCTAATTACTTAGAGAAGTTTTCCTGTGAAGAAGCTTTGTACGGCGGGACAGATCAATTGAGATGATGGGCACCCAGAACAGTCAATTAGCTCTTCAAATTCTATCGAGCTAGTATAACGATAGAATAAAGGGCCTGCTTTTGTGTTGATACCGCCGGAGATGCCGACCATAAATGATTAAGGGGATCCCCCTAACCTTCCCCTGACGAATGCCTCTCAACTTTTTTTTCATCCTCCACTAGTGAGCCAGGAGACAAGGGAAGAAGTCTGTTCCTTCACCACTTGGGACCTAGACAGGATGATGGGACCTTCCTCGAGCGATGGGATAAAGACTCTGCTACCCGATGAGCGTGACACTGCTCAGTTTAGTATCGCAGTGGACCAGGGCTCTATCAAAGGTCTGGGCATTCTTGAGGACCGCTCGGGGATTGATTGACGTGTCTGGAGATTAATTCAGTGGGCGTGGTCGGTGTGTCAGATCGTTTAGCTTGGTTGATCTTCATCCTCGTGAGATTGACATTCTATCAGCTCAAGAAAACAATTACCTTCAGCTCCAGAATGTGCGACTAAAAAAATTAGAGGATGAATTGGCCTAGGTCCAAGCTTACGAGGTTATTCTTCAGAAGTTATTGGCTTCCTCTTGTCTGAGTTGGCAGCCTCCTGGGAGGAGGTTTCGATCTCCTGGCTGTACATTGAATTGAATTGAGTAGACAAAGTTAGGATAGGAGGGAGTTGATGTATAAACGGTTGTTCTAGTTTGGCTATGTCCCAGCTGAGGTTGTAGCTGACAGTTTTGTAAAGTTTTTTTTTCTTTCCGGCTAAGTGGTAATGACCAGACAAAAGAGATGTAAATATTTGTTTTTCATTAATATATTTAGGTGTATATCAATTCTTGGTTTATCGATACGTGTGTTGAATTTAACTCTTTTTCCTGCATTTTGATGTAGCAGAATCACCCTACTGTGCTTGTGTCTCTTTGACTTCTCTCTCACACTATATGTTTTGAATTTATCGATTAGCTTCTCACTTTATTTTCCTTCATTTTCTAGATGGCCCCCAAGTAATTCTCGAGATTTTCGACGCGAACTCACCCAGAGCTTTGTCGGTCATTTCTAAGGGGCAGATCAAGCTTTGCATAAATCATGTCTTCGTTTGACCAACAGTCGAGATTGAAAAATTGACTAGTTACTTTGGTGATAGTCTGGTCGTGTATGTGGACTAGTTTTGATATGATTTGAGGATGCCATTTTGCAGTGAGATTAGATCTGTCTTCAACGGCTATAGTGTCATCCCTGTGTAGGCAACACTAAATTCCATTGCGATAGTTATGAATTTTTTCATCTTCTTCCAATAGGCGGAAATACCATGGTCGATAAAACTCCTCTCCCTTTTCTTCAGGTTCAATATGAATTGGGATGGTTATGTCATTTTATCATATGGTTCCAACCTTTGGATGATAGAGATAGAGAGCAAGTTCAAAGATTGGTGGTAGAAATTTATAATTGCTTTGCACCGGAAAGGTTGGGGTCTTTCCATCCACCATCGCCAAGGAGGTAAAGTGATCGAAGACTTTGTCGGAGCACGTTCGGAACTACGCTAACATGCTTGAGGGACATGAACTATCATTGTTCCAGTTCTTCGATCGAGACTTCTTTAATAGTGTCTTATGTGCTGAGAATTTTGGTGACATCAATGAGAGCTTGTGGAAGGAATTGAAAGTTAAGGAGAAGAAAAAGGGCAAAGGCGACAGCGGCAACAACAAAGGCCTCCGAGAAGAAGCCCTGGATGAAAATTCCTTAAGAGCTACCTCCCAATTGAGGAAGCCTCCAGGAACCTTTGTTGTCTGTGAGAATCCTTCTTTCACCTCCATTATCTTTTTCACTCTTTTGCTTATCTATCGAGTCATTGAATCAGATGTGGGGACCTCTGACATGCAAGACTTCACCTGTGTTGCCTGGTTACTAGATGTCAAATTTTGGGAAGAGGCTTCTCAAGGCGAACCGGCAGGGGAAAAGGGAGAGTTAGGTTTCTCATATCTCGATCCTCAAGAAAGAGTCATCACACAATTGTGCGACTTTTTAAATTTGCAAAAATTAATGAACTCAGAATTAGATATATATAATGATTTAGAGTATAATGAGTCACATAATTAACACAAGTATACGTATCACTCAAGTAATACAGGGATCTAGTGGAGTCCTGGTTATCGATCCCACAGGGAGGCTCTAATTTTATAACGTAGCACAGAAATTACTTATCGAATCACAACACAATTACAGGTGGTTTAATTCTTAAAGTAAAGACAAACAAATTTAGTTACTATTTTTACCAAGCACATTCTAAACTCTAGCAAGTTAAACTAACACAAGACTAAATTTATAACAAAGTTCAGTTGCAAGAAAGAGTCTTCCTCCTTTCTAATTGTAATGTTATGATTATTGTGATATAGATCAGTGATAAAAATGTGTTGTGTCAAATAGGAGCATTCCTATTCTTTACCCATATTTCAGCGTATAAAGAACATTGGCTAATCCTAAGTTCAGTCCCTAAATCCGTAGTTAGGTTGGGAGGATACTGGCTCTCACTCCAGAGCTCCCACTTCCCTTCCCCTGAAGGCTAACTCTTGCTTCAATTTTTAAATATTAGGACCAAATTGAGGATTTCAGACCGTCACTCTGAAATCTCCAATTCTACCCCCATCAAAATATATTTCCTTATTTATTTGAAATCAATCCCCATGAACTACTTCTCTCATTCATGGACATTGAATGTGACCTTCACTTTTGTTGTGGAACTCATATTCCTTTCAGAATATATGTTTCCTAATAAGTTTTAACAATTCAGATGACCAGATTAAAAAGTAAATGAAATTCTAAGTGAAAAGGTCATCACAACTTCTCCATAAAAAATCGGCACTTCGTTTCCATTTCACAATATCAACACATCACATGAAAAGGAGAAAGACAAAGAAATCTACTCAAGACTCATGAGGAAAATATGACAAAATATGGATTTCATATATAAAAACATCATCATACAAATAGAGTAAAGTAAAGACAACTTATCTCGAACTCTTCCCCAAGCGAATAACAATGAATTCCTTTTACTCATCTTCTTTTTTCACAACAACACACAATTCTCTCTTTAAAATAGTAAGGAAGAAGAAATCTCTCACTTTCCCTCTCCTCTCACACTCCTTAGAAGAGAAAATACAAAACTTAACTTCCTACACAAAATGGAAAGAAACTCTCCCTAAACTCTAAACTCCTCCTCTCTTCTCTTCTCTTTCTTCCCCTCTTTTGAAATATGTCTCCAAAAGTGTTTAAATTCGGCCAAAACTGAATTCCCAAGAGTTTTCTCAAGCAACCTTTCAAAATCCGGCCAAATACATTGAATCTAGTTCAAAATCAGGATAGGGCACTGATAGGAAAGTCATTTGGCGCATTATTCAGCCAAAACGTCATAACTCTCTGGAAACTAGCACTGTCCGGCGCTGGTGACAATGTCGTTCGGTCCTAGTTTAATAAAATGGACTTTTGTCCTTTTTCACTACAAATTTGCTCATTTTCACTTCCTTTTGCTCCAAAGGCCTAAAATCATTGTACCTGCATGAAATCATCAAAAATACCTTTCTTTATAGTGCAATATTATAAAAAATAAGTATAAAATGAATAGTAATAAGCTATCAAAATTTCAATGGATCAAGATCCCCCAAACATAGCTATTACTTGTCCTCAAGTAATTTTAGTTAATACATAAAAAATGATCCGCTGCAATGAACTTTCTTTCTAGAATACCATAATTTTGATTTAGATAAGTACAATAGTAAAATTTATAGAAAAATGTTTGAATAATTCAAGTAAACTCTGCAGGTGTAAAAATATATAGTAATCAAGTTTAGGAGTTCTAATCTTCTGTTCATTTCAAAAATGACTGTAGATTGTCCTATTAAGGCACTTAAAAGGATTACATGAAAAGAAATTTATGAGAACACTACTAGTAAAGATGATAATCCATACATATAAGTTTCAGGTAAGTAATTAAGTTTTTCCCTTTATTTAGGTCCAAGTGAAGCCAATTTTTGATTAGACATCTCCTCCAGCTTCTCCTCACTTCTCTTCTCTTTTGTTTTCTTTTGCTTTTTTGCTTTTCTTTTCTTTTCTTTTCTTTTCAGTGAGGATACTGTATCTGGATAGCCTTTAATGATTTTGAACTTCACCCTTCTCTCCCTAAATTTGAAACTTACCACATTCATTTACCCTATAGGCATTTCTTTAGCTTATTAATAATTCATCATAGAGTCTCAATCCTTTCCTATCACATAAAATTTTAAGATTCTTAATATTCAAATATACAGTTTTTCTTACTTTAAATAATTGACTATAGTCCTATTCTCTTTTACCAAATATCTTACATTACAAAGTTACTTTTCATTACCAAATATTTTCATTCAATTTTGTAAAATACTTAAATAAAATCAAAATACAGTTATCTGAAATTGAGTTATATTACAAGAAATCATGTTACTAGTTTTTTTTTTTTTGAAAATAATTTTAAATGAGAACAATTAACAGTTAATTCTTTCCTTTCCCCCAAATTTAGATTTTGAATATATTTAACTTGGAAGAAGAAAAGATCTAAATATATAATTCATACCTCAATATGCTGATCTTTTCAAACCTTTGAGTTTAAGAAGGTTTTTCTTAATAAAGTAGAACAGTAGGCCTGAAATAATTAAGAAACATTTCTATACACAAATATAGGTTAGAAGTTTATAAAGAAGAGTTTTAACACAATAAACAGTGCACATTACATTAACATCCAACTGTTACTATTACAAATTAAACTAGCAATCCAAACACATAAATACTTTACTATCACATCACAAACATCAAAGATAAAAAATAGAGTCTACTACAAGTACATCCACATACACATATAACATCTCAGACACAAATCATAAGGAGTCTCAGGTACATCACAAATACTAAACACAAATACAAAATAAAGTACAATGAAAAATAAAAATAAACAAACTACCAATCTTCATCTTCTGCAAGAGCTCCACCATCATCAGGTTCTTTAGCTGGTATGGAGTATACTCAGGGTAAGTAGGAAATACAACACTAGTGTCTTCCCTAAAAAATCTTATCTGTGCATCATGATAAGCTATCTCATATTCTCTCCACTGCACTTGATAATCATCATTAATCTTGTTCCTTACTTCTAGTCCTTCTACTCTATTGGTTAACCTTTCCAGTTGATCCATAACATCATGCAGAGTAGGCTCCCTAGATGTAGATGGTCTATCTCGACTAGAAGAAGGCTCATCAACTTTCTTACTCCATTTCCATCCTACATGGGCTTCATAAGTTTTTAGATTCAGTTTAGTAATAGGCTTCAGGGGATGGACAACCTCAACATTATCTTCAATTACTACTCCTGATTGAATGCATAAGGCATGAATCAGACTGGGGTGTCCTACTCCTCCTGTAGTTTTTACTTTTGAGCTTGTCAAAATACTTTTATAAATAATAGCCCCAATGTTTCTATTATTCATGGTTTGAATGCACTAATTCAGAACATCTATATCAATATTAACATCACTATGATGGTTGGTAGGTAACAGTCTTGCAAAAATGAAATAATGTCAGACTTTTGACACAGGATTTAAAGTAGAAAGGGGGAACTTAGCTTTTAGTCTATGTTTAATCTTCTATTTCCCTTTTCCATCAGTCAAAAAGTTTACAATCATATCCAATGCTTCATTTGTAATAATAAAATTTTCATAGTCACAAGAAAAAGGTGCTCGTAACTGATAAAATGCATTGATGCTAGCAGGGGTGAATTCAAACATTTGGCCTCTAACTAGAATGTATTCACTCTCAAAATAAAACAAATTGGCATAAAATTCTCTAACAATACCCAGTATCGCATCAACAGTGAAATAACAGAAAATCTCTCATTGACGATTAGCAATCAATTCTTCAAACTTTCCTCCAGGATTTCCAAAAACTCTCTGTTGAATACATTTCTTATTGCTAAGAAACGTGCTAAAGAGTGAATAAGCTGTGAAACTTACAAACTTACTTTCATCAAATTCAAATTTCCTCTTCCCCTTACCAATCTTGGAGCCATTTGTCTAAAAATACCAAGTTTTTCCAAATCAATTTTAAAATTATAATGTAATCGGCTAAAAGATAAATTTAAAAAGATAAGAACTCAAAATCCATGAAAAATCTCTAAAGTTTCTTCAAAAACTTCAAAATTTCAAATCTTCCTAATGCAAGAGATTTCCACGGTCAAAATAAAAAATTTATATGATAAAGTCTAGCTCTTATCGATAGAATATGAAATTCAAACTTATCCAGCCACGAAATTGCTTTAAACTCAAATGCTAGTGAGTCCTAGGTGCAAAAACCGATCTTAGCTGGAGGTTGAAGACAATGGTTTGGACAAAAATGGCGGGTCCCAGGGTTTAATCGCAAAAAGTTGGAGTTTCGAGCAGTTTTTGCGTATGAGAGCTGTTCGACGCTGGTTCCAGCGCCGTTCAGCGCTGGTTCCAGTGCCGTTCAGCGCATTATTCTGTAAGCATAGCCAAACTCTTTGACTTTTGGAGTTGTCGGCGCTAGTGGCAGCGCTGTTCAGTGCCAGTTCAAAAAAAAGGGTTTCCAACTTTCTTTTGCAATTTTGATCTTTTCAAGCCTGCGCCGATGTCTAATCAGTCTAATTATGCATTGAATAACATCCTAAAGCCTTGGCAAATGATAATTTTTAACACAAACAACACATAACATTACTTTTATATATAAAATCCTGAGTTATATACATACACACAACACTAAACATTACACATTTTCAAGCCAAATAATATTTAAATTCAGCGTCACACACAACCACAGCACAATAACGCTGAGAACTAAACAAGAAAGCATGTACAAATATAACATTCAAGCCAAATAAAGTAAAGCAAAGCAAAACAAAAAAATCTGATACATAAATACAGAAATATAATAATCGAGTTCATTCTTCCTCTGAACTATCATCAATTCTAAGATCTCCCATTGATTGAGCATGAACAGATAAATTGTAGAATGGACAAAATGAGAATTCTTTAGTAGAATCCTCCTAAATCCAGCCTTTTCTTCTCATCAACCGCATCAAACTTCCTTCAAGATATCCTGAATGATCAAAATGCTCCTTCATTCTCTAACCCAGATGATCAAAGAAATCAGAAAGATTGTTGATTGCCTTCATCAAATGTTGTACTTCTCTAATTTCTTGATTTTCTTCAGGATGATCTGTGAACTTTCAAGAAAATAAGGAGGAATGGGTGCTGACCATTAAGATGGTTGATCTTCAATGATGCTCATATCATTCATATCACCAATTGTCTGGTTACTATATGCATCTGCTGGGTCTATAGGCTTCTAAGGTAGAAGTACTCTTTCCCAGTTATCATATGGCACTTGTGATTGACTGCAGAGGAGTAATATTGTGGAAGGATTTCCAAGCCCGTACTTTAATCCATGAACGATCAATCCCAAAACAGACTTAACAATTATTAAACCAACATCAATAGGCATTCCCATTTGAATACAATAATTCAGAATAACTCACTCCTTAGTTACCTTACTAATTTTCATAGTTGGGAGCAATTTTGCACATATTAAATAATGTAAGTGTTTCGACGTAGGATTTAACACTGTGGTTAAAAAACTTACATACCTGCTATCTTTTATTTCCCATTCATCACTTTCATTCATCAGATATCTATATATGTCATTCATATTGTCCTTCGTAGGGCAAAATTTGAATAATGGTAGATTGGCACATTCTCATTCATGTATAAATCATTAATCTTTGCAGGAGTAAATGTGACAAACCTCCCTCTCACATAAACTGATCCTTGGTTGATTCCATGAAAATTTGCATAGAACTCCTTCACAACTGGAACAACTACGACGGTAGTAGTATAATACAATACTTCCCAATGTCTCTGAATAATAATTTCATCAATTTTAGTAGTAGGAGAATTCATACCACGATTTACAAAGCCTCGATCCTTAATCAATCTCATTTTCAAGATATTTTAGTTAAAAAGTCGATGCGCCTCGAAACTTACGAACTTTCTATGGTTGAACAATTGAAATCTCTGAGTTTCCATCGAATCAGAATCCATTTGGACAAGAATTTGGGTCTTCCTCTTTGTTCCTTTGACAGTTCCTACGTCTAGAGGCGATTTTTGGAAGTTCTATGGAGGTTTTACCACCTATAACTACCAAAACATGGATTTAAAGACAAGAAATGAATTTTCTAAACAGCGGCGCTGATAGCAGCGCCGTTCGGCGCTAGTTCAACTTTCTCCAAACTTCACTTCGCTTAAAATTTTTTTCAAATTTTGTTTCAATTCATTTCTTAAATATTATTAATGATAATTAAGGAAGAATAAGACTTAATTAAGTAACAAACAAACACAAATAACATAAAAACAAAGCACACATTAAATAACTGTGGGTTGCCTCTCATAAAGCGCTTGGTTTAACATCGTCAGCCCGACATAACTTTCAGTTATTCATGTTGATCCAACATTAAAAACTAATTAAAATTAGGTCTATTGCCTTCAAAATATGGTTTTAATCTTTGGCCATTAACTTTGAATGTTTTTCCAAATTTAGAGTCTTCGATAATCACAGCTCCAAACTGATACACTTTTATAACAATAAAAGGTCCTGTCCATCTAGATTTCAATTTCTCAAGAAATAATTTCAATCTTGTATTACATAGTAAAACTTTCTGTCCTGGTTCAAACTTATTTTTGACAATATTCCGATCATGCTATATTTTTCTTCTTTCCTTATATATTCTATCATTATCATATGATTCATTTCTGATTTCTTTCAATTCATTCAATTGCAACAGTCTCTTCTCACCAAAGATCTTTCAAATTAAAATTCAATTTCTTTATCGCCCAATATGCTTTATATTCTAATTCAACTAGTAAGTGATAAGTTTTTCCAAAAATTAATCTGTAAGGGGACATTCCTATAGGAGTTTTACAAGCAGTTCTGTATGCCCATAAAGCAGTATCTAATCTAGCAGACCAATCTAATTTCTCAAGATTAATAACTTTCTCCAAAATTCGTTTAATTTCACGATTAGATACCTCTGCTAAATCATTAGTTTGGGATGATAAGCTGTAGAGATTCTATGCACAATATTGTACTTTCTACCAATCTCTGAATCAGATTATTCTTAAAATGAGATCCTCCATCAGTGATGATTACTCCAGGCATTCCATATCTTGTGAAAATATTTTTCATTAAAAACCTCGGAACACTTTTAGCATCACACCTAGGCAAAGCTATTGCCTCAATCCATTTTGATACATAATCAACAGCAATTAGTATATATATATTTCCAAATGAAGGCATAAATGGTCCCATAAAATCTAATCCCCATGCATAAAAAATTTCAACTTCCAAAGTAAAATTAAGAGGCATTTCATTTTTTCTAGATATATTGCCTATTCTCTGACATCGATCATAAGTTTTGATAAATCTATAAACATCTCTGAAAAGTGTACGCCAATAAAATCCAAATTGCAAAATCTTATGTGTAGTTCTATCAATTCCGAAATGTCCTCCAAATTCAGAATCATGAAAATCTCGAATAATTCTTTCAGTTTCTTCATAAGGCACACATCTCCTAATAATTAAATCTTTATATTACTTGTATAGATAAGGATCGTCCCAGAAATAAAATTTAGCATCATGCTTAAATTTTTTCTGTTGTTGCATTATTAAATCAGGTGGTAAAATATTACTAACGATGTAGTTCACAATATCAGCATACTATGGTAAATTTCCTTTAAAAATATTATATAATTGCTCATCAAAAAAAAGTTTCAGTGATTTCTTTCTCAAAATCATCCAAATTAGGTTTTTCTAATCTAGATAAATAATCAGCTATTTGATTATCGACCCATTTTCTATTAACGATCTCAAAGCCAATTTCTTATATTAAAAACATCCATCGAATTAGTCTTGGTTTTGCATTCTTCTTTTGCATTAAGTATTTAATAACAAAATGATCAGTATGCACTATGCATTTAGCTCCGATTAAGTAAGATCTAAATTTTCAAAAGCATATACAATCGCTAATAACTCTCTTTCAGCAGTTGTGTAATTAATTTGGGCATCAGTAAGAGTCTTACTAGCATAGTATATAACTTTAAACATTTTGTCATGTCGTTGCCCTAAAATGACTCCAATAACATAATCGCTACCATTGCATATTAGTTCAAATGGTTTCTCACAGTCAGGTGAAACTATTATAGGTGCAACAATTAGTTTTTCCTTCAAAAGATCAAAAGATTTTAAACATTCTTCATTAAAATCAAACTTTCTATCTTTTTCCAAAAGTTGGCATAGAGGCTTAGAAATTTTTGAAAAATATTTAATATAACGCCTGTAGAATCCTACATGTCCTAAAAAGCTTTTTACCCCTCTCACAGTTGTTGGAGGTGGTAGTTTTTCTATACCTTGAATTTTACAGGATCTACTTCCATACCATATTCAGATATTTTATGCCCAAGCATAATTCCTCCTACAATCATAAAGTGACACTTCTCCCAGTTTAGGACTAAGTTTATTCTTTCGCATACCTTTAAAACTTCTTCTATGTTTCATTGGCATGCATCAAATGAATCTCCAAATACTGAGAAATCATCCATAAACACTTTTATTCCATCATCAATTAATTTGCTAAATATGGACGTCATACATCTTTGAAATATTGCAGGTGCATTACATAATCCAAAGGGCATTCTTCTAAAAGCAAAAGTTTCATAAGGGCTAGTAAATGTAGTTTTTTCTTGATCCTCAGGAGCAATAGGGATTTGGTGATAACCGGTATATCCATCTAGAAAGTAATAGTACTTGTGTCCAGCAAGTCTGTCTAGCATTTGGTCTAAAAATGGTAAAGGAAAGTGATCTTTTCTGGTGGCAGTGTGTTTAATTTTCTATAATCAATATATATTCGCCAACCAGTGACTTGTATTGTTGGAATAATTTCAATTCGATCATTTACGTCAACAGTCACTCCTCCTTTCTTAAGAACGCAATGAATTTCGCTCACCCAAACACCATCAGAAATAGGATATATAATTCCAACATCTAACCACTTTAAAATTTCTTTTTTAACTACTTCTTTCATTATTGAGTTCAATCTCCTTTGTGGATCAACTCTTGGTTTATGTTGTTCATCTAACAAAATTCTGTGCATACAAATCAAAGGACTGATTCCATTAATATCAACTATAGACCAACCAAAAACCTTTTTGTATCTTTTTAAAGTTTCCAATAATTTTTTTTCTTGATATTCATTTAAATCCGAAGATACAAGTATTTTCAGCTCAAGTTCAGGGGGTTTATTAATAGATGGAATTAAATTTTTATGTCCATTCTCCATAGTATCCATTCTTTCAAATTTTTCTTGAACAAAGTCTAACTTTTCATTCTTCAAATCATCCAAATCGTCTTCATTTTCACTTTCATTTTTATCCTCACATTTCAGATTCTCTTCAAATAATTCTCTAAAATGATCTTCTCTCAAATAATCACAAACTTCCATTTGATAGCACTCATCATCTTTTTCAGTTGAAGGGTACTTCATAGATTTCAGAATGTTGTAAGTTGTCTCTTGGTCAATTACTCTCATAGTTAATTCTCCTTTTTGGACATCGATCATAGCTCTCCCAGTAGCAAGGAATGGTCTTTCCAAAATAATTGGAATTTTCTTATCTTCCTCCATATCTAATACAATAAAGTCCACAGGAAAGATAAATTTATTCACCTTTACTAATACATCTTCCACAACTCCTTTAGGATAAGTGATAAAACGATCAGTAAGTTGAAGAGTCAAAGATGTAAGTGAAATTTCTCCTATTCCCAATCTTTTGAAAGTTGATAAAGGCATAAGATTAATACTAGCTCCAAGATCACATAAAGCTCTTTCGAAAAAAATTTCACCTATAGCGCACGGGATAGTGAAACTACCTGGGTCTTTAAGTTTTTCAGGAAGCTTTTTCTAAATAATTACACTACAATCACCGCTAAGTGCAACAGTCTCGTAGTCTTTAAACTTTCTTTTACTTTTGAGTATATCCTTCACAAACTTTACAAATCAGACATCTGCTCTAATGCTTCAACAAAGGAAATATTAATCGTGAATTCCTTAAGAATTTCCAAAAATTTTGCAAATCTGTTATCCCTGTTTTGTTTCTTCAGTCTTTGAGGAAAAGGAGGAGGTGGTTTTTCAATAGTTATCTTCATTGGTTCTAACAGCTATTCGTCAGGATATATCTTATTATAATCTTTCACATTATTCACTTCCTCTCTTTCAGTTTCGACTTCTTTTTGAAATCTTGGTTTCACTTCTTTACCACTCCTTAATTGAATAGCCTTAATTTGCACTTTGTTTTGATCTTTCAGGTTGATCTCAACATTTCATAGAAAATTCCCAGAAGGTCTATTATTAAGCACAATAAACATATGTCCCAATTGATTTTCAATGTTCTTCATTGCAACGTTTCGAGCTTGAATTTGATTGCCCATATTCAGAATCATTTCTTCAGTAGACGACTTCTTTTCCTTAATTTGTTGATTACTATTAAAACCAGGAGGATAAGATGGTCTATAATTGGTATTCCCTTGGTTGTTCGGATTTCCAACTTGATTCATAGGATTGTTTCCCCATTGCGGATTAACAACCACGTTGGTGTTATTCCAGTTGAAATTCGGTTAATTTCTCTAATTAGGATTATAATAATTTGAATAAGGATTATTGGCTTTGTTATGAATAACATTTAAAGTTTCATAAGACATTTGAGTATCCATCATCTGTCCCGATGAATTTTCTTCTAACACTGGAGGTGTTGGAGGATAATTCATTCCATAGATCTATTTTCTTAGAAAGTGTAGCAATTTGAGAGACTATCATAGTTATCGCATCATAATCATGAATACTAGCTACTCTCTTAGGATTTACCTGCTTAGAGGGCCATTGAAAATTATTAGTAGTCATCTCTTCAATTAACGAATATGCTTCATCAAATGGTTTCGACATTAATGGTCCACCAACAGCAGCATTGATAATTGATCTTAAAGATCCTACTAATCCATTATAAAAGGTTTGAATTATTAACCAGTCTGGTAAAGTATGGGTGGTCATTTCCTCAGAAGATCATTAAATCTTTCCCAAGCTTCAAATATGGATTCTCCATCGAACTGACTAAAAGATGTGATTATCATTCCTCAACTTAGCAGTTTTAGAAGGAGAAAAATGTTTTAATAAAAACTTTTGTGAAAGCTCTCCCCAAGTTTTAGTAGATCTAGTGCTAATGAATTTAACCACGCCTTTGCCTTATCTCTTAATGAAAAAGGAAAAAATTTAAGTCTAACAGCATTGTTCGACACTCCAACATATTTAAAAGTAGCAGATAGTTCTAGAAAACTAGCGAGATGTAAAATAGGATCTTCATTAGGTGTTCCTCTAAATCCATTATTCTGTACCATTTGGATAATAACAGGTTTAAGCTCAAATGAATTAGCAGCAACATCAGGATTTTGAATAGTTAAGTGAATTTCATCTGCTGTTGGATTAGCATAATCTTTTAAAGGTCTTGGTATATTTTTGTTTTGATTGTTAAATTGTTTACCATTTTGTGAGGATTCGTAGATTATTTTTGTTGTTTTCAAATTTTTCTAATAGTACACTCTAATTCAGAATCATAAGGCACTAAACCTATAGATCCAATACTACACATGCAAACACAATAAACACACTAACAATAAATAGACACACACAATTATGACTTGCAATTCAAATATAGGATTTTAAATACTACAAAATTTAGATTTTAACAGTTACTCTTTTTTTTTACCTTGCGTCCCCGGCAACAGCACCAAAAACGTGGTGCGATTTTTTTAATTTACAAAAATTAATGAACTCATAATTAGATATATATATTGATTTAGATTATAATAAGTCACACAATTAACGCAAGCATACGTTTCGCTCAAGTAATACAGAGCTCTAGTGGAGTACTGGTTATCGATCCCATAGGGAGGCTCTAATTTTATAACGTAGCACATAAATTACTTATCGAATCATAGCACAATTGCAGGTGGTTTAATTCTTAAAGTAAAGACAAACATATTCAGTTACTATTTTTACCAAGCACGTTCTAAACTCTAGTAAGTTAAACTAACACAAGACTAATTTATAACAAAGTTCAGTTGGAAGAAAGATTCTTCCTCCTTTCCAATTGTAATGTGATGATTATTGTGATATAGATCAGTGATACAATTGTATTGTGTCAAATAGGATCATTCCTATTCTTTACCCATATTTTAGCGTATAAAGAACATTAGCTAATCCTAAGTTCAGTCCCTGAATCCGTGGTTAGGCTGGGGGGATACTAGAAATTAGCGCTATCCGACGTTGGTGACAGCGCCGTTCGGCGCTAGTTCAATAAAATGCATTTTTATTCTTTTTCACTTCAAATTTGCTCCTTTTCGCTTCCTTTTGCTCCAAAGGTCTAAAATCATTATACCTACATGAAATCATCAAAAATACTTTTCTTTAAAGTGCAATATCATCAAAAACAGGTATGAAATGAATAGTGCAAAGCTATCAAATTTTTAGTGGATTACACAACACTCGTCTCCCCTCTTAATTGTGGCAAATTCTGGGGACAATGAAGACCTCGAACCAGAAATTTGGAAGAGGCTAATTCTGATCGAAAGGGAAAGAAGCCTGCTGATGCAGATCCAGTGTCACCACCCCCTTTGCCACAATCAAGGGGCGCTCCCCATGTTGGACAAGCCTGTTAGAAGGGGACAACAATATGTACGAGAGTTCAGGTTGGTAGTATATTTGGTAGACATCCAGAGGGACTGGTTCATCGGTTTTCCTCCCAAAGAGTCACTTGATATTCCCAGTTACCTGATGAAGGCGGTCTGATCCGATATCCTTGACTCCATTTTAGCAAGAATGGCTTACTCTGATCTATTTGAGACCTCAAATTGGTGTAATACTTTGGACTTGTCAGTTTTTCATTACTTGGTGAAGCTCTGGTTCATGATGAACAGAAGAGAAAATTCGTCAGCCTATAGTCGTTGTGACATCTGAGAAAAAACATAAGGCTCAACTAGAGATTTTGCAACCTTGAAAGAAACTGAAAGACACGAATCTGATGTTGAAGGTAAAGGCCCGCGATTATGAGTAGACCATCCCCACTTTAACAGCCCAAAATAAGGAGCTGGAGTATAAGGTGACCAGGATGGTTTCCTAGGAAGATCCGTGGTGGCGCTTTCCAAACATATCCAAGTTGGTCAAGCCATAGTCGCAGAGTGCTTTGTGAAAGGAGAACTCGTTCAGCTCAAGTGGGTGGACATGGATCTGTTTGTCTCCCTTTTTGGTGATTTTGATGATGAAGTTGGTCAATCGAGCAGAGATGGAGCGGGAAGCAGTGGTGGACTTGCGATTGCTTAGGCCTTATATGTATTTTTATGTCTTTTTTTAAGTAAAAAATTCTTGATGGTGTTCGTACCGCCAGACCAGTCATGGCTAGCGGACACCCATGCACTAAAAGAAAAACTCTATACAAATTTTAAAGAAGTGAATAAAATCATTTTCTTGCTTTATTTTATTTCTCTCATTTTAGTCACCTTACTCTTATGTTGATTTGCCTTTAGCTATCATGGAACTTGTCAACTTAAGTCGAAGTAACTCATCTGAGGATGGGAGAGCTATTTGAGTGAGCTAAATCTGGTTGGGCGACCTTAGTTTCCCAACCAGTTATCTTCATTTTTTGATCTAATCTATATGACTCTAGCACCACATTTTGTTACTTTTTAACTTTATGCTTCATAGGATTAGCATGGTTTTAAGGATGGTGTTCTTTAAACTCTGGCATGGCTTGGGGATCGTGGAGCTGTAATCTATCATTCCTCTATTTTATGCTCTGTCAGGTGATCTTAGTGTTGCGGCTGAGAGTCTTTAACATTAGGCAATGCCGGGCGAACTTGGCGCCGCAACTGGCATTATTTAACTTTGGGCAAGGCCGAGAGATCTCGACACTGCAACCTATCATTTTTCTATTTTATGCTTAGTCAGGCAATCTTGGCGCTAAGGCTGAAAATCTTCAACTTTAGGCAATGTGGGGCAATCTCCACAGCCTGTTGTTCTTCTCTTTTATGCTCAATCAAGAAATCTTGATACCGTCACTAACAGTTTTCAACTTTGGGCAAGGACGGGTAATCTTGGCGCCACAACCTGCCTTCTTTCCATTTTCTCGACGGTTAGGTGATGTGTAGATAGCAATGTTATTTATTATTTGTACATTTTTATGGATGAGAGTGCATTTTAAAGAAATTTATTCTGATATATTTCTTACAGGTATAACAAGTATTGGAAGTAAGGAAATGGGAGGAGACTTGGAGCAAAAGGAGCACAAGGAGACTGGCGCCTAAGCGCCAGACCCCTGGGTGCCTCATTGCCAATCTCAACCTTGGCAAATCAAGAGGATTGAGCTTAGGTTCTACCCACTTAGCTCTTAATAGCATCTAGGTGCCACACTTTTGGGCTCTTAGGCACCCATACTGTTCCTTGAATTTAAAAAGCCTAGCGCCCAGGCGCCAGCCTCTGGGCTCCTAAGCGCCAAAGAACTATAGGGAGCAATTTTGACAAATTGTGAAGTCTGTCGTTTGGAGTTGTCTAGGAGCACATGGGGGGCTTTTATTCTATTGTACACGAGTCTATAAAGAAGAACTTGTGAGGATTGATGAAGAGAGAATGTTGGTAGGTCTATGATTGATAAAGATGCGAGGATTGAGTGGATTAGCTTGTTATAGAGTCTATCCTTCTTCTTTTAGTGCAGAGGATAGGGAGAGCCTTCAGGAGCAGCAGCCAGGAGTCAGGAGGAGCATTGGCGAACCATTTCTAGGTCATTATAAAGGAGAGGAAGATAAGTATTATTGTGTCTTGCTAGTTGTATTTTTATTGAACACATCAAATAGTAATTTTTCTTGTTTCAATGGATCTTTGTACTATGTTTTTCATCTTTCTGAGTAGTCATCTTTATCTTACCTTATAATGATTAAGTAGGATGTGTAGGATTGTAAAGTGTTTCAAAATTACTTTTAACTACTTAATTTGATGATTAACCTTCAAGTCTTCATTTACCTTTTATTTTGGCCAAGTGAAATGTTAAATTGTGTTGTGAACCATAATGACTCAGAAGAGCTATGGTAGAACCAACTAGGTTAGAGACATTGAACTATGGGGTATAGGTGGATATGCCTCATAAGGAGATGCAAATTTTAGGGAAATATTCATTGAGGAGTTCAAAAGGAGATTTAAGGAATTAAAGTCATTTTAACCAATCTTATTTATGCACTTGGGAAAGGGTAAAGAAGAGAGTCGCTCCTATTTGTCATTAGTCATATTTACAATTTGCACTTTACATTTCCTTTACTCCACTTACATCATTACAAGAAAGGGTATCTTTAGAACCAGATATTCATCAATCAAATAGCTAGTTAAGTAGTATTTCAACTTTACAATTGCTTTTACTACTTCAGGATTAGTTTGCAAGACTTTAACCCAATCTAAATTCTAAGCTAAGAATGAAATTAGCATGCTAGAACTTTTCCTAAGTCTATATTTCCTTGTTACATATGAGATCGTCATTATGGATTCATAAATTCAATATTACTAATACGATATGTGCACTTACATGAGCCCCCAGTGTGTGTTGCATCTAGAAGTAGGCATCATGTTTTTGGCGTCATTGTCGGGGAACAACAATGATTTAACTTAGGAGAATTTTAGTTGAACCTCTAGGTCTTAGATTTGGAAAGCTGTAGTGTTAATTGTTTGTGCTTCATTGTGCGTGTTTTGTAAAAACAAGAAAAACCAAAAATATTTTGAAGTTTACTTGATTGTGCATGTGAACTTTTAGGATTAGGAAATTTTAGGTCATATGTGTAGTTTAGGACCAACTAGACTTGAACCATATGATTTAGAGCTAAAGAGAACAATCAAGATGATCAGAGAACATAAAAGACTTCAAGTACTTGCAGCAGAAATGGTGAACAACACACAAAACAATTTAAAAACGCATGAACTAACTGATGATCACCATGATGCACATTGACCATTAAAGAATTATGTTAATCCTACGGTAGTTGAAATTCACTTAAGTATTAAAAAATGCTATTGTAGAAGCTAACACATTCGAACTGAAGCCTGTTATCATCCAAATGATGCAGAACAATCAGTTTGAGGGAATCCCATCTGAAGATCCAAACTTACACATAGCGAGTTTCTTAGAAACTTGTGCTATATTTCACTATATTGTTGTATCCAATGATGATGTTAGGCTTAGGCTTCTTTTCTTTTTCCTTGAGGGACAAAGCAAAAATCTGATTAAATTCATTAGCACCCGGATCAATTAGGACGTGAAGTGACTTAGCCTAGAAATTCATTGGTAAATATTCTCCACCTTCAAAAATGGCTAAACTAAGGAATGATATCACTTCATTTTGCCAATATGAAAGTGAGTTAATTTATGAAGCTTGGGAAGGATTTAAGGAACTTCTTAGGAAATGCCCTCATCATGCATTGTGTGATTGACTGATAATTCAAACTTTTTACAATGGTTTAGTAGGATCTCTTAGGTCCATTATTGATGCTGCTACTGGTGAATCACTTATGTCGAAGCCATTTGATGAGGCTTATTCTCTGATAGAGGATATGGCTACTAAATATTTTTAATGGCCTTCTGAGAGGGTAAACACTTCAGAGGTTGCCAGTGTACATGACACTGATGTGCTTTCGATTTTAACTTCTCAGGTAGCTGTAACCTCTAGAAAATTAGACTAGTTTGGGATGAACCAACCTCAAGGATCACCAACAATCAAGGAAAATTCATTTGGATAACTGGTTGACACCAACACTTCATTCCTTAAGACTCTAGATGCAATCAATAATAGGCCAATTTTATATACCATGTTAGTCGACCAGGCTATGCTGATAATTTAGTTAATCATAGCTCTAAGAACTGCACTGTGCCTCAATAGCGCAACACACTTATTGAGGGTCTTTTGTTGGCATCAAATTTTTATCTCAAATGGGTAAGATATACTTCTGAATGTTAAAGAACCGTTATTTTTTTAAAGTAAAAGGATGAAAAAGAGGGTTTTAAAATCCTCTTACAGCCAAACAAGTGGTTCTCCAAATTTCTCTCACGCGCAGGCCTTAGGGGTCAAAGCCCTCGGCTCCTTCCTTTCGGCTCCATTCCACGTCAACAATCTCGACTGCGACATACCACCGATGCAAACTCCTCCCCTCGTCGATAAGATTTTCCTCACGGCGAAATACCCCCCTGGTTTTCCTACTCGATCTAGTCACTTTCTAGATTTGATGTCGGTTTCAAAACATTCCTTCTTAATTTATTCAGTCTTCATGCTTTGATCAGATATCTAGTTTGATGTAAATCCTAATGCCTTCCTCTCTGATATTATCACCTCGATTAGTGCTTAAAACGTATGTGATTTCTATTGTGTTCCCTCTTGACTTAGTCGATCATTATACATCCTAGAATTGGATAAGATTGTTAGAACCTACTCAGTCTTCGTGACTTGATTAGTCGTCATGCTAGATATGAGCCCCATACTTTCTCCCATGATCTAATCTTTGACTAGATCTCGAGATGGATGTGTAGCCATCAATATTTCTTTTTGATCTAGTCAACCTATTTACCTTCCCAATTGGATGAGAGTCACAGAGCTTTTCTCCTTAGTATATTTGGGTTTCTCCCTTTAGTCAACAAAGTTGAGACCCATCAAAATGGGGCACAGTTTCTAGCTAGCCCACTTCAGCTCGTTAGTCAGTTTCTTAGACCATGTTAGTCGACTAGGCTAGGCTGACAATTTGGTTAACCATTGCTCGATAAAAATTGATATGCTTCCAATAAGTGCACTGTGCCTCAGTGGTGCAGCACACTTGTTGGGGGTCCTTTGTTGGCATCAATTTTTTATGCCGCATGGGTAAGATATCCTTTTGAATGATATGCAACCTTTTTTTAAAAAAATTAAAATAAGCAAAAATAGGGTTTTAAAACTACCCTCGTCTCAGCCAAAAAAGGAGGTTCTCCCATTTTTCTCATGCGCAGGCCCTAAGGATTGAGGCCTTTGGCTCCATTCCACTGTGGTAATCCCACCAGTGACATCCTACTTATGCAAACTCCTTTCGTCACCGATAATCCTCTCTTTGTAGTGGCTCCCCTCACGCCACCCCCACAATCCATTGATGCCCTAGTTGCCCCCTCACCTCATGCTTGATGGCGCCCTCCTCCTCCCCGGTGACCTTGCTGAGCTGCTAGCTCTCTCCCAGATACGCCGCACTGCCACCTCGGCCATAGCCAGCTGACTCAAAGGCTCTATCTCCCTTTCATGCAAACCTGAGGCCGATTACCCTGGCCTTGCTACTCCTTCTTTGTTGCTTCGGCTTGGCTGGGCCTTTCCCCTTTTGGTCTTCCCAAAGACCATGTGCCGGTCGCTCCTCCCCGCTGGTAAGCAACCCGAAGGCTCTCCCTCTCTCTATTTTGTGATGCCCTAGCCAACTCCTTTTCTAAATTTTCACAAGCACGCTGCACACCCTGTCATTTGCTACCTCTTGTTGGTGAGTCTATGGTTGGCTGACTCTCTCTTTAGTCGGATTTCTCTCACATAATGCCAACTCCTCTAATTGCAAAACTCAAGTTTGTTGCAGTTTGATCCCAGATATTTATGCTTACATTTTATATATGAATTGATACTTCTCTTTTATGATATTTCTTTCTTTACAATGACGCTAAAAACTTGATGTCAATGTAATTAAGTGTTTTAATTGATATTAAGAAATGGGATACTACGCAAGTATACATATCCCTATCAAGTAATATAAGATTTTTTGATTAAGGCTCGATATATCGAACCTACATGAAAAATGTTAAATAGTTTTTAACAAATAAAACAAAAAAAAATATTTTTTATTCTTTAATAAAGATCTTACTCAAACTAAATACAATATTCTAGGAAAGAAAGTTCAATTCTTTTTGTTAATTTTTATAATTTAAAATGAAAGTAAACAACTACTTTAACTAGATTTTTGTAAGATTAAAGCAAATGCAAATAATATATCATTTCCTTATTTTGAATCAGTAACAAGTCATGGAATTCTATTGTGGAAGTATCTAAAGTGTGTTGTGCCAAATAGAAGCAATTATATTATTTACCCTTACTAGAGATGCTATAAAGAACGTAGGTTAATCTAGTGTTTTAGTAATCTTGAAGACGGGCTAGACAAGAAAGTTACTAGCTCTCACTCTAGAGTTTCTTTTTCTCCCTCTACATATGGGCTAACATCACGTATCAAGATATAAAATAATAAATCAAATTTGGGGCTTTAGTCTGTCACTCTAAAGTACTATAATCTACACCCATCAAAGTATATCTCCTTATTTATTTGCACTCAACCATATGGATTACATTATCACCCATATAATATCATGCGATTCTTTCTAATTGTTGAATGAGCCAATATCATACTGGTTCTTACATGTTCTCACAACATATATTAACATCTTAATTGGCCAAATCAAGAAATAAATGAAGTGCAAGGTTTTGAATCATCACAACTTCTTCCAATATTGATTTACTATACTTCACACAACATTCATTCACAACTTAATTTCTTCATAATTTTAAGGAAAAAGATAAAGAAAACTACTCAGAATTCATGGAGAAAATAAAATCACAACTTAGTTTAAAAGTAGAAATCATAGTAAAAACACAAGTCTTAATAAAAATGAAATGTAATAATAAAGATAAAGACTTATCTGAAAATTCTCTCCACCAAACTCTGGAAGTTCCTTTAAAAACTTTGTTTTTTTCTTACAATACTTCTTAGAGCTTGGCGCCCAACTCTAAGGATTTCAAATATCACTTCTAATTCTAATACAAACTATATTAAAGTAAGTAGAAATGGTGAAGTGGAGTGGCGTATTACTAAAAACTCTCTTACACAATAAACATATACTACACACTCTCCAACAACAACCACCGTCCAACAACAATTCCTTTTTTTTATCTCGAGTCTCTTTTTATAATTTTCCAACAAGTGCTTTCATATCTCTTCAAATTGTCTCCAGATTCAACGAATCCTCCAAGAGAAGCATCCATTCAAGAGTAATTTAATTTAATTTTGGCCCAAATAGAAAGTTACCCATGTTTGTACCAAGAGATGCCTTAAACACCTCTTCAAAATGGTGCCAAAATTTAAATAACTCCTCTTTAGTAACTGCCACGCGTAAGCACGAGGTTTCGGCACTTAGACGTGAGTCTTCTAGCATGAAAGCTCCAGATCAGGGCGCATATCCGTGGGGCTCTGGCGCGTGAACGCAAGTCCAGGCGCTTAGCCGCCACAGATCAATTTTGCACCTTTCTTCATTTTTGCTCTAAATTTGGTCATTTTTCATTCCTTTCATCGCAATCATCCATTTAATCATAACTGTAAGAAAAATCACAAAATACCTTCTATTAAAGTGCAATATCATAAAAAATAGGTATAAAAATGTGTATAAAATACTATATATTTTAGGGGTATCAAAATCGCCTAAACTTGAAATGTTACTTGTCCTCAAGTGACACTATAATCACATAAAATCAAACAAGCAAATTATGTGATGAGTTTCTTTAAGAGTTTCTAAAATTTTGTTTTAGAAATGTAGTAGTTCAATTTAGAAAAGATTTTAGTAAATGAGACCAATTTAAAGTTTATATATCCTTTGGTAAAGGTTAATAAAAAATATGAGTTCCTATCTTATTTAGAAATACTTGTAGATTTTTCAAAATATAGGGCTTGTGTATTTTTTTCTTTTCTTAAAAAATCTTTACTAAAAATAATTATATTAATTGTATTATATTCATAAGCTTCAAGATTTTCTCAACTCTTATACTCTAGAAAGATCAGGTGTGGAACCAATTTTTGATTATACTTTTAAATCCTCAAGCTTCTGCTTTTTTTTTCACTGACTATGTTTCGCTTTTCTTTTCTTTTTTTTCTTTTCTTTTATTCTCTTCTCTCTTTTTTTTTCTTTATTTTTATTTTTTTTATAGGCAAGTATTACTATATCCGGAAAGTTTTTTAATAATTTTGATTTTCACCATTCTTTTCCTAAAGCATGAGGTAGATATATATCTTTAACTTAAAAATATAATAAAAGTTTTGAAAAGTTATTTTCAATAAAATAAATTTAAATATTAAAAAAAAGTCTAATTCTTCTATTTTTCCAAAAATACAAATTTTTCTACTAAAGGTAGTTACAAAATATTTATCATTTCTTTACTAAGAAATTTTTTAACTTTAAAATTTTCACTATTACTATAATTTTTAACTAAGTTCTCTTACTCATTTCTTTATTAAAAATTTTACTTCCCTAATATAACTCATACACATAATTATTTTTAATCAAAATCCATAAACAAATAAGATTTAAGTTTTTGAAAATTGTTTTTCGTCCCCCCAAAACTTTAAAATTTTTGTTATGATAAAACATTTAAGCATAGTAAGAAGAAATATCGATAGGAATTGAAAATTATAAGTATCATGCTCTCAGGAATTTTTATATCCTAAATATGTAAGTATAATAATTAAAAACAGGAGTAAAAATAACTAGATCAAATTTTAACTTTTCATTTATAAAGAAATTCAAAAGTCTCTATAGTAGTGGAGGAAATAAAAGCAAATTCACACACACTTAAACAGAATCCACAACTAAAATATATGGTAATATATTGAAAAGTTAAGAATGAAATTTAAATAGTGTTTTAAAGCTTTCTAATGGTTTTAGGAATAAGTTCTACACTAACAAACAAAAACACTACAAATTCACAAACACATTTACTACCAAAAAGACTCTAAACATTCACATCACATAATGCAAACAAATAACATCCACAAATAACATGAAAACAAACTAAAGTCTCTCACCATTTTATACATCAATCAGTAAAATCCGAACATAAATAGAAAGTTAACAACTCATACAAAATAAAAAGTCCAAACATACAACATAACATAATAGTTCACAACACATACAAAACATTAATCCTCATCATCATCTCGTTCATTTCAAGCACAAGTAGGCTCATATGGGGTAAAGTGTGGGTGTGAATGTAACACAACACTATAATCTCTTTGATCCATCTATCTATATAACTATGATAATTCCCCTTATATTCACTATGTCTCTACAGATAATCCCTAATATGATCTACCTTTCTTTCTATATCATGAACTCGATCCGCAGTATAATTGATATTATCTTTCATTTTGTTTGACAGTTCTACTTGCGAATCAGAAAATTCACCTAATGATGACTGAGATGTGGAAGCACGAGATGTAGAAGCAGTAGCACTAGATGCACCAAAAGCTCTAGAGAATCCTCGTCTCTTGCCAAAAAGGGAATGCTCAGCACATGTCTTCACATTCACACTAGAAATAAGCTTAAGAGGTTGAAGGACCTCTTCATAATTTTCAGATCTTACACCAGCCCGCTAACACAATGAATCTATAAGGGAAGCAAATCTCATACCTGCAGTAGTAGTAGCTCTAGCAGAACTCCAAATACAATCATAAATAATATTTCCGACATCTATCACCTTCCCCTGCTGAATACAATAATTCAGTGTAGCTCTTTCTCTCGTGACTTCGCTCAGATGATTTGTAGGGATCAACTTAGATGTTATAAAATAATGCCAAGCTTTAGAGGTGGCATTCAACTTTGAAATAAAGAAGTTAACTATTCTCTCATTAGTTATTTTCCATAATCCTCTACCATCAGTCAAAGCAGAAATGATTTTATCGAATTCCTCCTTTTTAGGATTATAATTTGATTAAATTTAAAATTTAGTCGGTGGTAATATGTAAAACTCATTTATTACCTCGTGAGTAAAATGAACAAACTGCCCTCGAACCATCATGAAGTTCTCCTCTGCTTCAAGGAGAGTTGCATACAACTCCAGCACAACATAAATCACAGCTACGACCTAGAAACAACAAAATATGTCCCAAAGTCTTCTAATAATCATGTCGTCTATCACTCCGCTTGGCTTATCAAAGCCTCGCTCCTGAATCAATTTACGCGATTATAGAGCTTGAACGTATCGATCCTAAGATCATGAACTTACAAACTTGACTGAATCAAATGTGGATCTCCCCTTGCTTCTATTTGGTTTCATTTCTAAAATTTGCATAAAAACTACCATAAAATCCAAAATTAAGCTAAAATCACTAAACACAAACTTTAAAGGCTTAAAATACTCAATCCAAGTAAATTCCAAAGCTTTTTCTCAAATTTTTACCATGAATATTGATTTTCAGATTTCTCCACAATGCTCCTTAAGTACATGGTGAAAATAAAAAAATTTTACAAAGGAGTAGTGCTCTTACCTCAAGAAGATCAAATCTAGCAAATTTGGCTTGAAATGGCTCAAAAATCACAAATTTGGAGATGCCCTAACTCCCTAGGCCTCGAACACCGAACAAAGATGGCGATGTAGGGAAGAAAATTGGCAATTTTTTGGTTTTAAAACCTGAAAACTAATTTTTGCAAATTGGCGCCCAAGCGCAAAAGCTCGGCGCTTAGCCGGGAGGCACTGGATCGTAAGCTTGTTCGCTAATTCGCTAATTCTGATTTTTTCCGTTAAATACAAAAACTGTTTTAATAAGTATATCTTCTTCTTATATTCTTCTGATCTTCAGAATCATGCTTTTATATTAAAATAGAATCAATACAAGTTTCACACAAACATAAAATGTTTTTACTAAAAATCAAACAAATAAAAAAGTACAAAACACAAGTCTTTAATCCAAGATTCTTAGATAAGATCTCTTCTTTTCTCACACTTTAACACATTAAATAAAACACAAAACAAATACTTAAAACACAACAATTCATAAAACACTAAAAACTAATAATAAACATAACTAACTCACAATTTAATACGACTCAAGAACTTAATTCCATTCTTCATTAGGTGGAACAAATTCAGAACCTCCATTAGTTCCATCCGAACCATTTGGGATATAGAATTAATAAAATGGGCGATGGTTGAAAACTCTTACTGAATTTTCTTCTATCCATTTGTTCTTCAAAAACATCGCTTTATCGTCCTCTTCAACATGACTTGTATGACTAAATTGCATCTTTAATTGACATCCAATATGTGCTAAATGTGCGATAGTTTCATTTACTTTTGCTTCTATTAACGTCACATCAGTCTCGATCTTTACAATCTTCTCTGCTATTCCTTGAATATTAATGGCTAGAAATTCGTTATATAACTCTTGTGCACTCTCACAAACGAACTTCTTCTTGGTTGCATCCTCTTTCTTCTTAATTTCACTCTCTCAAGAAGACATTTTTATGAATTAAACTCTTCCTTTAGGCTCTTAGGATGAAAATTTGGAATGGGTTGAATATCTTTTTATCTAGTTCCTATGTATAGGCTTTAGATGCTTTAGAACTATCCTCTCATGTTCACAAACCATAAAATCATGTCTTATACAACTTCCCCATGATTAGGACTTCTACAAACCTATTTTTCACGTTTTTCATAACTTCGGCAACTAAGCACTAATTGTTGGCGCTTAGCCGCCATTGCTCATTTTAGCACAGGTCTGCTAAACATCCAAATAATCGTTTTAACTCATCCAATTTATCAATAAAAGTCTCATTAATTTCCACTAACATAAAATATTAAATAAACTACCACATAATTCTTACTTCAAACAAAAAAAAACACACAAAACAACCTTAAAACAAAGCACACCGATAACTATGGGTTGCCTCCCACAAAGCACTTAGTTTTACGTCGTCAGCCCGACATACCCAGTACTTATTTTGGGTGACCCAACATCATATTTTTATCAATTTTAAGTTGATCTACTAAGAAATAAGGTTTCAGTCGATGACCATTCACTTTAAATATTTTCTTTTTTAGGATCTGTAAAATCCATAGCTCCGTAGGGATAAACTTTTATTACAATAAATGGGCACATCCACCTAAACTTAAGTTTTCCATCAAATAATCTTAATCCGGCATTGTATAGCAAAAATTGTTGTCCTGGCTTAATGTTTTTATTTAGAATTCTATGATCATGTCACATCTTCATTTTTTCTTTATATATCTTAGCACTTTCATATGATTCATTACTTATTTCTTCAAGCTCATTTAATTGCAATAATCTTTTCTCACAAGCATCTTTTAAATTATAATTAAAGTCTTTAATAGCCCAATATGCTTTATGCTCAAGTTCAACTGGTAAATGACAAGCTTTTTCAAAAACCAGCCTGTATGGGGACATTCCTATAAAAGTTTTATATGCAGTCCTATAAGCCCACTGTTGACCTCATTTTTGGTGAGGTCTTCTCTTCTTCTCTTTAGTACTTAGGATCTAGCCTTAGGCTTTTCCTTTAACTATCCTAGAGGATTAGAATTGGGACCCACCACTTAGAAATTCAAACCACTTCTTAACTCCCTGCAAACTCCACAAACTTGATTGTAGACCCCTAATCACCTAGAGGGTTGAAATCAAATGTGGAAGTTTAAAGGATGAGTTCCTATAGGACTCTTTGGCCTTAGGATTGCCTCGAGTGGCCCGGTCGCAGTGAAGGGCCGACTTACACACACACTACACCTATACACTACACTTTCACACACCTCTTAAAAACACACCCATACCCAATTTGACCTCCCGACTCATGAAGGTGATTCACATGGATGGTCCTTAACCCCAAGCCCTCGGCAAGAGGGTTAGGAACAACATAGTGGATGCCTCAAATGAGTCCCTTCATGGCTCATGTGGGCTTGATGTGGCTTCATGGCTCAACCAAAATGATTTCATTCCACTTACATTCACCTAATCTTCAATTTTCCAAATTTTCAATTTTTGACCCCCGGGACCCTACACCTGCCTAGCCTACCCAATACCCTTGAAACCACCCAAAATTTGCAAAATCACCTAAATCACCCAAAAATCCTCAAGACCAATCCTAAACATTGCCTCACCAATCAAATTGATCATCCATACCCAAAAACACCAAAAATTCCAAAAATACCTCCCAATACCCTCCAAATACCCAAAATACCCCTCTTAGCCAAAAAATCAAAAAATTCAGAAAATTCCCAGAAAATTCCAAAAAATCCCAAATATTCCCAATTTCATTTTGTTCAACTACACCATGGGCCAATTTTGTCAATTTACCCCACTTTTATCAAAACCCCTAATTTGACCCATTTTAACCCAAAATGAACCCAATGTCAAACCAAACCTACCCAATTGACCTAAATTCTGGTCCAATTCAATTCTAAACTTCAAATCAACATTCCAAACACCAATCTAGACCAAATCCAAGTTCAATTTGATTGACATTTGGATCCAATTTCACTTTTGGCCTTAAAGCCCAATTTGGACCCATGACCCAAACTTAGCCCAAACCCATCCAATTCAACTCCAATTAACCCCAAATCTTTTCTAAACCTTCATTAACATCCCCATAAGCAAAACACTAACATGATTTGCCCAAAATTTAGACCCAAACCCCACTCAAATTCAACCTAAAATCAAAAAGCCCAATTTTGACCTAAACCCAAACCTAACCCAAATAGGCCCAAACCTCAAAATCAAAACCCAACCAAAGCCAAAACCTTTTTGAAACACTCCCATAAACATTTCCCAACATTTATTTTACATCAATTTCAACCCTAGCCCAACATTGGCCCAAGTTAGCCCAATTTGACCTACATTGGCCCATTTACCAAATAAACCCAAATTCAACCCAATTCAAACCCAAACCACCTTAAATCTATTTCAAATTACTCATGAAACATCCCTAAACCAAAACCAACAATTATTTGGCCCAACCTTTTACAAAAATTCCCATCCATGAACTCATTCTTAAACCTAAAGGCCCACTTCCTTAAACCACTTTAAAAAGTCCACCCAAGACCATTTCAAAAGCCCAAGTTTTTAATCCAAAGCCCACATGACATTTACCCACATCATCCATTTAATCAAAATCACCCCTAAGTTTTAAAATCATCATTAAGCCATTCCAAATCAAGCTTCATGAAAATTCTCCACCAAAATACCAAAATTCCTAAATTCTATTTCCATGAAATTGACCAAGCTTTATCCTAAGCCATGAGCAAGCCATTTACAAGCCATATGAAGCCATGGAAGGTTTGACATGTGACCAAGCCACTTATGGCAAAAGGAGGGCCTCCTTTCCTAATCCTTCATTAAACCTTTTTAACCATAAGCATGTCACACACTAAACCATGCTTAGCCACCTCACCATGGATGGAGACTTCACCACTCCTTCTCGACTCGAGCCAACCGATCCTCCCAGCCCAAAATCGGAGCTTGGAAGGGTGCACCAAGCCCAAAATGGTGGGTTGACCCAAACCAAGCCAAAGTGACCTTATCCCCATTCCATTCTAATCCAACACCTTTACACATGGCTAATGCCGATTGACTTCACCATTGCCAAGCCCCGACCTCCCTAGTCAAGATGGTGACCCTTGCTCGCCGACCACCCGCACTGGTCGCCGGAAAACTCCATGGCCGAGACATGGGGAGAAGCCAAACTTTGAAATTCTACCTTGCTGAGTCTGCCCCATGCCCAATGGCCACCATGGTTGTTCCGCCCTCGACCTAAGCAAGTGATCCCAACCCTCGTCACCCCCCGGAGAGCCTCCGACCATGCCTATTTAAACACCACCTCCTCTCGGCCATGGGAGGTGCTGAACAAAACCTTAAGGAAACTCTGCCAAAATCATTCCAGATCACTCTCCACACATAGAGCACTTGATCCCCACTAAATTCCAGCCCCAATTCCCTCCAGCTGAGCTCAATTTTGAGCTCAAACTTTAGCCCAAAAACCAGGACACTTCTTCACAGTGGATCAATCTTCAAATCGATCGGTCCTACACCTTCACCGCGACCAAGAGGAGAAGTTTTCCACTCGAAAGCCCCATCCCCGAGCCACCCGAGCTTGTTCCAGCCTCCAAGCTTTGTGATCGGTCTGTGGTCACTTTCATAGCTAGACAATTCACCGTGCCAAGGGACTTCATCCGGAGCTTACTTGGACCCAATCGAAGGTGACACAACTCTCGCATCGAAGCTTCACTTCTCCGAGCAAAGGTATGAACTCATTCTTCTTCCCGAGCTTACGGAGATTCTCCATTTAATTTGAATCAATTTCAATGCATGTTTATCAGTATGGATGTATTCATCTCTTCAAGACGAATCCATAGAGCATAAGAACACGAAAATCTGTTGAGAATCGAGTGAGAAATTAGGGTTAGAAGGTTGACGGTCATGGGTGCACACCAGTCGTAGACGATGACTGGAAGCCGTCGGATCGAGCGTGTATCGAGCGGACGGTCTGGATCGAGTCGGACAGCGCAATGGTGCATGAACCGCGGGTCCCGGGACGGCTGACTCGGATGGCGGCGCCCAATCACGCGCGCCACACGTCCCCCCTTCGGAGCTGCCGAGGTTGACGCGGCGCCGCGTGGATAAGTAGAAAAATAGGTTATTTTCCTATTTATTTAATTCCTTAAACTTCAAAAATTCATAACTTTGTGTAGGAAAATCATAAAAATAAAATAAAAATATCCTCTCGCTCGGTGAACGAGAGGAGAATAATGTGGAAAAGAAATCATTTAATTTCATCTAGTATTTTATTTTTAATGATTTATTTACCCTCTGCATTGTTTTAATTCTCCATGCATAAAGGAAATTCACCATGGCATAAGACCATAGGGCTTTTGAAGCCTTTGAATTTGGGAACATTCCCTGAATTTTCCAAAGTCAGAGGCCATCCCTATGAGAAGTTATTGATTTTTCAAATTCATGTTACTGTTTTGAGTATTTTAAATCCAATAATTAGCATGTTGTGAAATAAATTCTAGAAAAATTTGGTGATGTTTCTTATGACCAGAGGACCCTAGGAAAAATAAGTTTTGAATTAATTCACTTGGAATAACCCTAATTGGTTTAAACACCCTAAATAGGTTCTTAATTAATTAGAGCTAATCATACAACAAATTGACTTGAAATCAATTCTCCACTGACCTTTAGGATCAGAGGAACCCACCATAAAAGTTTGAAGTCAATTGGGTTTGGTTAGCCTTATCAAATGGGTTGATTAAGCCATTTAGCCAATTTAAACTTTGAAAATTCATAACTTTCAAAATACTTTTCAAAAATTCACCAAATTGGTTTTGGAGCCTCTCTGATATTAGGGAATTTAAGAAAATTAAAATTTCAATTTTCTAAAAAGTTGATTTTTTGTATTATTTTAATATTTTAATAATTAAAAAAATAATAAAAATCACAAAAATAATAAAATTCACCAAAATGTCACATTTTGAATTTTAGTCACTTAGGAACAAACCCCATATTTTTCCTAGGTCTCTATGATGAGTTATTAAATTTTAAAGCCCTAGGGTAATTTTAAAATAAAAAAATGTATTTTCAAGCATTTCTATTAAAATAATTCTAATAAATCAAAGAAAAATCAAAAAATTATGAAAATTGATTCTCTGATTTCCTTGATATCAGAGAGATTTTTGAAAAATATAAAATTCATTTTTCAAACTTTATTTTATTTTTAAATTAATTAATACTCCAAAACTCAAAATAATTATAATAAAAGAAATATAATTCAAAAATCACCAAAATTGGTCCAAGTGGTCCTCTCGGTCATTAGGAATGTCCCATAATTTTCTTAAGGACAGAAACTTTCCCTTGGTCATATTATTAAATTTTCTTGGAAATCCTTATTTTCCACCAAAAATAATTACATAAATAAATTAAATACAGAAAAATCACATTTTCTCCTCTAATGTCTTTATTGACATATGAGTGAAGTCACATAAAAATTTCAAATTCATTTGAGCTCAATTTAGTGAGTTATGAAATTATTAAGCTTGAAGGGCAAAATGGTAATTAAAATTTTAACCCTTAATTAAAACTTTAGGCTTAATAAAATGAAAAGGTAAAATATTTGATCTTAATCTGATTTGGATGATTGAAATTTAAATAATTAAAGGGTAGAAACCTATTAAACAATTCAACAATAATTGAAATGAACTTTAATTAAAATAATTAATTAAATTTGGAAGAATAATAAAATTGGAATTATTAAAATAGGGATGTTATTAGGAAGAGGTTTGCTCTTTAATTTAAGAATCCCTAGATTAATCATCCCAATAATATTTAATTCCTAATTAAAATGATAATCCAAGTTTAAGATTTAAAATGCTAAAAGACTTAATCATTAAATTAAGTTAAGGTTAAATTATTTAAAGCAAATCCTTTTAAAATAAAATATTAAATTAAATTAAATTAAATTAAATTAAATTATATTAAAACAAAAGAAAACAAATCAAATCAAATCAAATCAAATCAAATCAAATCAAATCAAATCAAATCAAATCAAATCAAATCAAATCAAATCAAATCAAATCAAATCAAATCAAATCAAATCAAATCAAATCAAATCAAATCAAATCAAATCAAATCAAATCAAATCAAATCAAATCAAATCAAATCAAATCAAATCAAATCAAATCAAATCAAATCAAATCAAATCAAATCAAATTTTAAATCAAATTAAATCAAATCAAATTAAATTAAATTAAATTAAATTAAATTAAATTAAATCAAATTAAATTAAATCAAATTAAATTAAATTAAATCAAATTAAATCAAATTAAATTAAATCAAATCAAATGAAATCAAATTAAATTAAATCAAATTAAATGAAATGAAATCAAATCAAATCAAATGAAATTAAATGAAATGAAATCAAATCAAATCAAATCAAATGAAATTAAATGAAATTAAATCAAATTAAATGAAATTAAATTAAATCAAATTAAATGAAATGAAATTAAATCAAATTAAATCAAATTAAATTAAATTAAATTAAATTAAATTAAATGAAATTAAATGAAATTAAATTAAAACTAAATCAAATTAAATTAAATTAAATTAAATTAAAACTAAATTAAATTAAATTAAATTAAATTAAATTAAATTAAATTAAATTAAATTAAATTAAATTAAATTAAATTAAATTAAAACTAAATCAAATTAAATTAAATCAAATTGAATTAAATTAAGCTAAAGCATATTATATTAAATTAACTTAAATTAAATTAAATTAAATTAAACCACATTAAATTAAATTAAGTTAAATTAAATTAAATTGAATTAAATATAACATCACTTAAGACATAAAGAAATTCAAAATAAATCTAAAACAACTTGAACACTATTCCAAACTTAAATCCATTAACTAAGGGCCTGTTTGGTAGGATTGCTAACTTTCCAACTGCATATTGCAATATCTACTTGCGAAGTCATTCATGAAGCAGCAAGCGAAATGCTGAAGTCGTATCTGTTTGGTTGCAGTAATGTGGAAAACAGTATGAAGCGATAAAATGACTGACCTCCTGTTTATTAAAACTGTTTTAAAATTTTGATATATTTATATAGTATACGATATTTGTAAATGAAATTTTTTTAAAAAATTTTATATTTTAAATATACAAACTAATAAATTTAAATTATATTTTTAAATTTTTATATTTAAAATATATATTTACGAGCTTTATTAGTATCTAGATTATATAGTGAATTATTGCTTTAATGCAATAATTCACTATATAAATGAAATTATTTAAGTATATTAATAAAATATTTACGAGCTTTATTATATCTTAGTTTAATTTAATAATAAAATATTTACGAGCTTTATTATATCATATTTTTAATAAAATATATATTTGAAAATTTTTATTTTTTAAATAGATTGTTCCAATTAATGAAACATTTAGGAGCTTTAAAAAATATGTCTGGGTCTTCCTGTAGAAGACTAACAACATGCTGGACGTCGGTTTTTTGAACTCTGTGTGGAGCATCATTCGTTGATTCCACCGATAGTGAGAGCTGCTCTTTCATAGTTGCAACGAGTATTTTTCTTCCTCTTTTCGATCCGGGCCGCTTCGTACGATTTGTTGATTGCATTTCGGCTTGTTCGTAAACCCGGAGTTCGCTGAATCGTTTGATAATTCTACGGCAACCTCTTCGGGGGTTGTTTCAATCATTATTTGGCTTCGTTGCAATTTGAAAATTTCCCCGTAGCTACTACGCCACCAAACATTCTATCTAGTTTGTCCTCCAATTCGGTTCTATCCCAGCTGTTTTGAACTTTTTGGCCGTAGGAAAAATCTGTAACATCAAATTATATTTCATTAGGAGGGCTAAAAACAAAAAAATGATTTACATTGCAATTATTAATTGAATGATAGCTTACCGCAAGTCTTTCAGCCCACCATGTATCTGATGCCGCAATTGTTCGCTTGGATGGATCCCAACCCAAGCCGATCGATCCTTGTTTTAGGTCCTTCCAAAGTTTCCACTCTTTCTTGAGTTGGTCCCATTTATTTTTTAGTCGTAGCTTCGTCATAATCTCTGCTCGTGACATCCTTAAAATTTGTGACAATGTTTTGCCAACCTTCTTTGTCGAAGAAAGAATTTGGCTCTATTCCCTTTCTCGACTTCCGCTACGCATAGATCGAGAAAATTATTTTTATATCCTTCTCCCAAAGTGCAGGAGTAGCAACTTCTTTGTTCTTATTAGCCATACTATGAATAGCACAAATATTAGTTATATCTTTACTCATATTAGCATTGACAGTTATAAATTGCAATTAACCAACCAGTACAGGTAAACACAAAGAAGAGAATAATTTACGTGGTTCGGTCTAACTGACCTACATCCACGGGAAAGAAATGATATTTCTTTATTGCTGAAATAGAGAACAAGTACATAGCATTTCAAAGTACCATAAACACTCAAACTCCAATTTACCTAAAGTTACACACCAATTATACCAGATGTTACAGACTTTATGGAGATACCAATTCCAATGCAATAAGAACTGCATATACCAACTTTCATATAACATGTGTTCAACATAAAATGAATTTCTTTCAATGGGTCGACCTCAAGGAAGCAGCCTAGCAAGACCAATCGTATCTCTATAATCAAAGAGCAAGCATCCATGTGAAGTCGCTAAGCAAGAACAATTGCCAAAAAACATATGCCTTCTCCATCTTTCCGTATATTTTTAAGCCCTTCTCATGCAAATCGAAATAAGAACATGCATGTTAAAATAGGAAGTTTAACATGCATGTTAAAATAAGAACATGCATGTTAAACGAGTAAGAAAAAGGTAAAATTGAAAGAAAAAATAATCTCCGAACTTCAAAGCATTCGAGCGAGGGGAGATGCACTTAAAATAGGAAGTTTCGTTTGTTGTAAGTTAGAACAAAGACATTCCCTCAAATTTTGAACCGAAATGCAGCCTTATATAGAAGCTAAGGGAGATGCGAGTACAAGATATCTAGGGGAGATGCACTTCAATGCCCCCATCCAACCTCAAAATCACAACTCAACATCAAGAGGCTCACGGCCAAGTCCCAAACCGAACCCAAATCCTTCACAAACACCCTAGAGAGCCCTCACTAAATAGACATAGAGCTCGATCCACATAAAGCCCAAACAGAGCACAAACCCGAGCCCAATTCTAAATTAAAGCAGCCTCCAACATCAAATCAAACCCGAAGAGAACCAAAGTCCCAACCCGAGCCAAGATAGGATCAAACCCGAGCCATCGATAAGCACCGAACCGAACCAAATAAATTAGCCCAACTTCAAATTACAACGACTCCAAAGATAAAGCTAAACACAAACCACCATGAAGCAAGAACCGAGCCAACAATAAGCTGCAACCACTCAAAACAGAGCCAAGGCAAGGATAAATATCACAAGAGCAAAAACCGGGACATTGCGAGTCCAACCCGAGCCATAGTGAGACCGGGGACAAACTTACAATTAAGCTACAAGCAGTCCCAACTCAAAGCCAAAGCAAAAGAGGAGCTAGAGAAGTCGATCGCGCTCAACAAAACTTATCCTTAATTTAACTAGTAAACATACATATTTGCACCGCTTCTAAAATTCCAAGATATCCGAAATAGCCGAAAGCCCAATTCCCATGCATATATTTTCAAATTAACTAGTAGTGCTCCTAAATGTCAAAACCGTGTCAAAACCGACCATACACAAGATCGTAAACTATTTGCAATAAGCACTACACCAAATGCTTATTGCTATATATTTCAAAAAAAATGAAGCAATCGCTCTAAATCCACTCCATACAACCATTGCAGAAATTTAAAAAGAGCACAACACAGCTTATAAATTCTCTCTAAACAGGACTTATCAATTTGGAACAACAAGAAAAAAAATGTCATGAATGATCAAACATAAAACTGCAATATATGCAATAGCAGAAAACCAACTTCTCAATCGATCCATAGCAATATCGTAAGGCTATCAAACGAAAATCGGAGAGCATAAGTTTCCAAATCCGAGAAACCAAAGTTCCTAAATCTATAATAACCCAAAATGACTTCGATTTTCCATTTCTCACAAGATCGTTTCCTCGCCCCGGATTAAGGGCAAAGATCGGAAGAAAATGGCTATTTTTCCATCGGATCCCTAGCCGCGTAACGAGAAATAGACAAGGAGAGGGGGACGGGGTCTCGTAGAGTATAGATCGGAAGAAGTTACCTTGGATTCTTTCGCGGTCGAGGAGGAAGATGAGAAAAGGAGTTCGGGGGCGCGAGAAGATGTAGGGCACGAAGGAGTTCGGGAGGGGGCGCAGCAAGCGAACGAGGGCAAACCTAGGAAAGAAATTCTTCGAAGCGGATCGAAAGTCCTGGCCGCGGGGTTTATCCCGCGGCCGGCTTTCACGTAGCTTCGCGGCATACTGCCGCGAATCCTACCAGGCTCCCTTCCGCTTCGCGAAAAAATCACGGCGCGGTACAGCGCAGTCGCCCTAAACGCCGCCCCAAACGGGGCCTAAAATTAAATCACAACTCACTTGAACATCCATTTGCCCTCGAAAGCTAGTGATGTCATAACTCTTAAGAGGAGTGCTAAATGAAATGTTACTTCACTTATAGGATATTCAAATGTCCTAGTTCACTGAGCAAGATAACAAAACTTGAACTCTCGGACGATTAATTCATTTGTATAATTAAATTCACTTGGACTTAAAACAATCCTAGAAATATTGAAAAGATGTTTAAGATTCGTCTTAAGCACTTCCTCGATATGATAGGATATTTATAAGAACAATTGAACTTAGTTGTTCTTTGATGAAGAAAATCGTCCTTAAATCAAAACACAAGAACCTAGACGTCAT
Organism: Papilionanthe hookeriana x Papilionanthe teres; assembly: GCA_022702705.1. Classification (NCBI taxonomy): domain Eukaryota; kingdom Viridiplantae; phylum Streptophyta; class Magnoliopsida; order Asparagales; family Orchidaceae; genus Papilionanthe; species Papilionanthe hookeriana x Papilionanthe teres. Next base: position 110,132,160 of record CM040424.1, on the reverse strand, counting down.
AGGAGATGACTAGCTATAGGATTATGACCTTTGGTAGAAAACCATAACCCTTCCCTTAGCTTTACCTAGGAACTTACTTTAAATGCTTAAATATTCTAACTGTGTTTTAAGTGCAGCTTGGGATGACGGGAAGACCCTCCGGTACGCTTTTATTTTATTGCAATTTACTTTACTGCAATTTATTTAATCGCATTGCACTTACTTTTCTTGCATGATAAACAACTGTTGCATGAAAACCTACACCTTTAGGATAGTCCCTAAAACTGAAACCAAAACTAAATTAAAAGTCATTACAAGATAAAATTCACCGCCACAACATTTCAAAATATAAAACAACTCAAAATTTAATCACAAACAGAACAACAAAACTACAACTACAACTAAATTAAAACGTCTTGTTGGATGATCGGGAATACCTCGGATGATGTAACCTACGTGTTGCTAACGGGATTTCCCACGGTCTAAATGAAAGTGTGGAACTCATTCAATTGAGTTTAGCAAATTCATCTGGACTAAGTGAATCCGATAAAAATAACGATGCCGGAAGGATGGAACCGTGGGATCTTAACCGGTGTTGTTATAATCAACTTTAAGATTTGTTTAATCAAAATATTAAAAACACCAGGATTTTAAGATTTTCTCTAAACCAAAACACTTCTCTCATCTCCTGATTTATGACTTCTAAAACTAAACCTCTGCAACAACAAGGAGCTCGGAGCATGGTGGGCAGCACGGCCATCGTCATCAACGAAAACTCGAGTCTACTTCACAGAAACTTCCTTAGAATTAAATAACCAAGCCATAGGACTTCGAGGTAGTTTGCCTAGTGCAACATAAATCCTCAACTCTTCGTTAGGCATTTGCATGATCATATCATGTAAATTAAGCCCTAACCTGTCTTAGGATTTCTGAGGTAGTCGTCCGATACGACATAAACCCTCACATCTTCGAGGCTATTTGTATGATTTTATCATAGAAATATAAGTCCTAACTAATTAAAATTGGCAAGATCAAAATACTAAATAAACATTAGGACTTTCCTAAATTCAAACCAAACAATAGGATAGTCGGGAAATTACCGAAGTTTGCTTCGAATCTGTGATTTCTCCTACCTTTCTTCCTTTGAATTCCCAAAACAAAATGTTCCAAACTTGATCCATTCCCTATTGAAATTCTTAAATTCAATCCTCGAAAACTTAAACCTCGAAATTCTTGAGAGCGGAACTATCGATTATTATCGAGAGTTTTCTTAGGTGATTCCCGTCACTTAAGATGTAATTAACTATAGGGCTTGCCCTTATAGGGAATTTTAAGAACCTGAGTAATATAAACCCTGTTTAATGTTTTCATATTAAATAGGGGAATTTGTCGGCTTATAAAATTGGTTCGCAGATCAGACGGATGTCACAAATCTTCTAGTTTATTTAATCGAGCCCCATCATCAAGCAATGTGTCTATTCTTCGGGATAGATACATGGTTTGTGATGCGGTGCTCGTTTATATAAACTATTCGGGATGTGAGATCAGTTTGATTTCATATCTTAAAATTTTCAAATTTAAAATTATTTTCAAAATCAAATATTACTTTTCAAATAATTTATTTAAATTAAATTAAAATTCGCCGACAATTTCTGTAGGCGACCCCCCTTTTCCAAATAAAACACCAAAACCTAAAAATATGTCGACACCCACAAAACAAAATCTAGTTTTATTGACCAATCCATTTGTTTGAATTAACAGATTTTTCCAAAATTCTTTAATTTCACTATTAGTTAATTCAACCAAACCACTAGTTTGAGGATGATACGCAGTAGCAATTTTATGGATTATATGATATTTTTTTACTAGTTTCTCCATAATTACATTTCTAACATGACTTCTCGCATCAGTTATGATTTCTCTTGGCATTCCAAATCTACAAAATATATTCTTTCTTAAAAATTTTGCAACACTTCGAGCATCACATTGATGTAAAGCAACAACTTCTATCCATTTAGATACATAGTCTACTGTTATTAATATGTATAAATTTCTGAAATATGGTATAAATGGTCCCATGAAATCTAATCCCCAAACGACAAATATTTCAACTTCCAACATGTAATTGAGAGGCATTTCATTTCTTCTAGAAATATTGCCTACACGCTGACTTCAATCACAATTTTTAATATAAGCATTAACATCCTTAAAAATTATAGGCCAATAAAATTCATATTGCAGAATTTTATATGCAGTTTTATCAACACCAAAATATCTCCGAAAATGAGAATCATGACATTTTTGAATTATTTCATAAGTTTCTTATAATAGTACACATCTTTGAATAATTAGACCATTTCTTTATTTATATAAAAATGGGTCGTCCCCAAAATAAGTCTTAGCTTTAGATAAAAATTTCTTCCTTTGTTGGTATGTCAAACCACAATGTATTATGTCACTAACAATAAAGTATGCAATATCGGCATACCATGGAACACGCCACTCATTAATAGTAAAAAATTTTTCATCAGGAAAATGCTCATTAATTTCTTCATAAAAAAGAGATATTTTTCATTTTCAAGCCTGGACAGATGATCGGCAATTTGATTATCAGCATCTTTCATATCTACTATCTTAAAGTCAAATTATTGTAAAAGAAGAATCCATCTTATCAGTCTTGGTTTTGCATCCTTCTTTTTCATTAAATATTTAACACTAATATGGTACACGCCATTATCTTCCACACATTTAGTTCCAAGTAAATATTATCTAAATTTATCAAAAGCATATAATGTAGCTATTAACTCTTTCTTAGTTGTGGTATAATTAATTTGAGCTTCATTAAGATTTCTACTAACATAGTAGATTACTTTGAAAATTTTATCATTTTTGTCCTAAAATAGCTTCAATAGCATAATCACTTGCGTTACACATTAATTTAAAAGGTTTTTCCTAATCTGGTGAAACAATAACTGGTGCAGTGATTAATTTTTCTTTCAACAGCTAAAAAGCTTTTAGGCATTCTTCATCAAAATTAAAAATTGCAACTTTTTCTAATAACTGGCATATAGACTTAGCAATTCTTGAAAAGTCTTTAATATAATGCATGTAGAATCCAGTATGTCCTAAAAAACTCCTAATCTCCCTTATATTAGTTAAGCAAGTTATTTAGCGATCACTTGAAACAATAACTGGTGTAATGATTAATTTTTTTTTCAACAGCTCAAAAGCTTTTAGGCATTCTTCATCAAAAATAAAAATTGCATCTTTTTCTAGTAACTGACATATAGACTTAGCAATTTTTGAAAAGTCTTTAATATAACGCATGTAGAATCCAGTATGTCCTAAAAAACTCCTAATCTCCCTTACATTAGTTAAGCAAGTTATTTAGCGATCACTTGAATTTTTGCAGGGTCTACTTTCATACATTTTTTCTGAAATATGATGTCCCCAAACAATTTCTCCCGTTGCCATAAATTGGCATTTTTCCCAAGTAAGAACTAAAATTTTTTCTTCACAGCGTTTAACAACTTCAGATAAATGTTCTAAACATGATTCAAATGAAATTCTAAACACTAAAAAATCATTCATAAACACTTCAATTCCTTTTTCAATTAAATCACAGAAAATTACCATCATACATTTTTGAAATGTAGCAGGAGCATTACATAACCAAAGGGCATTCTTCTAAAAGCAAATGTACCATAAGGACTAGTAAGTGTTATTTTCTCTTGATCATCGGGAGTAATTTGTATTTGGTGATAACCAGTATATCCATCCAGAAAAAAAGTTATTTATGCCCAGCTCGTTTATCCAACATTTGATCCAGAAAATGTAGTGGACAATGATCTTTCATAGTGGAAAGATTTAATTTTTATAATCAATGCATATTCACCATCCTGTAACTTGTCTTGATGGAATTAGTTCATTCGTTTCATTAACAGTTACAGTTACTCCTCCTTTCTTTGGAACACAGTGAATAGGACTAACCTATGCACTATCTGAAATAGGGTAGATAATTCCATCATCTAAACACTTTAAAACTTCTTTCTTAACAACTTCTTTCATATTATGATTTAATCCCTTTTAAGGATCAGTCCTGGGTTTACAGATTTCTTCCATAAGGATTCTGTGCATACAAATTGAAGGACTGATTCCTTTAATATCTGTTATGTTCCATCTAAAGGCTTTCTTATATTTCTTTAAAGTTTCAAACAAACTCTCTTTCTATTCAGTAGTTAATTTCGAGGAAATTATAACTGACAATGTTGAGGAATCACCTAAAAAGGCATATTTTAAATGTTTAGGAAGTAGTTTCAATTCAAGTTTAGGAGGTTTTTAATTGATGGACAAAAAGATTCATCTTTCTTTGTCATGTCCAGAACTTCAAAACTTTCTTGAACATAATTTAAATCTTCCTCACTAAAATCATCAAAATATTGTGCTTCCTCTTCTTGCTCGTATTCCAACTTTTCACTTTCAGATTTTTATTCATAATTTGCTTTAAAATGACATTCACTCAGATATCTCATTACATCCATCATGAAACATTCATCATCTTTACGTTTTGCAGGATATTTCATTAATTTTGAAATATTAAATGTAGCAGTTTGATCATTGACATGCATAGCTAATTTCCCTTTCTGCACATCTATCTTTATTCTTCCTGTAGCTAGGAATGGTCTCCCCAAATAATAGGTATCTCCTTATCTTACTCCATATCTAGCACAATGAAATCAATAGAAAAGATAAATTGATCCACTTTTACTAAATCATCTTCTATAACTCCTTTAGGATATGTCATCAAACGATGTGCTAACTACAAAGTTACAGTAGTGGGGTATTTCTCCTAATCTCAGTCTTTTAAATATAGATAATAGCATAAGGTTAATTCTTGCACCTAAATCACATAAAGCTTTCCCATAAAATCAGTCTACGATTACACATGGAATTGTGAAGCTACCAAGTTCTTTAAGCTTTTCAGGAAGCTCTTATGAACTATTGCACTGCATTCATCACTAAGTGAAACAGTCTCATTATCTGCAAACTTCATTTTTCTGTTGAGGATATCCTTCATAAACTTTACATAGCTTGGCATTTGTTCTAATGTTTCAGCAAATAGAATATTAATTGTAAGAATTTTGAAAATTGCTTATCCAACTTTTGTTGTCGAAGTCTTTGAGGAAATGGTGGTTATGGCTTTTCTAAATCAATTTCTGGTGGAAAAATAGGTCTTTCTAAACCTTTTAGAGCGTCCTCTTTTGGTTCTTCAATCTCTCCTTTCTCTACTTCAATCTCTTTTTGAATTCTACCTTCCAACTCTCTTTCACTTCTCAATTGAACAGCTTTTACTTTCTCTTTATTTTTATCTCTTAGATTTATCTTTATATTACTCGGAAGTGTTCCTTGGGATCTATTACTTATTGAATTGGCCATTTGCCCCAATTGATTCTCAATATTTCTAATTGTAGCACCTTGACTTTACAATTGATTTCCCATTTGTAACACTACTTCTTCTATAGACAACTTCTTCTCCTTAAATTGTGAACTACTGTTAAAACCTCGAGGATAAGTAGGTCTATAATTATTATTTCCTTAGTTTTTCCAATTCCCCAATGGGTTTACTTGATTGTTCCCCCAATGTTGATTACTACCAACTGAATTATTTTTGTTCTAGATAAAGTTTGGATGGTTCTTCCAACCTGGGTTATAATAATTGGAATATGGGTTATTAAGCTTGTTTATGGAATTCAAGTTTCTAATGATGTTTGAGAATCTACCATTTGGTCAAATGAATTTTTTTCAATCATTGAAATTGGTTGAGAAAAATTTATTCCAAATTGGTCTATCTTCCTTGAAATTGCAGTAACTTGATTTGCTAACATTACAAAAGCATCAGATTCATGAATATTGGCTACCGTTTTAGAATTTACCCTCTCAGAAGGCAATTGAAATTTTATTGTAGTCATTTCTTCAATTAAAACATAAGCATCATTAAACTGTTTAGACATCAATGAACCACAAACAGCAACATTGATAATAGATCTAAGAGATCCAACTAGTCCATTATTAAAATTTTGAATTATTAACCAATCTGGTATCGAATTATGTGGACACTTTCTCAGGAGATCTTTAAAATGTTCCCACGCTTCATAAATAGATTCCTCTTCAAACTAGCAAAAAGATATAATATCATTTCTAAGCTTTGTAGTCTTTGATGGTGGAATATATTTAGCAAGAAATTTTATGATAAATCACCCCAAGTTCTAATAGATCCAGGTGCTAACGAATTTAACCACATCTTAGTTTTATCCCTTAAAGAGAAAGGAAAAAGTTCAAGTTTAATAGCATCATTTGAAACACCATCATATTTAAATGTAGCACACAATTCTAGAAAAATGGCAAAATGTAAATTTGGATCCTCAATTGGCACTCCCCCAAACTGATTATTAATTACTATTTGGATAATAGCAGGTTTAAGTTCAAATGAATTAGCCGCTACAGCAAAATTTTGAATGCTGCCATGAAATTCATCTACTGTAGGGTTAGCATAATCTCTTAAAGGTCTAAATTCTTGATGGATTTCATCATTTTGATTATTTAGATTTGCCATTTCTTAAATATTTTTTCTTTTTCTTTATATTTAATTTTTCTGATTTTTCTTATAGTTTTTTATAATTCAGAATCATAAGGTACAAGTCCTTCAGAACCTGAACTACACCTACACTATTATAAATACAATAAAATAATACAAACAAAAACTACACAACAATTTCCCAAAATAAATCTAACAAGTTTAAATAAGACTTTAAAAAGTTAAAAATTAGTTTTTTGAAAATTTTCTTCAAATATTGTTTTAACTATTTTTTTTATTTTCCTCGGCAACGATGCCAAATACTTGATCATAGATATTTATGCTTACATTTTATATATGAATTGTTACTTCTCTTTTATGATATCTATTTATTTACAACGACGCCAAAAACTTGATGCCAATATAAATAAGAGTTTTAATTGATATTAATAAATGGGATACTACACAAGTATACGTATCGTTATCAAGTATTATAGAACTTTCTGATTAAGCCTCAAGATATCGAACCCACAGGGAAAGTGTTAAATAGTTTTTAACAAAGAAAACATAAAAATATTTTTTTTTACTCTTAAAGAAAGATCTTACTCAAACTAAATACAATATTGTAGGAAAGAAAGTTTAATTCTTTTTGTTAATTTTTATAATTTGAAATGAAAGTAAACAACATCTTTAACTAGATTTTTGTAAGATGAAAGTAAAAGAAAATAAAATATCTTTTTCCTTATTATGAATCAATAACAAGTCATGGAATTATGTTGTAGAAGTATCTAAAGTGTGTTGTGTCAAATAGAAGCAATTTTATTATTTACCCTTTCTAGAGATGATATAAAGAACGTAAATTAATCTAGTGTTTTAGTAATCTTGAAGACGGGCTAGGCAGGAAAGATACTAGCTCTCACTCTAGAGTTTTCTCTTCTCCCTCCACCTGGGACTAACATCGCATATCAAGACATAAAATAATAAATCGAATTGGGGGCTTTAGCCTGTCACTCTAAAGTCCTTTAACTCTACACCCATCAAAGTATATCTCCCTATTTATTTGCACCCAATCATATGGATTACATTCTCACCCATATAATCTCATGTGATTCTTTTCAATTGTTGACTGAGACAATGCCATACTGTTCTTACATGTTCTCACAACATATATTAACATCTTAATTGGCCAAATCAAGAAGTAAATGAAGTGCAAGGTTTTGAATAATCACAACTTCTTCCAACATTGATTTTTTATACTTCACACAACATCCATTCACAACTTAATTACTTCATCATTTTAAGAAAAGAGATGAAGAAAACTACTCAAAATTCATGAAAAAAAATACAATCACAATTTGGTATAAAAATAGAAAACATAGTGAAAACACAAGAAGTCTTAATTAAAACCAAATGTAATAACAAAGATAAAGACTTATCTGAAAAGCCTCTCCACCAAACTCTGGAAGTTCCTTTGAAAACTTTTTTTTTCCTTACAGTACTCCTTAGAGGTTGGCGCCCAACTCTAAGGATTCCAAATCTCACTTCTAATCCTAATACAAACTATATTAAAGTAATTAGAAATGGCGAAGTGGAGTGGTGTGATACTAAAAACTCTCTTACATAATAAATATATGCTACACACTCTCCAACAATAGCCACCCTCCAACAACAACCACCTTTTTTTTATCTTCAAGTCATTTTTTAATAATTTTCTAACAGATGCCTTCGTATCTCTTCAAATTGTGTCCATATTCAATGAATCCTATAAGAGATGCATCCATTCAAGAGTAATATAATTTAATTTTGGTGCCAATAGAAAGTTACCCACATTTGTATCAAGAGATGCCTCAAACACCTCTTCAAAATGGCGCAAAAATTTAAATAACTTCTCTTTAATAACTGCTGCGCATAAGCGCGAGGTATCGGCGCTTCGCCGCGAGTCTTCTGGCGTGTAAGCTCCTGATCTGGGTGCATAGCCACAGGTCTCTGGAGTGTAAGCGCATGTCCAGGCGCTTAGCTGCCACATATCAACTTTGCAACTTTCTTCATTTTAGCTCCAAATTTGGTCCTTTTTCACTCCTTTCATCGCAATCATCCATTTAACCATACATGCAAGAAAAATACACAAAATATCTTCCGTTAAAATGCAATATCATCAAAAATAGGTATTAAAATATGTATATAAATATTATATATTTTAGGTGTATGACGTTTTCTTCTCTCACCGCTAGGTGATTCATGAAAAAATAACCATTTTTATGCCTTGATTTTTATCAAATTTGTAAGGATATTATGCTTTAATGAAAGGTATTTTTATGTTTTTGGATATAGGTGATGGAAAAATGTTCAAGAAGAAAAAAAAGTGAAAAAGGAGCAAAAAGGAGCAAATAGGAGCAAAAATAGAGCCAAAATGCAAAATTATTGGTCTGGCGCCTAGGCGCCAGAATCCGGCGCCTAAGCGCCAGATCGATACGGGATCTGTCAAGATTTTTGACGACTTTTGGACGGTTATTTTGATGGTGTTAGTGGTTATTGGACCTTCTAGAAGACTGGCAGTTGTTCCTGGTTTATAGGACATGTGATATAATGTATTTGGACGCTTGGAAACATTTTTAATCGCGAAGAGGTGCGATCCAAAGTGAAGAGGTGCGAAGAACTGGACGCAGAGTCCGGCGCCTAGGCTGCATACACGCCTTCTAGAAGATTCATTGAATGTGGACACATTTTGAAGAGGTGCCTCAAGGCAACCCTTGAAGCCTATAAATAGGAGGGTACTCCTTCAGAGAAAAATGCCCTCCATACATCCCCCTATCTAGAGCCCCATCTAGAGGGAGAATTAGAGAAATACTTTAGGGCCATTTTTATTAATTAGTGAGTTTATTTAGAGTGTGTATTGAGAGTTTAAAGAGTTGGTGCTTTTGAAGTTTATTTGCTTTGGAGTCAGAAGAATTCAGAGGTTCAGTAGGAGAAACACTTGAGATAAGTATTTGTAATTTTATTCAAAGTTTTATTATCATGTTTTGTTGTTTAAATTCAATGTGTTATGAATAATTAGTTTACTTTCTCCTTTCAATTATGAAAAGATAAATAAGATAATATAAAATTCTATGGAAAATTAAAAATTATTTATATTTTAAAACATTGTGATGATTTTAATACCGGATCTTCATTTACTTTACAAATTGATCACTTGTATTGTTAAAATCTGTTGAAGAGTTTTGATACCTAGAAGGAGATAAATTCTTAACTAGTAGATATCACATAAATCCTTGGGTATTCGTAGGTCTTGTGCGGGTTATTCAAGGTGAAGTGCAAATAAATAGGAAGATATTATATAATGGGTGTAGAATTAATAAGTTTTTAGTGTGACAGACTAAATTCTTGTGATTTGGTTAATAGAGAAGGAAAGGGTCACTAGTAGGGCCGACCATAGCCACCCTTGGACATCTAGTAGTGTGAGCCTAGATTAACCCATTCTACTAACAATACATCCGGACTCGATCTATAAAGTTGCCTGATGTTCATTTCACTCGAATCAAAGAGTAAAGAATACGAATGCTTCTATTTGGCACAATACCATAAATTTATATTCTCCACGAATATTATCATTATCTTAGAAAATCTTGGATTAATTGAAAGGAAGAAAGTTGTGTTCTTATTGCTATTTACACCAATCATTTTATTACTGCTTTATTATTGCATATTTCATTACTGCTTTATTATTGCATCTAGTAAATTAAAAATATCAAAATTTTAAACTATGAAAGAAATAAATAAAAATAAAATTAAAATATTTAAAAATCCATAACTCACTCCTCGTGGGATCGATACTGGGGTCTTTGTTTCAAAGCCCTATATTACTTGATACAATATGTATACTTGCGTAGTACCCCTAGTGTGTAAAATATTTTCAATAAAATTATATTTGTATACACTAGTTGCTATTATTATCTATTAAATATATTTGAAAGAATTAATTATTATATTTGTCATCAGCGAATTGCGGGTCAAGTTTTTGGCGCCGTTGTCGGGGATTGAATTTTTAGTACACATATATATAACATTGGGTCAAGTTTTTGGTGCCCTTGTCTGGGATTGAATTTTTAGTACGCATATACATAGCATTGGGTCAAGTTTTTGGTGCCGTTGCACGGGAGGAGCAGAGTAGATTTTGAATATTTTTATTTTGTTCATTTTCTTTTATTGCCGAAAATATAAAATACCAAATATATATATATATATATATATATATATATATATATAATAAATTAAATTTTTTTTAATAAGTAGAGATTTTATTTCTTGTTAATTTACTTTTTATGCGTAGTGCTGGATCTGAAGGATTATTACCTTTAGATTCTGAATTAGAAAGAACTATTAAAAGAATTAAAAGAGGAAAATAAACTAAAAAAATTCAAGAGATGACTAATTTACATAACAATTTACAAAATCCAATTAAAACTAATGAACAAAATGTTTACAAACCATTAAGGGATAATGCTAACCCTACAGTTGATGAACTTCATAGTAGTATTCAAATACCTACTGTAGATGCTAATTCTTTTGAGCTTAAACCATCTATCATTCAAATGGTTCAAAATAATCAATTTGGAGGAACACCAAATGAGGATCCAAATTTACACCTTGCTAGTTTTTTAGAACTTTGTGCTAAATTTAAATATAACAATATTTTTGATGATGCTATTAGACTTAGACTATTTCCTTTTTCTTTAAAAGATAAAGCAAAGATGTGGTTGAACTCAGTATCGACAGGTTCTATTAAAACATGGGCTGAAATGGCACAAAAATTCCTTGCTAAATATTTTCCTCCTTCTAAAACTGCTAAATTAAGAAATGATATTACTTCATTTAGTCAATTTGATGGGGAGACAATTTATGAAACTTGGGAAAGATTTAAAGAACTATTAAAAAAATGTCCTCATCATGCTTTACCTGATTGGTTAACTATTCAAACATTTTATAATGGTTTAATTGGATCACTAAAATCAATTATTGATGCTGCTGCTAGAGGTTCTTTAATGTCTAAATCATTTGAAGAAGCTTATACTTTAATTGAAGAAATGACTAATAATAATTTTCAATGGCCATTTGAAAGGATTAATCCTAAAAAAATGTCAAGTATTCAAGATAACGAAGCCTTTTCTATCTTAGCTTCACAAGTAGCTGCAATATCTAAGAAATTAGATAATTTTTCCATCAACATATCACATAACAACTCATCTAATATTGAAGATTCTCAAACAATTGAAACTTTACAAGCTATTGCTAGTAAAAATAATCCGTATTCAAACTATTATAATCCTGGATGGAAAAATCACCCTAATTTTAACTGGAATAATCAATAACAACAATGGGGTAATACTTAATCCCATCCAACTGGAAATTGGAATAATCAAGTAAATTCAAATAATAAACCACCTGGATTTAATAATCAACAGAAAAAGTTGTTAATAGAAGAATTAATTTTACAAATGAGTAATCAATTACAAAATTAAAATACTGTTATTCGTAATATTGAGAATCAAATGGGACAAATCGCTAATTTAATTAATTATAGACCTCCAGGAACACTTCTTAGTAATGTTGAAATTAATCCAAAAGAAACTAGAAAAGAACATGAACATGTTAAAGCTGTACAACTTAGAACTGGAAAGGAATTAAAAGAAAGAATATAGAATGAAATTGAAAAAAAGATTGAGGTTGAAGAGATTGAAAAACCTAAAGAAACTCCTTCTCCTAATCAAGATCAAACTAATATTTCTATTAATGTGGAAGTTGAAAAACCACCACCACCTTTTCCTCAAAGATTAAAACAACGAAGCTTGATCATCAATTTTCGATGTTCTTTGAAATTTTTAAGAAACTTACTATAAATATACCCTTTGCTGAAGCCTTGGAACAGATGCCAACTTATGCAAAATTTATGAAGGATATATTAAGTAAGAAACGAAAATTTGAAGCTATTGAAACTGTTGCACTAAGTGAAGAGTGTAGTACAATAATTTAAAAGAAATTACCTCAGAAACTTAAAGATCCTGAAAGTTTTACTATACCTTGTGCTATTGGAGAAAAATTTTGTGGAAAAGCTTTGTGTGATTTCGGAGCAAGTATTAATCTCATGCCATTTTCTATTTATCGAAGGTTGAATTTAGGAAAGATTACTCCCATCACTATAACCCTTCAGTTAGCTGATAAATCTATCACTTACTCTAAAGGAGTTATAGAGGATGTACTTGTTAAAGTAGATAAATTTATCTTCCCTGTGGATTTCATTGTGCTTGATATGGAAGAAGACAAAGAAATACCAATTATTTTAGGGAGACCTTTTCTAGCTACCGGACGAGCTATGATTGATGTACAAAAAAGAAAATTAACTATGAGAGTTAATGATCAAGAGATTAAATTCAATGTTCTTAAATCGATGAAGTACCCTGACAAAGAAAATGTTATCGAATGGATATTTTTTATTTTATAATTGAAAAACACTATCGAGAAAAATGTAAAATCATTCCTGAAGAAGAAATTAAATTTTTAAATGATGAAAATGAAGAACTAAAAGAAGATGAATTATTTAAAGAAACTCATTATATTAAAGACAACTGGGAAACTTTAGACATAACTCAAAATGATATACTTTTACCCTCAATTAAAAAAGTCCCAGAACTGGAATTAAAAATGTTACCTTCACAATTAAAGTATGCATTTCTTGGAAATTCATTAACTTTACCTGTTATTATTTCTTCTGAACTAAGTTTAGATCAAGAAGAAAAATTAATAGGAGTGTTAAAGAATTATAAAAAAGCTTTTGGTTGGACTATTGCTGATATAAGAGCAATAAGCCCTTCCATTTATATGCATAGAATTTTAATGAAAGAAAATTTTAAACCCACTATTAAACCACAAAGAAGAATAAATCCTATCATGAAAGAGGTTGTTAAAAAAGAAATTTTAAAATGGTTAGATGCTAGAATTATTTATCATATTTCGGATAGCCAATGGGTAAGTCCTATTCATTGTGTTCGAAGAAAGGAGGAGTAACTTCATCATCGTCAATGATAAAAATGAACTAATTCCTACAAGACAAGTTACTTGGATGGCGAATTTGCATTGCTTATAGGAAGTTAAATGACGCCACTAGAAAGGATCATTTTCCTTTACCTTTCTTGGATCAAATGCTTGACAAATTAGCTGGACACTCATATTTCTGTTTTCTGGATGGATATTATGGTTATCATCAATTACTAATTACTCTTGAGGACCAAGAGAAAATAACATTTACAAATCCTTATGGAACATTTGCCTTTAGAAGAATGCCTTTTGGTTTATGTAATGCACCTGCAATTTTTCAAAGATGTATGATGTCAATATTTTGTGATTTGATTGACAAAGAAATTGAAGTATTCATGGACGATTTTTCGCTTTTGGAACTCTTTCGAGTCTTGTTTGGAAAATATTTCCAAAGTTCGAAAAGATGTGAAGAAACAAATTTAGTTCTTAACCGGGAAAAATGTCAATTTATGGTCACAGAAGGCATTGTACTTGGTCATAAAGTTTCACAAAAAGGGATGGAAGTTGAATAAGCAAAAGTAAAAATTATTGTTGAACTACAACCCCTACTACTGTTACTGATGTGAGAAGTTTTCTAGGTCATGCTGGATTTTATAGAAGATATATAAAGGATGTTTCTAAAATTGCTAAATCTCTTTGTCATTTATTGGAAAAAGAAGCTAAATTTGAATTTAATGAATACTGTGTTATGCTTTCAATATTTTAAAAGACAAATTAATAATTGCACCTATAATTTTTGCACCTAATTGGAATAAACCTTCTGAATTAATGTGCGATGCAAGTGATTTTGCAATTGGAGCTGTATTGGGACAAAAATATGAGAAAATTTTCAAAGTTATATATTATGCTAGTAAAACTCTTACTCGAACTCAAAGAAATTACACTACTACTGAGAAAGAGCTTTTAGCTATAGTATATGCCTTTGATAAATTTAGACCTTATCTTCTTGGTACCAAATGCATAGTTCATACTGATCATTCCGCTATTAAATATTTAATGACGAAAAAGATGTTAAACCTAGACTGATAAGATGGGTTTTACTTCTACAAGAATTTGATTTTCAAATAGTAGATAGAAAAGGAATGGACAACCAAATTGCTGATCATTTATCTAGAATTAAGAATGATGTTATTACTGAAGAAAATATAAATGAGAAATTTTCTGATGAACATTTGTATGTTATTCAAGAATACCAAACACCATGGTATGTAGATATAATTAACTATTTAGTTAGCAATATTTTACCTTATGGATTAGATAACAAATTTATTAAGAAATTTAAAAATGATGCTAAATCTTATATTTGGGAAGATCCTCATTTATTTAAATTAGGAATAGATTCTGTAATTCGTAGATGCGTACCTTATGAAGAAACTTATGTTATTATTCAAAAATATCATGATTCCGAATTTGGAGGACACTTTGGAGTAGATAAAACTGCATTTAAAATTTTAAACTCAAGATTTTATTGGTCTACCTTATTTAAAGATGTGAGACATTATGTGAAAAGATGTGATCGATGTCAAAGGGTGGGAAATATATCCAAGAAAGATGAAATGCCTTTAAACTATATATTGGAAGTTGAAATTTTTGATATATGGGGTTTAGACTTTATAGGACCATTTGTACCATCATCTGGAAAGATTTATATTTTATTAGCGGTTGATTACGTTTCAAAGTGGATTGAAGTTGTAGCTTTACCTAGCTGTGATTCCAAAAGTGTTTCAAAAATTTTAAAGAAGATGATTTTTTCAAGATTTGAAATGCCTAAGGTAATTATCACAGATGGTGGAAATCATTTTAGAAATATAAGAATTCAATCATTATTAGAAAAATTTGGAATCAAACACAGAATTGCAACTGCATATCACCCACAAACAAGTGGAATAGTTGAAGTATCAAACAAAGAAATTAAAAGAATTTTAGAGAAGACTGTTAATCCTAAAAGAACTTATTGGGTTGATAGACTTGATTCTGCATTATGGGTTTATAGAACAGTTTATAAGACACCAATCGGAATGTCACCTTACCAGTTTGTTTATGGTAAACATTGTCACTTACCTGTTGAACTTGAACATAAAGCTTATTGGGCGATAAAGGAGTTTAATTTTGATTTGAATACTGCAGGAGAAAAATGATTATTACAATTGAATGAGATGGATGAAATAAGAAATGAATCATATGAAAATTCAAGGATTTATAAAGAGAAAATGAAAATATTACATGATAAAAAGATTTCAGGAAAAATATTTGAGCCTGGACAAGAAGTATTATTATTTAATACTCGTTTAAGATTTTTTCCTGGCAAATTAAGATCAAAATGGAAAGGACCATATATAATTGAAAAAGTATACCATTATGGAGCTGTGGATGTTAAAGATCCCAAAACGGGAAAAATTTTTAAAGTTAATGGATTAAGACTGAAGCCTTATTTGGGAGATTTTAAAAAGATTTATAAAGAGGCTTATGAGTTGAGTCTACCTGATTAAAAGACTTAATTAGGTCGGGCTGGCGACATTAAACCAAGCTCTTTGTGGGAGGCAACCCATAGTTATTTGTTGTTTTGTGTGTTTTTACATTTTTAATGTAAGGTTATGTCTCGGTCTTGTTTAATTTTATATTATTTTAGAAAATTTGAATGCTAACAAGTCTTTATTGACTTAAGCTGAAAATTATCTCAAATTATATAAAGCTTATACATTGGATCACTCTATTTCATATATGAGTAAAAAGGAGATCAAGTTAACCTTCATTAGGATTGCTTATAATTTGTGTTACTGAGTCTATATTGATCTTACCATTCTAAACTACATATTTTGGAGAACGAAACTTTGAAATTTGAAGTTAGGCGAAATGGAGTCGAACATGGTTTCGGCGCCTAGGCGCCAGATTTGGCGCCTAAGCGCCAGAGTAAAACAATGTGTCGATGGGTCCGGCGCCTAAGCGCCACAGTTACTGGATCGTGCCAAAACCGAAAATATTCAGTTTTTCACACGATTTTCTCTTATAAATGACCCTATCTTCGTCCCCAATCCTTATGCAATCATTATTTCGACCCATACACTCCATTCTTGAGAGATTTGAGAAAATTTTTGAAGAAATGGAGAGGAGAAATCTTGGAGAAGAGACTAGAGACAAGGTTTCAAAGGATCCTCAACCCTACTTCAATGGTTTCATCCCTGTAAGTTTGGAGAAAATTTCTAGTCATCTAGATAAGTTTGAAGCAGAGTTTAAAGCATTGGAGATCGCCTCCATGAGATGTATCATCAAATTGAACATCTGGAATGGCAGGCAAAACTTCAATTTGATCATCTAGCGGCTTATCAAGATGCTCAAGTGGAGATATATGCGAAGAACAATTGGATCGACGAGAAAATGGCTACGAATTTTCTGAGAGCGTTAGTATTCTTCCCTAGTAGGCCAAGCAATCTTCATTGTGAAGATAATGGGAATTAGATAGTGATGTGGTGAGATTGTGATTTATCTAGTGTGTCGTTGTATCGATTTAATGAATCGATTGTGTTTATTTGTGTGCTTGCTTTCATGTTCAATATGTGTTGTATTTGCTTTCAAATTTGTGTTTTTTTATTATTGTTAGAACTTTAATCATGTTATGATACTTATCTGAATTGTATTGAACCCGAAATTGAAAATCATGAATGGAATTAGAACAGTTTGATTTAAACTTGTGTTTAATTGGTGGATTTAATTTTTAATTTTTAAAATTTTTGGAAAATATTTTGGAATATGGAAACTAAAGCAATACTCTTATATGAGTAATTAGAAGTTTAATTTATGAATTTTGGTGGAAAATAAAATTTTTAAGAGATTTTTTTTGAAAGGCGAGTCTGGAGCCGGTTCGACCTGCTTACCCGAAAAACACCATTTAAACCCCCATTTTCCATTTTTGACGCCTAAGCTTCATCTTCTTCCTCTTTTTCGCGAAAAACCACCTCATAAATCCATTTTGAGGTCAAAACATCAAGATTTTGAGCCTGAAATCACTTGATTTCTTCATCTCAAGGTCAGATCTACACTCTAATCCATTTATTTTAGATTTTCAACATAGTTTTTCCTATTTTTGACTAAAAACCAAAATTTTGAGAAAAATTTTGATTTTTAGTGTTTCTCCTTGAATTTATAAACTCATTTTAAGCTTAAAAAGAGTTTAAATTTTTTATTCCTTAATTTATTTGTGTTTTCTTTCATGTTTAGATGGCACCAAAATCTAAGCGAGGAAAGGCACAAGAAAATTTTGACAGTAGCAAGTTCGTGACTGCGGCAGCGCATTTTTGATATCACGAATTTGCGACGTCCAGAAAATTTATCTGAGAGCAAAGCTTTTACAGTCCCGGTTAAATGATCGAGAACACGATCATTACGCACAACTGGCAACGATTCTGTTATTTCACCGCTGTTGTTGTTATTCCAGTCGTGCGTGAATTTTATGCTAACTTTTTGGATGTGGAAGACTACGAAGTCTTCATCAGAGGTGTTGGAGTAGGATTTACTCCGTAAAGGATCAATGTTTTTTATGGATCGCCACCTACCATCGAGTGCCACTATTCTGGATTATCTCCATCTGAGGGAGATCTTGAGATAATTATTGCTTATTTGACTGACGACACTGGAGCTTGGAAGATCCTGAACGATAAACGAGTAAATTTTAAATCTTCCAAGTTAAATGGTATTTCAAAGGCATGGCATTACTTTATTTCTGCATGACTTATACCTTCCAACCACCTGAGCGAAGTGACTAGAGATCGAGCTTTCTTAAACTACTCCATTCAGGAGAGGCAGTCGATAGATGTCGGCAGTATTATTTATGATTCTGTGGAGTCTACTGCTAGATCCAGTACTTCTGTAGGACTACGATTCCCATCTCTGATTTATTCTTTATGTGTGAACAATGGAGTCACTGCTAATATTTCTGAGGAGAAGCTGAAGTCTACCAAGTCAATTGGGTAGGAGAGTGTAAGTATCTATGATCGTCTTCGTGGGAAGAGATCTACAACCCCTTCTACTTCTGCACCTATTCCAGGTAGAGCTTCCACTTCCAGACCTTCTATTTCTATTGCTGAGCCACCGTCTAGTTTTTGGGAATCGATGCATGATCAATTTTTGGAGCAGTAGAATGAGTTATTTTTAACTCACTACAGAGTTGATACAATGGATAAGAAGATTGATCACATATCTGATTACACCCAGAGGAAGAGTGAATATGATACTGAGTATTCAGAGTCTTTAGTCAGATTCTTGAAGGGTGAGCATGATATTCAGTTTCCCACCTTTCCTAGATTTTTACCATATGTTGATCCTAAGGATGTAGAGTTTTCTTTTGGTGATGACGATGACGAGGCTACAGACAGTGACTAATGGCCTGATTTACCTCGAGATATCGTCGAGTCCGTTGTTAGTTTAGTTTTTTTTTTGCTAGATCGATTGTTATTTGTCTGTTTACTAGTTTAGATTTGTTTATGAGACTTTGTATGAATTATTTGATGTTGAGATTGTTTTAGATATTTAGTCGTTGCATCGAAATTTGAATGAATTTGTGTTTATTTTTGGGTTCAGCCTACTGCTTAGTATTTTAGAATAGTTAGTAATGTTATTTTATTTTTGTTAGTAATATAGTTATTTAATTCAACTATTGCTTTATAAAATTTTTGAGCCTGCTTACTTTTATATGCTCCATTATTTCTGTAATATTCATAAAAAGCATGTGTAAAAGTAATATATATTTCTGTCTAGAATTTTTTTTTACATGCTTATAAAATTCCTTTTTAAATTATACTTTTCTTTCTCTCATACTTTATTCATTTCATGATATACCAAAACTTAAGTTTGGGGGAAGAGAAAATACATGCAAATTTAAATTTTATTTGTCCATAATAAACTAATATTTTCTAAAAAAAATCTTAACATAACATAAGGAATGAAGAATCTATTTAAGATCACTTAAATTTTTGAAATTATAAATAATTTAGTGGATTTAACCAAAATTTTAATAACTTTGATTGATTTTAAGAATAAAATTATTTAACTTAAAGAAGAATAAGATTAAGAAATTTTTCTATTCATAACAGAAATAATTGAATTTTAAAAGTATTAATAAATCAAAAAATATAGTTTGAAAAAGAAAAGATTGAAAATCTTTTTGAAATTCTATTAATGTTATAATAATTAAGTGAAAATGTAGAAGTTTAAAAATATAAGTTAAGGATAGTGAAGTTCAAAATCATTAACAGACTATCCAGATACAGTAATCCTCACTGTGAAAAAAGAAAAGAGAGAAAAAGAGGAGAAGCTTGAGGATATGCCTAATAAAAAATTGGCTTCACTTGAATTATCTTATATGAAGAAAACTAGTTACATACTTTTACTTAATTTTCATGCATGAATCTTTATTTAAGAAAGACTTTTCATGAAAATATTTTTCTTGTAAATAATCTATATGATCTTAATATAATAAACTTCTATTAGTTTTGAAATTAATGAAAAATTTTTGAAGTCTTATGATTTGGTAGTTGAATATTCTTTAAATTCTTAAAATTAAACTTAGTTAGTGAATTTCGGTTAGTGATTTACTAAAACCTTTATAAGATCAAAAATTACAAGAAGTCTTAAATATTTATCTTTCATTCCAAATGTTATACATTTTATACAGTAAAAAGGGTTACTTGAGGACAAGTAACATTTAAGTTTGGGGGATTTTGATCCATGAAAAAAATAACCATTTTTATGCCTTGATTTTTATCAAATTTTTAAGGATATTATGCTTTAATGAAAGGTATTTCTGTTTTTTTGGTATAGGTGATGGAAAAATGTTCAAGAAGAAAAAAAGTGAAAAAGGAGCAAAAACAAGCAAAAAGGAGCAAAAATGGAGCCAAATTGCAATATTGTCAAAATTATTGGTCTAGAACCTAGGCGCCAGAATCCGGCGCCTAAGCGCCAGGTCGATATGGGATCTGTCAAGATTTTTGACGACTTTTGGACGGTTATTTTGACAGTGTTAGTGGTTATTGGACCTTCTAAAAGACTGGCAGTTGTTCCTGGTTTATAGGACATGTGATACAATGTATTTGGACGCTTGGAAACAGTTTTAAACGTGAAGAGGTGCGATCCAAAGTGAAGAGGTGCGAAGAACTGGACACAGAGTCCGGCGCCTAGGTGCCAAATTCTGGCGCCTAGGCGCCAGACACACCTTCTACAAGATTCATTGAATGTGGACATATTTTGAAGAGGTGCCTCAAGGCAACCCTTGAAGCCTATAAATAGGAGGGTACTCCTTCAGAGAAAAACGCCCCCATACATCCCCTATCTAGAGCCCCATCTAGAGGGAGAATTAGAGAAATACTTTAGGGCCACTTTTATTAATTAGTGAGTTTATTTAGAGTGTGTATTGAGAGTTTAAAGAGTTGGTGCTTTTGAAGTTTATTTGCTTTGGAGTCGGGAAGAATTCGGAGGTTCGGTAGGAGAAACACTTGAGATAAGTATTTGTAATTTTATTCAAAGTTTTATTATCATGTTTTGTTGTTTAAATTCAATGTGTTCTGAGTAGTTAGTTTACTTTATCCTTTCAATTATGAAAAGATAAATAAGATAATATAAAATTCGATGGAAAATTAAAAACTATTTATGTTTTAAAACATTGTGATGATATTAATACCAGATCTTCATTTACTTTACAAATTGATCACTTGTATTTTTAAAATCTGTTGAAGAGTTTTGATACCTAGAAGGAGATGAATTCTTAACTAGTAGATATCACATGAATCCTTGGGTAGTCGAAGGCCTTGTGCGGGTTATTCGAGGTAAAGTGCGAATAAATAGGAAGATATTATATAATGGGCGTAGAATTAATAAGTTTTTAGAGTGACAGACTAAATTCTTGTGATTTGGTTTATAGAGAAGGAAAGGGTCACTAGTAGGGCCGACCATAGCCACCCTTGGACATCTAGTAGTGTGAGCCTAGATTAACCCATTCTACTAACAATACATCGGGACCTGATCTATAGGCTAGCCAATGTTCGTTACACCTGGATCAAAGGGTAAAGAATATGAATGCTTCTATTTGGAACAATACCATAAATTTATATTCTCCATGAATATTATCATTATCTTAGAAAATCTTGGATTAATTGAAACGAAGAAAGTTGTGTTCTTATTGCTATTTACACCAATCATTTCATTACTGCTTTGTTATTGCATATTTCATTACTGCTTTATTATTGCATCTAGTAAATTAAAAATATCAAAATTTTAAACTATAAAAGAAATACATAAAAATAAAATTAAAATATTTAAAAATCCATAACTCACTCCTCGTGGGATCGATACTGGGTCTTTGTTACAAAGCCTTATATTACTTGATACGATACGCATATTTGCGCAGTACCCATAGTATGTAAAATATTTTCAATAAAATTATATTTTTATACACTAGTTGCTATTATTATCTATTACATATATTTGAAAGCATTAATTATTATATTTGTCATCAGTGGATTGCGGGTCAAGTTTTTGGCTCCGTTGCCGGGGATTGAATTTTTAGTACGCATATATATAGTATTGGGTCAAGTTTTTGGCGCCGTTGCCGGGGATTGAATTTTTAGTACGCATATACCTAGCATTGGGTCACTAGCCTCTTTCCTTCCCATCTTTTTTCTCTCTTGGCCTGAGACCCTTATCAGCCTCCTTTCTCAAGCGACCAAAATCGTGATGCTTCTCCTTGTGGCTGCTGCTCACGTCGGTGGAGTCAGTGAAGCCTCCCTCCGCCTTTTGGATCTTACCGAGAGAGGCCTAGACACGAATGATCCATCCAACAAAGGTACGTATTGGTCATATTCTTGTATGCTAAAATTCTTTATCAAAGATAATTGTATACCTCCTGCTCTCATTCGCTCTCACTTTCTTGTTCTTTGTACGGATTGTGTGGTACATTGGTGCATGGCCTGGACACTAACGAGTTGAAGCGAGCGAAGAGAATGCAAAGGCTCAAAATTTTTTGATGTGACAATGCTACATTATTTGAGTGAAATGTAAGAAGAGACACCAAATCAGGAAGCTGAAATTTTTTTATTATTTATTGAAGTGAACTGTCAAGAATAAAGAATGACCAGAAGAAACCATATGTGAGGCAAATTTACTGCAGGAGATCAACACTTTCTGATCTTATTATTTCGTGCAAGAAAAGTCCGTGTCATTGGGTGTGGTGCCCCCTTTACACTTTCTATTTTTTAGCTATTTGGTGAAGCATCAGGGAGGTGAACATTACTTTATCTCAATGGTTAGAAATTTCAAGCAATAACACTTTAAATTCTTCTAAATTAAGATGAAGGTCTACCCTTTATCGAGTAAGACACTAAGTTTTATTAAAAGTTCATTCTTTTGGATAAAAGTATTATTATGGGCTAATCCATAGATTTTTCATTGTGGTAACTGTTTATTCTTAGATTCACTATACTCAGTTGAAGATGATATC
This sequence comes from Papilionanthe hookeriana x Papilionanthe teres, assembly GCA_022702705.1. NCBI lineage: Eukaryota > Viridiplantae > Streptophyta > Magnoliopsida > Asparagales > Orchidaceae > Papilionanthe > Papilionanthe hookeriana x Papilionanthe teres. Next base: position 110,109,034 of record CM040424.1, on the reverse strand, counting down.
ACAAGCCAAGTGATAAAGAATAATTTCCCCCAATGGTTCACAACACATGCTAGTCTTTAACAAAGCTATTGAACATCAAAGATAATTTGTATTTGGTATCTTTAACAACAAATGAATTATCTATGAATTACTAGATTCATGATTGGAACAATAGAGTAACAGAATAATGCTTGCTAGATTCTGCTTGGAGACCCATGCACATTGTCATAATTTGGCAAATTTATGAAGTTAATGGCCACAAGTTTCATATAAGGTCTTGGTTAGAAGAAAAAAAAATTATAATTCTTGTTTTTATGTTAAAGCAAATAATAAATCTGATGATGAGATAGATTACTATTAGATTCTCGAAGAAGTTGTTGAACTATCTTATCCTAGCTCTGGTGGTGGGAGTGTATTCCTGTTCAATTGTGACTGGTTCGATCATTTTCCTAATTGCGGAATAAAGTTTATCCAATTGTATAATATCATAGAAGTAAAAGTGAATAGGAGATATGGTAAATGTGATTCGTTCATTTAGCAAGGCAAACAAATTAAGTATTTATCTTCTATATCCCCATAGAAAAAGAGACAAATTTAAGTGGTCGGTGGTCATAGTCAGTAAACCTACAACGACTATTGATATTCAGATTTCAATTGAACCCACTCATAAGAAAATAGTAATGATAGATTCATACATTCCACTTGATATTATTGATAAAGAGGTAAATTTAGTGGATGCTAATGATGAACACGAAGAAATTGATATCGATGAGCATTATTCTGGTGATGGTTTGGATGAAGTAAATTTAACTACATCCTCAAGTAACACACCGTAGGAGGGTTAACTAAGATGTATAAGTTTTATTTTTTTTCTTTGTACTTCTATGTTTTTTCAGTTTCAGTAGTTTATAGATTGCACTTTACACTTTTCCCTTCCATTTACTGTGTACTCTTGTGTTTTCAGTTTTAGTAGTTTGTATTGCATGCAATTTAGTGTTGCTCTTTTTTTTTACTACATACTATTGTACTTTTAGCATTAATAATATGTGGATGCACTAATTAAATTCACTTTCTTGCTTGTACATGAATTCTGGAGGGAGAGGTAGTCTCTCACTCGGGGAATATGCCACCTTGCAGAAGTTCATCAGTAGATGAGGTTGTGGACACAATGGTAAAGAGACAACAAACTGACCCCACCTTCAGTCCTGACACCACACTGACTCCACCTCCAGTCTCGAACACCACACCAACACCTCCGCCAGCCATGACCACGACAGCACTACCGCCACCAACCACGACACCACCACCATCACCAGCCATAACACCACCACCACCACCAGTCGTGGTCATGACACCACCACAGCCACCAGCTATGACCAATTCACCACCAGCATCGTCAGCATTAGCTACTATTGATGTGCCACCTAGGTTGAGCAGCACGAGAACCCCCTATCAACTCCAAGCGGTGGGGAACACATAATTTTTATTTTAATACCCATTTCTGCCTTCAATTTTTTAATTGAATATAAAACCAATCATATGTTATTTTTAGATTTAGTCAACTGACACAACCATCCATTCCATCAAAGATATAATTAAGAGCAAGTACGACCAGTCGTACATATCCTAGAGGGAGATTTTGATGAAAGTTCGAGATATATGGTTTGGGAAGTGATGCAGACTTTTTATATTGCAAGAACTTATGAACTCGATTATATATATATAAATATATATATATATATATATATATATATATATATATATATATATATATATATAATGATTTTGTAAAGTCTAAACTTCAGCGCAAGTATACGTATTGTATCAAGTAATACAGGGCTCTAATGGAGTCATATTTATAGATCCCATAGGGAAGGCACGTTCCTTATAATAAATAGTGTAATAATGAAATCCAAAACTCAAATTCCAATTAAAGTTTAATGTTTACTTCTACTAACAAGATGCAAAAAACAGTAACAATTAAGCAAACTACAATTACTTATAATATCTTTAAAACATAATTAACTAACAGATACACTAAGCTTGTATTTGAAAGGTTTTGATTTATAAGAAAAAAAACTTTCCACTTGCAATGAGTTTATGATGTGTGAATGATATGGAATGATTATTTATTGTATTGTGCCAAATAGGAGCATAAATGTTTCTTTACCCTTAAAAGAGTACCCCCTCTTCCAAGCATGAAAAGAACATTGACATATCCTAAGTTCAATTAATAAATCTAAGGCTAGACTGGGAGGATACCGGCTGTCACTATGGAGCTCCCACTCACCCTTCACCTGAAGGCTAACCTTCGAGTTTAGTTACTAATCTTAGGACCAAATTGGGGATCTAAGCCTGTCACCCTGAAACCTCTAATTTGAAGTCCATCAAAACACATTTCCCTATTTATTTGTTCTCAATTCCCATGAACTACACAATTCATCCATGGACATTGAATGGATTCTTCATTATTGTTGTAGGACACTATATCTTTTCAAAGTTAATGTTCAACAATAGATTTTAACAATTTAATTGGCCAGATCAAAAAGTAAATTAAGTTCGAAATGAGAAACCATCAAAATTTCTTCAATACTTTAAAAGCACTTGAAATCCACATCATCACATCATCACATCTCTATCCAAGAAGAAAGATAAAGGAGGCTACTCAGAATTCATAGAGAAGACACAATAAAACATGGATTTTATATATAAAAGAAAAGTAATACAAACTACAAAAGCAAATACAACTTATCTCTTTCTCTTCCCCAATGCAAATCCCTTGAATTTCATTTGAATCCTTTTCTCTCTTCTTTGCAACACTCAATTCCCTCTTTAGAATGGAAAGGAAGAAGCAATCTCTCACTTTACTCCTTCTCCTTCACTTCTTAGAGAAGAATCCCTCTCAAATTCTCACTTCTACACTCCTCTCTCACAAACCCTAACACTCAACACACTCACTCACTCACTAGAACCACACTAGAACCACATTAGAACCACACCATTTTGATTCAAAAACAGTTACTTATAAGTTAGAAACAAAATCCCAAGAGTTTCCTTAAGCATCCCTTCAAAAAATTGCCAAAACTCTTCAAATTTGAATTGCACCGGCATTGGGCTCTATCGTCTGAATATTTTTTAGAGCTCTCCGGAAAATGGCACCGGCGGCGGCCAGAATGGGCGCCGCCAGCGCTAGAAGTTGTTTTTCTCCATTTTGCTCCTTTCGCTTCGAATTCGTTCCTTTTCACTTTAAATTCGTTCCTTTTCACTTCGAATTCGTTCCTTTTTGCTTATTTTTGCTCCAATCAACTAAAATCAACATACCTATAACAAATCATGAAAAATACCTTTCTTTAAAGTGCAATATCACTAAGAATGGGTAAAATTATATAGCAAAAATAATATATATTTTTGGTGTATCAAAATCTCCCAAACTTAACTATTACTTGTCCTCAAGTAATCCTTTTACTACATAAAAATATAACTCAAGGCAATATACTTTTCACCTGTAAGACACTGAAAACTTTCATTCAAAAGAATATATTGGTAAGACTTTTAGAAAGAAATTCGATGAACTCGAGTCGACACTACGGAGTATAAGAATATTCAGCAATCAAGTCTAAGGGTTCTAGTCTTCTATTTATTTCAAGATAAACCATAATTTGTCACATTAAGAGTGCCTTGAAAGATTATGTGAAAAAGGAGTTCATGTAAACTTCATCAGAATGTAGGCCAATACATTAAATATAAATTCAGAAATGAAATCAGAATCTCCCTTTAGGGTGACTCAAGTGAAGCCAATTTTTTATTAGGCATCTCCTCAAGCTTCTCCTCATGAATATTTTTCTTTCTTTTTATTTTTTTCTTTTCTTTTTGGGATTGTTTTTCATTCTTTCTTTTCATTTCTTTCCTTTTTCTCTTTTTTTTATGTAATGAGGATTACTATATCTGGATAGCCTTTAATGATTTTAAACTTCACTCTCCTCTTTCTAAAGTTCAAACTTGAAACACGTCCTTACTTTATAATTAGGTATGAACTTTATTATTCATCATAAAGTCACAATCTCTTCTTAACACACAATACTTTAAGTCTCTTAACATTTCAAAAATACAGTTTTCTTTACTTTAAATAATTAACTATAATCAAATCCTTTCATACAAAATATCTTACCTCTATAAAATTAACCTTTATTACTAAAAACTTTCATCCAATCCTTCCATAATATTCAACTGAAATAAAAAGTTTTAGTTATCTAAAGTGAGGTTCAACTGCCAGAAGTTATGCTAATAATTTTTGAAAATATAAAAATTGAGAACAAATAAGAGTTAATATTTTTCTACCCTCCCCCAAACTTAAATTTTTCAATAAATTTGAAACAATAGAAAGTAAAAGAAACTAACCTTTTTGTGCTGGGATCTTAAAATCTTCAACAACTATCTGGTATTAGTCAAAATTTACAACTAGCAGGCATTGATTAGTTAGTAACAGTGATATAAAATTTTTAAACATTTGTAGGGTAAAGAAATATCAACTTTAAACATCTAAACATCCAACAAAACACCACAACTACTAAATAAACTATCACAGTACTACACAGTTCATTTAACTATTTCAATTTTTCATTACAACATAACAGTACATCAACAAGTTTACATCACATAGAAAAGTAAATAACTACTACATCACAAAAACAACCCAATACATAACAAGAAAAATAGAAACAAACAAACTACCACTCTTCATCATCAGGATCATCAGCAGGGTCAGCACGATCAGGTCTATACAGTGTATAGCTGGGGCAGGTAAGGAATATCACATCAGTCTCGCCCCTCATGAATCTGACTTGAGCATCATGATAGGCAATATCGAACTCAACTCTTCTTCTCATATAATCTTCACTCACATCACTTCTAGCCTCAAACACATCCATCCTACCATGGAGTCTATCCACACTAGCACTCTGTAATCTCAGCTGCTCCATAATATCGGACAATGTAGGGGGCTCAGACGTAGATGGAATTTCATAGCTCATATTAGGAATATCAGTACTCCTACTCTCATCTCGTGCTCCCACATGAGACTAATAAGTATGAATAATAGTCTTGGTAATCAGCCTCACTGGTATAGCTACCTTTTCAGAACTGTTAAACTCTACTCCATACTGAACACACAGGGCGTGAACTAGGGCATGATGTCCTAATCCACCAGTGGTCTCTCCTCTAGCAATAGACTGAATGTTCTTGAAGAAAATAGCTTCAATATCAATCTTCTTCATTTACTAAATATAATAGTTCAAAATTTCTTTATCCCTTGTAACTTCATTGTGGTGATAAGAAGGTAACAGTCTTGAGGAGATAAAATAGTGCCAAACATTAGATGCAACATTTAATTTGGAAGCAGGGAAGTTAATCATCTGTTTTTGACTTAATTTCTATTCCCCTTTTCCATCTATCAGATAAGCAATCACTTCCTTCATATTTGCCTCTCGGGTATCAAAATTTTCATATTCACAAACAAATGCTTCCCAAGTCTGATAAAATGCATTGATACGCTGAGGGATAAATTCAACCATTTTTCCTCTAACTAACACATATTTAGTCTCAATCTAGGGCACATGAGCATAGAACTCTCTCACAAAACCTAAAACAGAATTCATAGTAAAATAACAAAATTTCTCCCAGTTTGGCTCGACAATTAATTGTTCTACAGATCCACCAGGATTGTCAAAAGCTCGATCCTGAATACACTTCTTATTGTAAAGGTAAGAATTAAAATGAAATTTTGCTTTGACATTGACAAATTTTTCTTCATCAAAATCCAATTTTCTCTTCCCTTTGCTCATCCTTGGAGCCATGTGAATTTCTAAAAATTGCAATAAAATTCTAATAAATTCCAAATGCACAATGTAACAAACTCCAAATACTATTTTGAACAAGTAAGAGTAAGTTCATCATAGGAAATCCTAAAATTTCTTCAAAAATCTCAAAATTCCAATCTAAGCAATATGAGAAATTCTTATGGTGAAAATAAAAAAGTTTTAACTCAAAAGTGAAGCTCTTATCAAGAGAAGTGTAGATCCGGTCTCGAAAACCCTTGAAATTGCTTCAAATCTAAGATCTAGCAAGCCTTAGGTCTTCAAAGTCGCAAAAATGGAGGAGGAAGACGAAAGCAATGAAAAAAACTGTGGGTCTCAGGGTCAAAATCGCGAAATAAATGGGCTTAGCCTTTTTCTATACTGGGGTGAGGTGGCACTCAATAGGGCGCCGGCAGAGCTCAATTTTTTAAAATAGGCCAAATTCTCTGTATTTGGGCGCCTGTGACGCCCATTCTGCCGACGGTGCCAGTGAAAAAATTTTTCTGGGTCCGAAAATTTTTTCGTAATTTAAATCGTTTCATCCTCCACAATGACATTTAACACTTCATTAAGCATCTATTTCATCACACAAGTAATAATTAATACAATTTTTACACAAACACCACAAAACATCACGTCTATATATAAAATCCACATTACAACATAAACACTAATATGTTCATCAAATTAAACCAACAATTCTTAGATTTTTAGTGTTGCAAGTACATTATGATAAGTAAACACTAAAATCTAAGTACACACAATGAAATTAAACATAGAAAATTCAAATATAAACTACAAAGAAAAACAAAGCAAATACTAAACACACCAAACACAATTAAGCAAAGTAAAGCAAACACACATCAAACATAAGAAGAATCCAATAATCACTCCTCATGGGTCTCAGAACTATCTTCCTCTCTAATATCTCCAATAGATTGTTGATGCATGAATAAATTGTAAAAGGGATGAAATAGGAATTCATCAGATGAATCCTCAACAATCACAACATTCTTCTTCATCAGATTAATCAGGCCTATTTCAATTCGACCAGTGTGATCAAATTGTTCCTTCATCCTCCAGTCTATGTGATCAAATAAGTTAGAAATATTATTAATGGCATTCATAACATTTTTTAACTCTTTTTCCAACTGCTTGATTCTCTTCAATATCATTCTAGAACTTTCAGGAAAGTAAGGCTGAATGGGTTGTGAAGTCTTAGTTGGTTGATCAGCAAGCAGATTTATATCACCTTCATCTCCTTCTGTTTGGTAGTCATAAAGATTAGTTTGATCAATAGGCCTCCAAGAAAGAAGAACCTTTTCCAAACTCTCATATCAAACTAGTGATTGGCTACACAATAGAAATATGGTGGACAGGTGTCCAAGTCCATATTTAGATCCATGAACTATCAATCCCAAAACTGATTTCACAATTATATTTCCAATATCAATCGGCCTTCCAGTTTGAATGCAGAAATTCAAAATAACACTTTCCTTGGTTACTTTACTAATCTTCAAAGTTGGAAATAACTTCGCCAAAAAAAATACTGCCACTACTTTGACACCAGATTTAAAGATGCAGAAGTGAAACTAATATATCCATTGTCTCTTACTTCTCAATCTTCATTTTCATCCATCAAATAACGATACACATCATTCATATTATCTCTTGTCGCATTAAAATTGGAATAGTTGCAAATAGGTACATTCTCAATCATAAAGATATCATTAATTCTCGCATGAGTGAATTGCACAAACCTACCTCGTACAAAGACGAATCTTTGGTTGATCCTATGAAGATTTGCATAGAATTCCTTCACAACCGGAACGACTACGGCAGTGGTAGTGTAACATAGCACTTCCCAACGTCTTTCCTTTATTATCTCTTCAACTCTTGTAGTAGGATTATCCATACCCCGATTAATAAAGCCCCTTTCCTTGATAATCCTCCTCATCATCATCACCTTGTTGAATAATCGTTGCGCCTCCAAACTGATAAATTTTTGTCGGTTAAAAATGCGAGATTGAGGGGTTTCTATGGAGTAGGAATCCATGGGATGAGAATTGGGAAAGAAAGTTTTCATTTTTTTTGGAGTTTAGAAGTTAAAAATGGATTTTAGGGAGTTATAAGGAAGAAGATCCAGCTCAAAACCGCCAAAAATCGCATTTTGAAGCTCCAAAAACCGTCAACATGTTTTGGGCGTCAGCAGCGCTCGATAGGGCATCGGTGGTGCTCAAACCAGAAATTTTTGCACACCTCTCTGTAATTGGGCGCCGACGGCGCTAGTGGTAAAAAATCTGCACCGAACTTCATTTTGCCCAAAATAATTCAATATCTCATTTTGATCCAATATTTAACAATTTTTAAAAGTATTTAGAAGCGATTAGGATTTCAAAATAACTATCTAAAAGCACAACTAAAACAAACAAGCAAACACACCACAAAGATACATATGGGTTGTCTCCCATAAAGCACTTGGTTTAACGTCGTCAGCTCGACAAACCATTCAGTTAATCAAGATGACTCAGCATTAAAACCTCTTTAAAGTCAGGTTAAACCTCGTCAAAGTAATGCTTTAATCGATGCCCATTAACCTTGAAAATCTTTCAAGTATCAGGATCCTCAATATCAACAGCTCTAAAAGAATGAACTTTTACAACTTTAAAAGGTCCCAACCATCTAGACTTGAGCTTTCCAGGAAATAATTTCAACCTTGGGTTGTATAACAAAACTTTCTCTCCATATTAAAATTTCTTTTTCAATGTTTTCCTATCATGCCACAATTTCATTCTCTCTTTATAGATCAGGTCATTGTGATAAGATGCATTTCTAATTTTTTCCAACTCATTCAATTGCATAAATCTCTTTTCTCCAACATTTTTCAAATTAAAATTCAACTCTTTTATCACCCAATATGCTTTATGCTCCAATTCAACCGATAAATGGCAAGTCTTACCAAACACTAGTCTGTAAGGAGACATTCCAATATAGGCCTTAAAAGCAGTCCTATAAGCCTATAATGCAGTATCTAATTAAGCAAACCAATCTGATTTGTGATTATCCACAGTTTTCTCCAAAATTCTTTTAGATTCACGATTAGACACTTCTGCTAAACAACTAGTATAGGGATGATAAGTAGTAAAGATTCTATGAATAATATTATATTTTTCAATCAATCTCTTAGTTTGATTATTCCTGAAATGGGATCCACCATTAGTTATAATCACTCTCGGCATTCCATATCTCGTAAATATATTTTTCTTTAAAAATTTTGAGACACTCCGAGCATCACATTTAGGTAAAGCAATAGCTTCAATCCATTTCGAGACATAATCAACTTCAACCAGTATATATAAATTTCCAAATGAAGCAATAAATGGTCCTATAAAATCTAATCCCCATACATAAAAAATTTCAACTTCCAAATTATAGTTTAGAGGCATTTCATTTCTTCTAGAGATATTGCCCACTTTCTGACCTCGATTACATGATTTAATATATTTTTATACATCCTTAAAAAAAGTAGGCCAATAAAATCCATATTGTAAAATCTTAAAAGTAGTCTTATCAATACCAAAATGACCTCCAAATTCAGAATCATGACATCGTTGAATAATTAAATTAGTTTCTTCCTATGGCACACATCTCCTAATAATCAGATCTTTACACTATTTATATAGATAGGGCTCATCCCAAAAGTAAATCTTATGTCATATTTAAACTTCTTTTGTTATTTTTTTGTTAAATCAGGTGGTACAATATCACTCACAATATAATTCACAATATCAGCATACCAAAGCAAATTTCTTCCCATAATAGTATACAGTTGTTCATCAGGGAAAGTTTCTGTTACTTCCTTCTCAAATTCAAATAATTTAGCATACTCTAATCTTGACAAATGATCAGCTATTTGGTTATCAGATCCCTTCCTATCAACTATCACAAAATCAAATTCTTGCAAAAGAAGTATCCATCTAATCAATCTAGGTTTGGCATCCTTCTTTTGCATTAAATATTTGATAGTTGAATGGTCTGTATGCACAATAATTTTAGCTCATATTAAATAAGGTCTAAACTTTTCAAAAGTAAATACTATGGCTAATAACTCTCTTTCAGTAGTGATATAATTAATTTGAGCTTCATTAAGAGTTTTACTAGCATAGTAAATGATTGAAAACTTTATCATGCCTTTACCCCAACGCTACTCTGATCGCAAAATCACTAGCATCACACATAGTTCAAATGGTTTCTCCCAATCAGGTGAAACAATTATAGTTGCAGTGATTAATTTCTCTTTTTATAATTCAAAAGCACACAAACATTCATCATTAAAATCAAATTTTCTACATTTTCTAGAATTCAGCACAAAGGTTTGGTAATTTTAGAGAAATCTTTAATATATCGCATGTAAAATCCAGCATGTCCTAAGAAACTCCTCACCTCTCTCACGGTAGTGGGTGGTAGCAATCTCTCAATCACTCTAATTTTAGCTGGGTCGACCTCCATACCAAATTGAGAAATTTTATGCCCAAGCACAATGCCTCTTGCAACCATAAATTGACATTTCTCCCAATTCATAACTAAATTTGTTTTCTCGCAAAGCTCCAAAACTTTTGCTAAGTTTTCTAAAAAGATTTCAAATGAAGTCTCGAATATAAAGAAATCATCCATGAAAACTTCTATTCCATTATCTATCATACTGCTAAGGATAGACATCATATATCTCTGAAATGTTGCAAGCGCATTACACAGTCAAAATAACATTCTTTGAAAAGCAAAGGTTCTGTAAGGGCTAGTAAATGCTGTCTTTTCTTGATCCTCAGAAGCAATAGGTATTTGATGATAACCAGTATATCCATCCAAAAAGCAGTAGTACTTGTGTCCGACAATTCTATCCAGCATTTGATCGAGAAAAGGAAGAGGAAGGTGATCTTTTCGGGTGGCGACATTTAATTTCCTATAGTCAATTCAAATTTGTCATCCATTAATTTGTCTTTTGGGTATAATTTCATTACATTCATTCACTTCAACAGTCACTCCTCCCTTTTTCGGTACACAATGTATTGGACTCACCTAAGCACTATCCGAAATAGGATAAATAATTCCAGCATCCAGCCATTTTAAAATCTCCTTCTTAACTACTTCTTTCATTATTGGATTCAATCTCCTCTGCGGATCAACTTTTGATTTATGTTCTTCATCTAATAAAATTCTGTGCATACAAATCGAAGTACTGATTACATTAATATCTGCTAAAGTCCATCCAAAAGCCTTTTTGTATCTTTTTAAAATTTCCAACAATTTTTGTTCTTGATATTTGTTTAACTCCGAAGATACAATAACTGGTAGGGTAGATGATTCTCCTAAAAACATATACTTCAAATGATTAGGAAGAATTTTTATCTCAAGTTTAGAAGATTTTATTATAATGGAATTAGGCTTTTATTTCCACCTTCCATAGTGTGTAATACTTCAAATTTCTCTTGAATATACTTGTTGACCTCATTTTTGATGAGGTCTTCTCTTCCCTCTTTAGTGTTTAGGATCTAGCCTTAGGCTTTTCCTTTGACTATCTTAGAGGACTAGAATTGGGACCCATCCCTTAGAAATTTGAACCACTTCTTGCCTCCCCGCAAACCCCACAAGCTTGATTGTAGACCCCTAATCACCTGAGAGGTTGAAATCGAATGTGAAGGTTTAAAGGATGAGTTCCCTATAGGACTCTTTGGCCTTAGGACCACCTCAGGTGGCTCAGTGCAGTGAGGGTTGACTTACACACTCACTACACTCACACTCTACACTCTCACACACACAATCCAAATCCTAAAACCACACCCATACCCAACTTGACTCCTTGACTAATGTAGGTAATTCATATGGATGGACCTTAACCCCTAAGCCCCTAGTTAAGAGGGTTAGGAACAACATAGTGAATGCCTCAAATGAGTCCTCCCATGGCTCAAATAGGCTTAACATGGCTTCATGGCTCAATCAAAGTGATTCCATTCCACTCATATTTGATCAAACTTCATTATTCCAAAATTTCAATTTTTGACCCCGGGGACCCTACACCTATCAAACCTACCAAAAAAACTTGAAATTGCCTAAATCCTCCAAAATCTCCAAATCACCCAAAAGTCCTCAGAATCAATCCTAAACATTTTCCCCCCACTCAAATTAACCATCTCCAGCCAAAAATACCAAAATTTCTAGAAATACCCCCAATACCCTCCAAATTACCAAAATGCCCCTCTTAACCCAAAAATCCAAAAATTCAGAAAATTCCTAGAAAATTCCAGAAAATCCCAAATATTCCCAATTTAATTTTGTCTAACTACACCATGGGCCAATTTTGTCAATTTACCCCACTTTTACCAAAACCCCCAATTTAGCCCATTTTAAACCCAAATGAACCCAATGTCAAACCAAATCACCCCAATTGGTCTCAATTTTGGTCCAATTCAATTCTAAACTTCAATTCAATATCCCCAATATCAATTTAGACCAAATTCAAGCCCAATTTGATTGGCATTTGAATCCAATTTCATTTTAAAAGCTTAAGGCCCAATTTTGACCCATGACCTAAACCTAGCTCAAACCAACCCAATTCAATCCCAATTAACCCCAAACCTTTTCTAAATCTTCCCTAACATCTCCATAAACAACACACTAACATAATTTGCCCAAAATTTGGACCCAAACCTTACTCAAATTCAACCCAAACCCAAAATTCCTTAAATTGGCCTAAATTCACCATGAACCCAAATAGGCCCAAATCCCAAGATTGAACCTCAACCAAAGTTGAAAACTCTTCATAACATTCTCCTAAACATTTCTCAACATCAATTTTACATCAATTTCAACATCAGCCCAACCTTAGCCTAAGTTAGCCCAATTTGGCCCACCTTAGCCCCTTTACCAAATAAACCCAAATCCAACCCGATTCAATCCCAAATCACTCCAAATTTGTTTTAAATCACTCATGACATATCCTTAAACTAAACCCAACATTTATTTGGCATGGCCCTTTACAAATTTTTTGATCTAAAAGCCCATTTTGAAACATAAAAGCCCATTCCCTTAAACCATTTTAAAAGCCCACCTTTACCAAATTTTAAAAGCCCAAAGTCCATTCCCAAGCCCACATTAAACCTTTTCTTAATCATTCCTTTGATAATCCTATTTGACCAAAGTCTTAAACCATCATGAAATCAACCCATTTGTAGCATCATGACAAATCCCATCAATGGAATCCAAAGTTTTCAAAATTCCAAATAACCCTTTTCCATGCAAGTGAGCCAACCTTTTCCCCAGAGCCAGGAGCGAAGCCAAATGAAGTCATGGAGCCATGCATAAGCCATATGCAAGCCATGGGGAGCCCTTTCCACCTCACCATGCACTTTTGGCAAGGAGAGGGGAGCCTTTCCTAAGCCTTCACTAAACCCTTTTTAACCCCATTCATGATACACTTTAACCTAAATTGCCACCTTACCTTGGATGGAGACTTCACCACACATGTGAGGCTGACCCAAATGATCTCACATCAGCCCAAATCAAGCCTTGGTGAGTGAACCAAGCCAAAACCATGAATTGACCCAAATTGGACCAAAAATGCTCCTTACACCCATGCCATTTAAATCCTTGACTTTACACATGGCATAACCCAATTGATTGCACCAAGATCAAGCTCGATCATGTGAGTTTTTCTCAGCCAAAAAACCTTGATGAATGAACCAAGCCAACCCTCATGGCCACCCAAGCTCCACCATAACCTTCCTTATTTAAACCCCACCTCCATGACCAAGTGGAGGAGATGCAAAGATTACCTTGGGTAAACTCTGCCAAATTGTTCCCAAAGCTTCTCCAAGCACTCCTAAGGTCGATCCGATCATTTCCGATTGAGGCCTCACCTCTTGGACAAAGGTATCAAATTTTTTCTCCTCCAACCGAGCATGTTTTAATTTTCTGTAATTATTCACATGTTTTAAGTATATCATCACCATATAGATGTGTGTTACTCGATTAGAAGATCATTTTAAAAAAAATTCTTTCAATTTCGTTGAGAATCGAGGGAGATATCAAGGTTTGAAGTTGGACAGTTTTGGGTGAATAGAACTAGGGAGAGAAGCGGCGGCCGTCCGATCGGGCGTGTATCCGACGGACGGCTCGATGGAGTTGGACGGTAGCTGCATCCATGAACAGAACTACGCCAGCAAATCAGGGAGCGACACGTGGCGATTGAGCGGGAAAATGAAATATTTTATTTATTTTTGACCCTAAACTTCAAAAATACATAACTTTGTGTAGAAAAATCATAAAAATCAAATAAAAATACCCTCTTGCTCAGTGAATAGAGGAGAATAAGGTGGAAAAGAAATCAAGTAATTTCATTTAGTATTTTATTTTTAATGATTTATTTACTCTCTACATTATTTTAATTCTCCATGCATATAGGAAATTCACCATGGCATGAGACCATAGGGCTTTTGAAGCCTCTGAACTTGGAAACATTCCCTGAATTTTCCAAGGTCAGAGGCCATCCCTATGAGAAGTTATTGATTTTTCAAGTTCATGTTATTGTTTTGAGTATTTTAATTCCAATAATTAGGATGTTGATAAATAAATTCTAGGAAAATTTGGTGATGTTGTTTGTGACCAGAGGAACCTAGGAAAAATAATTTTTGAGCTAATTCACTTTGAACAACCCTAATTGGCCTAAACACCCAAAATTGAATTTTAATTAATTAGGGTTAACCACTCATCAAATTAACTTAAAAACAATTCTCCACTATCCTTTAGGGATAGGAGAGCACCACATAAAAATTTGAAAACAATTGGACTTGATTAACCCCACCAAATGGGTTGATTAAGCCTCTTAAGCAAAAATGGGTAAAATTAAACTTTAAAAATTTATAACTCACAAAATACTTTTCAAAAATTCACAAAAATGGTTTTGGAGCCTCTCTGATATTAGAGGAACTTAGGAAAATTAAAATTGTAATTTTCTAAAAAAGTTGCTTTTTATCATTATTTTAATATTTTTAATAATTAAAAAATAATAAAAATTATAAAAATATTAAAAATCACCAAAATGTCATATTTTGAATTCCAAACACTTAGGAACAAACCAAATATTTTTCTTAAATTCCTAGGATAAGATATTGAATTTTAAAGGCTTAATGTATTTTTTTAATATTAAAAAATGTATTTTCCAACTTTTTCACTAAAATAATTCTAATAAAACAAAGAAAAATCAAAAAATTATGAAAATTGGTTCTCTGGTTTCCCTGATATCAGAGAGATTTTTGAAAAATATAAAACTCATTTTTTAACCTTTATTTTATTTTTAAATTAATTAATACTTCAAAATTCAAAATAATTCTATTAAATAAACTATAATTCAAAAAATCACCAAATTTAGTCCAAATGGTCCTCTAGTCATTAGGAGTGCCCCATAATTTTCTTAAGAACAGAAAAATTCCCTTGGTCATCTTATTGAATTTTCCTTGGAAATCCCTATTTTCTACAAAAAATAATTATATAAATAAATTAAATACAGAAAAATCAAATTTTCTCCTCTAATGTCATAGTTGACATGTGAGTGAATCCACATAAAAATTTCAAATTCATTTAAGCTCAATTTAGTGAGTTATGGAATTATTAAGCTTGAAGGGCAAAATGGTAATTAAAATTTTAACCCTTAATTAAAACTTTAAGCTTAATAAAATGAGAGAGTAAAATATTTGATCCTAATCTGATTTGGAAGATTGAAATTTAAATAATTAAAGGATAGAAACCCATCAATCATTTTTAAGATTAATTAGAGTAAACCTTAACCAATCAATTAATTAAATTTGGAAGATTAATAAAAATTGAAATTATTAAAATAGGGATATTATTAGGAAGACATTTATTCTTTCATTTAAGAATCCCTAAATTAATCACCTCAATAATATTTAATTCCTAATTAAAATGATAATTCAAATTCAAAATTTAAAATACTAAAAGACTTAATCATTAAATTAAATTAAAATTAAAACATTTAAATTAAATCCTTCCAAAATTTCAATTAAATTAATACTTTAACAATTAAATTAAATCATCTTCAAAACATAAAAAAATAAAAATATTAAATTAAAATTAAATTAAAATTAAATTAAATTAAATTAAATTAAATTGAATTAAATTAAATTAAATTAAAACATATTAAATTAAATTAAATTAAATTAAATAAAAAAAATAAAATCAAATTAAAATAAAATTTAAATTAAATTAAAGTTAAAAATAAAATTAAATTAAATTAAATTAAATTAAATTAAATTAAATTAAATATAACATCACCTAGGACATAAAGAATTCAAAAATAAATCTAAAACAACTTGAACAACTATTCCGAACTTAAACCCATTAATTAAAATTAAATTAAATCACAAATCACTCAAACATCAATTTGCCCTCAAAAGCTCTTGTTGTCATAACTCCTAAACGGAGTATTAAGTGAAGTGTCACTTCACTTATAGGATATTCGAATGTCCTAGTTCAGCGAGCAAAAGAACAAAACTTAACTAAACTCCTGGATGATTAATTCACTTGTATAATTAAGTTCCCTTGGACTTAAAACAATCCTAGAGGTATTGAAAAGATGTTTAAGACTCGCCTTAAGCACTTCCTCAATATGATAGGATATTTATAAGAAAAATTGAACTTAATTGTTCTTTGATGAAGGAAATCGTCCTCAAACGAAAATACAAGAACCTAGACGTCATAGGAGATGACTAGCTATAGGATTAGGACTTTGGTAGACAACCAAAACTTTTCCCTTAGCTTTACCTAGGTACTTGTTGGAAAACTTAAATGCTCTAACATGTGTTTCAAGTGCAGCTTGGGATGACGGGAAGACCCTCCAGGTACGCTTTTATTTTATTGCAATTTACCTTCTCGCAATTTAATTAATCGCATTGCACTTTCTTTTCTTGCATGATAAACAACTGTTGCATGAAAACTAAAAACCTTTAGGGTAGTCCCTAAAACTGAAACCAAAACTAAATTAAAAATCACTGCAAGATAAAATTCACCACCACAACATTTCAAAATATAAAGCAACTCAAAATTTAATCACCAACAGAACAACAAAACTACAATTACAACTAAATTAAAACGTCTCGTTGAATGATCGGGAATACCTCGGATGATGTAACCCACGTGTTGCTAACGGGATTTCCACGGTCTAAATGAAAGTGTGGAACTCATTCGGTTGAGTTTAGCAAATTCATCTGGACTAAGTGAATTCGATGAAAATAACAGTGTCGGGATGAGGGAACCGTGGGATCTTAATCGGTTCTGTTTAACCAACTTTAAGATTTGTTTTAATTAATATATTAAAAACACTTGGATTTTAAGATTCTCTCTAAACCAAAACACTTCTCTCATCTCCTGATTTATGACTTCTAAAACTAAACCTTTGCAACAACAAGGAGCTCGGAGCATGGTGGGCAGCACGGCCATCGTCATCAGCAAAACCTGAGTCTACTTCAACAAAACTTTCTTAGAATAAAATAACCAAGCCATAGAATTTCGAGGTAGTTTGCCTAGTGCAACATAAATCCTCAACTTTCGTTAGACATTTGCATAATCATGTTATGCAAATTAAGCCCTAACCGGTCTTAGGACTCCGAGGTAGTTGTTTGGTACGACATAAACCCTCACATTTTTGAGGCTATTTGTATGATAATATCATACAAATATAAGTCCTAATTAATTAAAATTGGCAGGATCGAAACATTAAATAAACTCCCAAATTGAAGCCAAACAATAGGATAGTTTGGGAAGTTTCCAAGATTCTTCTTGGATCCTCAGCTTCTCCTACTTCTCTTCCTTTGGACTCTTAAAATAAATTGTTCCAAATTTGAGCTAACCCCTATTGAAATTTCCAAAATCCAATCCTTTGAAAACCTTAAACTTTGAAATTCTTGAGAGCAAAACCATTAATCATTATCGAGAGTTTTCTTGAGTGTCTTCGGACATTTAAGATGTAATTAACTATAGGGGCTTGCCCTTATAGGGAACTTTAAGAACCCGAGTAATATAAACCTCGCTTAATTCCTTTATATTAAGCGGGGGAACTTATCGGCTTATAAAATTGGTTCGCGGACCAAACAGATGTCACAAATCTTTTAGTTTATTTAATCGAGCCCCATCATCAAGCAGTGTGTCTATTCCTCGAGATAAATACACGGTTTGTGGTGCGGTGCTCGTTTATATAAACTATTCGAGATGTGAGATCGGTTTGATTTCATATCTTAAAATTTTCAAACTTAAAATTATTTTCAAAATCAAAATGCTACTTTCCAAATTATATACATATTTAAATTAAATTTAAAATCTAAAATTCGCCGACAATTTCTGTTAGGCGACCCCTTTTTAAAATACAACACATAACCTAAAAATATGCCGAAAACTTCTGGCGACTCCGCTAGGGACAAGTTCCTCTCTCCATTTTGATCAGATGGTTTTGCTTTCATAAATCGGTAGTGAGTCCATGCCCCTAGTGGACCAAACTTCCATTCTTCAGTTGGAATACCCCGTTCATTTCTGTCTTGAACGAGTATAGCCAACTCCTCTCGGATTTAGGAGCCACTATTTAGACACCCCTAAACGGAGAGGTTCTGAGATCCTTTTACCTCTTTTACGAGGTGGGGTGGACCCCCAATAGGTGTTAGTTTAGGAGCGGTCCTTCGAGTCGAGAAGTCCTGCATAAGACTTTCTCTTCTTTTCCAATTCTGAATCGATTCCTTACCTTCTCTATACCTTTGAACATTTCGTTCCTAATAAACAAACCCTCTAACTCTTTTAACAAATAACTCCTTTTTATAAATACATGAACAAAAATGTGTTCGGACTCTTTTCGATTCCTTTCTTTTCGTCCTGATGAGAAGAAGCATAACTTGGGACCGACAATCGGAATCTACCTTGCGGAAGATGTACGCCCCAAAGCCGATTTTCTCCTTCACCAATGGATCGGACTTCGCTGTTTACAAGGATGAGCTGCCCGACAATGGGATCATCCGGTTTGGGCAAGGATTCGAGAACAAAAATGTCAAGATCACTGACGTTACCCTTTTCACACTTACAGACAAAGTATCTGAAACTGAAAGACCTTTGATCGAATTCAACCTCAAGTCAACTCAAGAGTTCCCTCCCCTGCAAAGGGTTCCAGCTAAGAGGAATACCACTGTCCATAGGAGGACTGTAATCTCTACCCCCACTGGTCTAGTCATCTCTGCACCTACCCCAGCTTCCGCCAAACTGAAGGGGAAGGAAATTCAAATTTGTAACGAGCATGTTACCGTGGAGGGTACAGATCTCCGTGCGAGATCTTCTGTTTTCGAAATTTGGTCCAGCTCGAGGGTTTCACCCCTAACACGGACTCAGAGGAGAAACAGGAGTAGAAAGATTGCCAAAAATGCCAGAGCTGCTGAAGTCGCTTTCTTAGAAGAGATCCCTGAGTACACACCACTACTCGAGTACATACCATTGCACGAGTATACACCGCTTTTGGAAGGAAGTAGATTCCATCCCCTTTCCGCCGCAGCTCACGAGGAAAATGTCCGCGGGATTGCTTCTACATTACCTCGACCCGCATACTATAGCGACGGTCGAAGGAAAAGGGCTAGGGTTGCACCATTTGCCCGACTGCGCAGTCGTGATAGAGAAGTTAGCAAAGAAAGAGAAATGTCCTGTATCGGAGATTTTAAGAAGAATAGGGCGGGTGCCAGCCAAGTCCCGTCTTGGGCCGCGAGTAGAACCCGTTATCGCCACAGAAAAGCCGAATAAGAAGATGAAGGCTAGTCTACCTGTTGTTGTTTCAGGTTTACAGATCAGGGAGGATACCACCTTCCAGCATTCAGCCAGACGGTCCATCCGGTCCTGGGCCGTCTCGTCGCTAGAAGGATGGTATGGCGTCCTACTACCGGCGATTGAGACCGAAACAACGACACGAAAAGGAAAGTCTCGTTAGGAGACTCGAGTCCGAAGAGAGCGCCACTGCAATGAAGGAGGCTCCCATGAAGGAAACCCAACAACCATCGCATGATAACTGCGAAACCGCACGAAAAAGACCATTGGAGGACGCTATGGAAAAGCTAAGAACCGACATTCAATGATTAGCAAAACAAAGAGAAGAAAAGTTTGGAGATGAAGTGGACTCGTCGGAGTTCATGGATGATGAATATGTGGAGATCAACATGGTTGAGACACGAGAGTCGTCAGCTTCACAAGGTACCCCGGCAGCTGCGGAGAGAGATGAACCGGAAACATTAAGAGTACAAATTCGAGAAAAAGATGATACAATCTCTCAAATGGCAAAAAGGATGGAAGAGATGGCTGCAGCCCTAGCCACTCTTCAGAGTCAGGCTCAACCCCCAAGAGAAAAGCCTCCAAAAGTTATTCATATTTGTTGACCTCATTTTTGATGAGGTCTTCTCTTCTTCTCTTTAGTACTTAGGATCTAGCCTTAGGCTTTTCCTTTGACTACTTTAGAGGACTAGAATTGGAATCCACCATTTAGAAATTTAAACCACTTCTTAACTCCCTGCAAACTCCAC
This sequence comes from Papilionanthe hookeriana x Papilionanthe teres, assembly GCA_022702705.1. Classification (NCBI taxonomy): domain Eukaryota; kingdom Viridiplantae; phylum Streptophyta; class Magnoliopsida; order Asparagales; family Orchidaceae; genus Papilionanthe; species Papilionanthe hookeriana x Papilionanthe teres. The sequence goes on along the minus strand of CM040424.1, from coordinate 110,088,597 downwards.
AAACTTGACTGTAGACCCCTAATCACCTAGAGGGTTGAAATCAAGTGTGGAAGTTTAAAGGATGAGTTCCTATAGGACTCTTTGGCCTTAGGACTGCCCTGGGTGGCCTGGTCTGATGAAGGGGCTGACTTACACACACACTACACTCATACACTACACTTCCATACACCTCCTAAAACCACACCCATACCCGACTTGACCTCCTGACTCATGTAGATGATTCACATGGATGGTCCTTAACCCCTAAGCCCTTGGCTAAGAGGGTTAGGAACAACATAGTGAATGCCTCAAATGAGTCCCTTTCATGGCTCATGTGGGCTTGATGTGGCTTCATGGCTCAACCAAAATGATTTTATTCCACTTATATTCACCCAATCTTCAATTTTCCAAATTTTCAATTTTTGACCCCCGGGACCATACACCCGCTTAGCCTACCCAAAACCCTTGAAATTACCCAAATTTTCCAAAAATCTCCAAATCACCCAAAATTCCTCAAAACCAATCCCAAACATTTCCACATCACTCAAATTGATCATCCATAACCAAAAATACCAAAAATTCCAAAAATACCTCCCAATATCCTCCAAATACCCAAAATACCCCTCTTAGCCAAAAAATCCAAAAATTCAGAAAATTCCCAGAAAATTCCAGAAAATCCCAAATATTCCCAATTTCATTTTGTTCAACTACACCATGGGCCAATTTTGTCAATTTACCCCACTTTTATCAAAACCCCCAATTTAGCTCATTCTTAACCCAAGTGAACCCAATGTCAAACTAAACCTACCCAATTGACCCCAAATTCTGGTCCAATTCAATTCTAAACTTCAATTTAACATCCCCAACACCAATCTAGACCAGATCCAAGCTCAATTTGATTGACATTTGGATCCAATTTCACTTTTGGCCTTAGAGCCCAATTTGGACCCATGACCCAAACTTAGCCCAAACTCACCCAATTCAACTCCAATTAACCCCAAATCTTTTCTAAACCTTCCTTAACATCCCCACAAACAAAACACTAACATGATTTGCCCAAAATTTAGACCCAAACCCCACTCAAATTCAACCCAAAATCAAAAAGCCCAATTTTGACCTAAACCTAAACCTAGCCCAAATAAGCCCAAACCCCAAAATCAAAGCCCAACCAAAGTCAAAACCTCTTTAAAACACTCCCATAAACATTTCCCAACATTAATTTTACATCAATTTCAACTCTAGCCCAACTTTGGCCCATGGTAGTTCATTTTGGCCCACCTTAGCCTCTTTACCAAAAAGGCCATATCCAACCCAATTCAAACCCAAATCACCTCAAATTTGTTTCAAACCACTCATGACACATCCCTAAACCAAACTCAACAATTATTTGGCCCAAGCCTTTACCAAAATTTCATCCCAAAATCCATTTTAAAATTCAAAAGCCCACTTTCCTAAACCATTTTAAAAGCCCATCTAAAACCATTTCAATGAGCCCAAATTCATCCAAAGCCCACATGGCACTTCCCCTCATCATCCATTTAATCAAAATTGTCCCTAAGTTCCAAAGTCATCAATTAAACCATTCCAAATCAAGCCACATGTCAAATTATCTCCTAAATGTCAAATATTTCTAAAACCCTTTTCATGAAACAAGTCAACCTTTTCCCAAGCCGAATGGAGCCATGAACAAGCCATTCTCAAGCCACATGAAGCCATGAGGGCTTTGACTTGTCATTAGTCCATTTATGGCAAGAAGAGGGGGTCCTTTCCTAATCCTTCTTAAACCCTTTTTTACCTTAAGCATGTCACACACTAAACCATGCTTAGCCACCTCACCATGGATGGAGACTTCACCATTCCATGGCAGTCGACCCAAGTGACTCTTTTCAGCCCAAAACCGGACCTTGGGTGGTGCACCTAGCCCAAAAGGATGGGTTGACCCAAACCTAGCCAAAATGGCCTCTTCCCCATTCCATTCCAAGCCATCTCCTTTACACATGGCAAGGCCCGATCGCTTGCACAAACACCGGCCCAGACCCACTGACCACGAGGGTGACCCTTGCCTGCCGGCCAGCCACCCCGGTCGCGGGAAAACACCATGGCCGAGAGCTCACATGTGAGCCGACTTTGGAATTCTCACTCGCCGAGCTGCCCCATCCCCGGTGGCCATTGTGGTCGTTCTTCACATGCCGAGAGCGGTCGATCCCGGCCCTCAACACCCCCTGGGAGAGCCTCCAGCCATGCCTATTTAAACCCCTCACTCTCTCGACCATGACAGGTGCTGAACTAAACCTTAAGGAAACTCTGCCAAAATCATTCCAGATCACTCTATACACATAGAGCATTTGATCCCCACTGAATTCCAGCCCCAATTCCTCCAGTCGAGCTCGATTTTGAGCTCGAACTTTCACCCAAAAACCGGGACATCTCCTCGCGGTGAGCCAATTCCCAAATTGATTGGTCCTACACCTTCACTCGGACCAAGAGAAGAAGTTTCCCACCGAAAGCCCCATCTCCAGAGCCACCCGGTTGCTCCGGACCTCCAAGCTTTGTGATCGGGCGTGGTCGAAGTCCAACCTAGACAATTCACTGAGACCGGGAGACTTCATGCGGAGCTTGCTTAGGATCCAATCGAAGGTGCAACAACTCTCGGATCGAAGCTTCACTTCTCCGAGCAAAGGTATGAACTCATTCTTCTTCCCGAGCTTACGGAGATTCTCCATTTCATTTGAATAAATTTTAATGCATGTTTACCGTATGGATGTGTTCGTCTCTTCGAGACGAATCCATGAAGCATAAGAACACGAAAATCCATTGAGAATTGAGTGAGAAATTAGGGTTAGAAGGTTGACGGTCACGGGTGCACACCAGTCGTAGACGATGACCAGGAGCCGTCGGATCGCGCGTGTATCGAGCGGACGGTTCAGATCGCGCCGGATGAGGAGACGGAACGATACAGCGGGCCCCGGGACGGCTGACTCAGATGGCGGCGCCCAATCCCAGCGCGACACGTAGCCCTTCGGAGCTGCCGATGTTTCGCTGGCGCCACGTGGATAAGTAGATAAATAGGGTATTTAATGTATTTATTAAATATCAGAAACTTTAAGAATTCATAACTTTGTGTAGGAAAATCAGAAAAATAAAATAAAAATACCCTCTTGCTCAGTGAATAGAGGAGAATAATGTAGAAAAGAAATCATTTAATTTCATCAAGTATTTTATTTTTTATAATTTATTTACTCTCTGCATACATTTAATTCTCCATGCATGAATACAATTCACCATGGCATGAGACCATAGGGCTTTTGAAGCCTCTGAATTTGGGAACATTCTCTGAATTTTCCAAAGTCAGAGGTCATCCTATGAAAAGTTATTTATTTTTCAAATGCATGTTGTTGTTTTGAGTATTTTAATTCCAAAAATTAGCATGTTGTGAAATAAATTCTAGGAAAATTTGGTGATGTTCCTTATGACCAGAGAACCCTAGGAAAAATAGGACTTGGATTAATTCACTTAAGATAACCCTAATTGGCTTAAACATCCAAAATAGACCCCTAATTAATTAGAGTTAACCACACATCAAATTGACTTGAAATCAATTCTCCACTGACCTTTAGGATCAGAGGAACCCACCATAAAAATTTGAAGTCAATTGAACTTGGTTTGCCTACTAAATGGGTTGATTAAGCCATTTAGTCATTTTAAACTTTAAAAATTCATAACTTTCAAAATACCTTTCAAAAATTCACCAAATTGGTTTTGGAGCCTCTATGGTATCAGGGGAATTTAAGAAAATTAAAATTTTAATTTTCTAAAAAAGTTGATTTTTAATATTATTTTAATATTTTTTTAATTAAAAAAAATAATAAAAATCACAAAAATAATAAAATTCACCAAAATGTCACATTTTGAATTTTAATCACTTAGGAACAAACCCCATATTTTTCTTAGGCCTATTTGGTGAGATATTAATTTTTAAAGCTCTAGGGTAATTTTAAAATTAAAAAAATGTATTTTCTAGCATTTTCACTAAAATAATTATAATAAATCACAGAAAAATCAAAAAATTGCAAAATTTGCTTCTATGATTTCCTTGATATTAGAGAGATTTTTGAAAAATATAAAATTCATTTTTCAACATTTATTTTATTTTTAAATTAATTAATACTCCAGAACGTAAAATAATTCTAATAAATAAAATATAATTCAAAAAATCACAAAATTTGGTCCAAGTGGTCCTCTGGTCATTAGGAATGTCCCCTAATTTTCTTAAGGACAGAAACTTTCCCTTGGTCATGTTATTAAATTTTCCTTGGAAATCTCTATTTTCTACCAAAAATAATTATATAAATAAATTAAATACAGAAAAATCACATTTTCTCCTCTCATGTCTTTATTGACACATAAGTGAAGTCACATAAAAATTTCAAGTTCATTTGAGTTCAATTTAGTGAGTTATGAAATTATTAAGCTTAAAGGGTAAAGTGGTAATTAAATTTCTTTTAATCCTTAATTAAAACTTTAGGTTTAATAAAAAAATTAACAAGTAAAATATTTGATCCTAATCTGATTTGGATGATTGAAATTTAATAATTGAAGGGTAGAAACCCATCAAGCAATTTAAAATGATTAAACTTTAATTAAATAATTGATTAAATTTGGAAGAATAATAAAATTGGAATTATTAAAATAGGGATATTATTAGGAAGAGATTTATTCTTTAATTTAAAAAATCCCTAAATTAATCATTTCATTAATGTTTAATTCCTAATTAAAATGATAATTCAAATTTGAAATATTAAAAGACTTAATCATTAAACTAAAATTAAATAATTGAACTCTTTAATTAAAATTAAAATGAATTAAATTAAATTAAATTAAAAATTAAATTAAATCAAATTAAATTAAATTAAATTAAATTAAAAATTAAATTAAATTAAAAAATAAATTAAATTAAATTAAATTAAATTAAAAAAAAATTAAATTAAATTAAAAATTAAATTAAATTAAATTAAATTAAATTAAAAATTAAATTAAATTGAATTAAATTAAATTAAATTAAATTAAATTAAAAATTAAATTAAATTAAAAATTAAATTAAATTAAATAAATTAAATCAAATTAAATTAAATTAAATCAAATTAAATAAAAATTAATTAATTAAATTAAATCAAATTAATTCAATGTAACATCAAATCAAACTAAATTGAATTAAATTGAATTAAATTAAATTAAATTAAATTGAATTAAGTTGAATTAAATAACATCACCTAAGACATAAAGAAATAAGCCTAAAATAACTTGAACAACTATTCCAAATTTAAACCCTTCAATTGAAATTAAGCTAAATCACAAACCATTTGAACACCAATTTACCCTCAAAAGCTTTAGTTATCATAACTCCTAAACGGAATATTAAATGAAATGTTACTTCACTTATAGGACATTCAAATATCCTAGTTCACTGAGCAAGTTAACAAAACTTGAAAACCTCGGACGATTGATTCATTTACATAATTAAATTCATTTGGACTTAAAACAATCCTAGAAACATTGAAAAGATGTTTAAGATTCTTCTTAAGCACTTCCTCAATATGATAGGATATTTATAAGAACAATTGAACTTAATTGTTCTTTGATGAAGAAAATCGTCTTCAAACCAAGAACACAAGGAACTTAGACGTCATAGGAAATGACTAGATTATAGGATTAGGAATTTGGTAGAAAACCATAACCCTTACCTTAGCTTTACCTAGGAACTTGCTTAAATATTCTAATCGTGTTTTAAGTGCGACTGGGATGACGGGAAGACCCTCCGGGTACGCTTTTATTTTATTGCGATTTACTTTACGGTAATTTATTTCATCGCATCGCACTTATTTTTCTTGCATGATAAACAACAGTTGCATGAAAACCCACACCTTTAGGACGAAACCAAAACTCGAAACCCATAACTAAATTAAAAGATACTACAAGATAAAATTCACCTCCACAACATTTCAAAATATAAGACAACTCAAAATTTAATCACAAACGAACACAAAACTACAACTAAATTAAAACGTCCCGTTGGATGATCGGGAATACCTCGTATGATGTAACCTACGTGTTGCTAACGGGATTTCCACGGTCTAAATGAAAGTGTGGAACTCATTCGATTGAGTTTAGCAAATTCATTTAGACTAAGTGAATCCGATAAAAATAATGATGCCGGAAGGATGGAACCGTGGGATCTTAACCGGTGTTGTTATAATCAACTTTAAGATTTGTTTTAATTAAAACACAAAAAACACTTGGAAATTAAGACTCCTCTAAACCAAAACACTTTTCTCATCCCCTGATTTATGATTTCTAAAACTAAACTCCTGCAACAACAAGGAGCTCGGAGTATGGTGGGCAGCACGGCCATCGTCATCAAGAAAATCTGAGTCTACTTCAGCAAAACTTTCCTTAGAACTAAATAACCAAGCCATAGGACTTCGAGGTAGTTTGCCTAGGGCAACATAAATCCCCAACTCTTCGTTAGGCATTTGCATGATCATATCATGTAAATTAAGCCCTAACCAGTCTTAGGATTCCGAGGTAGTCGTCCGATACGACATAAACCCTCATATCTTCCAGGCTATTTGTATGATTCTATCATATAAATATAAGCCCTAATTAACTAAAATTGGCAAGATTAAAACATTAAATAAACATTAGAACTTTCCTAAATCCAAGCCAAACAATAGGATAGTCGGGAGATTATCGAAGTTCACTTCGAATCCGTAATTTCTCCTACTTTTCTTCCTTTGAATTCCCAAAATAAAATGTTCCAAACTTGATCCATTCCCTATTGAGATTCAAAAAAATTCAATTCTTTGAAAACTTAAACTTTGAAATTCTTGAGAGCGAGTTATTGATTATTATCGAGAGTTTTCTTAGGTGATTCCCGTCACTTAAGATGTAATTAACTATAGGGGCTTGCCCTTATAGGGAATTTTAAAGAACCCGAGTAATATAAACCCTGTTTAATGTTCTCATATTAAGCGAGGGAATTTGTCGGCTTATAAAATTGGTTCGCGGACCAAACGGATGTCACAAATCTCATAGTTTATTTAATCGAGCCCCATCATCAAGCAGTGTGTCTATTCTTCGAGATAGATACACGGTTTGTGGTGTGGTGCTCGTTTATATAAACTATTTGGGATGTGAGATCGGTTTGATTTCATATCTTAAAACTTTTAAACTTAAAATTATTTTCAAAATTAAATGTTATCTTTTAAACTATATACTTAAATTAAATTTAAAATATAAAAAATTCGCCGACAATTTCTGTAGGCGACCCCCTTTTCAAAATAAAACACATAACCTAAAAATATGCCGACAATATTACAGACAGAGGAAAAGAGATTACATCCGTTAACGGAGACGATCAGCCGAAGAAAGATTATACCCAGAATATGATTCCAGAGAAGGACATCAAGAACATGGTGGAACAGCAGATGCGAGAAGCCTTAGCACAGTCTAAGAGCGGAGCATCTATTCAGACAGGTAGACCTTACCCCGAAGAATTTGATGCAGTGCAATACCCAAAAGGCTTCGTACCACCTCTGTTCAAGACTTTCGATGGTACCGGAAACCCTCGACAGCATGTTGCACATTTTCGTGCTAGTTGTTGCAATGCCGGTGGGAGTGACGTCTTACTCTTCCGACAATTCGTCAGCAGCCTGTCAGGGATCGCCTTCGATTGGTACGCAGAGTTACCGAACAGTTCGATAAAGACATTTTCGGAATTGGAAAACCTCTTCGTGAAACGGTTTGCCGTAGCTCAGGACCATATCACCATCGGTGACTTAGTGGTGGAGAAACAGAAACCGAACGAAACTTTAGTGGACTACATACTTCGATGGAGAAATCTAAGCATGAAGTGTGAGCCACAACTACAAGAGCAGCATGCAGTCGGTATCTTGCTTAAAAGCATTCACGGCCCGATAGCACTTCTCCTTAAGGGATTTACAATTAAGACTTTCGAGAAGTTGTTAAGCAAGGCCGAAAGCTTGCAAGAGGAAGCAAAGCAATTAAGTTTCGTCGACAAAACAGACAAACAGAAGCCTGTGAAGGCATTTGAAAAGAAATCCGGGATCGTCGCGGCGGTCGATAAGGGCAAGCAGCCAATGCAAATACAGCCGCAGCAGCCGTAGCCCAGCTATCAACAACCTCAGCAGAACTACCAACAACCTCAACCCGGTTATCAGTCAACTCAACAATATGAGTAACCGCCTCGCCCACAGCGCACGTTAAAGGAGCTTATAAACGAGAGTATCCATTCGAGAATGAGGCATCGCCAAAGATGTTCCGCGAGTTTGATGAAGACTTCGATTTTCGACCGCCAAAACCCGGGAATCCGGAAGAAGTCAACAAGAAAGACCATCCCAACTACCGCCCTTACCACCAGCATGCTTGGACATAAGATAGAGGATTGCATCACCTTCAAAAGTTGGCTTGACAACAATCTCCGAAAGGGGAACATAACGATCCCAAAGGAATACATGAAAGAACCCCGAAAGGAGGTTCCGTCGATGTTATTTCAACGGATCCCATTGTTTCGATAGACCCTTACACGACCGATGATGGATGGAGTACGCGTGGACGAAGTCATCGAAGAAAATTTTGGATCGCATCCAAACCGCTTCGGCGCATGCTTCGACTCGGAGTTTGAAGCACCGTCGAGCCGGCGCTATCACTTGCAATTGAAGAACCGCCCCAGGAAGAAAAGATCATAGAAAAGAAGGAGATCGTAGAAGAAGAAAGGACCGAGGCTCCTAAGGCTAGACTAGGGGCTGCTTATCCTAGGATGGTTGTTTCCGATTCGGGGGAAAAATTCCTCGAACCTCTGACTCTGTATGATTATTTGCTCGCTCCGGCGGGATCTTATAATGATAAGAGTTATGGCGTTGGCTACGTTTTGACTGTTTCTAACGATTACGTAACTAACGACAACCAATCTAATCCGGATCTCGATTCCGATACCAATAACAATTCTCAAATCATACACGACCTCGACAATCACGATGACAGAGAAGACATTCACCAAGAAGGCTACGAAAGTTCAACAAGCAATAAATCTATTTGTGAATTCCAAGGAACTCCAATCACAATAGAGTTAGAGCTTTCAGATTCCGAAGCGACTCCGGAAGAACTCGTCATGCCGATTCAAAAGGAGACACTGTAAACTCGGTACCGGATTCGAAGAAATCATAGAAGTCAACTTAAGGAGCGGAAAGGTTCTACCTGCGAGAATGGGTCCAAAAGACAAAGGAAAGCGGGTGGTTGTTCGGGAAGAATCAACCCCGACGGAAGAATTGCCCATTCGGGAAGAAGCCGAGACACATGGTAACAAAGTGGACTATAACGTGCTAGCCCATCTTAGGAAACTACCAGCCAAGCCGAGCATCTATGACGCTCTCATCTTATCAAAAGAGATGAGGGAAGCTCGATCGAGGCCTTACTTGATCCGGAGATTTTTAGCTCGGATGGCCGGAGATTCCTTAGACGAGGTTTGCTCGTTAAAGGAACAACCGAGGTGTTACCTTCACGGACGAGTGATCTACTACTTGGGACGGCCGATCACAACCGACCGTTGTACATTTCGAGTCACGATCGGAAAGTTTACGCTCTCCAGAGTATTGGTGGATCCAGGAGCATCAATCAACATAATGAACCTTCGGACGCTAGCATACTTGGAAATTGATGCTCGCGAGCTTGAAGTGGACAAGATGTTACTAAGAGGATTCAACCAGAAAGGAGAAAGAGCCCTTGGATCAATAACACTGTTGATGAAGACCGGTGACTTAGCAAAGACAACCGCAAAATTCCACATAATTGACTCTGAGACATCGTTCAACGCTCTACTTGGCCGACCGTGAATCCATGAAAACCGGATGGTACCATCGTCTCGCATCGGTGCATAAAATACTACGAAGGAGGAGAACGAGTACATTAAAGGTGATTTGCAACCTTTCTCCGTACATGAGATTGGAATCCATGAAGATGCGGCTTATTACGCACCTCCGAAGAAAACAATCTTCTCCGAAACACCGTGCCAGAATGAAGCAAAAGAAATTCGAGACAATGAAGAACATCGAAGTTCTAGTCCAACGATCACTCACCACTCCCTTACGTCGAGATGGTGAAGGTTTCTCCAGAACTCGCATCCGAGGTCGAGGCCGGGGACGAGGTCGTGGAAGAGACACTGGGACAGTTGGACAGAAAAAGCCGATGATCAACGTTGATTGGGAAGACAGCTCTGAGGAAGAAGAAGAAATCAAGAAAGAAGCGAGCTACAATAAACCGAAGAAACCACAATTCAAGATTTCTCTCGAAGATGAGAAGAACGAAGAATACAAATCGATGTACGAGAAGATTAATCACTATGTACACACTATGACCACGACCCCGATCCAATCTAATAAGATCGAGGGTATGGTGGTCAAAGAAGTACATAGCGGCGGTGCGAAAGCCGATCGGATTCTACCGTGGCACTTCTTCTTCCAATACTAAAAACAATGTACAATTTGAAGATGTCACTTCTTCTGAATTAATGGAATTACCTTTTGAGTGGTACTCTCCCTGTGTTCAAAATTTAATTCAGCGTGGTGTCTTACCTCGATAATGGACAAAAGGCCGATCACAACACTTCGAAAAATTATGGAATAATGCCGGTCGGCCTCCCAATTCAAAACATGGTCTCGGATTCGGCACTGTAGGTTCAGTTGACGATACAAAATTTTGTTTGGTTGTCACTTGCAAACCTAATGAAGACTGCTTGGAAACTACAGAAGAGCTTGAAGATCTGCAAATTGGAGACGCTCCACCAGAGTTCGAAGAAGAAATCAAATCTACTGATAGATGAGTTAATGGAAGTTAACTTAGGTACTAGCGAAAAGCTCAGACCAACCTTTGTTAGCTCCTTACTCGATAAAGAAGATTCCGAGGAAATGATCAAGCTATTAATGGAATTCGAGGACTATTTTGCTTGGAGTTACGACGAAATGCCGGGATTAGCTCCGAAGTCGCGGTTCACGAGCTAGGAGTGAATCCTACTTCTATTCCGATCGAACAAGCTTCCAGAAGAATGCGTTTGGAAATTGAACAACAAGTAATAGCCGAAGTTAAGAAGCTAATCGACGCTAAATTTGTCCGTGAAGAACAATATCCTACTTGGCTAGCCAATGTGGTACCAGTCAGGAAGAAGAATGGTCAGATCAGAATCTGCGTGGATTTCAGAGACTTGAACAAAGCATGTCCGAAGGATGAATTTTCACTACCAATTCCAGAGTTAATGATCGACATCGCTTCGACACATGAAATATTCTCTTTCGTGGATGGATCTTCAGGATACAACCAGATAAAGATGGCACCAGAAGACGAAAAGCTCACGGCATTCAAAACACCAATCGGAGTGTATTGCTACACAGTAATGCCATTCGGACTAAAGAACGCAGGAGCAACATATCAAAGAGCAATGACAAAGATTTTCGATGATCTCATTCACAACCAAATCGAGTGCTACATGGATGATGTGGTCATCAAAAGCAAACTGAATGAAGATCACCTGTATGATTTGAGAATTGTCTTCGAGCGACTAAGGCAATACAACCTTAAGATGAATCCCTTAAAATGCGCCTTCGGTGTTACCTCCGAGAAATTCTTAGGATTTGTTGTCCGACATCACGAAATTGAAATTGATCCGGAAAAGATTAAAGCTATCTTAGAGATGCCGCCTCCCAAAACCTTAAAATAGCTACGATCCTTTCAAGGGAAGGCGGCATATCTTCGACGCTTTATTTCGAACTTGTCAGGTAGGTGTCAGCCCTTCTCGGCATTAGTTAAAAAGGACGCCAAATTCGTTTGGGAAGAGAAATGCCAACGGGCCTTCGAGGACATTAAGCAATACTTAATGACACCTCCTGTCTTAGCGGCCCGGTCTCGGGTAGGCCGTTGATACTTTATACCACGGCTCTGAGACGACTCCTTGGAGCCTCGCTGCCTGGGTCGATGATGAGGGAAAAGAAAATGCTATCTACTACTTAAGCCGTCATTTGATTCCGATGGAAGTAAAGTATCCTCCGATTGAGAAGCATTGTTTGGCCACGATCTTTGCCGCACGAAACTCGGGCATTACATGCTCTCTCATAAGGTCGACCTTATCTCGAAAGTTAATCCGTTGCAATATTTGATGACCCGTCCAACACTTTCGCGTAGACTTGCCGGGTGGTCGATGATACTATGTGCAATTCGACATAACTTTCGTTCCTCTTCGAGCCGTAAAGGGACAAGTGCTAGGCGACTTCCTTGCGGCACACCCTTTACTCGGCGGATTCGCCTCTCGACGACGATTTACCGGACGAACGGATAATGAGCCTAGAAGACACCGATGATCGATGTTGGGAACTATACTTCGACGGAGCATCCTCGGCACGGAAAGACAAAGAACTTCGAACGATAGTGCCGGTGAAGCGGGAATCGGACTAATCTTTATAACACCGGAGCGTGGGATGTTAAGATACTCCTACCACTTAACGAGTCGTGCACGAACAACGAGGCGAGATATGAAGCTCGCATAACAGGACTAGAACTGACCATTCAAATGGGAATAACGGATATCAACATCTACGGAGATTCTCAGTTGATCATTCAACAGGTCGTCGGACAATACAGAATTTTAAAGCCAAGACTCGAGCAATACTTTCAATATGCCATGAAACTGTTGGAACAAATTCCGAATGTAACAATCTACAAGATCTCCAGAAGAGAAAATGCTCTCGCAGATGCGCTAGCTCGCCTTGCCAAAGAATTTGCCTGCTCACAAGATGAGTCAGTTGAAGTGTTAGTTCAAGGATGATAGGTCCTATCACAGCTCGACATGGATATGATACAGAAATCAGAAAAGACAGAGGAATCAGTTGCAGCAGTGACGGAAAACACAGAAGATTGGTGTCAACCGTTAATAGAATACACCGCAAACGGGGAAATTACCGAGACGATAAGTCATTAGCACATCAAATCGAAAAGAGCTCTGTCTTACGCATTAATAAACAGTACATTATACAGAAGGTCTTTTGATCAAATGTGGTTAAGATGCCTGAACGGGTCCGAGGCTCGTGAAATTGTCAAAGAAATGCATTCAGGACTTTGTGGCGCTCATCAGTCGGGTCCGAAAATGAAAATGAAAATTAAAAGACTAGGGTATTACAACCCTCAATGATGACTGATTGCATGAAGATTGCCAAAAGTTGTCAGCAGTGCCAAGTGCACGGAGTGGTTCTACACCAACCTCCAAACGTGCTACATCCGACAATTGCGTCGTGGCCATTTGAGTGTTGGGGCACAGACATAGTGGGTCCGATAGAACCACCTTCTTCAAGAGGATATCGCTTCATCCTTGCGGCTACGGACTACTTTTCTAAATGGGCAGAAGCAGTTCCACTCAGAGAAGTAAAGGCACACCACGTGCTACAGTTTTTCATAAATCAAGTCGTTTACTGTTTCGGAGTACCGCGCAAAATCATTTCAGATAATGGGTCCGCATTCAGAAGTACAAAGATCAATAATTTTGTTAGAAGACATGGAATCGATTGGCGATACTCAACAATCTACTACCCAAGAGAAAACGGCTTGGCCGAGGCTTTTAATAAAACTCTCGTTCAAATTTTAAAGAAAACTTTGGACGGCAACAAGAGAAATTGGCACGAGAAGTTGTTAGAAGCCTTATGGGCCTACAGGACGACTTTCAGGACTCCTACTCAGTCTAGGCCTTACACTTTAGTGTACGGGTCCGAGACCGTTTTACCTTTGGAAGTCCAGCTTCCATCACTCAGGATTGCAGTTGCAAATAAAATTACTACAGAAGAAAATGCCAGATTACGACTGGAAGAACTGGAAAACTTGGAAGGAAAAGGACTTGCATCGCAGAATTTGGAACTGTACCAAGCTAAGATGACCCAGGCCCATGATAAACTGGTCCGCCCGAGAACTTTCAAGGTTGGTGACTTAGTTCTTGTTCTCAGAAGACCTATTCTTGCACATCGCAAGATAGGAGGCAAATTTGAACCGACTTGGGAAGGGCCGTTTGTGGTCGAGGCGATCTACTCGGGAGGCTCCTACCAACTTGTGAATTGCCGAGGAGAACGACAAATGCTTCCAATCGATGGACGATATTTGAAGAAGTATTACGCAACTCGATGTTGCGAAGGGTGGCCTCTAAAATAGATCCTTATCCCTAGAAACACGGGTGAAGCAATCACTTTGTGGTCGGGTCCGAACCCAAAAACATAAAAATGGATAAAATAAAATATGTGCTAAAAATAAAATATGTGAAATCATAATAATAAAGTTTTACCCTTCCTTTCAAATCAAATCTTTTCCTGATCTTTCTTTATCTTTTCCTATTTTCCTTAAAAATTAAAATTGGAATAAGTGAATAAGAATCTTCGGTGATAAATACTTTCTTAATGTTCTTGTTCTTAGTACGCCCTCGATCCTTTCCTTGTTTTCTTCGCGGGGAAATGTCGAACGGGCGGTTGGTCCTAAACTTTAAAAATGGCGTGAGTCTCGCACTCGATGAAAAGAGGGTGAAGGATGGAGCAGATGAAAGAAATTGATTCGACTTCACACCGACCGACTTACGAGTATGAAGAAAATGATTGGGTCCCGAGTGGACCGAGAGGAGCTTCATAGCCAGACAGTAATGAAGATGGGTGGCCCAAGCCACCAATCCAGCAAAAAGAAAAGAAATACAAACATTGAAGAAAGCAAGAAAATCAAGTCAGTAGTTGCCACGACAGAGGGCAGGCTCGTCAGCGCCGCGCCCACAGAAATTCAGGAAGTAAGGAGAGCTACGCTCACAGCTACTCAAAGAAGGAATAAGAATCGCCGTATTCTCAAGATGTTGACTAAACTTGCAGCAGATCAACACGAAGAAACAGCCACCTACGCAGGCACACACATTTCAAAGATACAGGTTCATCAGGAACCTGGAAAGAGAAAACAAGATCCGAGAACAACAGAAAGGATAAGGGAAACTCTGAGAAGATCAGAGGCAGAGAGATCGCCTCGACGTCAGATAGAGATACCGTATCTGAAGAACCTTGTTGCTGAAGCAACCCCGGAGGATGTCCCGACGGAGACAATCCCCGAGGAGCCAAGGTATGCGAGGAGAACGTGACGGGATTGAGCCATACATCCCGCAATACGTTACTAGGCCTCGTCACTTGCGGATCATCCCGAGAATATGAACTAGAAAGAATGCAAAATGTTGAGAAGAAGACTTTCGAATACTTTGAAAGGATTAGAGGCGGAAGAATCAACATTTTGGAAGGCCTCGAGTTACACACGGGTGTATTCTCGGAGTACGAGCAACAACGGATTGTGGATTGCATTCTAGAACTTCGGAAGATGGGTCGAGCGGGCCGTCCGAGAGAAAAGACTTATTCGGAACCCCGGAAATGGATGCCGGGGAAAGGAAGAGTCACAATACAATGCGGATGTTGCTATAACTTCGCAGAGGACAGAAAAGGAAATCCACCAGGGATACTCCGTCACGGTGAGGTGGATCCAATGCCGAGAATAATTAAAAGAATGGTGAAAAGAATGATAACGTGGAGGGTACTGCCAGCAGACTGCATACCTAACAGTTGCATCATCAACATTTATCAAAAGGGCGACTGCATACCTCCACACATAGACCACCACGACTTCTTCAGTCCTTTCTGCACAGTTTCGTTCATCAACCAATGCAATATCATGTTCGGATCTAACCTCCGGATAGCAGGCCCGGGTAAGTTCCGAGGGCCGGTGGAGATACCACTTCCGGTAGGTTCCATCATGATATTACAAGGAAATGGAGTGGACGTCGCAAAGCATTGCATACGGGAGTACCGAGTGGAGCGGATCTCCGTCACTTTTAGAAGGATGGACGACAGAAAGGCACCATACCACTTCCAGCCAGATCCAGAATTGGAGAATCTCCAGCCCTACGAGCTGTGAGTTACATGGGAAATAGCACACCTCCAATGCACATCCATGCGGCAATCCTGCCAAGGATGGCTTGGAAGGTGATGTTATTGACTGTGTATCTCATTATTCAGACATGGATTTGACAGACACTTTTTGGATGGATCAACAAGAATCATACATAGTCTGTTTTGAGTCATGGATTGTATGAGAAATATTTCAGATCGAGTTGTATGATGTATCTTCAACAAGATTGGAATGAAAGTGACCATGTCACATTTTGCCTTCACCTCTTTTTGTGCAAATTGACTGGGAAACGCCATTAAAGTTAAATGAACTTCGAACAAAGAACAAAAAAGAAAAAAATAATAAATAAGAACTCTCTTCCATAAAAATCCAAACATTAAAAAGAATTTCAAATCCACATGAACACCAAATAAACAATAAAAAAAAACAAAAAAAAGGGATAGTTAAAGAACAAACAAAACAAACCTAAAGCTCAAATTGAATTCCAGTTTACGTCCATCTTTTCAAATCCTCCAATCCTTTTTCAAATCAAGATCTATTCCGGACCTCCTCTGAAACCCTCTCTCAGGATGATTTCGGAATCACGTGGAATCTTCAATTTGATTCGGATGGCATGGGTTCGTACCCTTCGCCAAGTAATCAGACTTGGATATGGAATACTTTCATATCTCATTTCGATATCAGCATAATCCAAATCTCAGCAAAATTCTGCATAGTCACAGCATAAATCAAATATCAACAAAATTTTTCAGAACCACTGCATAAACCAAATCTCAGCAATCGGGATAGGCCTCCGCCGTACTCCCATTTCAACAATCAGGATAGGCCTCCGCCCTACTCCCATCTCAGCAATCGGGATAGGCCTCCGCCCTACGCCCATCTCAGCAATCGGGATAGGCCTCCGCCCTACTCCCATCTCGGCGATTGGGATAGGCCTCCGCCCTACTCCCATCTCAGCAATCGGGATAGGCTTCCGCCGTACTCCCATCTCGACGACGGGGATAGGCGCAGTCCTACACCCATCTCAGCAATCGGGATAGGCCTCCGCCCTACTCCCATCTCAGCAATCGGGATAGGCCTCCGTCCTACTCCCATCTCAGCAATCGGGATAGGCCTCCGCCCTACTCCCATCTCAGCAATCGGGATAGGCCTCCGCCCTACTCCCATCTCAGAGATCGGGATAGGCCTCCGCCTTACTCCCATCTCAGCAATCGGGATAGGCTTCCGCCGTACTCCCATCTCAGCACTCGGGATAGGCACAGTCCTACTCCTTTCTCAGCAATCTTAAAATTTGATCCTCCCAGCAAGAAATTGAAATTAAAGCACTCTGCATTTCGGATAGGCTTTGTCCTATTCTTCCTCAGCATTTGGGATAGGCTCAGTCCTAATCCTTCTCAGCATACACAATTGGAATAGGTTCAGTCCTGCTTCCTTCTCAGCATACAAATGCATTCGGATGGGCCTTAGCCCTACTCTTTTCTCCGCATAAAACCAAAATTGAAACTCAAATCAAAATTCAAACTCAAAATTAAAACTTGAAATATTTAAAAAAAATTAAACAAATCTAAGATCCAATCTCTTGAAATCTTGTGATATGAAATTCACCTCCTTTTTCCCCAGTGAGAGTTCTGGAATCTTCAGTCTTGGAGATTTACCTGATACTCCCTAGCGAAAATTCTTCCACTTCGTCCTAAGTTTGTCACTTGGACATCTGTGTTGGTTTTGTTGATCTCTTCGGTCAACACCAATATGCGCGGTGTGCTTGGTTAGCACACCACACCTATTGGGGGTCCATTTGTTGACCTCATTTTTGATGAGGTCTTCTCTTCCCTCTTTAGTGTTTAGGATCTAGCCTTAGGCTTTTCCTTTGACTATCTTAGAGGACTAGAATTGGGACCCATCCCTTAGAAATTTGAACCACTTCTTGCCTCCCTGCAAACCCCACAAGCTTGATTGTAGACCCCTAATCACCTAGAGGGTTGAAATCAAATGTGAAGGTTTAAAGGATGAGTTTCCTATAGGACTCTTTGGCCTTAGGACCACCCTAGGTGGCTTGGTGCAGTGAGGGTTGACTTACACACTCACTACACTCACACTCTACACTCTCACACACACAATCTAAATCCTAAAACCACACCCATACCCAACTTGACTCCTTGACTCATGTAGGTAGTTCATATGGATGGACCTTAACCCCTAAGCCCCTGGTTAAGAGGGTTAGGAACAACATAGTGAATGCCTCAAATGAGTCCTCCCATGGCTTATATAGGCTTAACATGGCTTCATGGCTCAATCAAAGTGATTCCATTCCACTCATATTTGATCAAACTTCATTATTCCAAAATTTCAATTTTTGACCCCAGGGACCCTACATCTATCAAACCTACCAAAAACCCTTGAAATTGCCTAAATCCTCCAAAATCTCCAAATCACCCAAAATTCCTCATAATCAATCCTAAACATTTTCCCCCCACTCAAATTGACCATCTCCAGCCAAAAATACCAAAATTTCTAGAAATACCCCCAATAACCTCCAAATTACCAAAATGCCCCTCTTGACCCAAAAATCCAAAAATTCAAAAAATTCCCAGAAAATTCCAAAAAATCCCAAATATTCTCAATTTCATTTTGTCCAACTACACCATGGGCCACTTTTGTCAATTTACGCCACTTTTACTAAACCCCCAATTTAGCCCATTTTAAACCCAAATGAACCCAATGTCAAACCAAATCACCCCAATTGGTCTCAATTTTGGTCCAATTCAATTCTAAACTTCAATTAAATATCCCCAATATCAATTTAGACCAAATTCAAGCCCAATTTGATTGGCATTTGAATCCAATTTCATTTTAAAAGCTTAAGGCCCAATTTTGACCCATGACCTAAACCTAGCTCAAACCAACCCAATTCAATCCCAATTAACCCCCAAACCTTTTCTAAATCTTCCCTAACATCTCCATAAACAAAACACTAACATAAGTTGCCCAAAATTTGGACCCAAACCTTACTCAAATTCAACCTAAACCCAAAATTTCTTAAATTGGACTAAATTCACCATGAACCCAAATAGGCCCAAATCCCAAGATTGAACCCCAACCAAAGTTGAAAACTCTTCATAACATTCTCCTAAACATTTATCAACATCAATTTTACATCAATTTCAACATTAGCCCAACCTTATCCTAAGTTAGCTCAATTTGGCCCACCTTAGCCCCTTTACCAAATAAACCCAAATCCAACCCAATTCAATCCCAAATCACTCCAAATTTGTTTTAAATCACTCATGACATATCCTTAAACTAAACCCAACATTTATTTGGCATGGCCCTTTACAAATTTTTTGATCTAAAAGCCCATTTTGAAACATAAAATCCCATTCCCTTAAACCATTTTAAAAGCCCACCTTTACCAAATTTTAAAAGCCCAAAGTCCATTCCCAAGCCCACATGAAACCTTTTCTTCATCATTCCTTTGGTAATCCTATTTGACCAAAGTCTTAAACCATCATGAAATCAACCCATTTGTAGCATCATGACAAATCCCATCAATGGAATCCAAAGTTTTCAAAATTCCAAATAACCCTTTTCCATGCAAGTGAGCCAACCTTTTCCCCAAGCCACGAGCAAGCCAAATGAAGTCATGGAGCCATGCATAAGCCATATGCAAGCCATGGGAGCCCTTTCCACCTCACCATGCCACTTATGGCAAGGAGGGGGAGCCTTTCCTAAGCCTTCACTAAACCTTTTTTAACCCCATTCATGATACACTTTAACCAAAATTGGCCACCTCACCTTGGATGGGGACTTCACCACACATGTGACGCTGACCCAAATGATCTCACATCAGCCCAAATCAAGCCTTGGTGAGTGAACCAAGCCAAAACCATGAATTGACCCAAATTTGACCAAAAATGCTCCTTACACCCATGCCATTTAAATCCTTGACTTTACACATGGCATAACCCAATTGATTGCACCAAGATCGAGCTCAATCATGTGAGTTTTTCTCGACCAAAAACCTTGATGAATGAACCAAGCCAACCCTCATGGCCACCCAAGCTCCACCATAACCTTCCTTATTTAAACCCCACCTCCATGACCAAGTGGAGGAGATGCAAAGATTACCTTGGGTAAACTCTGCCAAATTGTTCCCAAAGCTTCTCCAAGCATTTCTAAGGTCAATCCAATCATTTCTAATTGAGGCCTCACCTCTTGGACAAAGGTATCAAATTTTTTCTCCTCCAACCGAGAACGTTTTAATTTTCTATAATTATTCACATGTTTTAAGTATATCATCACCGTATAGATGTGTGCTACTCGATTAAATGATCATTTTAAAAAAAAATTCATTCAATTTCGTTGAGAATCGAGGGAGATATCAAGGTTTGAAGTTGGACGGTTTTGGGTGAATAGAACTAGGGGAGAGAAGCAGCAGCCGTCTTATCAGGCGTGTATCCAACGAACGGCGTTGATGGAGTTGGACGGTAGCTACATCCATGAATAGAACCGCACCAGCAAATCAGGGAGCGACACGTGGCGATTGAGCGGGAAAATGAAATATTTTATTTATTTTTGACCCTAAACTTCAAAAATGCATAACTTTGTGTAGAAAAATCCTAAAAATAAAATAAAAATACCCTCTTACTCAGTGAATAGAGGAGAATAATGTGGAAAAGAAATCAAGTAATTTCATTGAGTATTTTTTTTTTAATGATTTATTTACTCTCTACATTATTTTAATTTTCCATGCATATAAGAAATTCACCATGGCATGAAACCATAGGGCTTTTGAAGCCTCTGAACTTGGGAACATTCCCTGAATTTTCCAAGATCAGAGGTCATTCCTATGAGAAGTTATTGATTGTTCAAATTCATGTTACTGTTTTGAGTATTTTAATTCCAATAATTACCATGTTGAGAAATAAATTTTAGGAAAATTTGGTGATGTTGCTTGTGACTAGAGGAACCTAGGAAAAATAATTTTTGAGCTAATTCACTTTGAACAACCCTAATTGGCCTAAACACCCAAAATTGAATTTTAATTAATTAGGGTTAACCACTCATCAAATTAACTTAAAAAAAATTCTCCACTGTCCTTTAGGGATAGGAGAGCACCACATAAAAATTTGAAACCAATTAGACTTAATTAACCCCACCAAATGGGTTGATTAAGCCTCTTAAGCAAAAATGGGTAAAATTAAACTTTAAAAATTTTTAACTCACAAAATACTTTTCAAAAATTCACAAAAATGGTTTTGGAGCCTCTCGGATATCAGAGGAACTTAGGAAAATTAAAATTGTAATTTTCTAAAAAAGTTGATTTTTATCATTATTTTAATATTTTTAATAATTAAAAAATAATAAAAATTATAAAAATATTAAAAATCACCAAAATGTCATATTTTGAATTCCAAACACTTAGGAACAAACCAAATATTTTTCTTAAATTCCTAGGATAAGATATTGAATTTTAAAGGCTTAATGTATTTTTTTTATATTAAAAAATGTATTTTCCAACTTTTTCACTAAAATAATTCTAATAAAATAAATAAAAATCAGAAAATTATGAAAATTAGTTCTCTGGCTTCCCTAATATCAGAGAGATTTTTCAAAAATATAAAACTCATTTTTGAACCTTTATTTTATTTTAAAATTTATTAATACTCCAAAAATCTAAATAATTCTAGTAAATAAAATATAATTCAAAAAATCACCATATTTAGTCCAAATGGTCCTCTGGTCATTACGAGTGCCCCATAATTTTCTTAAGAACAGAAAAGTTCCCTTGGTCATCTTATTGAATTTTCCTTGGAAATCCCTATTTTCTACAAAAAATAATTATATAAATAAATTAAATGCAGAAAAATCACATTTTCTCCTCTAATGTCTTAGTTGATATGTGAGTGAAGCCACATAAAAATTTCAAATTCATTTAAGCTCAATTTAGTGAGTTATGGAATTATTAAGCTTGAAGGGCAAAATGGTAATTAAAATTTTAACCCTTAATTAAAACTTTAGGCTTAATAAAATGAGAGAGTAAAATATTTGATCCTAATCTGATTTGGAAGATTGAAATTTAAATAATTAAAGGATAGAAACCCATCAATCAATTTTAAGATTAATTTGAGTAAACCTTAACCAATCAATTAATTAAATTTGGAAGATTAATAAAAATTGAAATTATTAAAATAGGGATATTATTAGGAAGACATTTATTCTTTAATTTAAGAATCCCTAAATTAATCACCTCAATAATATTTAATTCCTAATTAAAATGATAATTCAAATTCAAAATTTAAAATACTAAAAGTCTTAATCATTAAATTAAATGAAAATTAAAACATTTAAATTAAATCCTTCCAAAATTTCAATTAAATTAATACTTTAACAATTAAATTAAATCATCTTCAAAACATAAAAAAATAAAAATATTAAATTAAAATTAAAATTAAATTAAATTAAAATTAATATTAAAATTAAAATTAAATTAAATTAAATTAAATTAAATTGAATTAAATTAAATTAAATTAAAACATATTAAATTAAATTAAATTAAATTAAATAAAAAAAATAAAATCAAATTAAAATAAAATTTAAATTAAATTAAAGTTAAAAATAAAATTAAATTAATATTAATATTAAATTAAATTAAATTAAAATAAATTGAATTAAATATAACATCACCTAGGACATAAAGAATTCAAAAATAAATCTAAAATAACTTGAACACTATTCCAAACTTAAACCCATTAATTAAAATTAAATTAAATCACAAATCACTCAAACATCAATTTGCCCTCAAAAGCTCTTGTTGTCATAACTCCTAAACGGAGTATTAAGTGAAGTGTTACTTCACTTATAGGATATTTAAATGTCCTAGTTCACTGAGCAAAAGAACAAAACTTAACTAAACTCCTGGATGATTAATTCACTTGTATAATTAAGTTCCCTTGGACTTAAAACAATCCTAGAGGTATTAAAAAGATGTTTAAGACTCGCCTTAAGCACTTCCTCAATATGATAGGATATTTATAAGAACAATTGAACTTAATTTTTCTTTGATGAAGGAAATCGTCCTCAAACCAAAATACAAGAACCTAGACGTCATAGGAGATGACTAGCTATAGGATTAGGACTTTGGTAGACAACCAAAACCTTTCCCTTAGCTTTACCTAGGTACTTGTTAGAATACTTAAATGCTCTAACATGTGTTTCAAGTGCAGCTTGGGATGACGGGAAGACCCTCCAGGTACGCTTTTATTTTATTGCAATTTACCTTCTCGCAATTTAATTAATCGCATTGCACTTTCTTTTCTTGCATGATAAACAACTGTTGCATGAAAACCAAAAACCTTTAGGGTAGTCCCTAAAACTGAAACCAAAACTAAATTAAAAATCACTGCAAGATAAAATTCACCGCCACAACATTTCAAAATATAAAGCAACTCAAAATTTAATCACCAACAGAACAACAAAACTACAATTACAACTAAATTAAAACGTCTCGTTGAATGATCGGGAATACCTCGGATGATGTAACCCACGTGTTGCTAACGGGATTTCCCACGGTCTAAATGAAAGTGTGGAACTCATTCAGTTGAGTTTAGCAAATTCATCTGGACTAAGTGAATTCAATGAAAATAACGGTGTCGGGATGACGGAACCGTGGGATCTTAATCGGTTCTGTTTAACCAACTTTAAGATTTGTTTTAATTAATATATTAAAAACACTTGGATTTTAAGATTCTCTCTAAACAAAAACACTTCTCTCATCTCCTGATTTATGAATTCTAAAACTAAACCTTTGCAACAACAAGGAGCTCGGAGCATGGTGGGCAGCACGGCCATCGTCATCAGCAAAACCTGAGTCTACTTCAGCAAAACTTTCTTAGAATAAAATAACCAAGCCATAGGATTTCGAGGTAGTTTGCCTAGTGCAACATAAATCCTCAACTTTTCGTTAGGCATTTGCATAATCATGTTATGCAAATTAAGCCCTAACCGGTCTTAGGACTCCGAGGTAGTCGTTTGGTACGACATAAACCCTCACATCTTCGAGGCTATTTGTATGATTATATCATACAAATATAAGTCCTAATTAATTAAAATTGGCAGGATCAAAACATTAAATAAACTCCCAAATTGAAGCCAAACAATAAGATAGTTTGGGAAGTTGCCAAGATTCTTCTTGGATCCTCAGCTTCTCATACTTCTCTTCCTTTGGACTCTTAAAATAAACTGTTCCAAATTTGAGCTAACCCCTATTGAAATTTCCAAAATCCAATCCTTTGAAAACCTTAAACTTTGAAATTCTTGAGAGCAAAACCACTGATCATTATCGAGTGTTTTCTTAAGTGTCTTCGGACATTTAAGATGTAATTAACTATAGGGGCTTGTCCTTATAGGGAACTTTAAGAACCCAGGTAATATAAACCCTGCTTAATTCCTTTATATTAAGCAGGGGAACTTGTCGGCTTATAAAATTGTTCCGCGGACCAAACGGATGTCACAAATTTTTTAGTTTATTTAATCGAGCCCCATCATCAAGCAGTGTGTCTATTCCTCGAGATAAATACACGGTTTGTGGTGCGGTGCTCGTTTATATAAACTATTCGAGATGTGAGATCGGTTTGATTTCATATCTTAAAATTTTCAAACTTAAAATTATTTTCAAAATCAAAATGCTACTTTCCAAATTATATACATATTTAAATTAAATTTAAAATCTAAAATTCGCCGACAATTTCTGTTAGGCGACCCCTTTTTAAAATATAACACATAACCTAAAAATATGCCGACAATACTCTAAAATTTCATTCTTCTTATTATCTGAATTTTCTTCGTTTTCAATTCCTTCTTCAAACATATTTTCTTACTCAACTTCTTTTTCAAATATATTTTCAAAATGATCATTTCTCAAATATTCACAGACCTCCATCCTTAAACACTCATTATCTTTTTCCATTGAGGGATACTTCATAGATTTCAAAATATTAAAGGTCACCTCTTGATCATTAACTCTCATAGTTAATTGTCATTTTTGAACATCAATCACTGCTCTCTAATGCACCAAAAATATATATGGTTTTTGCTATATGATTTTACTCATTTTTGGTGATATTATACTTTTAAAGGAAGGAATTTTTTATGTTTTTTGGTTTTCAGTCAATAAATGGTGATTGGAGCAAAAAGAAGCAAAAATTGTACAATTTGGAGCAAAAACGAGCCAGAAAGCAAATTTTAGCTTGACACCTTTTGATAAGTCTTTCTATGTTTAATCTCTTTTACACTTCTTGAATATTTTTGAATGAGATTACACTTTAAAGAAAGGTTATTTTTATGCTTATTTTGTAGGGCTATCTGTAAGGAATGCAACGCAACTGAAACGGGGTGATTCGGAGCTGAAACAAGCCAAACGGAGCAAAATTGTGGAGCTGCGCAGGATGGGCATCGGGAACGCCCAAACCAGCGTCGGCGGCGCCAAAATCCTGGGACCACAAAAATAGGGTGCCGGCAGTGCTCTATTCAGCACCGGTGATGGTCCGAACAGTTGGGATGTGATATTGGGCGGTTTTTGGCCAAATACATCGAATATGGATGCTTTTTGGATGGTTTCTTCATGCACCTCTTGGGAAATTTGTCCCTACTCTATTTTAAATAGAATTGGAAGCCAAAAATGAAGAGGAGAAGAGAAGAGAAGAGAAGGGAAGAGAGCAGAAGAGAAGAGAAGATAGGGAAAACTTGGAGAATGCTTAGAGATCTTAGAATAAGAGTAGAAATGTAGATTTCTACCTTTTTGGAGAGATTGGTGAGGGGATTTTGAGAGAATCTGTAAGGGAATGTTCTAGCATTGCATGGATCGGCGGGAGAGTTTGTGGGAGAGATTTTCATCTTTCTTTTAAGAAGAAAAAGCTAAGTATTGTGTTCTTCATTATCTTATGATTTTTTAAACATATATTTTGTGGATTTACTTTGAAATGAAGTTTTCCATTGTGTTTTCTTTGTATTTTGTGATGTCTTTTTCTTACTCTTCTTGTTTGGAAATAGTAGCATAAGAAGTTCATGCCATTGTTTTCACTCTACTTTTCTTTTGCAATGAGTAGGATTCATGTTTAGGATATTTGGATGCTTGGTAAAAGATATTTTAATTATAAATGTGATGGTTTCTACTTGCAAATCATTTACATTACAAAAAAGGTCCGTTGTATTGTTAAAATTTCTTGTAATTGCATTGTCCCAAAAGGGAGGTGTAATTCTCAACAAAGTGGAGCCACATTCAATGTCTGTGAATGAATTGCGTAGTTCATGGGGATTAAGTGCAAATAAATAGGGAAATATGGTTTCATGGGCGTCAAATTGGAGGTTTCAGGGTGACAGGCTGAGATCCCCAATTTGGTCCTAAGATTGGTAACTAAAGTCGAAGGTTAGCCTTCAGGTGAAGGGTGAGTGAGAGCTCCATAGTGACAACCGGTATCCTCCCAACCTAGCCTTATATTTAGTTATTGAACTTAGGATATTTCAATGTTCTTTACATGCTTAAATGAGGGGGTACTCTTTTGAAGGTAAAGAATAGGATTGCTCCTATTTGGCACATACAATATTTAATGCATCTCATTCCTAAACTTTATCCAATTCATTATATAAGAATAGTAGATTTTATTATCTCAAAATTCTCTAAATCAATTTCCCCAAAAAGTGGTTATCTTAAGAAGTAATATTTGCATTTAGGAGTAGTTATTATTCTTACATATAATCGTCTGCATTTAGGAGTAGTTGTTAGAAACACCATTTATATCACCATTCCAAACTAAGGTTGTTAGTAGTAAACTAGAATTTGACTAAAAATCTCTTATCTTGCTTCCCTGTGGAATCGAAACGGGACTCCATTAGAGCCATGTATTACTTGATACGATAAGTATACTTGCGTTTGAAATTGTGACTTTACAAAATCATTATAAATATATAAATTTAAGGTCATAAATTCTTTCATATAAAAACAGTTGCATCACTCTCCCAGTAGCAAGGAATGGTCTTCCCAAAATGATTGGAATTTCTTTATCTTCCTCCATATCAAGTACAATAAAGTCCACAGGAAAGATAAATTTATCCACTTTCACTAACACATTTTCCACCACTCGGCCAACTAAAGAGTCACAGATGTAGGAGAAATTTCTCCTATTCCCAACCTTTTGAAAGTTGATAAAGGCATAAGATTAATACTAGCTCCTAGATCACATAAGGCTCTTCCGAAAAAATTTTCACCTATAGCACACGGGATAGTGAAACTATCAGGATCTTTAAGTTTTTCCAGAAGCTTCTTCTGAATAATTGCACTATACTCTCCATTAAGTGCAACAGTTTCATGATTTGTGAACTTTCTTTTCTTTTTGAGAATATCCTTCAAAATTTTGGCATAGTCAGGCATCTGTTCTAATGCTTCAACAAAAGGACTATTTATCATTAATTTCTTAAGGATCTCCAAAAATTTTCCAAATCTGTTATCCCTATTTTGTTGCTTCAATCTTTGAGGAAATGGAGGTGGTGGTTTTTCAACAGTAGTCTTCGTTGGTTCAAGAGGATATTCCAAGTCTTTATAAATCTTGTTTGAACCTTTTTCAATATCCACCTTCTCCTTTTCTATTTCAACTTCGTCTTGTACTCTTGTCTCCAATTCCTTTCCACTCCTTAATTGAATAGCATTAAATTGTTCCTTGTTTTGATCTTTTGGATTGATCTCAACATTACTTGGAAGCGTTCCAGAATGTCTATTATTAAGTGCAATGAAAATATGCCCCAATTGATTTTAAATATTTTTCATCGCAACACCTTGAGCTTGTAATTGATTTCCTATATTTAGAATAATTTCTTCAATAGACAACTTCTTATCCTTAAATTGAGGGTTACTATTGAATCCAGGAGGATAAGAGGGTCTAATATTGGTATTTCCTTGATTGTTTGAATTTTCAACTGAATTTATAGAATTGTTCCCTCAATGTGGGTTAACATTGGCATTGCCATTATTCCAGCTAAAATTTGGGTGATTCTTCCAACCAGGATTATAATAATTTGAATAAGGATTATAAGGTCTATTAATAGTATTCAAAGTCTTGTAAGGTGTTTGAGATTTTGTTATCTGTCCAAATGAGTTTTCTTCTAACACTTAGGGTGGTTGAGAATAATTCATTCTATACTGATATATTTTCTTAGAAAGGGCTACTATTTGAGAAACTATCATAGTCATCATATCTGAATCATGAACACTAGCTACTCTCTTAGGATTTACCTGTTTAGAGGGCCATTGAAAATTATTAGTAGCCATTTCATCAATTAATGTGTGTCTTCATCAAAAAGTTTTAACATTAATGATCCACCAACAACAGTATCTATAATCGATCTCAATAATCCCACTAATCCATTTAAAATATTTGAATTATTAACCAATCTGATAAAGAATGATGTGGGCACTTTCTAAGAAGATCTTTAAATCTTTCCCAAGCTTCATATATTGATTCTCCTTCAAACTGACCAAAAGATGTGATAATATTTCTTAGCTTAGCAATCTTTGATGGAGGGAAATACTTTGATAGATACTTTTGAGAAAGTTCTCCCCAAGTTCTAATAGATCCAAGTGCAAACGAATTTAACCACGCCTTAGCTTTATCCCTATAATGAAAAAGGAAAAAATCTAAGTCTGATAGCATCACTCGACACTCCGTCATATTTAAAAGTAGCACACAGTTCTAGAAAACTAGCGAGATGTAAATTTGGATCCTCATTAGGTGTTCCTCTAAATTAATTATTTTGTACAATTTGGATAATAGCAAGTTTTAGTTTAAATGAATTAGCAACAACATCAGGATTTTGAATAATCACATGAATTTCATCTACTGTTAGGTTAGCATAATCTCTTAAAGGTCTTGGCAAATATCCAATATCTTTTCTCTGATTATCTTGATTATTCACCATTTCGCAAGGATTCTCAGTTTATTTTTGTTGTTTTCTAATTTTTCTAATAATACGCTCTAACTTTGAATCGTAAGGTAATAAAACTATATATCCACTACTACGCATATAAAATCACACAAATACTCTAAAAAGTAAATAAACACACAATTACACACTACAAAGTAAAGGTTTTCAGTTACTATATTATTAATAGATACCGTTTATACCTTCCCTGGTAACGGCGCTGATCCATGAAAAAAATACCTATTTTTATGCCTTGATTTTTATCAATTTTAAGGATATTATGCTTTAATGAAAGATATTTTTGTGTTTTTGGATGTAGGTGATGTAAAAAGGTCCAAAAAAGGAAAAAGGGTGAAAAAGGAGCAAAAAGGAGCTAAAATGGAGCAAAATACAAGAATTATCTAAAATTATGGCCTGGCGCCTAGGCGCCAGAAGTTGGCGCCTACGCGCCAGACTCGATACGAAGCGTCGAGTTTTTGATGACTTTTGGACGAGTTATTTTGACGGAGTGAGCTGTTATTGGACATTCTAGAAGAGCGGCGGTTGTTCCTTGATAATAGGACATGTGATACATTGCATTTGGACGCTCCAAAACGGTTTTAATCGTGAAGAGGTGCGAGCCAAAGTGAAGAGGTACGAAGAACTGGACGCTGTGTCCGGCGCCTAGATGCCAGACAGACCTTCTAGAAGATTCGTTGAATTTGGACATGTTTTGAAGAGGTGCTTCAAGGCAACCCTTGAATCCTATAAATAGGAGTCCACTCCTTCAGAAAAATGGGTGCCCCCATTGTATCCCCTATCTCTTAACCACTTTAGGATCTCTCATCCTTAGAGAGAGAAATAGAGAGAGAAATTTAGGGCCACTTTTATTTAGTTTAGTGAGTTTATTTTCAAATTGTTGCATATGGAGTTCATTACACTGTGGAGTCAGTAGGAATCAGAAGATCTATAGAAGGAATATTTGAGATAAGTATTTTATTTTTGATTCAAAGTTTATTTATTATGTTTTGCTGTTTATATTCAATGTGTTCTAAGTAGTTAGTTTACTTTCTTTCTTCAATTATGAAAAGATAAATAAAATAATATAAAATTTGATGGAGAATTGAAAATCAAAATATTTTCAAAACATTATGATGATATTAATACCTGATCTTACTTTACTTTTTAAATTGGCCATTTAAATTGTTAAAACTTGTTGAAGAGTTTTGAGACCTAGAAGGAGAAGAACTCTTAACTTGTAGATGTCACATGAATCCTTGGGTAGTCGAAGACCATGCGCGGGCTATTCAAGGTGAAGTGCAAATAAATAGGAAGATAAGATTTAAAGGGCGTATAATTGATAAGTTTTTAGAGTGACAGACTAAATTCTTATAATTTGATTTGTAGATAAGGAAAGGGTCACTAATAGGGCCGACCAAAGCCACCCTTGGACATCTAGTAGCGTGAGCTTAGATTAACCCATTCTACTAACAATACATCCGAACCTGATCTGTAGATTAGCCAATGTTCTTTGCGCCTGGATCAAAAGGTAAAGAATAGGAATGCTTCTATTTGGCACAATACCATAATATAGATTCTCTAACGAATATTAAATCATCTTAAAAATCTTGGATTAATTAAAAGGTAGAAAGTTGTTTGTTTTATATTGTTTGCACAAAATCATTTTCTTATTGTTGTTTTCTTTATCTGCATCTAGTAAATTAAAAGTAATTTATAGTTAGATTAAAATACAAGAAGAATTTGAAATACAATATTTAAAAATTTATTACCCTTTTTGCCCGTGGGATCGATACTGGGGTCTTTGTTTCAAAGCCCTTTATTACTTGAAATGATATGTATACTTGCGTAGTACCCAAAAAGTATATAAAATATTTTTCTTTAAAATTATATTTTACTATATAAACATATATTTAAAAAGAATTAATCACTAACGACCTAGCATTCAGTAGCAATCAAGTTTTATTTAATGCTATTGCCGTAAATTAAAATTTGGTACACATCTATATAACAAGTCATTCCGGGTCAAGTGTTTCGCGCCTTTGCCAGAAATTAAATTTTCTAGCAGCGGTAACAAATTCTTGTATTTGGAAATACAAAAATCGGGTCAAGTTTTTGGCGCCGTTGCCGGGGATAAGAGGTACAATTTATAGATTTTTAAATATTATATTTCCAAAAACATAAAAAATATAAAAATATAAAAATAAAAATATAAAAATAAAATAAAAAAAAATTTATTCCTTGCTTTATTTTCTTTTTTTATGCGTAGTTTTGGTTACGAAGGATTAATACTTTTAGATTCCGAACTAGAAAGAACAATTAGAAAAATTAAAAGGGAAAACAACTTCAAAAATTTCAAGAAATGGCTACTTTACAAAATCCAATTGAACTTAATGATCAAAATGTTTATAAAACATTAAGGGATTATGCTAATCCTACAGTTGATGCACTTCATAGTAGTATTCAAATACCCACTGTAGATGCTAATTCTTTTGAACTTAAACCGTCTATTATTCAAATGGTGCAAAACAATCGATTTGGTGGAACACCGAATGAGGATCCAAATTTACACCTTGTTAGTTTTTAGAACTTTGTGCTACCTTTAAATATAACAATGTTTCGATGATGCTTATTAGACTTAGTCTCTTTCCTTTTTCCTTAAGAGATAAAGCAAAGATGTGGTTAAACTCATTAGCAATCTGGTTCTATTAAAACATGGGCTGAAATGGCACAAAAATTCCTTGCTAAATATTTTCCTCCTTCTAAAGCTGCTAAATTAAGAAATGATATTACTTCGTTTAGTCAATTTGACGGGGAGACAATATATGAAACTTGGGAAAGATTTAAAGAATTATTAAGAAAATGTCCTCATCATGCTTTACCTGATTGGTTAATTATTCAAACATTTTACAATGGATTAATTGGATCTTTAAAATCAATTATTGATCTGTCTTGTTGGAGGTTCTTTAATGTCTAAATCATTTTAAGAAGCTTACACTTTAATTAAAGAAATGGCTAATAACAATTTTCAATGGCCTTCCGAAAGGATTAATCCTAAAAAGATGGCAAGTATTCACGATAATGAAGCCTTTTCTATCCTAGCTTCACAAGTAGCAGCAATGTCTAAAAAATTAGATAATTTTGCAATTAATATTTCACATAATAACTCTGCTAATATTGAAGATTCTCAAACTATTGAAACTTTACAAGCTATTGCAAGTAAAAATAATCCTTATTCAAATTATTATAATCCTAGGTGGAAAAATCATCCTAATTTTAACTAGAATAATTCACAACAACAATGGGGTAATAATCGATCTCATCCACTTGGAAATTGGAATAATCAAGTTAATTCAAATTATAAACTTCCTGGATTTAATAATCAACAGAAAAAGTTATCAATAGAAGAATTAATTTTACAAATGAATAATCAATTACAAAATCAAAATACTGTTATTCGTAATATAGAAAATCAAATGGGGCAAATTGCTACTTTAATTAATAACAGACCTGTAGGAACACTTCCTAGTAATGTTGAAATTAATCCAAAGGAAACTGGAAAAGAACATGAACATGTTAAGACTGTGCAACTTAGAAGTGGAAAGGAATTAAAAGAAAGAATGCAGAATGAAATTGAAAAAGAGATTGAGGTTGAAGAGATCGAAAAACCTAAAGAAACTCTCTCTCCTAGTCAAGATCAAACTATTATACCTATTATTGTGGAAGTTGAAAAACCACCACCACCTTTTCCTTAAAGACTTAAACAGCAGAAACTTGATCATCAATTTTCTAAGTTCTTTGAAATTTTTAAGAAACTTACTTATTAACATACCTTTTGCTTGAAGCTTTGGAACAAATGCCAACTTATGCAAAATTTATGAAGGATATTTTAAGCAAGAAATGAGAATTTGAAGCTTTTGAAAGCTGTTGCATTAAGTGAAGAATGCGAGTGCAATAATTCAAAAGAAATTACTCGAAAAGCTTAAGGATCCTGGAAGTTTCACTATACTGCTGTCTTTATTGGAGAAAAATTTTGTGGAAAAGCTTTATGTGATTTAGGAGCAAGTATTAATCTCATGCCATTTTCTATTTTTCGAAGATTGAATTTAGGAGAGATTACTCCCACCACCGTAACCCTTCGGTTAGGCGATAGATGCTATCACTTATCCTAAAGGAGTTATAGAGGATGTCCTTGTTAAATTTATCTTCCCTGTAGATTTCATCGTACTTGATATGGAAGAAGATAAAGAGATACTTATTATTTTAGGGAGACCTTTTCTAGCTACCGGACGAGCTATGATTGATGTACAAAAGGGAGAATTAACCATGAGAGTTAATGATCAAGAGATTAAATTCAAAGTTCTTAAATCAATGAAGGACCCTGATAAAGAGAAATGTTATCGAATGGATATAATTGATTATTTAATTGAGAAACATTATCAAGAAAAATGTAAAGTCATTTATGAAGAAAAATTTGAATTTTTAACTGATGAAAATGAAGAAGTAAAAGAAGAAGAGACTCATTTTATTAAAGATAACTGGGAAACTTTAGACATAACTCAAAATGATATACTTTTACCATCAATTAAAAGGCCCCTAAACTGGAATTAAAAATGTTACATTCACATTTAAAATATGTGTTTCTTGGAAATTCGTTAACTTTACCTGTTATTATTTCTTCTGAACCGAGTAAAGATCAAGAAGAAAAATTACTAGGTGTGTTAAAGAATTATAAGAAAGCTTTTGGTTGAACTATTGCTGATATAAGAGGAATAAGCCCTTCCATTTGTATGCATAGAATTTTAATGGAAGAAAATTTTAAACCTACTATTGAACAACAAAGAAGATTAAATCATATCATGAAAGAGGTTGTTAAAAAAGAAATTCTTAAGTGGTTAGATGCTGGTATTATTTATCCTATTTCGGATAGTCAATGGGTAAGTCCTATTCATTTTGTTTCGAAGAAAGGAGGTGTAACTGTCATTGTCAATGATAAAAATGAACTAATTCCTACACGAAAAGTTACTGGATGGTGAATTTGTATTGATTATAGGAAATTAAATGATGCCACTAGAAAGGATCATTTTCCTTTACCTTTCTTGGATATAATGCTCGATAAACTAGCTGGACACCCATATTTCTATTTTCTAGATGGATATTCTGGTTATCATCAATTACTTATTGCTCCTGAGGACCAAGAGAAAACAACATTTACAAGTCCTTCTGGAACCTTTGCTTTTAGAAGAATGCCTTTTGGTTTATGTAATGCACCTGCAACTTTTCAAAGATGTATGATGTCAATATTTTGTGATTTGATTTACAAAGGAATTGAAATATTCATGGACGATTTTTCAGTTTTTGGAACTTCTTTTGAATCTTGTTTGGAAAACATTTCCAAAGTTACGAAAAGATGTGAAGAAACAAACTTAGTTCTTAACTGGGAAAAATGTCGATTCATGGTCACATAAGGCATTGTACTTGGTCACAAAGTTTCACAAAAAGGGATGGAAGTAGATCGAGCGAAAGTGAAAATTATTGCTAAATTGCAACCACCTACTACTATTATCGATGTGAGAAGTTTTCTAGGTCATGCTTGGATTTTATAGAAGATACATCGAGGATTTTTCTAAAATTGCTAAACCTCTTTGTCATTTATTGGAAAAAGATGCAAAATTTGAATTTAACAAAGAATGTATTAATGCTTTTAATATTCTAAAAGAAAAACTAATAACTACACCTATCATTGTTGCACCTAATTGGAATAAATTTTTAGAATTAATGTGTGAAGCAAGTGATTTTGCAATTGGAGCTGTATTAGGACAAAAATATGAGAAGGTTTTCAAAGTTGTATATTATGCTAGTAAAACTCTCACTGAAACACAAAGAAATTACACTACCACTGAGAAGGAGCTTCTAGCTATAGTATATGTCTTTGATAAATTTAGACCTTATCTTCTTGGTACTAAATGCATAGTTCATACTAATCATTCTACTATTAAATATCTAATATCTAAGAAGGATTCTAAACCTAGACTGATAAGATGGGTTTTACTTCTACAAGAATTTGATTTTCAAATAGTAGATAGAAAAGGAACTGAAAACCAAATTGCTGATCATTTGTCTAGAATTAAAAATGATATTATTTCGGAAGAAAATATAAATGAGAAATTTCCTAATGAATCTTTATATGTTATTCAAGGATGCAAAACACCTTGGTATGCTGATATTGTTAACTATTTAGTTAGCAATATTTTACCTTATGAATTGGATAACAAATTTATTAAGAAATTTAAATATGATGCTAAATCTTATATTTGGGAAGATCCTCTTTTATTTAAAATTGGAAGAGATTCTATAATTCGAAGATGTGTACCTTATGAGAAAACTTTTGCTATTATTCAAAAATGTCATGATTCTGATTTTGGAGGACACTTTGGCATAGATAAAACTGCATTTAAAATTTTAAATTCGGATTTTATTAGCCTTACCTTATTTAAAGATGTAAGACATTATGTGAAAACATGTGATCGATGTCGAAAGGTTGGGAAATATATCTAGGAAGGATGAAATGCCTTTAAACTATATATTGGAAGTTGAAATTTTTGATATATGGGGTTTAGACTTTATGGGACCATTTGTTCCATCATACGGAAAAAAATTATATTTTATTAGCGATTGATTATGTTTCAAAGTGGATTGAAGTCTGTTGCTTTACCAAACTGTGATTCCAAAAGTGTTTCTAAATTCTTAAAGAAAATGATATTTTCAAGATTTGGAATGCCTAAGGTAATTATCACTGATGGTGGAAGTCATTTCAGGAATGTAAGAATTCAATCATTACTACAAAAATTTGGAATTAAACATAGAATTGCAGCTGCTTATC
Organism: Papilionanthe hookeriana x Papilionanthe teres; assembly: GCA_022702705.1. Lineage (NCBI taxonomy): Eukaryota > Viridiplantae > Streptophyta > Magnoliopsida > Asparagales > Orchidaceae > Papilionanthe > Papilionanthe hookeriana x Papilionanthe teres. The sequence goes on along the minus strand of CM040424.1, from coordinate 110,052,746 downwards.
ACCCACAAACAAGTGGAATGGTTGAAGTATCAAACAGAGAAATTAAAAGAATTTTAGAGAAGACTATTAATCCTAAAAGAACTGATTGGGTTGATAGACTTGATTCTGCATTATGGGCTTATAGAACAGCTTATAAGACACCAATCGGAATGTCACTTTATCGATTAATTTATGGTAAACATTGTCCCTTACCTGTTGAACTTGAACATAAAGCTTATTGGGCGATAAAGGAGTTTAATTTTAGTTTGAATGAAGCAGGAGAAAAGCGATTATTGCAATTGAATGAGATGGAAGAGATAAGAAATGAATCATATGAAAATGCAAGGATTTATAAAGAGAAAATGAAGATGTTACATGATAACAAAATTTTAGGAAAAATTTTTAAGCCTGGACAAGAAGTATTACTGTTTAATTCTCATTTAAAACTTTTTCTTGGAAAATTAAGATCTAAATGGATTGGACCCTATATAATTGAGAAAGTATACCATTATGGAGCTGTGGATATTAAAGACCCCAAAACAGGAAAAATTTTTAAAGTAAATGGATTAAAATTGAAGCCTTATTTGGAAGATATTAAAATGATTTATAAAGAGGCTTATGATATGAGTCAACCTGATTAAAGATTTACTTAAGTCAGGCTGACGACGTTAAACCAAGCACTTTGTGGGAGGCAACCCATAATTATCTTTTGTTTTGAGTGTTTTTATGTTTTTAATGTAAGGTTATGCCTCGATCTTGACTAATTTTATATTACTTTAGAAAAATTTGATGCTTATAAGTCTTTGTTGACTTAAGCTGAAGATTATTTTGAAGTATGTAAGATTTATAAATTGGATCACTCTATTCTAAATATGAGTAAAAAGGAGATCAAGTTAACCTTCATTATGATTGCTTATAATTTGTGTTATTGAGTCTAGATTACTCTTACCGGTATAATTTACCTATCTTGGAGAACGAAACTTTGAAATTTGACGATTAGGCGAAACAGAGTTGAACATAGTTTAGGCGCCTAGGCGCCAGATTCGGCTCCTAAGCGCCCGAGTTAAACTATGTATCAATAGGTACGGCGCCTAGGTGCCGGATTTGGCGCTAAGCACCACGATTCTTGGGTCGTGCAAAAGCGAAAATTTTCAGTTTTTCACACGATTTTCACCTTTAAATCAACCCATCTTCATCCCTAACCATCAAGCAATCAAAGTTACGTCCATTACACTTCATTCTTGAGAGATTTGAGAAATTTTTGAAGAAATGGAAGGAAGAAATCTTAGAGAAGAGGCTAGGGACAAGGTCTCAAAGGATCCTCAACCCTACTTCAATGGTTTCATCGCGGTAAGTTTAGAGAAAATTTCTAGTCGCTTGGATAAGTTTGAAGCGGAGTTTAAAAGCATTGGAGATCACCTTCATGAGATGTTTCATCAGATTGAACATCTAGAATGGCAGATGAAACTTCAATTTGATCATTTTGCAGCTTATCAAGATGCTCAAGTTGAAATATATGCGAAGAACAAGTGGATTGACGAAAAAACGGCTACTGATTTCCCGAGAGCGTTAGTGTTCTTTCCAAGCGGAATACACAATTTCCCTTGTGAAGATTAGAGTATTCTGGTAATGAGATCGTTATTAGCTGGTTTGTTGAGTCATTGTATCGATGTAGTGAATTGATTGTATTTGTGTATTTGCTTCCATGTTCAATGTGTGTTGTTTTTGCTTATAAATTGTTGTGTTTGATTGTGTATTAGGAACTTGAATCAAGTATGATACTTATCTGGAATATATTGAGCCAATATTGAAGACTATAAATGAAATTTAGTGAAGTTTGATTTAAACTTTATGTTTGATTGGTGGATTTAATATTTAATTTTTAAAATTTTTTGAAAATATTTTGGAAGTTAGAAACTGAAGCCCTACTCTAATGTGAGTAATTAAAAGTTGAATTTATGAAATTTGGTGGAAAATTAAATTTAAAAATAATTTTTTTGTGAAAGGAGAGTCTGGCACCTAGGTGCTAGAATTCGGCGCCTAAGCACCGGTTCGGCCTATACCCGAAAAATTTCGTAAATACCCCCAAAAGCCATTATCGACGCCTAAGCCTTCTTCTTCCTCCATTTTTCGTGAAAATCAGCTTTTAGAATCCATTTTGAGGTTAAAACATCAAGGATTTGGGCGTGAAACCACTCGAATTCTTCGTCTCAAGGTCAGATCTACACTTTAAACCATTTATTTTCGATTTTCACCATAGATTTCCCTAGGTTTTACTAAGAACCGAAATTTTGAAAAAAAATTTTGATTTTTAGTGATTTCTTTGGATTTTTAAACTTATTTTAAGTTTTTTAAACTTAAAAAGAGTTTAAATTTTTTATTCCTAAATTTGTTCTTGTTTTCTTTCACGTTTAGATGGCTCCAAAATCTAAACGCGGGAAGGCACGAGACAACTTCGATAGCAGCAAATTTTCTACTGCGACTGCGCATTTTTGATTCCACGAATTTGCGACATTGAGGAAGTTCATTTCAAAATGAAGTTTCTATCATCCGGGGGAGATGATTGAAAACACTATTGTTGCGCACAACTGGCAACGATTTTGTTATTTCACTGTTGTTGTTGTTATCTCTATAGTTCGAGAGTTTTATGCGAATTTTTTGGATGCCGAAGATTATGAAGTTTTGTCAGAGGTGTCGGAGTAGGATTTACTCCTGAAAGAATCATTGTATTTTATGGCCTGCCACCAACTATAGAGTGCCACTATTCTGGATTATCTCCATCTGAGGGAGATTTGGATATGATCATTGCTTATTTGATCGACGGTGCTTGGATCTTGGATGATCAGGAATGGAAAAAGGGTAAACTTCAAATCCTCCAAGTTAAATGGTATTTCTAAAGCATGACACTATTTTATTTATGCAAGATTGTTACATTCCAACCACCTGAGTGAAGTGACTAGAGATTGAGCAATCTTAAACTACTGCATTCAGGAAAGGAAGCCTATTGATGTCGGCAGTATTATTTATGATTCTGTGGATTCTACTGTGAGATCCAGCACTTCTGTTGGACTGGGATTCCCATCTCTGATTTATTCATTATGTATTAGCAATGGAGTCACTGTAGATATTTCAGAGGAAAGGTTGAAGACTACTGAGTCGATTGGTCAGGAGAGCATTAGCATATATGATCGTCTTTGAGGGAAGAGATCGACTGCTCCTTCTTCTTATGCACCCACTCCAGGTAGTACTTCTACTTCCCGACCTACTACTTCTGCTGAGCCACCATCGAGTTTCTGAGAGTCAATGCATGATCAGTTTATAGAGCAGCAGCAGGAGTTATTTCAAACTCACTGCAGGGTTGATACTATTGATAGGAAACTTGATCATTTATCTGACTATACCCAGAGGAAGAGTAGCTATGATGCTGAGTATGATGAAGCCCTTGTCAGATTTCTGAAGGGTGAGCATGATGTTAGTTTCCCTACTTTTCCTAGTTTCACACCATTTGTTGATCCTAAGGATGTTGAGTTTTCCTTTGGTGACGATGATGATGATGAGGCTACAGCCAGTGACTAGTAGTTGATAGATCTCTATGTTGTGCTACTTTGTTGTTAGTTTGTTTTGTTTGGTTTGTTTGTTTAGTTTGATGTTTGATGTATGTTGATTTGTTTATGTACTTGTGTGGATTGATTAGTGTTAAGATTACGTTGTTAGAATATTCTTAGTATATTGTGTTTGAGACTCGAGATTAGAGTTAATTTATGATATGTTTGTTTCAGTCTACTGTTTAGTAATTAGTAATTTTGCTCTGCTTTTATTTTTTTAAATTTAGTATGATCATAAAAATTAGTCTGTTTACTTTTTAAACCTGCTTCAATTTTATCTTTATTATTCATAAAAGCATGAGTAGAAGTAAATTTTTCTTTTTAAGATCGTTTTTACATACTTATAAAAATTTCCTTTTTAAAATTATGATTTTCTTTCTCTCATACTTTCAAATTTTCATAGTATACCAAAATTTAAGTTCGGGGGAAGGGAAAATATATTCAAATTTAAATTTTATTTGTCCTTAAAGAGCTAATATTTTCTTAAAATAAAAACTTTTTAACATAACTTAAGGAATGAAGAATCTATTTAAGATCACATTTATTTTTGAAATTACAAAAAATTTAGTGAACTTAACCAAAATTTCAATAACTTTGATTGATTTTAAGAATAGAATTATTTAACTTAAAGAAGAATAAGATTAAGGAATTTTTCTATTCATGGTAGAAATAATGGAATTTTAGAAGTATTAAGTAATCAAAAATTATCACTTGAAAAAGAAAAGATTGAAAATCTTTCTGAATTTTTATTCATGTTATAATAATTAAGTGGAAATGTATAAGTTTTGAAAATATAAGTTAAGGATAGTGAAGTTCAAAATCATTAACAGGCTATCCAGATATAGTAATCCTCTCTGTATAAAAAAAAACAAAAAAAAGAGAAGAGAGGAGAAGCTTGAGGAAATGCCTAATCAAAAATTGGCTTCACTTGAATTATCTTATAGAAGGAAAACTAGTTACATATTTTACTTAATTTTTATGTATGAATCTTTATTTAAGAAAGGTTTTTCAAGAAGATCTTTTTCTTGTAAATAATCTATGAGCTCTTAATATAATAAACTTCTATTATTTTCAAAATGAATGAAAAATTTGAAATCTTATGATTTGGTAGTTAAATATTCTTTAAATTCTTAAAATTAAACCTAGTTAGTGAAATTGGGTTAATAATTTACTTAAGACTTTATAAAATCAAAAATTATAAGGAATCTTAAATATTTATCTATTATTCCAAAGGTTATACATTTTATATAGTAAAAAGGGTTACTTGAGGACAAGTAACATTCAAGTTTGGGGGATTTTGATCCATGAAAAAAATACTTATTTTTATGCCTTGATTTTTATCAATTTCTAAGGATATTATGCTTTAATGAAAGGTATTTTTGTGTTTTTGGATGTAGGTGATGTAAAAAGGTCCAAAAAAGGAAAAAGGGTGAAAAAGGAGCAAAAAGGAGCAAAAATGGAGCAAAATACAAGAATTATCTAAAATTATGGCCTGGCACCTATGCGCCAGACTCGATACCGAAACTGTCAAGTTTTTAACGACTTTTGGACAGTTATTTTGACAGAGTGAGCGGTTATTGGACATTCTAGAAGACTGGCAGTTGTTCCTTGATAATAGGACATGTGATACATTGCATTTGGACGCTCTAAAACAGTTTTAATCGCGAAGAGGTGCGAGCCAAAGTGAATAGGTGTGAAGAACTAGACGCGGTGTCCGGCGCCTAGGCGCCAGACATACCTTCTAGAAGATTCATTGAATTTGGACATGTTTTGAAGAGGTGCCTTAAGGCAACCTTTGAAGCCTATAAATAGGAGTCCACTCCTTCAGAAAAATGGGTGCCCCCATTGTATCCCCTATCTCTTAGCCACTTTAGGATCTCTCATCCTTAGAGAGAGAAATTTAGGGCCACTTTTATTTAGTTCAGTGAGTTTATTTTCAAATTGTTGCATATGGAGTTCATTACACTGTGGAGTCAGTAGGAATCAGAAGATCTGTAGAAGGAATATTTGAGATAAGTATTTTATTTTTGATTCAAAGTTTATTTATTATGTTTTGATGTTTATACTCAATGTGTTCTGAGTAGTTAGTTTACTTTCTTCCTTCAATTATGAAAAGAAAAATAAGATAATATAAAATTCGATGGAGAATAGAAAATCAAAATATTTTCAAAACATTGTGATGATATTAATACCTGATCTTACTTTACTTTTTAAATTGGCCATTTAAATTGTTAAAACTTGTTGAAGAGTTTTGAGACCTAGAAGGAGAAGAACTCTTAACTTGTAGATGTCACATGAATCCTTAGGTAGTCGAAGGCCATGCGTGGGCTATTCAAGGTGAAGTGAAAATAAATAGGAAGATAAGATTTAAAGGGCATAGAATTGATAAGTTTCTAGAGTGACAGACTAAATTCTTGTAATTTGATTTATAGATAAGGAAAGGGTCACTAGTAGGCCGGACCATAGCCACCCTTGGACATCTAGTAGTGTGAGCCTAGATTAACCCATTCTACTAACAATACATCCGGACCTGATCTGTAGATTAGCCAATGTTCTTTGCGCCTGGATAAAAGGGTAAAGAATAGGAATGTTTCTATTTGGCACAATACCATAATATAGATTCTCCAACGAATATTAAATTATCTTAAAAATCTTGGATTAATTGAAAGGAAGAAAGTTGTTTATTTTATATTGTTTTCACAAAATAATTTTCTTATTATTGTTTTCTTTATCTGCATCTAGTAAATTAAAAGTAATTTATAGTTAGATTAAAATACAAGAAGAATTTGAAATACAATATTTAAAAATTTATTACCCTTTTTCCCTGTGGGATCGATACTGGGGTCTTTGTTTCAAAGCCCTTTTTTACTTTAAACTATACGTATACTTGCGTAGTACCCAAAAAGTATATAAAATATTTTCCTTTAAAATTATATTTTGCTATATAAACATATATTTAAAAAGTATTAATCACTTAACGGCTTAGCATTCGATAGTAATCAAGTTTTATTTAATGCTTATTGTCGTAAATTAAAATTTGGTACACATCTATATAGCAAGTCATTCTAGGTCAAGTGTTTCGCTCCTTTGCCAGAAATTAAATTTTCTAGCAGTGGTAACAAATTCTTGTATTTGGAAATACAAAAATCGGGTCAGGCGCCAAAAACTTGATGCAGACATTTTTTATTGTAAGAACTTATGAATTCAAATTTATATATATTTATAATGAGTTTGTAAAGTCCAAACTTCAACGCAAGTATGCGTATCGTATCAAGTAAGACAGAGCTCTAATGGAGTCCTGGTTATCGATCCCATAGGGAAGGCACGTTCCTTATAATAAATATTGTAATACTGAAATACAATACTCAAATTCCAGCTAAAGTTTAATGTTTACTTCTACTAACAAAATGCAGAAAATTGTAATAATTAAGCAAACTACAATTACTTCTAATATCTATAAAACAGAATTAACTAACAGACACATTAAGCTTGTATTTGAAAGATTTTAATTCATAAGAAACGTATCTTTCCTCTTGTAATGAGTATATGATGTGTGAATGATATGGAATGATTATTTATTGTATTGTGCCAAATAGGAGCATAAATGTTTCTTTATCCTCGAAAAGTACCCCCTCTTCCAAGCATGAAAAGAACATTGACATATCCTAAGTTCGATCACTAAATCTAAGGATAGGTGGGAGGATACCGAGTCATCACTACGGAGCTCCCACTCACCCTTCATCTGAAGGCTAACCTTTGAGTTTAGTTATTAATCTTAGGACCAAATTGGGGATCTCAGCCTGTCACCCTGAAACTTCTAATTTAAAGTCCATCAAAACACATTTCCTTATTTATTTGCACTCAATTCCCATGAACTACGCAATTCATCCATGGACATTGAATGGATTCTTCATTATTGTTGTAGGACACTATATCTTTTCATAGTTAATGTTCAACAACAGATTTTAAGAATTCAATTGACCAGATTGAAAAGTAAATTAAGTTCGAAATGAAAAACTACCACAATTTCTTCAATACTTTAAAAGCACTTGAAATCCACATCATCACATCATCACATCTCTATGCAAGAAGAAAGACAAAAGAGACTACTCAGAATTCATAGAGAAGACACAATAAAACATGGATTTTATATATAAAAGAAAATTTATACAAACTACAAAAGAAAATACAACTTGTCTCTTTCTCTTGCCCAATGCAAATCCCTTGAAGTTCCTTTGAATCCTTTTCTCTCTTCTTTGCAACACTCAATTCCCTCTTTAGAATGAAAAGGAAGAAGCAATCTCTCACTTTACTCCTTCTCCTTCACTCCTTAGAGAAGAATCTCTCTCAAATTCTCACTTCTACACTCTTCTCTCACAAACCCTAACACTCAACACACTCACTCACTCACTAGAACCATAGTAGAACCACAGTAGAACCACATCATTTTCATCAAAAATAGTTACTTATAAGTTAGAAATGAAATCCCAGAATTTCCTTAAGCATCCCTTCAAAAGGTTTCCAAAACTCTTTAAATTTGAATTGCACCGACATTGGGTGCCGGCGGCGCCCGATAGGGCACCGGCGGTGCTCTATCGTTCGAATATTTTCTAGATCTCTCGAAAAAATGGCGTCGGCGGCGCTAGAAGCTATTTTTCTCTATTTTGCTCCTTTTCTCTTCAAATTCATTTCTATTCATTTCTTTTTGCTCCAATCACCTAAAATCATCATACCTGCAATAAATCATGAAAAATACATTCCTTTAAAGTGCAATATCACAAAAAATGGGTAAAATTATATAGCAAAAATAGTATATATTTTTTGTGCATCAGGAAGTTTAAGATAAACCTCAAACATAGTAATCACAATTATGTATTTATTTTTATGAATCTAAAAATTTCTAATTCAATTTATAGAAAAATGGTCCTACACCCCCCTCCCCGAGGAAAAGGCACACATCTGTAGGATCTTATAGTAGAAGGTAAGCGATCGTCTGCACGACCAGTTCGGTGATACGTCAGGCATGTGAGTGCTTCTTATGGCTTGGTAAGGATGCATTTTTCATAATGCTCAAGGCCTTGTACTCTCCTAAGTATTAAAAGAATGGGGAGCATGCAAAGCAGAATAACCGCTCTGACTGCTGGGGCATGGGGACCTCAAATCACCCTTATGGAGTGCTCCCATATACGGATTACAAATGGAGGTTGGTATTTTTTTTTTTGCATTTAATCTTACTTTACATTTAATTTATGTTAACTATTTCATTACAATAACAATGTAGAAAGGATGGCATCAATGTACTGCAGAGTTACACGAACGCACCCATAGACGACAGTCGGATCAATCTTGGTAGACAGCAAATCTCAAGCGACCTAGGTAATTCACAAGATTAATGAGTATAAAATTCAAATAATTATCAAAATGTAATTATTCTCACTTTCTTTAATCATATATTTTATAAGAGGCCTTCCATGTGTTTAAGGACAGTCAAACTCAGTATTCGAGCTATGGTTCAGGCACATCTCACGATCCTTTTGAGTACGACTTCTAGAGGGAGGTTGTCGGCAGGAAGAAGGGTAGATTCTATAGGTTGGGGTCCCAACCACCGTCCTATGATGTCTGCCCGATCTCTAGCTCATCTGGTGAATCTACTTCCACTACATAGTAGGAGAAGATGCATCACAAGGTTGCTGCCCAGGTAGCCTCCCTGAGATCAGAGATGAGTGCAGAGATTAAAGCATTGTTGCATTCTGAACTGTGGAAAGGGAGGAGCCCTTTTTCGATGAGGATAAGAAGGATGATGATAAGGACAAGATAAAGGAGGATGAAGAGGATGAGTATGGCCTTTTTGGTTTGTTTATGCGTTAAACAATTTATTATTAGCGAAAATATAGCAGTGAACATGGAGATCCTTAGATGTGTCTCCCAGATAATTTTGTGTTCAACATCCTAAAAGGTGCAGTGAACATGGATTCATGTCGTCAACAAGAAGAAAAACACAATGATCACAAAGAGAGGAGGATCTCCAGAGAGAAATAGCTAACTTAGAACATGCCCATGAAGATCTGAAGGAATGCATGCAGTGAGTGAAGCAGAAGATGAGAACCCAAATCATGGACATGGTGTAGGGCCAGATCGTAGTCCTAAGGGTCACCGCAGCCATAGTAGGAGGTCAACCCCCCGGGGGTAGAACCCACTCCAAGAAGCAGTACAGGCACACAACAATAGGAGAGTGAACCACGATCTGGAGAGTGTCAAAGATTTTTAATATCAGGATAGTGCTGTGGTCAGCCCAGGTGGACCAACTAGATCTCGAGGGTTGAGTCCCCATAATAGTTTAAACTATCTAATTTGGAGGCTTAAAGGGGTTGTTCGAACCAAGTCGATCACAACGATTCTTTTGAGTTGGCCATTTCCTTTCTCAAGATATCAGACACATTCTAGTGTCGTCTATTTTTACCACTTTGAGATCGTTAGCCTTGAAGTGGTCTACACGCTTCTAGATGGGAGCATTAGCAGCTTTACTGACTTTAAGAGATTGGTCCTGAAGCAGTTTGTCAGCACCCGGAAACCCACCAAGAGCGTGCAATCCTTATGAAAACTCAAACAAGGCCAGCAAGAGAGCCTACACTCATTCATATCACACTTCTAGAGAAAAATTTTGGAGGTGAAAGACCTTCAGGTTGATGCAGTCCAAGCTGCCTTAAAACAAGGTATAAGGTCCAAGATGTTGGCATATGACCTCAGCTTGAACATACCACAAGACTTGGCCAAATTGTTGGAAGGACCAACAAAGACATCCTTGCAGAGGAGAGTACCCCCAAGCAATAACAAAGGAATATCTAGCTCAGAAGAGAGCTCCCTAGAGCAATGAGTCAAACTCAAAGGAGGACCATATACCACTTATCAGGCGAAGATAGAAAGACAACCATTCCTCTTACAGTGGTAGAGGGTCTAAATGATATAACCTGCAAGAGGGTCAAGTGAGAAAAAAAGACTATAGGCTTCGTACTATGAGAAGCCAGAAGGTAATATGAACAACCATATGGTGATTTCAAGGGGTTGCGAGATACCCCTTTGAGGGTATCAATGGTGGAAATTTTTGAAAGCATACTAGACAACAAGTACTTTATGGAAGCTACACCGATGAGAGTTGGGTTCTTCGGGATCTAAGGATGTATTGTAAGTATCATCGAGATCCCATCCATGACACGGAGGAATAAAGACACCTCCAGTCTCATCGAGGAGTTGATTATGTAGGGACACTCAGGTCAAAGGCATGGCAAAACCATGACAATAGAATCTCCTCCAAGCCCCAACCAGACGAGTGTCATCTACATCGACGTATTTGAAGGAATAGAGTCCTATCGGTAGAGCTCTCAGAATGGATAAGGACTGTCAGCCTCGTTTTGAGATTTAGATTTATGTATGTATATAGTTTTAAATAGTTCGTAAAATAATGTTTGATCTTTGAAAATACTAGAACAAACTGATCCCATATCTTTGATAGTTTAAATAATTGAATGTTGCATCATAAACTATGTGTTTATCCCGAGGAATAGATGCATTGTTTAATAATGGGGTTCAATTAAATAAACCAGTGAATTTATGACATTTGTTTGGTCTACGAACCATTTTTTATGTTGACCGACAAATTCCCCTATTTAATACAAAAGAATTAAATAGGGTTTATATTAAGCTGGGTTCTGAAATTCCCTATAAGGGCAAGCCCCTATAGTTAATTACATCTTAAATGACTGGAATCACTTAAGAAATCTCTCAATAAAGATCAGTGTTTCTGCTTTCAAAAATTTTAAAGTTTAAGTTTTCAAGGTTGGACATTGGAAGTCAAAAGGGAATGGATCAAATTAGGAACAGTGAGTCTGAAGGAGTGAAAAGGTAGGGGATGTCATGGATTCGAAGCAAACTTCAATGACTACCCAACTATCCTATGATTTTGCTTCGATTTAGAGAGATATTATTCAATGTTTAAATCTTGCCAATTTTAGTTAATTAGGACTTATATTTGCATGACATAATCATACAAATAGCCCGAAAATTATGAGGGTTTATGTCGTAACGAACGACGACCTCGGAGTCCTAAGACGAGTTTAGGGCTTAAATTGCATAATATGATTATGCAGATGCCTAAAGGATGAAGTGAGGATTTATGTTGCGCTAAGCAAACTGATCCCGATAGATATAAGTGCAACGGATGCCAGAAACTTGGTTCCGCTGGATAAATGCACTGATGATTTAAGATATGAAAATAATGATTTTATAATATGGGATACTACGCAAGTATACGTATCGTTTATCAAGTAATATAGGACTTTCTGATTAAGCCCCGAGATATCTAACCCACAGGGAAATTGTAAAATCTTTAAAGGAATCAGAGAAATTATCTTTTTACTTTCTTTGATTGTTTTTGAAAAAGTATGTCTTGATTTTGAAAAGTTTTGAAGTTTTATATGTCTTTTGAAATTTTCTTAATAAAATGCTAAACAAGAAATTAAAATTACAATAACTAATAACACTGGATGTAAAATACTATTAACTAGAATATCTTTTTCTTTCCTTTCATGAAGTAGTAATAATTCTTAAAGTATTGTTGTGGAAGTATTCAAATTTTTGTTGTGACGAGATAGAAGCAAATGTGTTCTTTACCCTTGGTTACATAAAGAACATAGGTTAATTTGAAATTTATATTATTTTGAACATGGTTAGGCGGGGAAGATACCGAGTCTCTCACTCTAGAGTTCCCTCGATTCCCACCACACTGGGGCTAACTTCTCATAACAAAACTCAAAACTTGAACCAAATTAGGGGGGTTTTAGCCTGTCACTCTAAAATCCTCTAATTTTACTCCCTTTTATAAAAATATCTTCTAATATTACATTCAATTGTATGGACTACAATTCTGACCCATATAATTTCATGTGATTCTTATTAACTTTTATGTGACAATACCGCATTGGATCTTACATAATCTCAAGAAATTTTACAATTTAACAGGCCAAATTAAGAAGTAAACAAAGTTTTTAGAATCCATCTTCACAACTTCTTCCAACTTTTAAAAACTTATACTTTCGACAACAATTATTTGTAAATTAATTACTTCTCCATTTAAGAAAGAAAAAGATAAAGTAAACTACTCAGAATGCATTGAGAAAATATAAAAACACATTGATTTGAAATTAAAAACAACGATAAGAAAAATAATAAATGAAAACAAGTATTAATAAACTAAATAAAAGTAAACACTTATCTGAAAATTCTCTCCACAAGACTAAGAAAGTTCCTCTGAAACTTTGACTCTTCGCTAAACTACTCCTCAGAGCAAGTCTCCCAACTCCGATAACTCAGAATACAGACTTCAGACTTCAATAAAAACTAAACTAAAAGAAAGAAAAGAAGTGGGAAGAAGAATACTTCACTCCGACCCTTTTCTCCTTTCTACTCTTTACTCCTACTCTAAAATAAAAACTATTAAAAATGCAGTGGAAGAATTAAAGAAAGAAAGAAAGAAAGAACCCTTCAAAATGCAAAGGAAGAGTCTCTTAATCTTTCCTAAGACTCTCTTTAAATAGTAAACAAAAAGGTGCCTTGGTGTCTCTTCAAAATGTGTCCAGATTCGATGTATCTACTAAGGAACGCACCCCTTCATTCAAACTTGCCGCCTAAACGAAGTTATGGACGTTAACACCAAGACTTGCATCCCATCCCCTTTAAAATTGGCGTCAAATCCATTTGAAATTCAATTTTTAACTGTGGCAGCTAAGTGCCGGCCCAGCGGCACTTAGTCGCTAGTACCAAATTTTTTATTTTTCATTTTTTTGCTCTAAATTTGATCCATTTTTGCTCCTTTCATCATGACCATCCATTTTCATCATACCTGCAAGAAAAACACAAAATACCTTCCATTAAAGTGCAATATCATTAAAAATAGGTATAAAAATGTGCATAAAATATTATATATTTTAGGTGTATCACAAACTACCTCGAAATCCTATGTCTTGGTTGTTTAATTACTAAGGAAATGAGGCTGATGAAGATGGGTGTGCTGCCCACTGTGTTTGCTCCAAGCTCCTCGTTGTTGTAGAGGTTTAGTTTAAGAAATGACAGTCAAGAGATGAGAGAAGTGTCATGGTTTAGAGGTTGAGTTTCAAATTTTATGTCTTAAATTTTATTGGGGAAATAATAAAATTGATTAAGCATAACCGGTTAAGATCCCACGATTCCATCATCCCGGCACCACAATTTTAATCGAACTCACTTAGTCCAAATAAATTTTCTAAACTCAACTAAATGAGTTCCATACTTTCATTTAAATCGTAGGAAATCTCGTTAGCAACACGTGGGTTACATCTTCTGGGGTATTCCCGATCATCCAACGAGACAATTTAATTTAGTTGTAATTGTAGTTTCTATTTTGTTTGTGATTAAATTTTGAGTTGTTTTATATTTTGAATATTGTGGGGGTGAATTTTATCTTATTTTGATTTTAATCTTAATTCTGGTTTCAGTTTTGCGGCTATCTTAGGGGTTTTAATTGTCATGCAGGGTGACATTGTTGTTTAACATGCAAGCTTGCAAGAAAAGAAAGTACAGCGCAGATAAGTAAACTGCAATAAAATAAAAGTGTACCTGGCAGGTCTTCTCCTTACTTCCAACTGCACTTAAAACACATGTTAGGGCATTTAAATATTTGAGAGAAAGCACTTAGTTAAAGCTAAGGGAAGGTTCTGGTTGTCTACCAAATCATAATCCTATCACTAGTCAATTCCTACGCTGTGTTTGAGGATGATTTTCTTCATCAAAGAACAATGAAGTTCAATTGTTCTTCTAAAACATCCCATTGGATTGAGAAAGTGCATAGGAGGAATCCTAAACATCTTTTCAATGCCTTTGGGATTATTTTGAGTCCAAATGAATTTCATTATGTGGATGAATTGATCATCCGGGGTTTAGTTGAGTTTTGATTCTTGCTCAGTGAACTTGAATGTTTGATTATTCTATGAATAAGGTGACATTTCATTTGATATTCATTTAAGAGTTATAATGATGAAAGTCTTTAGGGTCAATTCAGTTCATTAAAGAAACTTAACCATTCTTAATTGAAGTTGAATTAGTAATTTTAAATGGTTTAACTTAATTAAAAAATTTTGGTTGATTTTTAAATATTTTAAGTTATTTTAAATTGGAAAGGTGTTTAAATCATTTTATTCATTTAAGTCTTAATATTTTAGATTGTTTTAATTTAATCTTAATATTTCAGATGAATTTTAATTGGTTTAATTTAATTATAATGTTTTAATTATAAATTGTTTTAAATTAATCTCAATATTTCAAATTAGTTTTGATTTAAGTTTTCAATATTTTAAGTTTGTTTTAATTTTATTTTAAATCATTTTAAATTAATTTTTACTATCTTAAGCTTTAATTTGATTATAAGGTTTCAAGATTATTCCTTTTTTAATTATTAGCTTCAATCATCATTTTTATGGTTTCATTAATAAAAATTAGGTGATATTTTATCAATTCATTTGTTAGGGATTCAATTTAAAGAATTAGAGTCTTCATATATCACATCCCTTAACCTTAATAATTTATGCTTTAATTAACTTCCAATGTTTAAATATTTAATTATTTGAGATTTCTTCTTTAACATTAAAGGTGATTACCCTTAACTCCCTATGTTTCAATCATCCAAGAGGACAAAATTAAGATCAAATATTTACCCTCCCTTTTTGGTTAAGCCTAAATATTAATTAAGACTAAAGTTAACTAATTACATTTATGCCCTCTTAAGCTTGTTTATCTCATAATTCAGTAAATTAAGCTCAAATGAATTTAAAATTTTTATGTCACCTCACTCACAGGTCAATTAAGACATCAAATGAGAAAATGTGATTTTTCTATTTTTTAATTTAATTTATATAATTACTTTAGTGAAAAATAGAAAAAATTAATGGAAATTCAACAACATGACCAAGGAAAGACATCTGACCTAAAGAAAATTATGACAGGTACCTACTGACCAAAGGACCGCTCGAACCAATTTTGGTGATTTTTTGAATTTTAATTTACTTATTAGAATTATTTTAAATTTTGGAGTATTAATTAATTATAAAATTAACATGAGGTGAAAATTATGTTTTATATTTTTCTTAAATCTCTCTGAGCTCAACGAACTCAGAGAAACAAACTTTACATTTTTTTGATTTTTCTTTGAATTTTTAGAATTATTTTAGTGAAAGGGTTGAAAAATCCATTTTTAAATATTAAAGTTTACCTTAAGCCTTTTAAATTCAATATCTTTACTTAGAGACTTAGGAAAAATATTTGGTTGGTTCTGAAGTGATTAAGAGACCAAATATGACATTTTGGTGAATTTTAACATTTTTATGATTTTTATAATTTTTTTAGTTATTAAAATATTCAAAAATAGGTTAAAAATGAAAATTTTATGAAAATTCCAATTTTAATTTTCTTAAACTCCTCTAACCTCAGAGAACTCCAAAATTGATTTGGTGAATTTTTTAGTTGTATTTTGGGTTTTATGAATTTTTTAATTCGAAATATAGCCATATAACTTGAATAATTCATTTAATGGGTTAAATTAACTCCAATTGAGTTAAAATTTTTATGTGGAGTTCTCCTAATCCTAAAGGACAATACAGACTTACTTTCATGTCATTTTGATGTGTGCTTGTTCCAAATTAATTTAATTTCAGTTTTGAGTGTTTGGCCAGATTAAGGTCATTTTTAATTAAATAGATTAAACCATAATTTTCTTAGGGTCGTCTGGCTAGAGATACTTCCCCTAATTTTTCTAGATTTTTATGAATAACATGCTAATTTTTATAATTAATTTTCAAGAAAATAGCTCTGAACTTAGAAAATAGATAACTCCTTATTGACATAACCTCTGACCTTAGAAAAATCAGAGGAAGTTCCCAAGATCATAGGCTACAAAAGCCCTATAGTCTCATGCTACGGTGAATTGCATATGCTAATGGAGAATTAAAATACCGAAGGCAGTAAATAAATAATTAAAAATTAAATATATAAAAAAATATTTTGGTTTCAATTCCACATTATTCTCCTCTGTTCACTGAGCAAGAGGGTATTTTTTTATTTATTTTTAGGATTTTTCTATGCAAAGCTATGCATTTTTAAAGTTTTGTGATTTAAATAAATAAAAAGAAGGCCTAATTTCCTACTTAAACCAGTCAGCGCTGACTGGATCCTATGGCAGATCAAAAGCACACGTGGCGTAGTTTGATTTTGCGTTTCCATCTGAATCGGCAGTCACGAATCCCGCTATTTCGTCCGGTCTCCTGGTCCTGCGCAATCTGAGCCCTACGCTAAGCATACACGCGATCAGACGTCTCTGACTCATCGTGTCTGTCTGGCTCAACCCGAGAGCCGCATGTTTTCTAGCCCTAATATCTCTCTCATTTCTCAACTAAATCGAGTGAGGTTTATTTCTACATGCTCATCTAGGCTAGACGAAGCTATCCATATGGCTAACATGCATTAAAATTAAGTAAAATGAAATGGAGAATCCATGGAAGCTCGGTAGGAAGAGGAGCTCAATACCTTTACTCTGAGAGGTGAGGCCTCAATCTGTGATGCTCGGCAGGTTCGTGGTGGTCCAAGGAACCTACAGATTAAGCCACTGGTCGTGCTG
Source organism: Papilionanthe hookeriana x Papilionanthe teres (assembly GCA_022702705.1). Lineage (NCBI taxonomy): Eukaryota > Viridiplantae > Streptophyta > Magnoliopsida > Asparagales > Orchidaceae > Papilionanthe > Papilionanthe hookeriana x Papilionanthe teres. Next base: position 110,035,466 of record CM040424.1, on the reverse strand, counting down.
AATTTCTTAGACCCAAGTTCGACCAAAGCCGATTTGGAGCTCTGACCGATAGCACAGCTGGGTGGCCTGGTGATGGGGCTTTCACTGGGGAGCTTCTTCTCTTGGTGTGGGGATGGTGTAGGTATGGTTAATTTGATTTTGGTTGAGGTTTTAAGAGTGTCTTATTTTTGGCCTGAATTTCAACTGAGAAATTGAGCTCGATTGGTGGAATTCAGGACAGGAGGACTATGGGGATCTTCTTCTCTTGGCTGGGAATAGGTCTGGGAGCAATTTGAGAGGGTTTTGTGAAGAATAGTTTAGCACCTGAAACTTGGCTATGGAGGAGGCATCTTATAGCAATCGCCAAAGATGAGAGCTCAGGACCAGGCAATGAGTGCCCTGGGCCGCTTAGGGTGAGGGCAGAACAGGGCAGGTGGGCAATGAGGGGATAGTTCACTAGTATTGCTCAATTTTGAGTTTTAAGCCCTTGGGGGGGCTCAGGCGTGCCTATTCTGGCAGCTGGGGTGGCTGGCAAGGACTGGCCAGGTGGCTGGCAGGCTGAGGAGGAGTGGGGGAGAAGTTTAGAGCAATTAAACCTGGCAGGGAGGTTGCTTGAGTAGGATTTGGGGATGGGACTCAGGCTTAGCCAAGTGGCTAAACCCAATGGTCCAAAGTGGTGGACCATTGGTCCATGGCTCATGGAGCTTGGGTTGGGTCAGCTCAAACCTATCCTATGATGTCTAGGGTTAGCTGCCATGGAGTTGGTTTGGTCAAATTTAGCTTAGTTTGGTTCAATTGGAGTCATACGTTCAAATGTGTTGATTGGGTTTATTTTGGGCTAGCTTGAGTTTGGGTTTGATTTGAGTCAAATTGATTGATCAAAATGTTTTAAATGATTGTCACAGAGCTTATGGAAGAGGTTTGGAGTGAATTGGAAATGATTTGGGAAGTGAGTTTGATGGATTTTGGTGATTTGATCAATTTGGGTCATCATGGCTTAAGCTTGGGTTTAGGCTTGGTTAGAACTTGGCTAGAGCCAAATTGATGGTTCAAATGGATGTAAGTAATTGTCATGAAAGATTTTGGATAGAAATTGGGTGGAAATTTTGGGTTAGGAGATTCAATTTTGGGAAATTTTGGACATTTGGCAATTTTAGGGAAAAATTAGGTATTTTAGCAAGTTTTAAAGTTCGAGTGAAATTTCAATTTAAATTGGGGGAAAATTGATCTTGTATTTTATTTATGAGGATGCTAGGAAGATTTAAAAATTTGGTTTGGGAAAAATTGAGTAACTTTGGGTCAATTTGGGGTCAAGATTGGGTTTAATTTAGGCACTTTTGGGTTAAATGGGCCAAATTGGGGCTTTTGATTAAATTGGGTTAAATTTACAAAATTGAGGGATGTGGTAGTTGAAAAAAAAAGAAATTTGGAATATTTGGGAGATTTAGGAAGTTTTTGGGAATTTTTGGAATTTTTGGCATTTTGTGCTAAGTGGGGTATTTAGGGTATATGGAGGTTATTTGGAGTGTATTGGGGTATTTTTGGTGGATTTACGAGATGGAAACTGTTTTAAAATGATTTTGTTGAATTTTGGGAATTTTGGATAATTTTTGGGGAATTTTTGGGGATTTTTGGATGATTTGGAGGTTATATGGGCAATTTAGGTAATTCTGGGTAAATTTAGGGGCCCAAGGTCAAAATTTGAAATTTTGAAAAAAAGAAGGGGGCTTCAAGTAGGGAAGAATGGAATCATTTTAGTGGGATTAATATTGAGTAAAAGTGATTTGCAATGGAATTTAGGGTTTAGGAGCATGAGCCTGGACCCTTAGCCAAGTCCAACCACTTTGGGACCAAGTCTAGCTAAATGGTAACCACCTTATGATCCTTCATATATTGACCCTAGTCATTTTAATCAAAAGACTAGTGGCTTTGGTTCAAGCATGTGAGTTTCTTAAAGGGTAGAAGGGAAAGGTTTAAAGTTTGGGTCAAATGGCTTACGGGTGTGTGTGTGTGTAAGAGAAGCTCAAGTCACTCGAGGTTACCCTAAGTCCAAACACTCCTATGGGAACTCACTCACTATTGGTTGCCCATATGGTGGTTTTAACCTTCTAAGGTGATTTAGAGGATTGTAACTATCCAATTGGGGCCCCAAGAGGAGTTAAGAAGTGGCTGAAAATTTTGAAATGATGGGTCCCAACTCTAGTCTTCTAGGATAGTCAAAGAAGAAGTCCTATGGCTAGATTCTAAGCACTAAGAGAAAAATTAGACCTCACCAAAAACGAGGTCAACAAGGACTTGAGATCTATGTAACCTCACATCTATCCAAATAAGGGAAAGCTGCACCCCCTCCCCACCAACCCCTAAGAAACAAAATTCGCTTTCAAAGATGACGATCTGCCCCAACAGAGAAACTGCTACAACAAAGCTATAATTGTAACAGGGATTATCAGCAACTTTCAAGTTGGAAATATCATTATTGATAGTGGTAATTATATGAATATTTTATTCAACTAAGTAATTGATAAGCTTAAACACTAGGTTGACCGGCCGACACCTTGGCTGGCCCACTATATGACCTTTCAGGTGAAAGGAAAGAGGCTTTGGGTGTAATGTAGCTAGATTTTACCTTTGGAGAAGGTGAAAAGTAGTTTACGGAGACCGAGGAATTTTTGATATTGGACTTGCCTCCAACCTACAATACCTTTGACCGTCAACTGCTGAATTGCTTCAAAGTAGTAATGTTCACATACCAAATTGTAGTAATGTTCTCAGGTGATGGGGAAGTGATAACTATCAAAGTAGATCTGAAACATTCATAGGTATTCTACCTCCGGGTGTTAGGGAGTATAGAATAAGATCTGCTCAACAAACAAAACTAGAAGAAAGGGGTTTTCGACCCAATGAGACAACTATGGAGGTTCTTGTCACCGAAAATGTGACATGGGGAGCTGCTGATTCAAACTCTTCAAGATCACAACAATGTCTTTGCTTGGTCCATTGTGGATAATCCTGGGATACAAGTTGACATTACATACCACCAGCTAATTGTGAACCCCACCGTCCGACCAATCAAGCAGAAAGATCAAGAACTTAGTGAAAGTGTTAGCGGAGCCTATCAAGGAGGAGGTGCTAAAGCTAAAGGAAGCAGGACTGTATCTCATTTGGGTCTCAAACATCATTTTGGTTTAGAAGGTAGATAGGTAGTGACAGATGTGTGTGGACTTCACAAAACTAAAAGTCGTCTGTCCAAAGGATTACTACCCCCTGCTGAGGATCGATGCTCAGGTGGATGATATTGTGGGTCACTCTGTGATGAGTTCCCTAGATACTTTCTCCAGCTACCATGAAACTAAAATGTACCTACCCAATGCTAAGAAGACATTTATATCACTGTCAAAGGAGTATTGTTACAATGTAATTCCCTTTAGGTTCAAAAATGCTAGGGCAACATATCAGTGTTTAATGGATGTAATTATTTTCTCATCATAAAAGAAAAAATATTGAAGTATATGTGGATGATGTTCTTGTAAAAATCAAGACGATAGATCAACTTTTAAAATATCTAAAAGAAACTTTGCAAACTTAAATAAAGTACAATATGAAGCAGAACCCTCTGAAATGTATGTTTAGAGCATCAACCTTAAAATTCTCGAGTTACCTCCTAACACTCGAAGGATTAAAAGTTAAACCAGACAAGATTCAAGTGCTAATAGACATGTCTGCTCCAAGAAACACTCAAGAAGTCCAGAAACTAATTGGACGAATCATAGCTCTCAGCAGGTTCATCCCAAGGTTGGGGAACAAGTGCACGACATTCTTCAAAAACCTCATGAAAGGCAAATGTTTTAGGTGGACAAATGAATGTCATCAACCTTTCAAAACCTAAATGACTCTCTAGCCTCACTACCACTCCTCCAAATCAGAAGCCAAGTAAGGAACTCTCACTGTACTTGGGAGTGGGAGCTGAGGCAATTATCTTAGTACTGGTCAGTGAGGAATCAGAGAAGAAATTCCCACTCTACTACACAAGCTGTGTTCTCTGAGGTGTAGAGGTTAAGTATTTAATTATGTAGAAAATAACATTTGCTTTACTTGTGTATCCCTATTTGTTACAACCTTATTTCAAGATGTATCCATCTGAGTGATTTCATATAACCAACTAAACTCATTGCTCACCTAGTCAAAACACTTCAACATGCTACTCAAGTGGGGAGTGGAACTGAGCGAGTTTGACATCACATACATCTCTAGGTGGCCATCAAAGCACAAGCTGACGTGGAAATTCTGACAAACTTCTTAGAATTGGAGAAGTCAGGATAAGAAGACCAAAGCAGTTGGCAAGAGTGGCTCTTGTACGTAGATGAAATGTCGAATAAAACCAGAGCAGGATTAAGGCTTTGCTTTGACCCATAAGAGAACACTTGTACCACTCAGTGGCGGTAGATTTTGAGGTAACAAAAAATTGGGCAGAGTACAAATCTCTGATTGCTGACCTGCCTTTAGGCTATAAGATGGGTGCCCGGGCTCTTGATGTGGAATCAGATTCAAAACTAGTATCCAATCAAATAGACAGAGAATTTGAGGCTAGATACGAAGTAATGATAAAATTCCTCAATAATTTCATGGTAAAAATCTGGAAAATAGTCTAGTTCTAGATTGAACACATCAACAAAGAAGAGAACTACGTGACAGACCTACTGTCCCGATGTGTCCGTTTGAGGAATGGGGAAAAGCTGGCTGGTTATTGAAGAGGTGGTGGTCATAGAAAGAGTAGAAAACAAAACCTGGGTGGACCCCTACGCTAAGTACTTCGAAACGAGAGAAATCATATATGAAGTAGCGAACTAATCCCCAAATATTTATACTTACGTTTTATATATGAAATTACATTCATATTTCTTCTCAACAATAATATCTCTTTCTTTACAACGGTGTCAAGAACTTGATTCTGAGTCAAGTAAGAGATCAACTTTAATTATTTATAATAAGGGATTCTATGCAAGTATACGTATCGTTTATCAAGTAATATAGGACTTTCTGATTAAGCCCCGAGATATTGAACCCACAAGGAAATGTTTTAAAAATTTAAAGAAAGTAGAAAAACAACTTTTTATTTTTCAAAATGATTTGGTAAGTTATGTTTTATAAATATAAAGTTTAAACTCTTTTTGATAATTTTTAAGAAAAAGTAAAGTAAAAAACTAAAAATATTAAGACTATTAAATAGGATGAAAGCAAATGAGAATAATATATCTTTTTCCTCTTCATGAATTATAAATAATTATGGAATTTTATTGTGGAAGTATATAAATATGTTGTTCCAAATAGAAGAAGTTGTATTATTTACCTTTACTTGGTTCTATAAAGAATATAGGTTAATTTGATGCTTTGAAATCTTGAAGATGGATTAGGCAAGGAAGATACTAGCTCTCACTCTAGAGTTCCCTCTTCTCCCTCCACCTGGGGGCTAACATCTCATAACAAAACATAATACATCAAACCAAATTGGGGGCTTTATCTTGTCACTCTAAAGTCCTTTAATTCTACACCCAATCAAAAGCTATCTCCTTATTTATTTGCACTCAACTATATGGACTACAATTCTCACCCATTAATGTCATGTGATACTCTTCAATTGTTGATTGAGACAATATCACATTGGTTCTTACATGTTCTCATAAAAATTTTTAACATCTCAATTGGCTAAATCAAGAGGTAAATAAAGTGCAAGGTAGTTAAATCATCACAACTTCTTCCAACATTAAACATTTATACTTCACACAACTTCCATCCATAATTTAATTACTTCATCATTTAAAAGGAAAAAGATAAAAAAAAAACTACTCATAACTCATGGAAAAGACACAAACCCAATTTGATTTAAAAGTAGAGATCATAGTGAAAAGACAACAAGTCTTACTTTAAAACTAAATGTGAAAAAAAAGATAAAAACTTATCTAAAAATCCTCTCTACAAGACTCTTGAAGTTTCTTTGAAACTTTTCTTTCTACTAAATGACTCCTTAGGGGATGGTGCCCAACTCTAAGGATTCACTCTCCTAAATTCTAATACAAACTATGATAAAGAAAAGTGGAAAAGTAAGGAAAGTATGGCAAGAAGAAGACTCTATTTCTTCCTCTCTCCCTACAACCACTTGAAGCTTTTCTCCAACTTCTCTCACCAATACTTCCTTTCAAAACTCTTCTCCTTCTTTTGATCTTCAAGTCTTCTTTTAATAATTTTTCAAAGGGTGCCTTGATGTCTCTTCAAATCATGTCCAGGTTTCACGAATCTACCAAGAGATGCATCCATCCATTCGAATTTTAAATGAATTTTAGCGCCAATGAGAAGTTAAGAAAGTTTAAACCAAAGGGTGCTTCAAGAACCCCTTCATATTTGCGCCAAAATTAATTCAAATTACATAGGTTAACTGACGCGGCTATGCGCCATCCCATGACGCTTAGCCGCTAGAGGCAAATTTCGTACACTTTTCATTTTTTGCTCCAAATTTGATCATTTTTTGCTGCTTTCATTACAATCATTCATTTTAATCAAATCTGGAAGAAAAACATTAAAATACCTTCTCTTAATGTGAAATATCATCAAAAATAGGTATAAAAATGTGCATAAAAACACTATACATTTTAGGTGTATCACCAACACTAGGAGGTTTAATTTCAAAGTTACTCAGTATCTACTAATAAAAGGAATACTCTTCCGAAAATCTACAACATCCTTATATCTAAGATGTAAAAAAGAAAAAGAGACTGAAGACATACTTTAAGAAATCCATTATGGAGAGTGCGAAAGCAACCCTTGAGGGAAGATTTTGGCACACCGGGTCCAAGGATAGGGTATTTATGGCCAACACTGCTTAAGTATGCTGAAGCATTCTCCATGAGGTGTGAGCAATGCAAAAATGTTGTCCAACTTATGAACTCCAACTAATCACCAGCCCATGGATTTTCACTGCCTAGGGATTGGCATCTTGGGGATATTTCCACCTTCTCAAGGACTATCAATTTCATCTTGGTAGTGGTAGATTATTTTTCAAAGTGGGTCAAGGCCAAAGCTTTCTCTTAAATCTTCATGGATGTTGTCTAGAACTTCATCTAGAAAGACTTTATCTGTAGCTATGGCCTGCCATTGATGATCGTCACAGATAATGGGGAGCAGTTCGCGGACAAGATGGTTGGAAAATTTTGTAAAGATCAAGGAAAGCCTCAAATTCATCTCGGTCCATCATTCCCAAATTAAGGGCCAGTTTGAATCAGCTAACATGATTATTCTCATCCTGTTAAAGTTGAAGGAGTAAGGAAAGCTAGGAGAATATTCTTCCATCTATTTTGTGGGCCGTCCGAACAAGTCCATCCACCGCAACTGACACCGTTCATACTCTCACGTGAAATGAAATTCATTGTTCTTATAAAATACAACCAACACAACTGAGTATACTCACGCTACAATGTGTAATGAAGAACATATGTCAAAATGGCTAGAAGTAAACAATGAGCGAACAATGTTCGCATTGGATCTTGAGGAAGAGTCTGAGCACAATCGGCTCTATTAGAAGAAGAAGTCAAGAGGGGAGCCATCTGGTACTACAACTGACACGTCTGAGAGAAACTTTCATTTTTGAAGGTCTTGTACTAAAGAAGGTTGACCCTGTAACATGAGGACATGTAGTTAGGAAGCTAGAACATACTAGAGTAGCCCTACATCCTCGACTGTGACACAATAACTGGAGCATTCAAGCTAAAAATCCATGGAGGGAACGAGGTCCCTCATATTTGGAGCGGGGATGACCTCAAAAAATTCTTTCCATAAACCCGTCGATTCTATTATAACAATAATTTTAAATAAAAAATACTTTTATCTCATTTTGCTTATAATTTAGAACTTTTTATGTTCCTCTATCAAAAGATACATTTATAATAAACGAATATTTTTCTAATTGAAAGTAAAAAAAATAATGCTTGGGGACATGGAGAAATCAAAAGATGATTCTAACGTAATTTTGAAATACTTTAAGCAGTTAAATGTAATTTTGAAATACTTTACAATTCTACACATCATAATCAATCATTAAAAGGTAAGGTAAAGAGTACTACTCATAAAGCATGAAGAAAGTACCACAAAGATCCATTGAAATGTGAGAAACCACTAGCTGATGTGTTCAATAAAAATACAATAAACAAGACACAACAATACATTTCTTCCTCTCCTTTAGAATGACCTGAATATGTTCCACCAATGCTCCTCTTAACTTTTAGTTGCTGCTCCTGAAGGCTCTCCCTATCCTCTACAATAGAATAAGGATAGACTCTACGCAAGCCAATCCACTCAATCCTCAAACCTTTATCAATCCTAGACCTACCAGTATCCTCCCTTCATCAATCCTCACAACATCGTCATTATATACTCATGTACAACAGTAGAAAATCTCCCTATGACCTCCTACACAAATCTGCATGACAGACTTCATGAACTACCAAAACTACTGTGAGCAGGGTCCGTCGCCTAGGCACCATGCTCTTTGTATGCAAAAAAGGCACGTAGGCACTTATGGATGAGGTGCTTAGGTGCCAAAATCGCAGTGCCTAAGCGTCAAGTGGGTGGTGCCCAGGTACCATCTTCTCGGTTTGCCAGAGTTGAGACTGGCGCCCAGGGGTTCATCTTTTAAGTGCCAGCCTCCTTGTTCTCTTTTTTTTCCAAGACTCCTCCACGTTTCCTTACTTCCAATACATATTATCCCTACAAGAAAATTATCAAAATATCTTTCTTTAAAGTGCAATCTCATCTATAAAAATATTCAAGTAATAGAGAAATAATAGCATTCCTGTCTACACATCAAAATACCCCAAACTTAAAGGTTACTTGTCCTCAAGAAACACCAAGGTTTAAGTATCACTTTAGTTAACTTTTAGGAATGGGTTTCATAGAAACTATCAACAATTATGCATGAGTTTCATAGCGATAAAAATATGATAACTCTAGTACACTGGTCTAGTCTTAGGGCCAACCATGAATCTAATTTTCTATTTACTTCCAAAAAAAAAATTAACACATATTAAATAGGGTGCTCTATATGGTAAGTAGATAGAATTTAAATAGTTTACTAATACTTCCTAAACCTCAATAACTTAAGAATGTAATGGAGTTGAAATTTTTAAAAAAATTTATTGAAACCAATTTTGATAAGGTTTCTCTTTAAGCTGTTTCTCATTTATATTTTCTTTTATACTTCTTTTTTTTTCTTTAGGATTAATATTTCAATCTTTAACTTTATGAGGAATACTATAATTAGATAGGTCTTGTAATAATTTTGAACTCCACCATCATCTCTTTAAATTAAACACTATACATTCCTCTTCTTTTTAATTTTCAAAAGTTTAAGAAGTGTTAGATGAAAGTATAAATTTTAAGAGGCTTAATTCTTGTTAAGCATATATCTAAGTGTACCTAATTTAACAAACATGTGATACTTTTTCGAAAAAATATTTTAATCATTTTCTCATAGCTGAATTGCAAAAATTATTTTATACTAGTCTAACTTAATTTACATAGAGTTTAAATAAGTTGACTATTTTTCTCCTTACTCAAAAATTGTAATAGATCTAAATTTAACCCCGCATTCCTTAAGTTAATTGAAAGTAGTACTTCAAACCCAATTTACTTTGGACAAACAAGTTTAAACTTTAAAAGATTTTTCTCCCCCAAAATTAATTTCTAAATATATTGATCAATTTAAAATGTGAATATAAATAGGGAGAAAATAGTACAGAAATACTTCCTATCACATTTGTCTATCAAGATAAATAACAGGTATTGTGAAAATGAAGTGAATCGGTTTGGTTTAGGGCATAATAGCCGAACAACGGGTAGCAGTGCCTAGGCGTCGCGATAGCTTTGCTTAGGCACTGCTTACCTAAGAGGCCAATGCTAAGGTGCCCGAAGGGGCAACGCCTAAGCGCTGGTACAACTAACTGGTGCTTTGGCGCCATACACAGTGGTAGATAAGCATTGGTCTCCTACTAAGCCCGGTTTGCCTTACTTACAAAATTCATCCCCAAAACATACCTTTAAATCAAGATACCACAATTAAAATAAATATCGACAATATCTTATAACTAAATATAAAAAAGGTCGCTAATCCTCCTCATCATCATCTCCCTCCTTTATTTCTCATTTCCAATGGAATCCTTTTCAATTTTCTATCGGATGCTTGCATACACATTTTTATAAGGAGAATACAATGGGACTTCAATAAGATTGTTATTTCAAATTCATTGATCTCACCAATATATCTCCAATTGATTGTTTAGATAGCTAATTAACTAATCGAATTGGTTGATATTTTACCAATACTCATGTGCTCCCTTGCCAATTAAAATTTACACATCAAATTGTACAATGGAGAAATCATCCACCAGCCCCTTTAATCATTGAGTAAAAGAGGCCCTCGTGATATAAGAGCTTGAAAATAGGAAATAAAGAATAGAGATGGACATGTCCCATGTCTATACTCAGTATGTCTTCTGTATATTACAATATGCAATTAAGAAGTCGGCTGTAGAGGATGCATTTGATCTTTCTACTGCAAAAAGACATGTCATAGTTCAGGCACAATAAGAAGACTAAAGATAATTTCCCAGACCTAAGAGTAATTCCCCTTCAAGACACACTCCTAGCACAGCAAAACAATCACCACTCAAACACAAACACATCAACACAGATTTAAGCACACTACAAAACAATAACATACAAATACAAACTCGGGTTGCCTCCCAAGAAGTGTTTAGTTTAAATCTTTAACCCAACGAATCTTGATATATACTCAGGATGGACCCAATATTAAGACCTCATTAACCATAGTTCTCTCACCTCCCAGGTAAGATTTAAGTCTCTACAAATTCACTTTAAACAATCTACAACTCTTAGGATATTTAATATCAATTGCACTAAAAGGATAAACCATTATTACAGTAAATTGTTCTAACCACTTGGACTTAAGTTATCCTGGAAATAATTTCAATCTTGTATTATACAATAAAACCTCCTGTTTAGGCTCAAAATTTTTCCTAACAATCTTCTGATTATGTCATTTCTTCATTTTTTCTTCATATATTTTTCATTTTCATAAGATTCATTTCTAATTTCATCAAGTTCATTTAACTATAGTAATCTTTTTTCACCACCTTCCTTCATATCGTACTTAAACTCCTTAACAGTTCAATATGCCATGTGCTCTAATTCGACTAACATATGACAAGCTTTTTCAAATATGAGCTTATATGGAGACATCCCTATAAGTGTTTTATAAGCATTCATATAAGCCCACAATGATTTATCTAAATTTAAAGACCAATCCTTTCTACTAGGATTGATAGTTTTATCTATAATCATTTTAATCTCACTATTAGAAACTTTCGCTAAACCACTCATCTAGGATGTTATGTTGTGGAAAATCTATGCTTTATACTATATTTTGAAACTAATGTCTCAATTTTTCTAATGTTAAAGTGGCTCCTCCTATCACTAATGATCACTGTAAGCATACCAAATCTACTAAAGATGTTCTTTAAAAATTTTTATACACTTTGAGCATCACAATTTGATAGAGTCAATACCTCTATTAACTGAGACATAGTCCACAGCTATCATAATACATAAATTTCCTAACGAAGGTAAAAAGTGTCCAACGAATTCTAATCCTCAAACATCAAAAATTTTAATCTCCAAAGTAAAGTTTAGTGGTATTTCCTCTCTTAGAAGTATTACCTATTCTCTAGCATCTTTCATAAGTTTTAAAATTTTCATTCACATCTCTAAATAGATTAGACCAATAAATTGCATATTGTAAAATCTTAGTAGCAATTCTATATACTCCAAAATGTTCCCCAAATTCAAAATTGTTACATTTCCCAATAATTTATAGTGTTTCTTTAATGGGTATACACTTTCTAATCACTTTATCCTTGCATTTTCTATATAGGTAAGGGTCTTCCCAAAAATAATATCTAGTGTTATGGACAAATTTTTTCCATTAATGGTATGTCAGATCAAAAGTTAGAATATCACTGACTATGTAATTTACTATGTCAGCATACCACGGAATGTGTCATTTGATAATAGCAAACAGTTACTTATCAGAAAAATTTTCATTGATCTCTTCTTCATAAACACATGAATTCATCTGATCCAATCTTGATACATAGTCCGCTACTTGATTCCCATTATCATTCATATCTATAACTTCGATATCAAAATCTTGCATCAAAACGACCCAACTAATCAATCTTAGTTTGGCATCCTTTTTTGACATTAGATATTGAATTGCAGAATGATTTGTATGAACAATACACTTGGTACCAATCAAATACGGATTGATTTTATCGAATGCATACACTGTTGCCATAAGCTCCTTTTTGGTATTGGTATAACTAATTTGAGCTTCATGAAGGATCTTATTAGCATTTTATATTGCTCGAAACATCTTACCGTGCCTTTGTCCTAACACTGCCCCAATAACATATTCACTTGCATCACACATCAACATGGTCTCCCCCAATCAGGTGAGACAATGATAAGAGCAGTGACTAGCTCTTCTTTCAAAGTATTAAAAGCAGTTAGACACTCATGGTCAAAAGTAAATAGGATATTCCAATAAATGGCAGAGGTTTAATGATTTTGGAAACATTCTTCATATAATACCAATAAACCAGCATGTCCCAGAAAACTTATAACTCCCCTCATAGTAGTGGGTGGATGATGTTTTTCAATATCATGAATTTTTGTTGATCTACTTCCATACCTATTTCAAATATTTTGTGTCCTAACACAATTCCATTAGAAATCATGAATTGGCACTTTTCTCAGTTGAGAACTAAATTGGGCTCTTCATAGTGTCTCAACACCCTCGCCAGATGATCCAAACAAGAATCAAATGAAGGGCTAAACACCGAAATTTCATCCATAAAAACTTATATTCTCTTCTCAATTAGGTCACAGAAAATTGACATCATACATCGCGAAAATGAAGCGGGTGGATTACATAATCCAAAGAATATTCTTCAAAAAGTAAAAGTCAAATACATATTTGTGAGCATTTTCTTATCCTGGTCCTCAAAAGCTATAGAGATCTATTGATACCATGAATATCCATCTAAAAAGAAAAAATATGGATGGCTAGCTAACATATCCAACATTTAATCTAGAAAAGGTAAAGGAAAGTGATCTTTCCCGGTGGCAGAGCTTAACTTTTTGTAATCAATACATATTCTCCACCCAGTGACATGTCTAGTGATGATTAATTCATTTTTTTTTCATTTTCTACGATAGTAACTCTACCTTTCATAGGAACATAGTGGATCAGGCTAACCCACACACTATCTGAAATGGGATAAATATACATCAAACCACTTCAAATTTTCTTTTTTACAACTTCTTTCATAATTGGGTTTAATATCCTTTGAGGGTCTACCCGGGATTTATGATTATCTTCCATCAGGATCCTATGCATACATATTGAAGGACTTATCCTGTTTATATCTATTAAGGTCCATCCAAATGCTGTCTTAAAATTCCTTAAGATGTTCATCAATTTTTCCTCTTAAGAATTAGTCAATTCTGAGGAAACAATAACTGATAATGTAGATGGCTTCTCCAAGCAAGCATCCTTTAAATATTTAGGGAGCATCTTCAAATCAAGTTCAGAGAGTTCTTCAATAGAAAGAACTAGAGGTTTACAATTTTCAGTTGTATCAAAAAATTCATACCTCTTCCTAACTATTTTTAATTATCTTCAACCAATATAGCTGATTCTTCCATAGAGTTTGTAGACTTCTCGAAAATGGATACTACACAAATAATCTAATAGATCCATCTAAAAACATGCATCTTCATTACCATCATAAGGATACTTTATAGTTTTTAACATATTAAAATTTACCTCATGATTGTTTACCCTCATAATTAATTCACATTTTTGCATATCAATGATGGCTTAACGAGTGAGTAGGAAAGGTCTTTCTAAAATTAGAGGAGTTTCTTTAACTTCCTCCATATTTTATACAATGAAATTAACATAGAAGATAAATTTATCAACCTTTAAAAGAATAACCTCTATAACCCCTTGGGTAAGTGATCGAACGATCAGCAAGTTGAAGGGTCACAGTGGTAGGAGACACCTCTTCTAATACAAACCTCTTAAAAATAGATAGTGGCATAAAGTAAATACTGGCTCTAAGATCACATAACGCTTTTCCATAATTTTTTTCTTTAATTGCACAAGGGATAGTAAAGCTCACAGGTTCTTTAAGCTTCTGAGGAAGCTTCTCTTGTATAATAGCATTTCATTCCTCGCTAAGTGTTATTATCTCATAATCTCCAAACTTCATCTTCTTATTAAGAATCTCTTTCAAAAACTTTAAATAGCTAGACAATTGCTTTAATACCTCAGCAAAAGGTATGTTAATAGTTAGTTTCTTAAATACTTACAAAAATCAAGAAAATTGTTGGTCAAAGTTTTGTTTCTAGAGTCTATGAGGAAATTGTAGTGGTGATCTTTCTATGTCAATCTTAGTAGGTAAAGCTACTTTTTCTAAGTCTTTGTAAATATCTTCTGAAGTTCTTTCAGGTTCTATATTCTCTTTCTCAAACTCAAGGTCTTTACGAACCACATCCTCCAATTCTCTCACTCCTTAACTTTACATATTTTACATTCTCATTGTTCTTTTCCTTTAGGGTTAATCTCAGTGTTGTTAAGAAGAGTTCCTTGGGGTCGACTACTTAGTGAGTACACAATCCAACTCGTTCTCTATATTCCTAATAGCTGCAGCTTGGCTTTGTAACTAATTTCTCATCTGCAAAATAACTACTTCCAAAGATAGCTTCTTCTCCTTGAATTGTGGGTTAGAGTTAAATCATGAAGAATAAGAAGTTTGGGGTTTAAACTACCTTATTTGTTTAAACTCCTTAAAAAGTTAGATCGATTACTATTACTCCCCCATTGTCGGTTTTCTATACCTTGATTATTAGTCCAATTGAATTTAGGGTGATTCTTTTAGCCAGGATTGTAACAGTTTGAATATGGGTTGTTCACTAAAGAGCTGAAGTGGGCTAGCTGATGCACCAAAAATATATGTGATTTTTGCTATATAATTTTACCCATTTTTTGGTGATATTGCACTTTAAAGAAAGGTATTTTTTATGATTTTTTGTAGGTATGACGATTTTAGGTGATTGGAGTGAAAAGAAGCAAAAAGGAACAAATCCGGAGTAAAAAGGAGTAAAAGGAGCAAAATGGTGGAAAAGATGTTCTACCGCCGCCGGCGCCCAAATCTAGAGACTCCAGCATTAATTGGCATGATAGAGCGCCGCCGGCGCCCGAAGTTGGTGGAGTTCAAATTTGAAGAGTTTTGGTGACTTTTTTAAGGGATTCCTATGGAAACTCTTGGGATTTTATCCCTATCTTATAAGTAACTATTTTTGGATGAAAATGGGAGTGTCTAGAGAATGTCTTGTGTCTTCTAATGTAGTTTTAGTGTGTGGTAAGGTTAGGATTTAGAATAAGTGTGTGTAGAGTGAGGATTTGAGAGGAATTCTTCTCTAAGGAGTGAAGGAGAAGGAGTAAAGTGAGAGATTGCTTCTTCCTTTCCATTCTAAAGTGAGAATCAAGTGTTGTAAAGAGAAGAAAGAGGAGGATTCAAAGGAACTTCAAAGGAATTACATTGGGGAAGAGAAAGAGATAAGTTGCATTTTCTTTTGTGGTTTGTATGACTTCTCTTTTATATATAAAATCAATGTTTTATTGCATATTCTCCATGAATTCTGAGTAGTCTCGTTTGTCTTTCTTCTTGCATAGAGATGTGATGATGGATTGATGTGGATTTGATATGCTTTTAATGTAATGAAGAAATTGTGATAGTTTTTCATTTCGAACTTAATTTACTTTTTGATTTGGCCAATTGAAATGTTAAAATATGTTGTCGAACATTAAGTTTGAAAGGATTTAATGTCCTACAACAATAATGAAAGATCCATTCAATTTCTATGGATGAATTGCTTAGTTCATGGGAATTGAGTGCAAATGAATAGGGAAATATGTTTTGATGGACTTCAATGTGGAGATTTCGTGGTAACAGTCGAAATCCCCAAATCGGTTCTAAGCTTAGTAACTAATATCAAAGGTTAGCCTTCGGGTGAAGGGTAAGTGGGAGCTCTGAAGTGAGAGCTGGTATCCTCCCAGCCTAGCCTTAGATTTAGTAACTAAACTTAGGATATGTCAATGTTCTTTTCTTGCTTAGAAGAGGGGGTACACTTTCAAGGGTAAAGAATCATCTATGCTCCTATTTGGCACAATAATATAGATATTTGTTCCATATCAAGCCACACATCATATTCTCATCGTAAGGGGAAAGATACTTTTCTCATATATCTAAAATCTTTCAAATACTTAGTTTAGTGTGTCTGTTAGTTAATTTTGTTTTTAAAGTTGTTAGAAGTAATTGTAGTTTAGTTAATTGTTACTGTTTCCTGCATAGTAGTAGTAAGTAGTGAACTTTATTTGCAAATTAAATATCTAATTTTAGAGCTATATTATTATTATTATGAACGCTTTCTTAAACTTTGAACTTCCCTGTGGGATCAATAACCAGGACTCCATTAAAGCCTTGTATTACTTGATATGATACGTATACTTGCATTGAATGCTTGGACTTAACAAAATCATTATAAATATATAAAATTGAGTTCATAAATTCTTGCAAAATATAAGTCCCTGCATCAAGTTTTTGGCGCCGTTGCCGGGGAGGTAACGGAGTTAAGAAAGTAAGTATGAGGTAACGAAGTAGTATATAAGAAAGTATAAACGGTTTCTATTAATAATATAGTAATAATAAAAAATAAAAAAACCTTTATTTTGTAGTGTGTAATTGTGTATTTGTTTACCTTTACAAAAGTATTTGTGTTATTGTATATGCATAATAGCGGATCTATAGGTTTAGTGCTTTACGATTCAGCGTTAGAGCGTCCTGTCGTAAAAAATTAGAAAACAACAAAAATAAATTGAAAATCCTTGAAAAATGGTGAATAATTAAGATAATCAAAGAAATGATATTGGAAATTTTCCAAGACCTTTAAGAGATTATGCTAATCCAACAGTAGATGAAATTCGCATAACTATTCAAAATCCTGATGTTGCTACTAATTCATTTGAACTTAAACCTGCTATTATCCAAATGGTACAAAATAATCAATTCGGAGGAACACCTAATGAAGATCCAAATTTACATCTCACTAGTTTTCTAGAACTATGTGCTACTTTTAATTATGATGGAGTGTCTAGTGACGTTGTCAGACTTAGACTTTTTCCTTTTTCATTAAGGGATAAAGCTAAGGCGTGGTTAAACTCGTTAGCACCTGAATCTATTAGAACTTGAGGAGAATTATCTCAAAAGTTTCTATCAAAATATTTTCCTCCATTAAAGACTGCTAAACTAAGAATTGATATTACATCCTTTTGTCAGTTTGAAGGAGAGTCAATAAATGAAGCTTGGGAGAGATTTAAAGATCTTCTTAGGAAGTGCCCACATCATGCTTTATAAGATTGGTTAATAATTCAAACATTTTATAATGGACTAGTATGATCATTGAGATTTATTATGGATGTTGCTACTGGTGGATCATTAATGTCAAAATATTTTGATGAAGCATACGCATTAATTAAAGAAATGGCTACTAATAATTTTAAATGGCCCTCTGAACGGGTAAATCCTAAGAGAGTAGCTAGTGTTCATGATTCAGATATGATGACTATGGTAGTTTCTCAAATTGCAGCCCTTTCAAAGAAAATAGATCAATATGGAATGAATTATTCTCAACCACCTCAAGTGTTGGAGGAAAATTCATTTGGACAGATAACAGAATCTCAAACACCTTATGAGACTTTAAATGCTCTTAATAGACCTAACAATTCTTATTCAAATTATTATAATTCTGGTTAGAAGAATAACCAAAACTTCAATTGGAATAATAGCAATGCTAATGTTAACCCGCATTGGGCTAACAGTTCTATAAATCCAATTGGAAATTCTAACAATCAAGGAAATACTAATTTTAGACCATCTTATCCTCCTGGATTTATTAGTAACCCACAATTTAAGGATAAGAAGTTGTCTACTTAAGAAATGATTCTGAATGTGGGAAATCAATTACAAGCTCAAGGTGTTGCTATGAAAAATATTGAAAATCAATTGGGACATATTTTCACTGCACTTAATAATAGTTCTTCTGGAACACTTCCAAGTAATGTTGAGAAAAATCCAAAAGATCAAAACAAGGAACAACTTAAGGCTATTCAATTAAGGAGTGGAAAAGAATTGGAAACTAGAGTGCAAAAATAAGTTGAAATAGAAAAGGAGAAGGAGGAAATCAAAAAAGGTTCAAACAAGATTTATCCAGAATTGGATTATCCTCTTGAGCCAATGAAGATAACTGTTGAAAAACCACCACCTCTATTTCCTCAAAGATTGAAGAAACAAAACAGGGATAACATATTTGGAAAATTTTTGGAGATCCTTAAGAAATTAACGATAAATATTCCTTTTGTTGAAGCATTAGAACAAATGCCTGACTATGCCAAGTTTATGAAGGATATCTTGATAAAGAAAAGAAAGTTTACAGATCATGAAACTAATGCACTTAGCAGAGAGTGTAGTGCAATTTTTTAGAAGAAGCTTCCGGAAAAACTTAAAGATCCTAGTAGTTTCACTATTTCGTGTGCTATAGGTAAAAAATTTTTCAGAAAAGATTTATATGATTTGGGAGCTAGTATTAATCTTATACCTTTATCAACTTTCAAAAGGTTGGTAATAGGAGAAATATTTCCTACATCTGTGACTCTTCAGTTGGCCGATCGTTTCATTACTTACCCTAAAGGAGTGGTGGAAGATGTGTTAGTGAAAGTGGATAAATTTATCTTTCCTGTGGATTTTTTTGTACTTGATATGGAGGAAGATAAAGAAATTCCAATCATTTTGGGAAGACCATTCCTTGCTACTGGAAGAGCGGTAATTGATGTTCAAAAAAAAGAATTATCTATGAGAGTTAATGATCAAGAGGTGACCTTTAATATTTTAAAATCTATGAAGTATCCCTTAATGGAAAAAGATAATAAATGTTTTAGGATGGTGGTCTGTGATTACTTGAGAAACGATCATTTTGAAAATATATTTGAAAAAGAAGAAGATTGTAAAAATATGTTTGAAGAAGAAATCGAAGATGAAGAAAATTCAGATAGTAAGAAGAATGAAGATTTGGAGTATATTCAGGAGAGATTCGAAGTCTTAGACACTATGAAAGGTGGAAATAAAAGCTTAATTCCATCTATTATAAAACCTCCTGAACTTGAGATGAAAATTCTCCCTAATGATTTAAAGTATATGTTTTTAGGAGAATCATCTACCTTGCCAGTTATTGTATCTTCGGAGTTAAACGATTTTAAAGAACATAATTTGTTGGAAACTTTAAAAAGATACAAGAAATCTTTTGGATGGACTTTGGCAGATATTAAAGGAGTTAGTCCTTCAATTTGTATGCACAGAATTTTATTAGAAGAAGAACATAAACCTAGATTTGATCCACAAAGGAGATTGAATCCTATAATGAAAGAAGTAGTTAAGAAAGAGATTTTAAAATGGCTAGATGCTGGATTTATTTATCCTATTTCGGATAGTGCTTGGGTGAGTCCAATACATTGTGTACCGAAAAAGGGAAGAGTGACTGTTGAAGTGAATGAATGTAATGAAATTATACCCACGAGATAAATTAATGGATGGCGAATTTGTATTGACTATATGAAATTAAATGCCGCCACCAGAAAAGATCACTTTCCTCTTCCTTTTCTCAATCAAATGCTAGATAGACTTGCTGGACACAAGTACTACTGTTTTCTGGATGGATATAGTGGTTTCCATCAAATACTTTTTTCTCCTGAGGATTAAGAAAAGACAACATTTTCTAGCCCTTATGGAACCTTTACTTTTCGTAAAATGCCTTTTGGACTGTGTAACGCACCTGCAACATTTTAGAGATGTATGATGTCTATCTTCAGTAGTATGATAGATAATAGAATAGAAGCTTTTATGGATGATTTTTCTATATTCGGGGCTTCATTTGAAATTTGCTTAAAAAACTTAGCAAAATTTTTGGAGCTTTGTAAGAAAACAAATCTAGTTCTGAATTGGGAGCAATGTCAATTTATGGTTGCAGGAGGAATTGTGCTTGGGTATAAAATTTCTGAACATGGTATTGAGGTCGACCCTGCTAAAATTCGAGTGATTGAAAGATTGCCACCACCCACTACTATGAGAGAGGTGAGGAGTTTCTTAGGACACGCTGGATTTTACAGGCGATATATTAAAGATTTTTCTAAAATTACTAAACCTTTGTGCCGACTTTTAGAAAATGATAGAAAGTTTGATTTTAATGATGAATGCTTAAGAGCTTTCGAATTATTGAAAGAAAAATTCTTCACTGCACCTATAATTGTTTCACCTGATTGGGAGAAACCATTTGAACTTATGTGTGATGCTAGTGATTATGCAATCGGAGTAGCATTAGGGAAAAGGCATGATAAAGTTTTCAAAGTCATTTACTATGCTAGTAAAACTCTTAATGAGGCTCAAATTAATTATACCACAACTGAAAGTGAATTATTAGTTATAGTATTTGCTTTTGAAAAATTTAGACCTTATTTAATTAGAGCTAAAAGTGTTGTACATACAGACCATTCGGCTATCAAATATTTAATGCAAAAGAAGGATGTGAAACCTAGACTCATTAGATGGATACTTCTTCTGCAAGAATTTGATTTCATGATAGTTGATAGGAAGGGAGCTGATAATCGAATAGCTGATCATTTGTCAAGAATAGAATATGATAAATTATCTGACTTTGAAAAGGAAATTACTGAAATTTTCCCTGATGAGCAACTTTACACTATTATGGGAAGCAATTTGCCTTGGTATCCTGATATTATGAATTATCTTGTGAGTGATATTGTACCACCTGACTTAATAATGCAACAACAAAATAATTTTAAATATGATGCAAAATTCTATTTTTGGGATGAGCCCTATCTATATAAACAGTGTAAGGATCTGATTATTAGGAAATGTGTGCCACAAGAAGAAACAAATTTGATATTCAACGATGTCATGATTCTGAATTTGGAGGTCATTTTGGTGTTGATAAAACTGCTTTCAAGATTCTACAATCTGGATTTTATTGGCCTACTTTTTTTAAATATGTTTATAGATATATTAAATCATGTGATCGATATCAGAGAGTTGGTAATATCTCTAGAAGAAATGAAATGCCTCTAAATTATAATTTGGAAGTTGAAATTTTTGATGTATGGGGATCAGATTTTATAGGACCATTTACTCCTTCGTTTGGAAATTTTTATATATTGGTTGTCGTTGATTATGTCTTGAAATGGATTGAAGCTATTGCTTTACCTAGATGTGATGCTCGGAGTGTTTCAAAATTTTTAAAGAAAAATATATTTACAAGATATGGAATGCCAAGAGTGATCATAACTTATGGAGGATCTCATTTCAAGAATAATCAAATTAAGAGATTAATTGAGAAATATAATATTATTCATAGAATCTCTACTGCTTAGTGGTTTAGCAGAAGTTTCTAATCGTGAAATTAAAAGATTTTTGGAGAAAACTGTGGATAATCATAAATTAGATTGGTCTACTCGATTAGATATTGCTTTATGGGCTTATAGGACTGCTTTTAAAACCCCTATTGGAATGTCTCCTTATAGACTAGTGTTTAGTAAAACTTGTCATTTACCAGTTGAAGCATATTGGGCAATAAAAGAGTTAAATTTTAATTTGAAAAATGTTGGAGAGAAAAGATTTATGCAATTAAATGAATTGGAAGAGATTAGAAATGCATCTTATCACAATGATAAGATCTATAAAGAGAAAAGGAAATTATGGCATGATCGGAAGATATTGAAAAAGAACTTAGAATTTGGACAACAAGTTTTATTATACAACACAGGATTGAAGTTATTTTCTGGAAAGCTCAAGTCTAAATGGTTAGGACCTTTTATAGTTGTAAAAGTTCATTCTTTTGAAGTTGTTGATATTAAAGATCCTGATATTGGAAAAGTATTTAAGGTTAATGGGCATCGATTAAAGCCTTACTTTGACGGGTTTCAACCTAACTTCAAAGAGGTTTTAATGCTGAGTCATCTTGATTAACTAAATGATTTATCGGGTTGACAACGTTAAACTATGCGCTTTATGGGAGGCAACATCTATGTATCTTTGTGGTGTGTTTGCTTGTTTGTTGTAGTTGTGCTTTTTAGATAGATGTTTTTGAATCCTAATTACTCATAAATACTTTAAAATTTGATAAATAATGGATCGAATTGAGATATTGGAATATTTTGGGCCAAACGACATTTGATGATAATATTTGACCACTGGCACCGCCAACGCCAGAATGGGCGCCGTCGGCGCCCTATCACATTTGCCACACTGAACTTACCTGTTTGAGCGCCGCTGGCACCCTATCGAGCGCTGGCTAAGTTTTAAAATGCGAGTTTTGGCAGTTTTTGGCTGGATCTTCGTCCTTATAACTCCCTAAACATCATTTTTGACTTCTTAACTCCAGAAAAATGAAAACTACCAATCCCAATTCGTATCCTATGGATTCATATCCCATTGAAACGCCTCGATTTCGTGTTTTCAATCGAAGGAAGTTCATAAATTTTGAAGCGCAGCGTTTGTTCAACAAAGTGATGATGAAAATAAGGATTATCAAGGAAAGAGGCTTCATAAATCGAGGTATGGATAATCCTACTACAAGAATTGAATAGATTATTAAGGAGAGATGTTGGGAAGTGCTTTGCTACACTACCGCTACCGTTGTTGTTCCTGTCATGAAAGAATTTTATGAAAATCTTCACATGATCAACCAAGGGTTCGTATTTGTGCATGGTAGATTTGTGTAATTCACTCCTGCACAAATTAACGATCTCTTTATGATCGAGAACATATCTATTTGTCATTATTCTAATTTCAATGCCACAAGGGATAATATGAATGATGTGTATCGATATTTAACGGATGAGAATGAGGAATGGGAAGTTAGAGCGAATGGATACATTAGTTTCCCATCTGCATCTCTCAATCCAGTATCGAAGCAGTGGCATTATTTTATTTCAGCAAAGTTATTTCCGACATTGAAGATTAGCAAAGTAACCAAGGAAAGCGCCATTTTGAATTTCTATATTCAAACTGGGAGGCCGGCTGACATTGGTAATATCGTTGTGAATCAATTCTGGGATTAATTGTGCATGGATCTTAATATTGGCTTGGACACCCGTCCACCATATTTTTATTATGTAGTCAGTCACAGGTTCCTTATGAAAGTTGGGAAAAAGTTCTTCTTCCATGGAGGCCTATTGATCAAACTAATCCCTATGACTACCAGACAGTTGGAGATGAAGATGACATGAATTTGCTTGCTGATCAACCAACACAGACTTCACAGCCGATTCAACCCTATTTTCCTAAAGGTTCCAGAATGATATTGAAGAGGATCAAACAATTGGAGAAAGAGGTACGGAACGTTATGAATGTAATCAATAACATTTCTGATTTATTCGATCATATAGATTGAGAATGAAAGAGTAATTTGATCACACTGGTCGAATTGAGATGGTTTGATCAATCTGATGAAGAAGAACGCAGTGATTGCTGAGGAATCATCTGACGAATTTCCAATTTGTCCATTCTATAATTTGTTTGTGCATCAGCAATCAATTAGAGACATTAGAGGAGAGGATAGTTCTGAAACTGATGTGGAATTGATGGATTCTACTTATGTTTGTTGTTTGTTTAGCTTGCTTTGCTTAGTTATGTTTGGTTTGTGTAGTATTTGCTTTGAAATTTGAATTTGGATTTGGATGTGTTTACTTTCATTGTGTGCTTAGATTTTAGTGTTTGTCTATCGTAGAGTACTTGCTGCACTAAATATGTAAGAGTAGTTGGTTTGAATGAACATATTTGGTGTCTATGATGTAAGTTGGATTTTATATATATAAGATTGTTGTGTATTGTTTGTGTGAAGAATTGTGTTAATTATTGCTTATGAAATGATGTAAATGTCTATTGAAGTGTTAAACATCATTGTGGATATCGAAACGATCGAAATTACGAAAAAAATTTTGGACCCAGAAAAAATTTTGGACTAGCGTCGTCGGCGTTCAAATTCAGAGAGTTTGGCTATTTTTTTTAAATAGAGCGCCACTGGCACCCGAACATAGTAAAAGGCCAAAAACCCTCGTTTTTGCGATTTTTGCTCTGGGACCCACAAATTCTTCCATTTCCTTCATCTTCCTCCTCCATTTTCGCAATTGAAGATCTAGGGCTTGCTAGATCTCGGATTTAAGGAGATTTTAAGGCTTTTCGACACCAGATTCACACTTCTCTTGGTAAGAGCTTCACTTTGTTAAATTTTTTGAATTTTCACCATGGAAATCTCTCACATTGCTTAGGTTTAAAACTTTTGGACTTTTAAAGAGATTTTGAGATTTCCATGATTAATTTGCTCTTACTTGTTTAGAATAGTATTTGGAGTTTGTTACATTATGAATTTTGGATTTATTGGAATTTTCTTGCAAATTTTAGAAATTCACATGGCTCCAAGGTTGAGTAAGGGGAAGAGGAAATTGGATTTTGATGAAGAGAAATTCATTAACATCAAAGCCCAATTTTGTTATAACTCTTACCTCTACAACAAGAAGTGTATCCAGGATCGAGCTTTTGATAGTCCTGGAGGATCTGTAGAACAGTTAATTGCAGAGCGGAACTGGGAGCAATTTTGTCATTTCACTGTGAATGTTGTTATGGGAGTTGTTAGAGAGTTCTACTCGAATGTACCATGGACTGAGACAGAGTATGTGCTTGTTAGAGGAAAAATGATTGAGTTTACTCCTCAGCGTATCAATGCTTTCTATCAGACTCGGGAACCATTCGTGTGTGAATATGAAAACTTTGACACTCGAGGAGAGAATATGAGAGAAGTTATTACTTTTCTGCTGACGGGCGAGGAGAATAGAAAGTAAGTAAAAAACAGTTGATTAATTTCCCCGCCTCCACAATGAATGTTGCTTCAAAAGTTTGGCATTATTTCATTTCTGCAAGACTATTACCATCTTATTACCACAGTGAAGTTACAAGAGATAGAGCGATTCTGAACTACTGTATTCAGAAGATGAAAAAGATTGATATTGGAACTATTATTTACAAGAATATTCAGACGATTGCTAGAGGCGAAACCACTGGAGGTTTAGGACACCCTGTTTTAGTTCATGCCCTATGTGTTCAGTCTGGAGTGGAGTTCAATAGTTCTGAAGAAGTGGCTATAACATTGAGACCAATCACAAAGAATATTATCTGTACTTATGAGTCTCAAGTGGGAGCCAGAGCTGAGCGTAGGAGTAATGATATTCCTACTACTAGTTATGATGTTCCATCTACTTCTGAGTCGCCTACCTTATCTGATATTATGGAGCAGCTGAGATTATAGAGTGCTAGTGTGGATAGACTCCATGGTCGGATGGATGTATTTGAGGCAAGGAGTGATGTGAATGAAGATTATCTGCAGAGGAGAGTTGAGTTCGATATTGCTTATTATGATGCTCAGGTCAGATTTATGAGGGGGGAGTCAAATGTGATCTTTGCTACTTGCCCCAGCTATACACCATATAGACCTGACCCTACTGAGGACCCTGCTGATAACCCTATTGATGACCCTGTTGCTGATCCTGGAGATGGAGACTGGTTGTTTGTTTTTATTTTATTTGTTCTTATTGTGTTGTGTTGTACTGATGTGATGTAGTGGATATTTACTTTTCATATGTTGTGTAACTTTGTTGGTGTATTGTTATGTTGTACTGAAACATTAAAATTGTTAGCTGGACTCTGTAGTACTGTGATAGTTTGTTTCATGTTGTAGTGTTCTATTGATGTTTAGATGTTTAATGTTAATTTCTCTTTACCCATGTAAATATTTAAAATTTTTATATTACTGCTACTAATTGTTTCATGCCTGCTAGTTGTAAATTTTGACTAACACCATATAGCTGTTGAAGATTTCAAGATCCCAGCACATAAAGGTTAGTTTTCTTTTACTCTCAACTATTTCAAATTTACTGAAAAATTTAAGTTTGGGGGAGGGTAGAGAAATACTAACTTTTATTTGTTCTCAATTATTTTATTTTCAAAAAATTATTAGCATAACTTCTGGCAGTTTAACCTCATTGTAAGATAACTAAAACTTTTTATTTCAATTGAATATTATGGAAGGATAGGATGAAAATTTTTAGTAATAAAGGTTGATTTTATAGAAGTAAGATATTTAGTATGAAAGGATTTGATTATAGTTAACTATTTAAAGTAAAGAAAACTGTTTAAAATATTAAGGGACTTAAAGTATTGTGTGTTAAGAAGAGATTGTGACTTTACAATGAATAATAAAGCTTGTACTAAACTATAAAGTAAGGAGATGTTTCAGGTTTAAACTTTAGACAGAGGAGAGTGAAGTTTAAAATCATTAAAGGCTATCCAGATATAATAATCCTCTTTAAAAAAAAAGAGAAAAGAAAAAGAAGGATTGAAAAACAATCCCAAAAGAAAAAAAAAGAAAAGAAAAGAAAAGAAAAAGAAAGAAAAATATTTATGAGAAGCTTGAGGAGATGTCTAATCAAAAATTGGCTTCACTTGAGTCACCCTAAAGGGAAAACTTGATTTCATTTCTAAATTTATGTTTTAAGTCCTAGCCTACATTCTAATGAAGTTTACATGAACTCCTTTTTCACATAATCTTTTGAGGCACTATTAATGTGACAAATTATGGTTCATCTTGAAATAAATAGAAGATTATAACTCTTTGACTTGATTGTTGAATATTCTTACACCTATAGTGTTGACCTGAGTTACTAAATTTCTTTCTGAAAATCTAACCAATATATTCTTTTGAATGAAAAATTTTAGTTTTCTACAGTTGAAAAGTACATTGTCTGAGATATATTTTATGTAGTAAAAGGATTACTTGAGCACAAGTAATAGTTAAAGTTTGGGGGATTCCGATGCACCAAAAATATATACAGTTTTTGCTATATAATTTTACCCATTTTTTTGTGATATTGCACTTTGAAATGTATTTTTCATGATTTGTTGTAGGTATGATGATTTTAGGTGATTGGAGTGAAAAGAAGCAAAAAGGAATGAATCCGGAGCAAAAAGAAGCAAAAAAGGAGCAAAATGGTGGAAAAGGTGTTCTGGGCGGCCAGCGCCAGAATTGGCACCACCGGCGCCCAAATCCAGAGACTTTAGCATTAATTGGCATGATAGAGCGCCGCCGGTGCCCTATCTGGTGCCGCCGGCGCCCAAAGTCGGTGGAGTTCAAATTTGAAGAGTTTTAGCGACTTTTTGAAGGGATGCCTATGGAAACTCTTGGGATTTCGTCCCTATCTTATAAGTAATTGTTTTTGGATGAAAATGGGAGTGTCTAGAGAGTTTCTTGTGTCTTCTACTGCTAAGTGTTATGGTGTAGAAGAAGTGTGTGTAGAGTGAGGATTTGAGAGGAATTCTTCTCTAAGGAGTGAAGGAGGAGTAAAGTGAGAGATTGCTTCTCCCTTTCCATTCTGAAGAGAGAATCAAGTGTTGTAATGAGAAGAGAGAAGAGGATTCAAAGGAACTTCAAAGGAATTCCATTGGGGAAGAGAAAGAGATAAGTTAGGTTTTCTTTTGTGGTTTGTATGACTCTTCTTTTATATATAAAATTCATGTTTTATTGCATCTTCTCCATGAATTTTGAGTAGTCTCGTTTGTCTTTCTTCTTGCATAGAGACGTGATGATGGATTGATGTGGATTTGATGTGCTTTTAATGTAATGAATAAAGTGTGATGGTTTTTCATTTGGAACTTAATTTACTTTTTGATTTGGACAATTGAAATGTTAAAATAAGTTGTTGAACATTAAGTTTGAAAGGATTTAATGTCCTACAACAATAATGAAAGATTCATTCAACTTTTATGGTTGAATTGCATAGTTCATGAGAATTGAGTGCAAATGAATAGGGAAATATGTTTTGATGGACTATAATGTGGAGATTTCATGGGGACAGACTGAAATCCCCAAATTGGTTCTAAGATTAGTAACTAATATCAAAGGTTAGCCTTCGGGTGAAGGGTGAGTGGGAGCTCCGAAGTGAGAGCCGGTATCCTCCCAGCCTAGCCTTAGATTTAGTAACTAAACTTAGGATATGTCAATGTTCTTTTCTTGCTTAGAAGATGGGTACTCTTTTTAGGGTAAAGAATCATCTATGCTCCTATTTGGCACAATAACATAAATATTTGTTCCATATCAATCCAAACATCATATTCTCATCGCATGGGGAAAGAAACTTTTCTCATATATGGAAAATCTTTCAAATACTTAGTTTAGTGTGTCTGTTAGTTAATTCTATTTTTAAAGTTGTTAGAAGTAATTGTAGTTTAGTTAATTGCTACTGTTTCCTGCATAGTAGTAGTAAGTAGTGAACTTTAATTGCAAATTAAATATCTGATTTTAGAGCTATATTATTATTATTGTGAACGCTTTCTTAAACTTTGAACTTCCCTGTGAGATCGATAACCAAGACTCCATTAGAGCCATGTATTACTTGATACGATATGTATACTTGCGTTGAATGCTTGGACTTAACAAAATCATTATAAATATATAAATTTGAGTTCATAAATTCTTGCAAAATATAAGTCCCTGCATCACTAGCCAGACATTCCACCCCCATTTTAATGGGTGTTAGCTTTGTTGACTAAAGGGAGAAACTCGAATAAACCAGGGGAGAAAAGCTCTGTGACTCACATACAACCAAGAAGGTAAGTAGGTTAACTAGATCAAAAAGGAATATCGTTAGCCTCACATCCAATTCAGGAGCTAGTCAGAGATCAGATCAGATTAGGGGAGAAAGCACTAGAACTCATATATAGTCCAACAACTAATCAAGACATGGAGTCTAAGTGTACTATGAAGAAATGCTCTTGGAATATTATCCAATCCTAGGATATAGTGATCGATTTGGTCGAGAGGAAATGCCAACGGACTCACATCAGTTCAAGAGTTAATTTAGGTGATAATATCATAGAGGAAGACATTAAGATTTACATCCAACATGAGATCTAATCGAGGCAAAGAATTTGAGTAAACAATGAAGGAAAGTTTTTGGATTGACATCGAAGCTAAAAAGTGACTAGATTGAGTTGGAACATACACATCCACTCAAGAACTAGTCAAGTTGACCAGATCAAGATTGAAAAGTTGGGATTTACATCATACCTAAAATCTAATTGATGCACAGAGCCTGAGAAAACTAGAAAGAAAGCTTTGGGATTGACATCCAACCTAGAGGGTGATTAGATCTAGCAGGAATGACGGGGAACTCAAGTCTGCTCGAGAACTAGTTAAGACGATTACATCAAGAAAGAAGATGTTAGAATTTACATCCAACCTGAGATCAAATCGAGGCATGGAGCCTGAGGTAAAAAACCTGAGCAAATAGGAAGGAAGTTCTTGGACTGGCAACAAACCTAGAAGGTGATTAGATTGACCAAGAATGTTGAGGGATTCACATATGCTTAAGATCTGGTCAAGATGATCATATTAAGAAGGAAATTATTAGGATCTACATCCAACCTGAGATTTGATTGAGGCACAGAACCTGAGTATGTCGGGAAGGAAGGCTCTAGGACTTGCATCCAACCAAAAAAGTATAGTTACTAAATTGAGCAGGAACGCTAAGGGGCTCACATCCGCTCAAGCGCTAGTCAAATTAATCATATGAGGAGTAAGATGTTGGGATTTATATCCAACCTTAGATCTAATCGAGTCACGAAGCCTGAGTAAACTATAAAGGAAAGCTCTGGGACCGACATCCAACTTAAAAGGTAACTAAATCAAGATGGGACATCGAGGGACTCACATCCGTCGAGAACTAGTCAGAATGACAATCTCAAGAAGGAAATATTAGGATTTACATCCAACATGCGATCTGATTGAGGCAAGCATGAGTATACTAGAAAGGTAGGCTCTGGGACTTATATCCAACCCAGAAAGTATAGTGACTAAATAGAGCAGGAATGATAAGGGGCTCACATTTGCTCGAGAGCTACTCAAAGTGATAATATTAGAAGGAAGACACCGGGATTTACATCTAACTTGAGCATAAAACTTGAGATCTGATCGAGGCACAGAGCCTAAGATATTTGTTATGGAGGAATGCCAAGGGACTAATATCTAACCTAATCAGTGAACAGGGTGAATAGGTGACCCAATTTTTGTATTTCCAAATACAAGAAATTGTTACCACTGCTGGAAAATTTAATTTCTGGCAAAGGCGGGAAACACTTGACCCGGATTAACTTGTTATATAGATGTGTACCAAATTTTAATTTACGACAATAGCATTAAATAAAACTTGATTGCTACTGAATGCTATGCCGTTAGTGATTAATACTTTTAAATATATGTTTATATAGCAAAATATAATTTTAAAGGAAAATATTTTATATACTTTTTGGGTACTACGCAAGTATACATATCATTTCAAGTAATAAAGGGCTTTGAAACAAAGACCCCAGTATCGATCCCAAGGGGAAAAAGGGTAATAAATTTTTAAATATTGTATTTCAAATTCTTCTTGTATTTTAATCTAACTATAAATTACTTTTAATTTACTAGATGCAAATAAAGAAAACAATAATAAGAAAATGATTTTGTGAAAACAATATAAAACAAACAACTTTTTTCCTTTCAATTAATCCAAGATTTTTAAGATAATTTAATATTCATTGGAGAATCTCTATTATGGTATTGTGCCAAACAGAAGCATTCCTATTCTTTACCCTTTGATCCAGGCGCAAAGAACATTTGCTAATCTACATATCAGGTCCGGATGTATTGTTAGTAGAATGGGTTAATCTAGGCTCACACTACTAGATGTCCAAGGGTGGCTATGATCGGCCCTACTAGTGACCCTTTCCTTATCTATAAATCAAATTATAAGAATTTAGTCTGTCACTCTAAAAAATTATCAATTATATGCCCTTTAAATCTTATCTTCCTATTTATTTTCACTTCACCTTGAATAGCCCGCGCATGGCCTTCGACTACCCAAGGATTCATGTGACATCTACAAGTTAAAAGTTCTCTAGGTCTCAAAACTCTTCAACAAGTTTTAACAATTTAAATGGCCAATTTAAAATGTAAAGTAAGATCAGGTATTAATATCATCACAATGTTTTGAAAATATATTGATTTTCAATTCTCCATCGAATTTTATATTATCTTATTTATCTTTTCATAATTGAAGGAAGAAAGTAAACTAACTACTCGTAACACATTGAATATAAACAACGAGAACATAATAAATAAACTTTGAATCAAAAATAAAATACTTATCTTAAATATTCCTTCTACAGATCTTCTGATTCCTACTGACTCCACAGTGAAATGAACTCCAGATGCAACAACTTGAAAATAAACTTACTAAACTAAATAAAAGTGACCCTAAATTTCTCTCTCTATTTCTCTCTCTAAGGATGAGAGATCCTAAAGTGGCTAAGAGATAGGGGATACAATGGGGCCCCATTTTTCTGAAGGAGTGGACTCCTATTTATAGGCTTCAAGGGTTACCTTGAGGCACCTCTTCAAAACATGTCCAAATTCAAGGAATCTTCTAGAAGGTCTGTCTGACACCTAGGCACCGGAATCTGGCGCATAGGCGCCGGACACCGCGTCCAGTTCTTCGCACCTCTTCACTTTGGCTTGCACCTCTTCCCGATTAAAACCATTTTGGAGCGTCCAAATGCAATGTATCACATGTCCTATTATCAAGGAACAACTGCTAATCTTCTAGAATGTCCAATAACCGCTCACTCCGTCAAAATAACTGTCCAAAAGTCGTCAAAAACTTGACAGTTTCTGTATCGAGTCTGGCGCGTAGGCGCCAACTTCTGGTGCTTAGGCGCCAGGCCATAATTTTTTATAATTCTTGTATTTTGCTCCATTTTTGCTCATTTTTGCTCCTTTTTCACCCTTTTTCCTTTTTTGGACCTTTTTACATCACCTACATCCAAAAACACAAAAATACCTTTCATTAAAGCATAATATCCTTAGAAATTGATAAAAATCAAGGCATAAAAATTGGTATTTTTTTCATGGATCAAAATCCCCCAAACTTAAATGTTATTTGTCCTCAAGTAACCCTTTGTACTATATAAAATGTATAACCTTTGGAATAAAAGATAAATGTTTAAGATTCCTTATAATTTTTTATTTTAGAAAGTCCTTAGTAAATTATTAACCCAATTTCACTAACTAGGTTTAATTTTAAGAATTTAAAGAATATTCAACTACCAAATCATAAGATTTCAAATTTTTCATCCATTTTGAAAATAATAGAAGTTTATTATATTAAGATCTCATAGATTATTTACAAGAAAAAGATCTTCTTGAAAAACCTTTCCTAAATAAAGATTCATGCATAAAAATTAAGTAAAATATGTAACTAGTTTTTCTTCTATAAGATAATTCAAGTGAAGCCAATTTTTGATTAGGCATTTTCTCAAGCTTCTCCTCTCTTCTCTCTTTTTTTTATATAGAGAGGATTACTATATCTGGATAGCCTGTTAATGATTTTGAACTTCACTATCCTTAACTTATATTTTCAAAACTTATACATTTCCACTTAATTATTATAACATGAATAAAAATTCAAAAAGATTTTCAATCTTTTCTTTTTCAAGTGATAATTTTTTATTACTTAATACTTCTAAAATTCCATTATTTCTACCATGAATAGAAAAATTCCTTAAACTTATTCTTCTTTAAGTTAAATAATTCTATTCTTAAAATCAATCAAAGTTATTAAAATTTTGGTTAAGTTCACTAAATTGTTTATAATTTCAAAAATAAAAGTGATCTTAAATAGATTCTTCATTCCTTAAGTTATGTTAAAAAATTTTTACTTTAAGAAAATATTAGCTCTTTAAGGACAAAGAAAATTTAAATTTGAATGTATTTTCCCTTCCCCCAAACTTAAGTTTTGGTATACTATGAAAATTTGAAAGTATGAGAGAAGGAAAATCATAATTTTAAAAAGGAAATTTTTATAAGTATGTAAAAACGATCTTAAAAAGAAAAATTTACTTCTACTCATGCTTTTATGAATAATAAAGATAAAATTAAAGCAGGTATAAAAAGTAAGCAGGCTAATTTTTATGATTATACTAAATTTAAAACAAAATAAAAGCGAGCAAAATTACTAATTACTAAACGAGTAGATTGAAACAAACATATCATAAATTAACTCTAATCTCGATCTCAAACACAATATACTAAGAATATTCTATCAACGGAATCTTAACACTAATCAATCCACACAGGTACATAAACAAATCAACATACATCAAACATCAAACTAAACAAACAAACCAAACAAAACAAACTAACAACAAAGTAGCACCGTATAGAGATTTATCAACTACTAGTCACTAGCTGTAGCCTCATCATCATCATCGTCACCAAACGAAAACTCAACATCCTTAGGATCAACAAATGGTGTGAAACTAGGAAAAGTAGGGAAACTAACATCATGCTCACCCTTCAGAAATCTGACGAGGGTTTCATCATACTCAGCATCATAGTTACTCTTCCTCTGGGTATAGTCAGATAAATGATCAAGTTTCCTATCAATAGTATCAACCCTACAGTGAGTTTGAAATAACTCCTGCTCGTCGCTCTATAAACCGATCATGCATTGACTCCCGAAACTCGATGGTGGCTCGGCAGAAGTAGAAGGTCGGGAAGTAGAAGGTCTACACCGGAGTAGGTGCGAAGAAGAAGGAGCGGTCGATCTCTTCCCTCGAAGACGATCGAATATGCTAATGCTCTCCTGACCAATCGGCTTAGTAGTCTTCAACCTTTCCTCTGAAATATCTGCAGTGACTCCATTGCTAATACATAATGAATAAATCAGAGATGGGAATCCCAGTCCAACAGAAGTGCTGGATCTTGCGGTAGAATCCACAGAATCATAAATAATACTGCCGACATCAATAGGCCTCCTTTCCTGAATGCAGTAGTTTAAGATCGCTCGATCTCTAGTCACTTCACTCAGGTGGTTGGAAGGTAGCAATCTTGCATAAATAAAATAGTGTCATGCTTTAGAAATACCATTTAACTTGGAGGATTTAAAGTTTACCCTTTTTCCGTTCTTGATCTTCCAAGATCCAGTACCGTCAGTCAAATAAGAAATTATCATATCCAAATCTCCCTCAGATGGAGATAATCCAGAATAGTGGCACTCTATAGTCGGTGGCAGGCCATAAAATACATTGATTCTTTCAGGAGTAAATCCTACACCGACACCTCTGACAAAAACTTCATAATCTTCGGCATCCAAAAAATTCGCATAAAACTCTCAAACTATAGGAATAACAGTAATAGCAGTGAAATAACAGAATCATTGCCAGTTGTGCGCAATGATAGTGTTTTCAATCATCTCCCCCGCATGATAGAAACTTTGTTCTGAAATGAACTTCCTCGACGTCGCAAATTCGTGGAATCGAAAATGCGCAGCCGCAGAAGAAAATTTGCTGCTATCGAAGTTGTCTCGTGCCTTCCTGCGTTTAGATTTTGGAGACATCTAAACGTGAAAGAAAACAAGAACAAATTTAGGAATCAAAAATTTAAACTCTTTTTAAGTTTAAAAAACTTAAAATAAGTTTAAGAATCCAAAGAAATCACTAAAATCAAATTTTTTTTTCAAAATTTTGGTTCTTAGCAAAACCTAGGGAAATCTATGGTGAAAATCGAAAATAAATGGTTTAGAGTGTAGATCTGACCTTGAGACAAAGAAAATCGAGTGGTTTCGCGCCCAAATCCTTGATGTTTTGACTTCAAAATGGATTCTAAAATGATTTTCGCAAAAAATGGAGGAAGAAGAAGGCTTAGGCGTCGATAATAGCTTTTGGGGTTATTTAAGGAATTTTTCGGGTATAGGCCGAACCGGCGCTTAGGCGCCGAATTCTGGCGCCTAGGCGCCAGACTCACCTTTCACAAAAAAATTATTTTTAAATTTAATTTTCCACCAAAATTCAAAAATTCAACTTCCAATTACTCACATTAGAGTAGGGCTTCAGTTTCTAACTTCCAAAACATTTTCAAAAAATTTTAAAAATTAAATATTAAATCCACCAATCAAACATAAAGTTTAAATCAAACTTCACTAAATTCCATTTATAATCTTCAATATTGGCTCAATATATTCCAGATAAGTATCATACTTGATTCAAGTTCCAAATACACAATCAAACACAACAATTTCTAAGCAAATACAACACACATTGAACATGAAAGCAAATACACAAATATAATTGATTCACTACATCGATACAACGACTCAACAAACCAGATAATAACGATCTCATTACCAGAATACTCTAATCTTCACAAGGGAAATTGTGTATTCCACTTGGAAAGAACACTAACGCTCTCGGGAAATCAGTAGTCATTTTTTGGTCAATCCACTTGTTCTTCGCATACATTTCAACTTGAGCAACTTGATAAGCCACAAAATGATCAAACTGAAGTTTCATCTGCCATTCTAGATGTTCAACCTGATGAAACATCTCATGAAGGCGATCTCCAATGCTTTTAAACTCCGCTTCAAACTTATCCAAGCGACTAGAAATTTTCTCTAAACTTACCGCAATGAAACCGTTGAAGTAGGGTTGAGGATCTATTGAGACCTTGTCCCTAGCCTCTTCTCCAAGATTTCTTCCTTCCATTTCTTCAAAAATTTCTCAAATCTCTCAAGAATGAAGTGTAATGGACATAACTTTGATTGCTTGATGGTTATGGATGAAGATGGGTTGATTTAAAGGTGAAAATCGCGTGAAAAACTGAAAATTTTCGGTTTTGCACGACCCAGTAACCGTGGTGCTTAGGCGCCAAATCTGGCGCCTAGGCGCCGGACCTATTGATACATAGTTTAACTCGGGTGCTTAGGCGCCGAATCTTGGCGCCTAGGCGCCGGAACTATGTTCAACTCCGTTTCGCCTAATCGTCAAATTTTAAAGTTTTGTTCTCCAAGATAGGTAAATTATACTGGTAAGAGTAATCTAGACTCAATAACACAAATTATAAGCAATCATAATGAAGGTTAACTTGATCTCCTTTTCACTCATATTTAGAATAGAGTGATCCAATTTCTAAATCTTACATACTTCAAAATAATCTTCGACTTTAAGTCAACAAAGACTTATAAGCATCAAATTTTTCTAAAGTAATATAAAATTAGTCAAGATCGAGGCATAACCTTACATTTAAATTATAAAAACACTCAAAACAAAAGATAATTATGGGTTGCCTCCCACAAAGCGCTTGGTTTAACGTCGTCAGCTCGACTTAAGTAAATCTTTAATCAGGTTGACTCAATTCGTAAGCCTCTTTATAAATCATTTTAATATCTCCCAAATAAGGCTTTAATCTTAATCCATTTACTTTAAAAAATTTTCTCGTTTTGGGGTCTTTAATATCCATGACT
The DNA here is from genome assembly GCA_022702705.1 of Papilionanthe hookeriana x Papilionanthe teres. Lineage (NCBI taxonomy): Eukaryota > Viridiplantae > Streptophyta > Magnoliopsida > Asparagales > Orchidaceae > Papilionanthe > Papilionanthe hookeriana x Papilionanthe teres. The sequence goes on along the minus strand of CM040424.1, from coordinate 109,998,784 downwards.
CAATAATGGTATCTCAATTATATAGGGTCCAATCCATTTAGATCTTAATTTTCCAGGAAAAAATTTTAAACGAGAATTAAACAGTAATACTTCTTGTCCAAGCTCAAAAATTTTTCCTGAAATTTTCTTATCATGTAACATCTTCATTTTCTCTTTATAAATCCTTGCATTTTCATATGATTCATTTCTTATCTCTTCCATCTCATTCAATCGCAATAATCGCTTTTCTCCTCGCTTCATTCAAATTAAAATTAAACTCCTTTATCGCCCAAAAAGCTTTATGTTCAAGTTCAACAGGTAAGTGACAATGTTTACCATAAATTAACCGGTAAGGTGACATTCTGATTGGTGTCTTATAAGCTGTTCTATAAACCCATAATGCAGAATCAAGTCTATCAACCCAATCATTTCTTTTAGGATTAACAGTCTTCTCTAAAATTCTTTTAATTTCTCGGTTTGATACTTCAACCATTCCACTTGTTTCGTGGGTGATAAGCGACTGCAATTCTATGTTTGATTCCAAATTTTTGTAGTAATGATTGAATTCTTACATTCCTGAAATTTTTTCCACCATCAGTGATAATTACCTTAGGCATTCCAATTCTTGAAAATATCATTTTCTTTAAGAATTTAGAAACACTTTTGGAATGACAGTTTGGTAAAGCAACAGCTTCAATCCACTTTGAAACATAATCAACTGCTAATAAAATATAAGTTTTTCCAGATGATGGAACAAATGGTCCCATAAAGTCTAAACCCCATATATCAAAAATTTCAACTTCCAATATATATTTTAAAGGCATTTCATCCTTCCTAGATATATTTCCCATCCTTTCGACATCGATCACATGTTTTCACATAATGTCTCACATCTTTAAATAAGGTAGAGCAATAAAATCCAGAATTTAAAATTTTAAATGCAGCTTTATCTATGTCAAAGTGTCCTCCAAACTCAGAATCATGACATTTTTGAATAATAGCAAAAGTTTCCTCATAAGGTACACATCTTCGAATTATAGAATCTCTTCCAAATTTAAATAAATGAGGAACTTCCCAAATATAAGATTTAGCATCATATTTAAATTTCTTAATAAATTTGTTATCCCATTCATAAGGTAAAATATTGCTAACTAAATAATTAACAATATCGACATACCAAGGTGTTTTGCATCCTCGAATAACATATAAAGATTCATCGGAAATTTTTCATTTATATTTTCTTCCGAAATAATATCATTTTTAATTCTGCACAAATGATCAGCAATTTGGTTTTCGTTCCTTTTCTATCTACTATTTGAAATCAAATTCTTGTAGAAGTAAAACCCATCTTATCGACCTAGGTTTAGAATCCTTCTTAGATATTAGATATTTAATAGCGAGAATGATCGGTATGAACTATGCATTTAGTACCAAGAAGATAAGGTCTAAATTTATCAAAGGCATAAACTATACTAGAAGCTCCTTCTCGAGTGGTAGTGTAATTTCTTTGTGTTTCAGTGAGAGTTTTACTAGCATAATATAAAACCTTGAAAACCTTCTCAAATTTTTGTCCTAATACAACTCCAATTGCAAAATCACTCACATCACACATTAATTCAAAAGATTTATTCCAATTAGGTGCAACAATGATAGGTGCAGTTATTAGTTTTTCTTTTAGAATATTAAAAGCATTAATACATTCTTTGTTAAATTCAAATTTCGCATCTTTTTCCAATAAATGACAAAGAGGTTTAGCAATTTTAGAAAAATCCTTTATGTATCTTCTATAAAATCCAGCATGACCTAGAAAACTTCTCACATCAGTAACAGTAGTAGGTGGTTGCAATTCAGCAATAATTTTCACTTTCGTTTGATCTACTTCCATCCCTTTTTGTGAAACTTTGTGACCAAGTACAATGCCTTCTGTGACCATGAATTGACATTTTTCCCGCTTAAGAACTAAGTTTGTTTCTTCACATCTTTTCGTAACTTTGGAAATGTTTTCCAAACAAGATTAAAAAGAAGTTCCAAAAACCGAAAAATCGTCCATGAATATTTCAATTCCTTTGTCAATCAAATCACAAAATATTGACATCATACATCTTTGAAAAGTTGCGGTGTGCATTATATAAACCAAAAGACATTCTTCTAAAAGCAAAGGTTCCATAAGGACTTGTAAATGTTCTTTTCTCTTGGTCCTCGAGAGCAATAAGTAATCGATGATAACCGAATATCCATCCGTAAAACAGAAATATGGGTGTCCAGCTAGTTTATCGAGCATTTGATCCAATAAAGGTAAAGGAAAATGATCCTTTCTAGTGGCGTCATTTAATTTCCTATAATCAATACAAATTCGTCATCCAGTAACTTGTCTTGTAGGAATTAGTTCATTCTTATCATTGACCATGACAGTTACACCTCCTTTCTTCGGAACACAACGAATAGGACTTACCCATTGACTATCTGAAATAGGATAAATAATATCAGCATCTAACCACTTAACAATTTCTTTTTTAACAACCTCTTTCATGATAGGATTTAATCTTCTTTGCGGTTCAATAAGTAGGTTTAAAATTTTCTTCCATTAAAATTCTATGCATACAAATTGAAGGGCTTATTCCTCTTATATCGACAATAGTCAACCAAAAGCTTTCTTGTAATTCTTTAACACATCTAGTAAATTTTCTTCTTGATCTTTACTCGCTTCGAAGAAATAATAACGAGTAAAGTTAACGAATTTCCAAGAAACGCATATTTTAAATGTGAAGGTAACATTTTTAATTCCGATTCGAGGGCATTTTTAATTGATGGTAAAAGTATATCATTTTGAGTTATGTCTAAAGTTTCACAATTATCTTTAATAAAATGAGTCTCTTCTTCTTTTACTTCTTCATTTTCATCAGTTAAAAATTCAAATTTTTCTTCAGAAATGACTTTACATTTTTCTTGATAATGTTTCTCAATTAAATAATCAATTATATCCATTCGATAACATTTCTCTTTATCGGGTACTTCATTGATTTAAGAACATTGAATTTAATCTCTTGATCATTAACTCTCATGGTTAATTCTCCCTTTTGCACATCAATCATAGCTCGTCCGATACCTAGAAAAGGTCTCCCTAAAATAATAGGTATCTCTTTATCTTCTTCCATATCAAGTACGATGAAATCTACTGGGAAGATAAATTTATCCACTTTAACAAGGACATCCTCTATAACTCCTTTAGGATAAGTGATAGATCTATCAGCTAACTGAAGGGTTACGGTGGTGGGAGTAATCTCTCCTAAATTTAATCTTCGAAAAATAGAAAATGGCATGAGATTAATACTTGCTCCTAAATCACATAAAGCTTTTCCACAAAATTTTTCTCCAATAGCACGAGGTATAGTGAAACTTCCAGGATCCTTAAGCTTTTCGAGTAATTTCTTTTGAATTATTAGACCTGCATTCTTCACTTAATGCAACGAGCTTCAAAAGCTTCAAATTTTCGTTTCTTGCTTAAAATATCCATCATAAATTTTGCATAAGTTGGCATTTGTTCCAAAGCTTCAGCAAAAGGTATGTTCATAGTAAGTTTCTTAAAAATTTCAAAGAAATTAGAAAATTGATGATCAAGTTTCTGTTGTTTAAGTCTTTGAGGAAAAGGTGGTGGTGGTTTTTCAACTTTCACATTAATAGGTATAACAGTCTGATCTTAATTAGGAGGAGAGTTTCTTTAGGTTTTTCGATCTCTTCAACCTCAATCTCTTCTTCAATTTCATTCTGCATTCTTTCTTTTAATTCCTTTCCACTTCTAAGTTGCACAGCCTTAACATATTCATGTTCTTTTCCAGTTTCCTTTGGATTAATTTCAACATTACTAGGAAGTGTTTCTACAGTTCTGTTATTAATTAAAGTAGCAATTTACCCCATTTCATTTTCTATATTACGAATAACAGTATTTTGATTTTGTAATTGATTATTCATTTGTAAAATTAATTCTTCCATTGATAACTTTTTCTGTTGATTATTAAATCCAGGAGGTTTATAATTTGGATTAACTTAATTATTCCAATTTCCAGTGGGATGAGATTGATTATTACCCCATTATTGTTGTGAATTATTCCAGTTAAAATTAGGATGATTTTTTCCACCCAGGATTATAATAATTTGAATAAGGATTATTTTTACTTGTAATAGCTTGTAAAGTTTTAATAGTTTGAGAATCTTCAATATTAGCGAGAGTTATTATGTGAAATATTAATTGCAAAATTATCTAATTTTTTAGACATTCGTCGCTACTTGTGAAGCTAGGATAGAAAAGACTTCATTATCGTGAATACTTGCCATCTTTTTAGGTTTAGTCCTTTCAGAAGGCCATTGAAAATTGTTATTAGCCATTTCTTCAATTAAAGTGTAAGCTTCTTCAAATGATTTAGACATTAAAGAACCTCCAGCAGCAGCATCAATAATTGATTTTAAAGATCCAATTAATCCATCGTAAAATGTTTGAATAATTAACCAATCGGGTAAAGCATGATGAGGACATTTTCTTAATAGTTCTTTAAATCTTTCCCAAGTTTCATATATTGTCTCCCGTCACAATTGACTAAACGAAGTAATATCATTTCTTAATTTAGCAGCTTTAGAAGGAGAAAAATATTTAGCAAGGAATTTTTGTGCAATTTCAACTTCATGTTTTAATAGAACCAAGTTCTTAATGAGTTTAACCACATCTTTGCTTTATCTCTTAAGGAAAAAGGAAAGAGTCTAAGTCTAATAAAGATCATCGAAACATTGTTATATTTAAAGGTAAGCACAAAGTTCTAAAAACTAACAAGGTGTAAATTTGGATCCTCATTCGGTGTTCCACCAAATTGATTGTTTTGCACCATTCGAATAATAGATCGGTTTAAGTTCAAAAGAATTAAGCATCTACAGTGGGTATTTGAGTACTACTATGAAGTTCATCAACTGTAGGGTTAACATAATCCCTTAATGATTTATAAACATTTTGATCATTAAGTTCAAGTGGATTTTGTAAAGTAGTCATTTCTTGAAATTTTTTAATTTGTTTTCCCTTTTTAATTTTTCTAATTGTTCTTTCTAGTTCAGAATCTAAAAGTATTAATCCTTCAGAACCATTACTACGCATAAAAAAATAAAGCAAGGAATAAAAATTTATTTTATTTTATTTTATTTTATTTTTATATTTTTATTTTTATATTATTATATTTTTTTATGTATTTGGAAATATAATATTTAAAAATCTATAAATTGTACCTCTTATCCCCAGCAACGGCGCCAAAAACTTGACCCAATTTTTGTATTTTCAAATACAAGAATTTATTACCACTCGCTAGAAAATTTAATTTCTAGCAAAAGACGCGAAACACTCGAATCTCGGATTAACTTGCTATATGTAGATGTGTACCAAATTTTAATTTACGACAATAGCATTAAATAAAACTTGATTGGTACTGAATGCTAGGCCGTTAGTGATTAATACTTTTTAAATATATGTTTATATAGCAAAATATAATTTTCAAGGAAAATATTTTATATACTTTTTGGGTACTACGCAAGTATACGTATCGTTTCAAGTAAAAAAGGGTTTTGAAACAAAGACTTCAGATCGATCCCACGGGGAAAAAGGATAATAAATTTTTAAATATTGTATTTCAAATTCTTCTTGTATTTTAATCTAACTATAAATTACTTTTAATTTACTAGATGCAGATAAAGAAAACAATAATAAGAAAATGATTTTGTGAAAACAATATAAAACAAATAACTTTCTTCCTTTCAATTAATCCAAGATTTTTAAGATAATTTAATATTCATTGGAGAATCTATATTATGGTATTATGCCGAATAGAAGCATTCCTATTCTTTACCCTTCGATCCGAGCGCAAAGAACATCGGCTAATCTACGGATCAGTCCGGATGTATTGTTAGTAGAATGGGTTAATCTAGGCTCACACTATTAGATGTCCAAGGGTGGCTATGGTCGGCCCTACTAGTGACCCTTTCCTTATCTATAAATCAAATTATAAGAATTTAGTTTGTCACTCTAAAAACTTATCAATTCTACGCCCTTTAAATCTTATCTTCCTATTTATTTGCACTTCACCTTGAATAGTCCGCGCATGGCCTTCGACTACCCAAGGATTCATGTGACATCTACAAGTTAAGAGTTCTTCTTCTTCTAGGTCTCAAAACTCTTCAACAAGTTTTAACAATTTAAATGGCCAATTTAAAAAGTAAAGTAAGATCAGTATTAATATCATCACAATGTTTTGAAAATATATTGATTTTCAATTCTCCATCGAATTTTATATTATCTTATTTATCTTTTCATAATTGAAGGAAGAAAAGTAAACTAACTACTCGTAACACATTGAATATAAACAGCAGAACATAATAAATAAACTTTGAATCAAAAATAAAATACTTATCTCAAATATTCCTTCTACAGATCTTTTTATTCCTACTGACTCCACAGTGTAATGAACTCCAGATGCAACAACTTGAAAATAAACTTGTTAAACTAAATTAAAGTGGCTCTCTATTTCTCTCTCTATTTCTCTCTCTAATGATGAGAGATCCTAAAGTGGCTAAGAGATAGGGGATACAATGGGGGCCCATTTTTCTGAAGGAGTGGACTCCTATTTATAGGCTTCAAGGGTCGCTCGAGGCACCTCTTCAAAACATGTCCAAATTCAATGAATCTTCTAAAAGGTCTGTCTGGCGCCTAGGCGCCGGAATCTGGCGCCTAAGTGCCGGACACGGCGTCCAGTTCTTCGCACATCTTCACTTTGGCTTGCACCTCTTCGCGATTAAAACCTTTTTGGAGCGTCCAAATGCAATTTATCACATGTCCTATTATCAAGGAACAACTGCCAGTCTTCTATAATGTCCAATAACCGCTCACTCCGTCAAAATAACTGTCCAAAAGTCGTCAAAAACTCGACGGTTTCGTATCGAGTCCGGCGCGTAGGCGCCAACTTCGGCGCCTAGCGCCAGGCCATAATTTTTGATAATTCTTGTATTTTGGTCCATTTTTGCTCCTTTTTGCTCCTTTTTCACCCTTTTTCCTTTTTTGAACCTTTTTACATCACCTACATCCAAAAACACAAAAATACCTTTCATTAAAGCATAATATCCTTAGAAATTGATAAAAAATAAGGCATAAAAATAGGTATTTTTTTCATGAATCAATAGGTTGAGTAGGAATGTTTAGCGACTCACATCCAACTAGAGCGCTACTCTAAGAATAGGAAATCTTACTCCATTTATGTTGGTTCTACTCCTATCGTAAAATTTGATTTGATATGTCTGTTAAATTAGGAAGGAAAACCTTACTTCATTTAAGGTGGTCTCACATCCAACTTAAGAGGTAAAGAGGATGACTAGATCAAGAAAGAAAGCCTTGCTCCATTTAAGGGGGCCTCACGTCCAACCCGATATTAGTTGGATTCAGGAACCTTATTCCATCTAAATTGGTTTCATTCTCATCCTTATATTTGATTTTCTTTGAGCTAGTTTAAGAAACGGTATCTTACTCCATTTAAAAGGGCTTAATTCAAATCTTAAGAACCAACTAAGAAAATAATGCATTATTCCTATTTAAGGTGAGCTTACTTACAAACCTTATATTTGATTTGATTTAAACTAGCTTAATAAAAGATCTTAATTTCAATCTTAAAAATTAGTTGAGGAAAGCATGTCTTACACCTATTTAAGGTGGGCTCCCTTCCAAAGCTCATATTTGATTTGATTTGAAAGTTTAAGAAAGGATGTTTGACTCCTACTTAAGGACTCTACTTCCAATCTTAAGAACTAGTCGAGGAAACAATACCTTACCCCTACTTAAGGTGAGCTTACTTACAAACCTAAGATTTAAATTTGAGCTAGTTTAAGAAAGGATGCATTACTCCATTTAAAAGGATTTACTTCCAATCTTAAAAACTAGTTGAGAAAATGATAGCTTGCTCCATTAGGGTACTTACACCAAACCTCAGATTTGATTTAATATGCCTGTGACATTAGGACGGAAAGATTTAAGGTGATCTCACATCCAACTAAAGAAGTAAATAAGGTAACAACATCAAGAAGGCTAGAATACCTTGGGCAATCTGAGTCATCTATTATGCTTCGTAAGAAGCTGACCAAAGTTTGAGTGAGGCACCTGTGGTTTAATTAGATCGCTATTAAGCCCGAGGTATCCTAACTTAAATTTACAACTGACCAGTGACTAGATAGTGTGGTCAATTGAATCATCTGTTATGCCCTCGTCAAGTGAGGCACCTGTGGCTTAATCAGGGGGCTATAAAGCCTGAAAATGTCTTGACTTAAACATGTCATGACTAGTGACTAGATAGTGTGGTCAATTGAGAAGGCTCGATCATCTCAAGTGATCTGAGTCATCTATCAAACTCTCAAAGTAAGAAGCGATTGAAATTCATATGATTCGAGAGACATCAAAAATGAGTGACTATGAAGCCAAAAACGTATTGAGACGAGATGCTTTCAGGAAAGAGCAAACAAGGAAGTCATATGTTTTGAGAGACATCATCAGCTAGGTGAACATGGTAGTTTAACAACCTAAAATGCTTTAGTAAGAAGCAATCAAGGCAATTCTTACTGCATATAGTATCGCGACATCATTGGATATCAAGATCTCATATAGTATCACGACATCATTGGATATCAAGATCTGAGGAGTTTAACCATGAAAAATGTTTAACTTTAAGTCAAATTTAAGTATATATTTCAAGGATATACACCACGTTCATTAATAGGTGAGAGAATCTAACATGTTCATTTACAATGACCAGGGCACTACTGTTTCCAGACCGCGCATGAGGCATGTGACCGAATGACACAGTACGAGAAGTACAGTGACTTCTTTCACACCGATTATAGGTTGTGTCAAGTATACGACACTCTGAAAGAATTAAACCTTACCTGGATAACCGAATAATTGATTTAAAGGAAACACAAGGCTTTCTTACGCATAGTCATCATAAGCTCTATCGAATGATTCTTTTAGCAAATATAGAAGGATCAACACAAACAGCTCACAACGAAGGCAAGTTAACTTTCAAAGGAAGGACGGATCCAGAACTAAAGGTCACAAGTGAAGCGCAAAACAAGTGGGTGTACGGTACTTCGTACGATATGCCCACAACAAAGGCAATTTAACTTCATATGAATGATTGCCTCGGATCCGAAGGTCGATGTGTTTAGCATAGAGCAAGTGAGTGATAACCCATAAAGAATGCAATTCTACTTCCGAAGGAAGGACTGTCTGGGCCTAAGGATCAACGTGTAAAGCGTAGAGTAGGTGGGTGGAAACCCACATACAAGACAAGTCAACTTCTGAAAGAATGACTGCCTGGACCTGAATGTCAACGTGCGAGATGAAAACATATCGACGTCAACCCACAAACAAGGCAATTTGACTTCTAAAAGAATAATGTCTAAGACCTAAAGGTCAATGCGCAAGGTATGAAAGTGGTGGGTGTCAACCCATAGAGGTGGTGGTTCAACATTCGAAGGAATGAATGCCTTTGACCCGAATGTCAACACATTTAGCATAAATGCATGAGTGGTAACCCACACAAAAGACAAACTTTTATAGAAATGAGTATATGGACCCGAGAGTCAACCCGTAAAGCGTAAAATAGAAGGGCGGCAAATCACAATTAAGGCAAATTAACTTCTACAAGAAAGACAGTTTTCGACCCGAATGTTGACGCATTTAGCATAAAGCAAGTGGGTGATAACCCCCAAAAAGGATGATTCAACTTTCGAATGAAGGAATGCCTCGGACTCGAGAGTCATTGTTTAAAGTAAATACAAATAGATGGTATCCTATACTAAAGGCATTTCCACTTCTGAAAGAATAATTATAAACCCGAATATCAACTCACAAAGCATAAAATAGATGAGTGTTAAGCCACAAAGAAAGTGATTCAACTTCCAAATGAAGGAATGTCTCGAACCCAATAGTCATCGCATTTAGACGCATTTAGGTAAATGCATATAAGCGATAACCCACACATAAGATATTCAACCTCCGAAAGGACCGTCTAAACCCAAAGGTCAACGCGTAAAACATAAAATAAATAAGTAGAAACCCACAATTAAAACCTATTAGCTTCTAAAAGACACTTCTTCAGACTCAATGGTCAATGTGTTTAGCGTAGAGTAGGTGGATCATAACCCACAAAGAAGGCGATTCAACTTTTGAAAGAAAGAATGCCTCAAACCCTGAAAGTCGACAAGTCTAGCTAACAGGCAAAATAATTCCAAGTAAAAACTGGCTAGAGCCCAAAGGTCGACACATTTAGCTTGAAATAAATAGGCATATGATTTAACTCATAATCTTTAAAAGCTTTTCATTCCATTCCATTCTTTTTTTATTATTATTATTGACATTGATTGTTTTATAAAATTTATTAAGAACTTTATTAAAAACCTCTAGCAACCATTATTAGAAATAACACGATGTGGCATATCAAGTAGATCTAATGTCGCTAACTCTCATCAGGCTTCCCAATGTCATCATTAGATTCACAGGCTAAAATAATGATATTCTGTGTTACGAAATATTTGAATGGTATAAATGTAGAATTAATTTTTGGTTTTTAGATATTTAAATACATGAGAATTGGATTGTATGTATGTAAATACCCCATAAAATTAATGTGAGCCTTTGTAAGGGCTTGATTAGATGTAACATGCTAAAACTTGTAGGAAGATTAGACAAAATTGAACATATTTCAGGCTCGAGAGATGAGCTTAGAAAGGCTGACCTGAAGGAGACAAGATAGGCTAATGAGATGTCAATATAAATTTACACAAAGTTTAACATTCAATAAATTGGAGAATAACAATCTATAAAACTCGGATGGAAAATCCAGTTTATGTTTAATAAAGTGATGAAACCAAATTGGCATTAGAAGGAATCCAAACTAAAAATAAACCTTTAAAATTCAATACCCACGTCACCTTATGCAACTGTTCAGAAGAAAAAATAGTAATAACAACGTTATTACTTTATCAGCAAAATTTTATCACTGAACTACACTTGGCCTCCTCCTATAGCTCCATCAATATCCTGAATATAAAAACTTTAGCAAAGAAAAAGAAAATTAAATAAAAAAATTATAAGAAACCCTTTCATAGAGGGGAATTAGATGGAAACATGCACAAAAAAATAAAATAAAGTAATAAAAACACTAAGAGTGTGTTAAAGTTGTTTGCCGCACATAAATTGATTAGATATAGAAGTTACAATATAAAATATAACAGGTTTTGAAGACTCGAGTACTACATGATTTTAACTTTGACCACCATTACTCGATTTACGATATGGCATAAAGCGGTGGTCTTTTGAGGCGTTCTTCTTCCTCCGCTTCTCAATGAACGAATCAAGCTTTCCTGAAGCCTGCAAATTAAACACAAGACAGATACATGAAGGCATTAGTGTGATGCGTCTTGTTGAATAGCGCTGGAGTTACACTGCTTCATTTAGCAGGAATTGATCTATAGTGTGCCATATCAGCCTTGTATTTTAGCTTAACTGCAACGTATACAATGCAAACAGGTATCCTTCTTTAGTTTTTTTTCTTTTTTTTTTAACAATAAGAAAGATTTCTATAATCTACCATCATTTGTTACTTTGTCTCTATTTGACTGTCAAAAATAAATTTGGAATAGATTTCAATTATTATTATTTGCCCACAATATATGTTTTACATATCATTATCGTCATTCAAATAAGCCCTGTACCAACCACTTAATAATCAGGTTTAAGATTCCTCGTTTTTTTTATTCATTCTACATTGGGGATTTGCTTGTTTGCAAAATAAATCTGCTGCACAATATTTGAACATGTTATCTCAATTCCTTTTTTTTTTTTTCTTCCTAAATTTTCAACAGTTATTTAACCCAATCATCTTATTGTGCATCATTTGCTTCTCAAACCACCACAATTTTATCACACATTCATTTTGGCATTCTCATTCTGCCATAATAAATTTGGCTATATGGGATTTCTATATTGCCTATCTTGCTCGATATAAATTAGCACGTTGAAATTCAACTAACTAAAAAACCTTTTTAAGTTTCCAAGATAATTCCTTATCCAACTCAACTTCACCTACTCAATCCATCTAAATAAGTTTCACGATTTTATTCAATATTCTCCTTTAAAAATTTTATCACACAATCATTTGGCAATCTCATTCTGCCATAATAAATTTGGCTATATGGGATTTCTTTATCGCCCATCTTGATCAATAAAAATTAGCCCGTTGAAATTCAACTAACTAAAAAACCTTCTTAAATTTCCAAGATAATTTCTTATCCAACTCAACTTCACCTACTCAATCCATCTAAATAAATTTCACCATCCTATTCAATATTCTTTTTTAAAAAAATTTCCTCTTTAAAAATCTATCATTTAATATTATTTTTGAAATAGTATTTCAATCATTTGGTGTCTTAATATTTACTTAAATTATGTTATCTTCATTATGAATACATCTAACTTCATAGAACTCTTATGATCCCTTATTTCTTTCAAACTATATGTAAATCTTCTCTTTTTCTTTCTTTATCATCTAGTATATTATACTAATCATACAAAATTATTACTTTTTTACTTTACTTGCTGACATCTCATTAAATTTATATTTCTTTTATAATCAAAGGAAGTCTCAATAGAATTCAATCTTAATTATCTTTTTAAAGGGACTTTATTCCTAAATAAACTTTCCTAACACCATCAAGTCTCTATCTTATAGACTCTAGTGAAACTCTGAAAGTAATAATTTTAAAACAACTAGTTTTCATATTGCACACATCAAAGTTGTTAGTACTAAGATTTCAATTTGTCTCTCTTAATCATGCATCTCAAAAGACTAAAAACCCTTCTCACTTTTAAGTTCCATCACTTATTTTATCGAATTCATCTCTTTAAATCTTTTTTTATTATTATTGTACTTCCAATAGGTGGATCCATGACTATTAATCTAAGTAAAAAAACAAAACTCTGTTTGTGATTTGGTGGCCGAAATTTAAAATGCAACTAAATCTATTCCAAATTTCTTAAAGCATGTATTTGTTATTACAAGAACAAAAGCTACTACAAAATCAAACATAACTTCTATCACATTCATATATCATATTCATCCATCATGAATCCTCTTATAGTCCATTATAGTAGAGCTAGTTGAGCCTTTGAGTACATCTAAATCGTCACCCATAATTATCTTCCCAAAACTGAGTTATAGTATGTCAATCATCTCTTTCCATAATTAATATTTCAAATTGTATTCTGATCTAATTTGACTATAAACACTATTCATTCCCTCTAATCTTTTAAGAATTAAGACAGACATTTAGATTAACCCTAGTTAGTTATCCTTCACATATCCATAAATATAAAAATTGCATTTGTAGCCATTACATGACTTAGTAATACTCTCAATTCCTTTACAAAGATCAAACTGCTACAAATGGTTAAATCTACTTTATGGAAAAAATTCATTTGTTTTTCTTTATTTCAAAATTACCGCCAACTTGAGTATCATGAATGCGCCAAAACCTTAAATATTTAAGAGTCTCTAATCTAAACTAAATGGGTTGGAACTCCTATTGAGGGAACCAAAGGGAAGTTCTAGAACCTTACTTGTTAGACAATGTTAAATAAGAGGCTCTAGAACCAAGATTTGGATGCTGGTCACACTTATCCATGAGAAAACCGAACAAGATATCCAATGGAGGAATGGTAGTCTAAATCCGTGAGGGGGCACGGACACACTACTAATGCATGAAGGTGAAAGCCAATTATTAAAGATGGAGATCCTCTCCAACATTAATTTTCAAAAAATCCAGGTGGAACTAAATTGTAAGTCCATCTTGTAGTGAAGAGCACTAATACTTTTCATATGTCATGATAATGCAAATAAATAAAAAATAAAAATATTGCTACAAGTTGCGAAAAGTACCTTTAGTTCCTCATATTTCTTGATGAGCTTTCTCTCACGAATTTCAGCTGCACATTCAAAATGTGTTAGTTTGATCAAATTTTCATAAAGGAAAAAAGTGCACTAGAATTCAGTTACTAACATTTTTTTAGATAATATGGGTGTTTTCCGTGTTTAGCTGCTTCTTTTTCTTTCTTTATATGCTGTCTCAGAATATCTGACTCAATGTTCTTGTGAGAAGATGACTTCAGCTGCTTATCCTAAAATATGGCAAACCATTAAAGCAATATGAGTTATCAAAAACTCCTAGCGAGCTAATCTTCAGACAATTATCAGAGCATAAAAAGATTTAGTATATGTAGGACAATACTCTCAATTCCTAAAGGGCTGTTTGGGATCACCAATATTTTTATCTTTTATTTTATTTTGTTTATGGTTTGATGTGAAGTAGAACATGCTCGGCATATTTGGTTAAAATATGATTTTTTTTTTAAAGCGCTCAAACACCTAAAAATTATTTGGAATGTTTCTAAAAAGGTATTAACTTGTTTTTAGAACCAAAAAGAATAAAAAATACACTACAAAATCATGTTACAAAAGACAAGAAAAACAAAAAACAAAATTGATCCCAAATAAGCCCCAAAACTATCTATTTGATTAAAAATACTCAAAGTGAGAAAAGGAAGGAAGAATATAAAGTGAATTAAAACAGGAATACAACATTCAAATTACTGATTTGCAGCCAAAAGCATTCATGAAATACATACCTGCATAAAGACATATATTCAGCAGCTATAACAAAAATAATTGAAGTGAATCAAAATGTGGAATAAGATGGCTACTATCACCTAACCCAAGCCTTTCTTTATGGTAAGTCATGTTCAGTCTATCAATTCGATCATTGTGTTATTTATTTATGTTATGGATCCTGAAAAACTCAATGTGTCATTGTAAATCTTGAGTTAAGTCGTATATCTGGAGAACCTTGGTGAGTACCCAACTCACATTTAATGGTGCTAACACCAATTATGTCAAGATTTTAAAGGAATGGGACAAATTATAAATATTAAAGAGTTGGTTCTAAGATTAACTATTTTTAATAGTTTATCTGCCATAATACAAACATTTTAATTTAATTTATTTTTCTTTTTCATTCTTCTTGTCGTATACCTTCACTAAGGTCATGAATGTTAACAGGACTAACTTAATCCTAAATAGCTAACACCATAATCAATATATGTTGGTGTATTATTATCTATGAAGCACAGACACGGACACGGACACGACATGATACAAAGACACGACATACAATAACAACAACAATAACAAAGCCTTTGTCCCACTACGTGAGGTCGGCTACATGAATCATTTTCTCCATTGCATCCTATTTAGTGTCATATTTTCATTTAGTTCTAATAATTTAAGATCATTACTTATACAATAAGCCCAAGTCTTCCTAGGTATACCTCTGCCTTTCTTAACATAAGTCAAATCCAAAACATCTACTCTCCTAATTAGATCATCAGATGATCAACGTTTAATGTGACAAAACCATCTAAGACGACTCCCTGTAATTTTGTCCGTCACAGGAGCTAAACCAACCCTATCATGGATATATTCATTTCGCATCTTGTCTCTAAGTGTAAAGCCACTCATCCACCTAATCATTCTCATCTCAGCAACACATAACTTAGTATTATGCTTCTCTTTTAAAGGCCAACATTCAATGCCATAGAGCACTGCAAGTCTCACCACCATCTTGTAAAATTTTCCTTTCAGTCTAAGCTGTAATTTTCTATCACACAAAAGGCTCGAAGCATTCCTCCACTTCAACCATCCAGCTTGAATTCTACTATTAACATCCTCATTTATATCACCATCGCTTTGAAGAACAAATCCGAGATATCTAAATCGTTCACACCTTTTAACAATTTGATCAACCAAAGTTACACTTATGTCACTAGTGCTACTACCACTAAAATTACATTCCATGTATTCAGTTTTAGTTCTACTCAAATGAAGGCCTTTAGACTCCAGTGTAGGCGTCCATAAATCAAGTTTTTCCTGAGCCTTTTCTCTAGTTTTATCCACGAGAAGGATATCATCAGCAAAAAGCATACACCAAAGTACATCCTCCTGTAAATGTCCAGTAAGACCATCCATACCTAAAGCAAAAAGATATGGGCTTAAAGCCGATCCCTGATGTAATCCAACAGAAATATGAAAATATTTTGTCAATCCTCCCTTAGTTCGAACACAAGTAACAGCTCTAGTATACATATCTTTAATGATTTGAATATAAATCATATCAACTCCTTTCTTCTCGAGAACTCTCCAAAGGATATCTCTTGGAACCTTATTATAAGCTTTTTCTAAATCAAAAAAAATCAAATGTAGATCCTTCTAATTATCTCTGAACTTCTCCATCAAACCTCTCAATAAATGTATATAGCTTCCATGTTAGACCTGCTCGGCATAAATCCAAATTGATTATGAGAAATCTTTGTAATACGTTTTAACCTATGTTCAATTACGCTTAATACATCTATACTTAGCAAACTCTATGCATCACCTTTGTTCTTAAGAATGGAGACCAAAATTCCTCCACTCCGCAGACATCTTTTTAGTTTTTAAAATAATATTAAAGAGTTTAGTAAGTCAAGAAACTCTCAAATCTCCTAAATATTTCCACACTTCAATTGGGATATCATCAGGTTCTACAGACTTTCCACCCTTGGTTTTCTTTACAGCCCCCTCAACTTCTTTTTTAATATGTGACGGTAAAAATGAAATGTTTTATTATTATTAACAATATTAAGATCACTAAGTTCGATCGTATTTTCAGAAACTTCATTAAAAAGTTTATCAAAATAACTCACTCACCTATGTTGAATATCTTTTTCTAAGAAAAAAACTGTCATTGCCGATCTCAAGTCCGGATGTGAAAAGTGGAGGGTTGCGTTAGGTAGTCAACAACCACGTAAACTTGTCGAAAAAATCATGACATGAATCTTTTTGAACATACAAAGACACGACATAATTGAAAAAAATATTGGACATGACATGTCATGGACACATTTTTATATTTATTACTTATTAATATAAAAAATATATATTTTCATTATTCTTTATTAAAATAATTACAGCACAAATTATGCAAGAATAAAAATTAACTACATAAATTTAGTTTATATTTTAAAACCTCGTACTCATGAAAATTATGTTTTAAAATTAGAGATAATACGTTTCAAAAGAATTCATACAACTTGTAATCCAACCTATTTACTAAACTTAAAAAAAATCCTCTCATTACAAAGAGAGAATTACAAATGCTCTTCAATGAATATTGGATTCACCTTCGATGATTTTGAGGTAGTTTCAACATGATGAGAGATGGGGCGGTTTTTGACTATGAGGTATAATTAAGGCTACACTTATATTTATAATTTTCTAATTTTTGTTCCTTATTTTTTGGAAATCATGTTAAGCACACGTTCGATGCGGTGTTGAGATGAGTGTCGAATGTGTTCGGGTCTATAAAAAAATTCGGACATATTTTGTAGTGACGAAGAAATGTCGGGATGTGTCGGTACCCAATATGTGTCTGACATGGGTACGACATATTTTAGAAGTGTCGGTGCTACATAGATTATTAAACTTTATGAAACTATGTGACTAACTCTGAAAGTGTATTTACATTCAGTGAAGATCCGAAGATTTTTTTTTCACTTGATCTTGATTGGTGAAGTCAAAATGGTGCCACTGGAATATATGTTTAATTAGACTTCACCGTCATTACATCTCATAATTTTCTGAGAAGGAAAGGGTTCGAAACGGAGCATAAAAATAGCTATGACAGTTAAGAGAAAGCTCATTATAGTCTAAATAGATCATCAACATCCACATCGTTAGCCTTATTTTTCAACTATCTGAGGTCGACGTTATGAAACCTCGTTTTTCATTCGTTATTATTGAAGCTTAAGTCAAATGCTTTTCATTAGCTTGAGATGCTAAACAAATTCTTTGTAAATTACTTTGAACTAATGTCTATGAGAGATTAAGTTTACCCCATCTTCTTTCTTAATCCTCCGATGCAAATTTTATCTAATTATCTATTGGATGCATTTATGCCCCATCTTTACAAATCCAAATCACGAACGTCTATTCAAAGTCTATTTTTCATAAATATCAATCCAACATTCCCTCTAATATAATCAATAATAAGTCATCCAACCTATTTTTGCCACATATCCATGTTAGTATGGGGTGTTCACTTACATAAAACACAATTCTTATAATCCTTCTTTCAGTCATCCAACCCAATTTTTCCATATATTCATTTCATATTTACATACATGCCAATTAAATCTTAGACATTGCATCAAAATACCATTATCAGTTAACATTTTAAGAGTTAAATGCACCTTCTCATGCAAAGGTATTAACATTAAAGTGTTATTTAAGTAAATACAAAAGAATTATGTGGTATGAATGTAAATTTCCCTTCTATATTCACAATTTTATCAAAATCAACTTAAAAATTAAATAATTTTTTCAAACAATCTTCAAATCCATATATCATTGGACCAATTGCGATTTGGAAAATTTATCTTCAAACCTTCATACTATCTGCTTATCACACAAAAATTTCAAGACAATTCTTCATTCTCATATTCCACCATTAACTTTAAAATTATATTTTCAACTATATCTATACTATAGATCAAATAAACTTATCTATCAAACCTAAGCATCACCTTATCATCTAATACATTTAATAATAAAAGGCAAACATCATATCCACTAAAATTACATAACATAGACTAATCCTTGTTCTACTAATCCTATAACATATTTGTTCTAAATAGTTTCTCCACTGTTCAGCTAGCAAATGCTAAGATACTTGGCTTTGAATATTCATTGCAAGTATCTACATAATAAATGCAAAATGACATAACTCAAGGGTGATCATGGGATGTCAACCCGCAGTAATTGAGATCTCTCGTATTACTTACAACAACTTCCAATATAGTTAATACTTATAAATTAAATTTTCACCATAATCATATGCTTTCTCAATATCAATAAAAATCATTAAAATAAAATATTTAATATAAATTCTTAATATTAACGAGTAATCTAAAAGTGGCCATCAACAATCACTACACTATAAACCCTACGCCAGAATAAAACTCCAATGGGTTCGCTTTGCTATTGTAGTCAAACAAATAATTCCACAGTTCTTATTAATTATTTACTATTTCAGTAAAAATCATTGAGGTAATTATCTTCAATTCAAAACCCACCATTTCGTTATCCGTGTCACCTCTATCTCTATAGATCAGCTTGGATGCAGTTGCTAAGTTTACTGACAAAATGATATAAAAGGAAGTCTTAACACTTAATTCATTTATGAAATATTCACACAGATAAAAATGGTTCAGTGTTCCATAGATTATAATAAGTATTGATATAAGGAAGATTATAAGAAACAGGAATCACTTTAAGAGAAAATCAAATAAAATAATCATCTATTTCTAATTTTCATATGAAAATTTTAATTCGCAGTCCACTTTCTTCGCATCATTAATATGATCATTCAATTCAGAAAGAAGATGAGTTCTGAGTTCATAGCACAATCCTCTTAAAGACCAAGGTATAGCGACAGCAATCTGAAATTAATGTCCCCCTTTTTATGGAACGATCAAATCAAGATTACTTTGCTGCTTTGAAAAGTCGGCTACTGCAGCTTTTTCAAAATATATTGTTTGCTGAACATGTATACTTCTAAAACAGCAAGCTTCCAACAAATCCAACCCTAGTTGGAGATCCCAAAAAAATTTGTCATTCAATTCGAAGTCATCTAATAACTTAAAGACCAATTCTTAGTAGTTTTTTAAGTGAAGGCAAAAAATGTAATCTTTTATCATCTTTTTATTCTATTTAGTAGGCTTGCACCATTCTAGGAGCTTGGTCTACTAATATTTTCATTCTAGTGAGGCCATACTGAATTCAGTAATTCATAAGCATAATTCTTTTAAGAAAAAACCTTCGTTTTTAATTTTTATTTTTGATGATTAAACATTGACCTGTGGTTGTGAGGAGTTTCAAAGTGTATATAATTTTAAACCAACCAATTTCTATGTTCGGCAATTTTTTAATTTCTCCAACTAGGTGACACGTACTAACTAGATGATTACCAAATTGCGAAAAATTGCACTCCCCTTTTCAGTATATCATCTCATATTATTGTAGTTTTATACTTTGGTTCATGCATTCTCGAAGTTGGTGCTTATTGCTTGCATCTTCTCACCACAACCTCCTGTTCTACATCACCATGGTCATGTGGCAGAAATTTGCTTTGCTTGTTTCAATTTCAACAGAGAAAATAACCTTTGCAAGCATTAAAAACACCTGAAAAAAAAATAATCACATGGCTTGCACTTCTTAAGCACAAATAGTTCTAAGTTGGAATTTTTTGAACCCATAAACACACTAAACAAGAAAAGCAAAATATTATACCAGAACATTTGCCGATCCAAAAGTAGTAGATTTCTTTCCTAAATTAAAACAGGCAGGTCAAAATGTAGGCTGATGCAAGATAATTATAGGATAGTGTTTCCTGATGCAACTAGAAAGGTGCTCTATATGTAAATTAATAGATCAGAAGCCCCTAAACAACAAATATAAGAATTAGAAGACAACTTTAAATGTAAACAACGTATACAAGAATTAGAACCCACAATCAACAAAAAAGATTAAACCACAAAATCAATGAGCAATTATAATTTAATCACCACCAAATTTTCAATCAAGTCAAATTCAAACAAAATCAGATGCAATCAAGCCACTAACAAAATGTAGAAGAAAATAAGACAAGTAAGGAACTTGTCAAAATAAAAAAATCTAGGCCTCAGATCTACACAAGGAGATGACTCCCCTTGAATTAGCTAATCAAATATCCAGCTTGATCAAAAACTAGAAGAGTAATAACAAAAATGCAGAAGAAGATAAGACGAGTAAAGAACTTATCAAAATAAAAAAAACTAGGCCTCAGATCTACACAAGGAGATGACTTCCCCTAGAATTACGTAATCACATATCCAGCTTGCTCGAAAACTAGAATATTAATTATTTATTCAATACAATATATCAAATTACATGCCTTAAAACATTTATTTATAAGCCCCCATCCCTAGGTCCATAAATATTATTGGCTCGAGGTTGACTCAATTTGAATTCTGGATAGTAATCAAATTTTATTTGATTTTATCCAAAATACAAATCAGAGTATTTCTTCTACATATATCATGGGAAGCGTAAGGCATGACGACTGGAATAGTAACAAAGCTTATAAATTTGAAAAGGAAGCTAACACCATCCAAGGATTCTTATAAGGTGTTAAAGAATTGGATTTAGAGGGAGACAAGTTATAAAATGTCAAGGGAAGGACAATATGTGAAATAGGCAAAGTTTGAAAAGTGGTTAGAACAATTTAACGGCTGTCCAGTTTGAAAATAGAAAATTCCGGAGGCATGTCTACCGAGGGAGGATGCACCGATTCTCTTCAAGATACAGAATCGCCACTTGAATAAAAATAAGGAACAACACTCCAATTAGGAGAAAACAAAGAGAAAATTCCCTAATCAACATAAACTAAAATAGAAGTCCAAAATCAAAAAATAACATATAAATAGTTCCCAAGAAAAAATAACCATAATCCCAATTCAAATAATATAAAAAATTGTCATCCACATGACTAGCAACATAGCAGAAGGGAAATTTCCCGTCATACAGGATGGAAATCACATCCCATATCCTCCCCATGATGCAGTTTTGAGACAACTTGGGCACTTGCGCAACATTTTCCTAGGTGGGAGAAACTTTGTCTTCATCTCTAAAGACACTGGAATCATTGTAATGCGACAATAAATCGTAAATATTGAAGGTAACATTAATATTATAATCACTCGGCATATAAATCTTATATGTGTTGTCATTAATCTTGACAATCCATAATGAACCATCAATTCTAGGATTGAAATTTCAAAATGACCCTATAAGAAACCTCACCTACAACTATCCATAGTGTCGCTTTCTTTAAAGATCTTAACTTTTCAAGATTTGTTGGTCTGCTTCTAATATTTAATGTTATTTTGGCAATTTTTTCTCTCACTTGATCGTGTAAGATCTGAATCTCTCTGACTCTACCATCTGCGTTCATAGTATCAGCACAAACTCCAAAGATGTGTAAAGGTTCCGCCCGTATACAATCTCAAATGGGCTATGACCTGCGAACTAACTAGTGGCCCAGTAGTAGGCTAGGAAGCAGCAAGTCCTATTGTCTGACGTTATTTTCCATAAAACACCTTTTAGGATATTTTTCACACTATGATTCATCACATCTATCTAACCATCTGTCTATGCGTGTGTTGTTGAACTGAATTGAAGCTTTACATAGTTTATCCCATAAAATCTTCCAAAAGTGACACAAAAATTTCACAAGTCTATATGAAATAATAGTACTCAACAACTCCATTCTAAATTATAAATCAGCAATATGTGAAGCATACATCGTCCTGTGATGGGGTTCGTGAAAGAGTGACAACAAATTCTATGCTCATAACATCCAAGAGGACTCTGGTACATAAAAGGTATGGACCCATGTTCTGCCATTGATTCTTGACCAAACAAAATATTCTACACTGTTGAGCATGCCTCTCCACAACGTATATCAAGCTAGGCAAACAAAAATTCAATTTTGCCAAGAAAAGAGTCTTCCCCCTTTCAGAATATGTCTGACCATTCCTCCATTATAGAATTCCTGCAAAATAATGTTTGAGTAAACACTGAGAAATGTGCAAACTATTTTGATAGAAAAAATAGTCGTCTATCCAGACAACGAACCCAATGATACCATTCTAAGATTCTTGAAAGTGTTTGGGACGCAAACCTGACAATAATAGGGTTTTGGATGGGGTTGTGGAATAGTGGGAGAAAGAAAATAAATAAGTTTGACAATTTATGGAAGGAGATGGGTGGTGTTTCACAATTGTCCGGACTAAAAACAGCAAAGATACCCATGAATGGCGAGATACAGATGGCAAGAAGGATCCACCACATATTCCTAAGTTAGATACAGACACGCTGTTTAAAAAACGAAGAGGATAACACACCCCGAAGAGCATAAACAGATAACAAATACTCCAAAAAAACAAATCAAATAGCTAATGTCTCAGAAATAACAAAATATATGCATAAATAGTCTCATAATAGAAAAAACCTACTTAGAAAAAAAGAAATATAAAGAAAAATAATTCGTACAAAAATTGAATCAAGCTGAAAATTGTGAGCTTTGATTCTCCCGCGATTGCGAAAAACCATTAATTTTACGGTATTGCAGAAGTCCTGTGAGCAGCTTTTGCCATTCAGAGGCTCCCTGTCACCAAATCTCTTAAAAATCTTCATTTGCGTTATAAAAATCCTTCAGCGCTTCAAAACCAACTTACCTTGCACTGCATAGTAGTAATCAATAAGTGATGACAGCACAATGTATTTGCTACTTTATTAACTCTTGGCTTGTGTTTGATCACAAATGAAAAGAGAAGAAGTTCCACTCAAGAGGCATATCTACTATCAAGCTTGCTCTAATTGTTCAAAAATCTCGCAACCTCGTGGTCAGTGTAGTGAGTCAAGTCATTTGTCAATAGATAATGACCAGTAATTGAGTGCTCTTACTTTAGCATAGAATTTATCATAGATAGAATACTTACTCCTAGACTCGTTCAACTTCTCATTGAAGAAGGCGATAGAATGTCTGACTTGTCTCAACACAGTTTTAGTTCTTATACTTAAGGCATTACAATCCACCTCAAACAGTAGGTTGAAGTCTGGAAGGTCTAGAGCAGGATCTCACGAACTAACTTCCCTCAACTCACACGTGCGGTTTTAGCGCTCTTCCCTGGCACTAAATCAGTCTAACCCTCACAAAACTTGGACTTGAAAGCACAAAATGCTCTAAGAAGAAGAGTAGAGAGAAAGGGACATTTCACACATTAATATTTCGAAGTTTTGATTGAATGCTTAGGTGATCACTTGAATAGTTACAAATGGGGGGAGGGATCTCTATTTATAGTCCCCCTCCAAGCCATGAGAATAATCAAGAATTCCTTACTTTCTAGAGTACTACATAGAAATCTTACATAAATACATAATATTAGATCCTTCTAGGTTCTTCTTAAACTCTCCATGCTCCACTCTTGAGTTATTAATGGATTATTATCTTCCTTTGACCTTTAGAATTGGGTAGAAGTTTCTAGAGTTGTGTGGAACTTTCTCATCCACCTTGACTCTAGAAGGTTCTTGCATGCCTCTTCTAGAGTTTTTCTTCTCATGCTTGTCTTGTCGTTTCTTTGAAAATGACGGGGCGTGACACTCTTCCCCACTTAAATCCGCAATGCCCTCATTGCAGCTTCCCTTGCACCTTCAAAACTACCTCCTCGGTTTGCCCCCAGTCTTGACAAACATTGGTTTCTTCTTGGTGTTATGGGAGAGGGGTGTCATGCAACAAGTCTTCCTGGTCGGCGACTTGTCCCTTGCCTCCAACCTTGTTAAAGCATCTTTCTTCTTTCTTGGTGGTGGTTTATTAGGAACCTCCACCATTTTCCTTGGCATCCCAACTCCTTGGGTCTTTTCTACTTCATTGGCATCATGAAGGGTAGCCAAGTTGTCCCCGTTGTCTTGTGCATTGTCATCCTTGAGCTGGATTACTAATAGTGTTCTGGATCCTTGCTTGCTTAACCTTATTATCGATACTGAGCAAGCTTGACTCCCTTTTGTGACGCACAGGCTATTGGCGAATGGCATTGGGAATGCTCTTGCTTGCTCCAATAAGCTCATTCCTAGGACAACTTTTAATCGTCCAAAGGAATGATAGAGAGGTCTAGAGTACCTGACCAAGCCCCAATGTTGGTCTTGACTCTCTTAGGGTCTGTTTGGGGGCGCAGCTAGAGAGCTTCGCGGCATCTCACAGCCGAAGTCTACTGTTAGGGGGCGCAGCTGGAAGGATTCGCGGCCACCGCAGGGGATATTTTCGCAAAAAGCGGGCCGCTGGATCAACCCCGCTGCCCGCGTTTCACAATCCTGTTTTTACCTATTGCCCCATTGATCAAAGGTGTCCTGGTTAGAACTTGCTGCTGGTATGGCTACGAGATGATCGCGGCGTAAATACCTCCGAAACTGCCATCTTTCTACTACTTCAGCTCCACTCTGCTTCTACCATAGAAACATTGAGGAAGGTAACCGTTGCGCTTGTCCCCGCCTTCACGCTCTTCATCTTCTCTAAAATCCGGTAAACTTGAATTGTCACCTTATCTACTATTGCACACTGTAAGGATAAAAAGGGCAGCTAGCTACCGGCGAGGAAGTGATAAAGAGCACCAGAGATGTAAGAGAATGGAGAAATATTTCGGGAATCCATATCGCGGTGATCATGGCGTGCCGCACACCGAACCGGAACGCTTCGCAAACATCTCGATTGGCTCATTCGCATTTTCAGCTCTCACCTTTTAACCAATTCATGTGGCAGCTCTCCAAACAATTCAAGTTGTTCGCTTTGTCCTCGTGTCCTTGTTAGGGTTGCACCATATTAGTGTCTAATCATTATCTTAAACTTTCATGTTTTATGTTTTCACACTTTGATGATAATAAATGAGTAATTTTGAATGATCTCCAATAACTTCTAATTTTTTGCTATAAATTTTCATGCATCACTGCTTTAGCCTGCTTTCTTAGATCTATTGAAACAGATTACAGTGTGGTTGCCAATCACTTTGCCATGGGCAATTTATCTACAGGCAGATGAGGATTTTCTTTGCGGGGTTTTGAAACAATCAACAGAAACGCATAATAAATGCAAGAATAGATCCATCATAAATTTCTCATTGCTCATGAATCTTGATTTATTTTTGTAAATTTAACTCTTTTGTAGTTTAACTTGTTGAAAATGCAAGTCAGTTGTTATCCACCTCAACATTCATGATCTGGCGTGCAATGGGGTTTTATTCTTTAGTTTTCTTAATGTTTGAAGTTTGAGTGAACTTTCAATTTACAAGTCTTTATGAGAATAATTGCAGCCTTTTATCCTGAATGGTGTTTGTTAGAGCTTCGAAGATATACTGTGTAATGTCAACTCATCCAGGTGCATCAAAACTAATCGAATCCCATTGATGAATATTGAAATGGTTCACTGTTTTTGAGTCAAATGAGTTTGAATGAGATAATATCCAAGCTTGAGTGGACAGCTTTCTGCTTGCATGGGCCTGACTTTGTGATGAAATAACCCGGTGGGGGATTCATGATGCCAAATGGAGTAGTTGTGCACTTATTATTATTCTTGTTATTATTTTTGCCTCCAAATCAACCATGATTTGAAACAAACTAAAATTCAAATGTGGAAACCAAAATCTTCTTGATAAAAAGTGATACAGAGCTGTGGGGTTCTTTTCTAAAATTCAGGAAGATTAGGATAATTATGTAACTTATGAAGTTTGCATGGATGAATTGATAATACTTATCTGCTTTCAACAATTTTACTTAAGAATTCCACCAAGTTGAACGAAGAACTTTTAAAGTTGCTAATTATCTTTTTTTTGCATGAAGTACCGTCGTGTTGTGCTGAAATTTCAAGAAGTTTGTTTTCCTTTCTAGGCCATTTGAGTTGAATGTTCCTTTGCTTAATGAATCACTTTACTGAAATACTTGCTAATTCTGATAGATGGAATGGTTTGGGATGTAGGTAATTAGTGATTCTTTGACTTTTTTATGGTAATTTGATTAGTCCATTTGTATGACAAAACCAAGATAGTTACAGAAATGTCTAATTTTTTTTTTTTTTTGCTTCAATATTATAGAAAGAAAATTGTTATAGAAGAAGTTTAATAGAAGAAGTGCACATTTTGCTGGCAACTTTTCCAATGAGATCTCTCGACAATAATCTTTCTACAGAAGTTACCAAACAGTTGAAGAGCTATGCTTCTGAAAGAAAGAAGTTACCAAACAGTTGAAGAGCTCTGCTTCTGAAATTTCTTTTATATCTTGCAACTAAAAAATTTGGCCCGTAATGCTATTGATGGTAATCTCTAATTGTTTATGAACATGCTCTAATCGTGACTCTATTGCGACGGTTCATTCACGAATGCCATGGTTTTGGGCACGGTGGAGAGGGTAAGGGGGAGATGGGTTTATGATTTTAGTTTACTTTTATTTAAGTTTTAATTTTATTGATTTAATTATTAATAATTAATGATTAATTCATATATTTTCAAATTAATCGTAATTACATAAATTTACATATTATTATTTACTGATTAATTAATTAATTTATAAAATTATTTTAAAGTTTTAAATTATTTGATAAAAATATAAGTTTTCTAAATAAATAAAACTAATTAATTATTAATTAATTTTAATTTATTGCTTCAGAAATAATTTATTTAATTTATCTTCTGTTATATACATCAATACTACAGCGGGGACGTGATGGTCGTTTTACGGAAACGATTGCTTCTACAGTTGTTTTCGCGCATTGTAAACAAACAGAGCGTGAACTTTCCACAATGAACACGAGCGATCGTATTCTGAATTAAAGCATGAGAATTCTGATTGCCCAAACAGACCCTTAGCCATTCCATCAATTGGCATCTCTGCTGAGTTGACGACTTTAACGGAGCCACTTCCTTTAGTCATATGCAACCTCAACGTCTTTGCTTCCTCACTGGAGACAGTTGTGGGAAGCACCCGTATCCACCATTGCTCTTGTGGTCTTCCCTCCTATTGCCATCTCCACAAAGAGTAACCCCTTCCTTTGAGGTTTTGTCGGTGCTTGCATCTCGTTCAGCAGTTGAAGTGATCTCACATGTGCCTCCATGTCATTTTCCCTATCACTGTCTTCTTCCTACTTATGACTTGTAAGGAGAGAGTTAACGGCCTTCTTCTAAGGACAATACCTTGCCCAATGAGGTCCTTAACAAAAAAAGCAGTGGTTTTGATATGGCTTGTTATTAGTCTTCCCCTTGTCCCTTGCCTTTGTTGGGGTTGATTTGCTACGTTTCTCCTCCTTATGTTTGCCCTTGTCATCCCCACCATTGACATCACAACTCGTCTTAGCTTCAGGCTTTCTAGACTCCTTTGAATAATCAACCAAGCTTTCAACAATCAAGATCTTGCACTCCTCGCCTCTTAAGCTCGGTCTTTGCCTAATGTTGGAGCCCATCCATAAAATTTAGAAGAGCATCCTTATCTGACATAATGGGGATTTCAAGAACCAAGCTAGTAAACTCCTTAATGTAGTCTCGAATCAAACCCTCATCCTTAAGCCTTCACAACCAGGCTCGAGTCTCATCCTCGGCATTCTCGGGGTAGAACTATCTCTTTAGCTATCTCTTGAAGTCATTGAAAGTGGATATTGACACAAACCTTTCTTTACATCTCATTTTCTTCTTCTCCACCAAAACATAGTGATGTCCGCAAGATAAAGAGAGACAATTTGTATTTTTGCATTTTCATTAGTAATCTCCATCGCTTCGAAGTATTGCTCTAGTCCCCATAAGAAGTTGTCTACTTCCTTCGTGTTGCGAACCCCTTCAAAACTCATAGGTTTTGGAACTTCGATCCTCTTGGCTTCGAAAGTGGGATGGCTTGTGGATGTTGCTAGTGCGCACTTGTACAATGTAATGTCTCCACACATCTCCTCCAAGCGAGCATGCAAGTCGCTCATCTCCTTCTCATAAGCTCTTCGCACCTCTTGGAGCTTCCTGCAACTTAGCCATATGGCCCATTAAGGTCTCCTCAAGTTGAAGCATCATACCTCTGATCGTTGAATGGATGGTGACGTCCTCCTTTTTGAGTCCATCAAACCTTTGGCAAAGATCCTCCACTTGGCCCTCCGCGCCATTCATTGTCTCCTCCACCCGAACAAGGTGCAAATCAAAGCTATGCATGATCTCCTTGGACCTCCCATGTGACTTAGATGCAGATGGATCTCTCGTTGCTCCTGACGACCTCGCCCTTGTTGAGATGATTCAACGTCAGTGGTTTCGGACTTCATTACGTGCTCTTTAACACTTTTTGTCATAACTTCGAACCGAAGCTCTAATACCAACTGTCACGGACTAACTTTCCCTCAAGTCACCCGTGCGGCTTTAGCACTCTTTCCTGGCACTAAATCAGCTCAAACCTCACAACACTTGAACTTGAAAGCACAAAATGCTCTAAGAAGAAGAGTAGAGAGAAAGGGACACTTCACACTTGAATATTTGGAAGTATTGATTAAACGCTTAGGTGATCACTGATGATGGTGGAGCTCCTGCAGATCATGATTAGTAGTTTATGTATTTTTATTTTCATTGTATTTTGTATTTGTTGATGTATTTGTGATGTACCTGAGACTCTCTGATTTGTATTTGTGAAGTAATTTGTGTTTGGTTGTGTTTTTAGCAAACTTTATATTGAATTGTGATGAATGTGATGTGATAGTGGAGTTTGCAGGTGTTTAGTCTGTTAGTTTAATCTGTGATAGTAACAGTTGGATTTTAATGTTATGTGCTTAATTGATGTTTTATGTTTTAAAATTTTAAACTTTTTCCCTTGCAAATTTCTAACTCATATTTGGGTGTAGAAATGTTCTTAATTATTTCAGGCCTACTGTTCTAACTTATGAAGAAAATCTGCTTAAACTTATAGGTATGAAAAGCCCAACATATTGAGGTATGAGTCATATGTGTTTATATCTTTTCTTTCTTCCCATATAAATTGTATTTGATATTCAAAAATTTAAGTTTGTGAAAGGGAAAGAATTAATTGTTAATTTTCTCATTTAAAAATATTTTTAAAATTATTAACATGATTTCATGTGATAGAGCTCAATTTCATATAACTATATTTTGATTTTATTTAAGTATTTTGTGAATTTGAATGGAATTATTTGGTAATGAAAAATAATTTTGTAGGCTAAGATATTTAGTATAAGAGAATAGTACTATATTCAACTATTCAAAGTAAGAAAAACTGTATATTTGGAGTATTAAAAATCCTAAAACTTTATGTGAAAGGAAAGAACTGGGACTCTATGATGAATCAATATTACGCCAAAGAAATGTCTATAAAGTAAAGGATTGTGGTAACTTTCAAATTTAGGGTGAAGTTCAAAATTATTAAAGGTTATCCAGATATATTAATCCTCACTTGAAAAAGCAAAAGAAAAGAAAAAAAGAAGAGAAAATAAAAAAAAAAGTAAGGAGAAACTTAAGAAGATGTCTAATTAAAAATTGGTTTCACTTGGATTTACCTAAAGGGAAGAACTTAATTACTTTCCTGAACTTATACGTGAGGATTAGCATATTTACTAGTAGTGTTCTCATAAACTGTTTTCATGTAATCTTTTTAATACATTAATAGGACGATCTACAGTCATTTTTGAAATGAATAGAAGGCTGGAACTCTTAGACTTAATTACTAGATAATCTTACAACTGCAGAATTTACTTTAATTATTCAAATATCTTTCTGAAAATTTCACTATTGTACTTATCTAAGTCAAAATTATGGTATTCTAGAAAGAAAGTTCATTGCAGTGAATCATTATTTTATGTATTAACTAAAATTATTTGATGACAAGTAATAGTTAAGTTTGGGGATCTTGATCCACTGAAAATTTGATAATTTTTTAATGTTCATTTCAAACCTGTTTGATGATATTGCACTTTAAAGAAATGTATTTTTCATGATTTCATGCATGTACAATGATTTTAAGCCTTTTGAGCAAAAGGAAGCGAAAATGAGTAAATTTGGAGCAAAAAGAAACAAAAGTGCATTTTATTGAACCAGCACCGAACGGCGCTATCACCAGCACCGGACCGCGCTAATTTACAGAGACTTTGGACTAGAATGCAGAAAATAGTGTCGGACGACGCCCTATCCTGTGACGGACCGCGCCCTATTCCGATTTCAAACTAAATTCAATGTATTTGGCCGGATTTTGGAGGGATGCTTGAAGAAACTCTTGGAAAATCAGTTATGGTCAGATTTAAACTATTTTGGAGCCAAATTTATAGAGGGGAAGAGTTTAAAGTGTGAGGGAGTGAAGAGTGTGTCTTTTTATTTTGTTTAGGAAATCTATGGTTTGTATGTTCTCTTACAGGAGTGAGAGAGAGAAAGTGGGATATTTCTTCTTCCTTATCTAAAGAGAGAATTGTGTTATTGTGAAGAAAGAAGAGTCGAAGGAATTCCTTAAGATTCGTTTGGGGAAGAGTTTGAGATAAGTTGTATTTTCTTTATTTTGTTCGTATGACGTTGCTTTTATATATAAAATTCAGTGTTTCTGCATCTTTTACGCATAGTGCTTGAGTAGATTTTTGCTTCTTCCATTTCGTATGTGGTGTTGATGTTGTGATATGAAAATGATATCTTGATTTATCATGGAGAATTTGTGATGATACATTCAACTCGTCTTCATTTCTTTTTAATGCGACGATTAAATTGTTAAAAACTTGTTGGGAAACATGTTCTGAAAGGATTATGAGTTTCACAACAAAAGCGAACGTCACATTAAATGTTCATGAATGAGTGATGTATTTCATGGGAGTTGAATGCAAATAAATAGAGAAATATACTTTGATGGGCATAGAATTGGAGATTTCATAGTGATGATCGAAAACTTGATTTGGTCTAGGGTTTGAAGCCAAAAGCGAGAATTAGCGCTAGGGAAGGGAAGTGGGAGCTGCGGGTGAGTCGATGTCCTACATTAACTATGTAATTTGGGAGTGAGACATAAGATTAATCGATATTCTTTATGCGGCTTGGAAAATGGTAAAGAATATGAATGCTTTCTTATTTGCTATAATACGTTTGGATCATTTGATCATGTCATCTAAATCATCGCATTATTATTGGAGAGGAGAAAGATTCTTTCTTCTAGTTGAACTTTGTTATAAATTTAGTCTTGTATTAATTAAACTTGCTAGAAAGTAAAAACGTACTTTGGTAGAATTAGTAACTACAGCTGTTTGTTTATATTTTAAGATAAGTAATTACATGTAATTGTGTTATGATTCGATAAGTGATTTATGTGCTATACCATAAAATTAATTGCCTCACTGTAGGATCGATATCCATAACTCCACTAGAGTATTGTATTACTTGAGTGATATGTATATTTAAGTTTAATTGTGTGACTTCATATAAAACTAAATCAATATATATATATAAATCTGAGTTCATAAATTTTGGCAAATTAAAAAGTCGCACCACCTGACGATATATTTTATCTCAAATCAATCATGAAAGATAGAATAGTGCCCACTATCTGATCAAATAAGTCAAAGATTATTGTGATGGATTCAGTTCTTAGTTGTCATCTTATTTAGTTTGCTATAACAAGGTATAGTCACAAAGATCTTTGACAAATAATACAAGAGCACTCCAAGAAGAGTTATTTGGCCTGATAAAACTTTTATCTATCAATTCCTGCAATTCCTTTGAACTCATCTTTTAAGGAGATTTAAAAATTGCAGACGCTCATGGCCGGACACCCATACCAAACTCGACGACCTTTGTGGTGGTAGCCTTAATAATTCTTCAGGAAACGCCAGGAAATTCAGTAATAATTGGGATATTCTTTAATTGTTGCATTTTTTATTCGATACTTATCTTTTTGCTAAAAATATCAATTCACCACCTCTTTGACATTTTTCAACATTCACTATGCCAATCAAAACATTTCGATCACAGAATAAATAAATGGATTCTCATCGGGCACATTAAAGTTCACTCTTTTTCCAACATTCAATTGTAGCAAAATATTTTACTAATCAACACATCCCCAATATAACATCAAAAATTTGAAATTGTGTGATGATTATTTCTGTTAACTTACTATTTGAGATAATAATATGCACAAAATATTTTTTGTTTGCATAAAAACTTCCCGAATGAAATCATATATGGTAGGAGTAAAATGCACAATATTAACAAATATACTCGAAACAAAATTTTTGAAAATGACAAAAATGTGAGACAACCGAATCAAACAAAAATGTGTCAGGTTGATCTAGAACCAAAAGTGTAACTGAAACTACTTCTTCAAATTCAATAGCTTCCGAAGGGGTAAGTGCAAAAACTTTAGCATTAATGGTTGTTCATTTCGATGCTCTGAAGTTTCACACTTTATTTGAGTTGATGGCCTTCCCAAAAATTAAGTATTGTTCGAGTGACTGTCTTCCAAAAGTTTTCTGAGCCATTTCTCTTCTTAAAATGTGTGGTCTATTATCTCTTTTCTTTTCTTGCAGACAATCCATGTGACGATGCCTTGATTATCCACATTTGTAGCATTCTCTACGAACCAAAACTACCCAAAAAGCCTTTTTTTCACACTACTCACAAATTGGTCTTTCTGATTGAGGCTGCTTCCACTAACCTTTCAGTTTAGATTTATTGTTTTTGGGTTCTTCTCCCTTGCCAAAATCTTTACTTGTTTGTTTCGGGTTGTCGTTGCTGATTGAAGAAGTTCGGCTCGTTTTCAACTCTTCTAGTCCTTTCAACTAGCATTGAGTGATCATTGGTTTCAAGTGGAACAAAAGCCAATCTCAACGAATCTCACAGATCGTGCAAAGAATTTGGTATTTTTCCTCCTAGGTTTTGACATAATGAGTACATATTTGGAAAAAAAAAATGAACTCTACTTCATATTGCATGATTATCTTAGATCTTTGAGTCAGATTGAAAAAAAATTATTTTACAATTTATAGTCTAGCTGAAGGTGGAAAAACCAATCTTTGAAAACTCTAACAAAACCATCTCACTTAATTTGTGAAGATGTGTCAGTCCAAACTTCTCCCTATGTGTTTGCCACCACCTTGCAGCCTCGCCTTCTAACATAAAAGTGGCACCACTCTCTTACTCTATAGACAAATCATATCGTTTAAAATTCTCTCAATCTTCAATAACCAAACCAAAGTAACTATAGAGTCATTGGCACTTTTAAAATGTAGATGGCTTGAATGTCTAGACGATCTTCAAATGTTGATCAACATACGTACCATAATCAGATATGGGTCCGGTGCTAGTAGATGATCTATTAATAACAGCCACTTGTGATATCAGCTGAATAATACTCTATAACTCAGTGGCTCTGATTCCTTCATTTGTCATATTCTGAATATCATTTTTGCTCGAGTCATTTTATCTTATAATTTTTACTCTGTAATTAGCCTTGAAGGTCAACACCCAATTATTTCAGATACATTCCCTAGCATATCTATTTGTATTAGCACAATTTATTATTCAATGCAATTTATTATACAATAGTTGTCACGTATGCATTATGTTCAAGTCATATGGGTTCCCAGCCAATGAACAATAAATCTATAACTTTGTATTAATCAATTTACATTTTACCCTCATTATATTATATTGAAACACGCTTCAATTATTATTTTCATCCAAACCTTTCTGATACCACTTTTTGTCATACTCCAGTCAACCCCCCCTCTATAATCGACTGTGATGCAACAGAGGCGAAAGAATCAAACTACTTTATAACCCGCACTCGTCTTAACTTGCACAATCAGGACACAATGAATTATTCTAACTCAGTTGTCACAAACATTCAAAATTCATTAATATTTTCATATACTTGAAAACGTGCAAAATCATATCATCAAAAATTATATATATATATATATATATATATATATATATATATATATATATAAAAGTTGAAATCAAACAATATGAAAATATGTACCAAAAATTATGTATAACTTTCAAAACTATATAACGCAAATGTTGTAAAATCTCACACATAATTATTCACCCCGATGCTCTTTACCCATTCTTGAAACTCAATAGCATATAAAGGTGAGTGATAAATACAGTGAAATAATTAACGCTAATGTAAGATTTTATAGACAGAAAGAAAGTAACATGTGCAATCATTTATAGCTCATATACATGACAAAACAAATATATAAACATGTTTCAATCACATGAGTCATTTAAGTGAATAACAAATGCAGTAAACAGTAACTGGTATCCAGCATATGTCTCATTCAATTTTGTGTAATCATAATAATATTCATAAAGATTTCATAATCAATAACTTGAGTCGTATGAATGTCACTTATAATTACATATGTTTTGACTACATTCAAATTATTTCATGTTATTGAGTTGTCACCCAGCCTGTAGGCTAAAATAACTATTAATAAGGATTAAACCTCTCAACATAACAATTATAAATAACCCTCTAATGCCAATAGTTCACATTCTCATCCTTGTCAAAATATCATGAGTCAGGAATCCATTATTCTCTATCATCTGTACTTGCAAGCACTCATGTAATAGTCTACCTATCACAACATTTGAGATATTATTTTAATCATAAAACCTATAATAAGCATTCATCATAGACATACATATATAATATGCATAACCAACAGTATGCAAATACCTGTAAGCGAAAATGTTATAAGCATGCTCAACTTATCAATAAAATAGTAAAATCAATAATATTGTCAGTGTCATTTCAAGTTTGTATTCGTGTAACCTGTGCATGCATCCGACAATATGCAGAAAACTCTAAATAGAATTATATACCTAAAGAAATCACATAGAAATCCTAGAAAAAGTTATTATTCTTAATTTAGCACAAGTTTATTTCACCTAAATTAACAAAACAGCCTTACAACGAGTTTCTCAAGCTCATATTGAACTCGCCTCCTAAAATAAACCACCTAAAATCATAATAGTATTAGAAATGTATGAAATTCTAGCTTATGTCTTGATTTAGTTTCAAATACGATTCACTTGTACTAAGTAACCTAGAAAGGGCTTCCCCGCTTTATTATTTCTCCCTAATACCTTCTTATTTCATTCATCCTTATCCTTCTCCTTATCCCTTCTTCGTTGCCCATACATTGATCTACTTGAAAGCATAGATCCCAATTTACTAGTCTCGCGACTATTTCTGCCTGGCTACAATCACACATGGATCACAACAAATCCTTCAACTCGTAGCAAATCTCAGAAAAAGATGAAGGAATGTCTCAAATATCATAAAATTGAGGATTCTATTTGACGTTCTCTTCAGAGAACCCCGAATCACGAACAACTCCTGGTCGTCACGCCATCTAAAGGAGTCAAGCGGAGAGCCTTACAATAGAATCAAATTCGGGAGAGGGAAGTGAAAGTGAGTGCAGCATTGATCTTAATCCCAATTAATCTCAGCCATTATATCATAACCAACTGTTGCATGCACAAATAAATGGGAGAATGTCGACTAGTACTAGTGATGCGAGATTATGGAAGTTAATAAGGATTAATTAAGGTTTTAGTTAAATTGATATTTCAAAACTTTATATCTTCCAATGCATTTACAATTCATACACTACACATCAAATTGATTAATTCATCAAGTAGAATTTTATAAAATTGATTTAGTTGGATTTCGTAGAATGTAAAACTTAGGTCAATGTGGTTTATTAAATACTTGTTCCATTGTCAGAAGTCCCCAATGAACTTGTCCGGGTTTATATAGTCGTCAAAATCAGATAAATTAACCTTCACTATATAAAGTTGCCCTTCCCTAATATACTCTATGCTAAATCGATGTGACATCAACTCTCGTTGCTCGAGGCCTCTTTGTGGAAAAGAGTTTTCTTCATCTTCTCCATCTAGGTGGTCACTGTTGTTGCTATGGGTTGCTATGGGTGACTTCCTTATGTTGCCTCCTTTCAAAATCAATGAGCCACTGTTGCAAATAAATGATTTTCTGCTACATAGCAGTCATGGTAAAGACTTGAACAAAACCTTCGAAGATCTCCATGGTAGTATGATAGATCTGTTAACATTAAGATTGTAGCGAAGGTGAAGATTTTGGTCTAGGATTGGCCAAAAATTAAGGTTATGGTTGAGGGTGTATGTATGGTTTGTGGATTAAGGTGTTCTGATTTTGGAGAAAAAATCTATTTCTGATTTTAAATAAAATTGTTCTATGATTCCTAAGTGTTTAAGGATAACATTTGGTGGGAGAGTGGTTGTAAAATGATGAGAGAAAAAGATATTTCAAAATCAAGTGATTTTGGAAGAAGGTTGGAGTAATTCAACGGCTATCCCATATAAAAACAATGGGTGAACAGTGAAATGGCAATTCTAGCAAAGCACAGCTGGTGATGGAGGATCCACCACTCGTTCCCTTAAAAATACAGATTCAACACTTGAAAAAAAAAAAAGAACAAAAGCTCTCCAATTAGGAGAAAATAGGGAGAAAAAGTCTCCAATTAATATAAATCAAAATAAAAGTCTTAAAAAAATAAAATAACGGCATATAAATAGTTCTTAGGAAAAAATAACCCTAATTTTAATTCAAACAATATAAAAAATGGTTTCCACATGCCTGACAGCACATTATGAGACAAAATTCCTGCTATAGGTTCTCATGGGACGAAAGTCACGCCGCGTGCGCATCTACCCAAGGAAGCGGTTGTGACTGTCTAGGCACTCCCATGTCAAAAACCTGGTCACCACATGACTAATTTAAAAGTAATAAAACCCTAGGGTTTAATGGGCCGAGCAACTTATTGTGCTAATGTATTTTCTAGTCCTCTTAATCTATAGGAAGAAAGAGAATCCCTAATAATCACAATCCTCTAAAAGCTAAATACATGACTGTGATGCTTCCAAAGAGATGTGGGACCTCTTCTTTTAGGTTCTTCAGAAGATAAACTCTAACCTTAACTTCTTCAACTTACATTTTTTAGACTTTCTAGATTTTATTTGCTTTTTTTAATCTAATTTTTTTTATGTCCTTGAAGTTATTCAATAAAATTGGAACAATACAAAAATTAAATAGGGTCCTTACAAAATAATGAAATGCATAAATGGAAAAATATGCCATATTTTTAATCCTTTTATTAAGTATAATGAGCTTCACCATCACAGGAAACTCCCCTGCTCCCCCTCAGCATGCACAAGCATCTCTTGTGCACTCACATCTATACAAATGATGATGCTTAGAAATTTCGTGCTGAATGAGTGTTCTTTGTGTGCTCTTTATGTAGTTGTGCACATTCGTTTGCAGCTTGTCCTAGTGTCAACAACACCCTACTTGAATCATCACTACCTGTACTTGTGCAAAAAAATTGATGTTTATTCTATCATCAACACCCTTCCCTAAGTCTCGATTTGCGCTATCCTAATATGGCAAGACTTCAGCTTTGCCTCCTCCATTTAATAAGTTCTTGTTATTGATTTTGATTTGAGAGGTTTTTTACTTTCTGAATATATTTTTATCTCCTCCGTCCTCATTTGTTGCTCAATGTTTTTTTACCTATGGGGCTTCTTTATTCTAGCCCTCTCCCTCTAATAACTTATCAATCTCCAATAGCTCTTCCTACGTTGGTTATTACCCTCCAATATTAATACATGGAGAATAATGAATGGGTGATGTTTGTACCTTTCCACTCTCGTATGTTGCACGAGTAGATTCCAATCCACCTTCTTTCCTCCTGCATTCAGTACATCGATGGTTGCTCCTGTTACTAGTACACGTCGATCATTTCTGATTGTTTCTTCAACAAGTATCAAACAATCCTCAACAATACCAGCACGCTATCTTCCATGGTAAACATAGTTTCATTTTCCCATAAGCAGAAATTTTTGAACTAGCAATAAATTTTCTTTCTTGATTATGGGTAATTTTTTTCTTGGGACAACCCAGTCTTGATATTATATGTGAATTTAAAATAAACTTGCATTTGTTTGGTGACTTCTCAATTGCGCTTATTGATCCACCTCACGTTCTTACAAAATTGTCTCTAGAAGTGGACTACTTTAGACATTTCTACTGATTATTTTATTATGTAGATGGTTATATAGCATGTATGCTTAAACAGTCTCCTCACTTTAACTCCTTCGAGAAACCACTCTTACTCCAATCTCGGTTGCATTTCTTTGCCTTCAAGTTCACTATTTTAATTAATCTCCTTAATATTTTATGGCCCTATTTCTGGCAAATCGTTCCAAGTGAATAGTGCTATTAAATGGCTTTCTTGGACATCCGTGGATGGAGCTTAAATTTTATGCTGCTGCTCCTCTGGAAAAGAATATTTGGATAGCCTCATGTGGATACTAAATAAGATTGAATTGAAGGGTATGCCTTCTTATTTTGTTCCTCATCTAAAATCATTAGTCAACAAAAAATGTTTCAAAGTTTATCCAAAGTTAAGAAAATCTCCTTAAACTCAGAGTTCAAGTGGAGCAAATAAAGAATCAGAATCTTCATTGCAGTGATCACAATTCCTCCTACTTCGAATCAAGCCTGCAGAAAAAACTTCCAACTAACTTAGGTCACCCAAAGTTAAGAGAATATCCTTACAATCAGGTTCAAGAGAAGCATACAAATAAATGATCATAATCTTCCCCCAAAAGGTGATCACAATTCTCTAACTTCAAATCCAGCTGGCGCAAAAGACTTGGAACCAACTTCAAATCTCATCGCGGAATCAAACTTTACTTATTATCCTTAACCCTATAGATGTCACATCTACTTGCAAGATGATTGCCCCAGATTCTACTGAAGTGCTAACCTCTCCTGATTATCCTATTTGGGAGAATGTTGGTATCATAAACACTGAGAAGTCTTATGATTTTCAAGTTAGTGTTATTGTAGTGAATAGTAGGCTTCAACTTCCGTCAACCAAGAGGTCCGGAAATTCATAAAAAAAAAATTGATATTCCTTTGATATGCAAGTAAAATATTCAAAAGAGAAGCAGACCAAAAATAATATAAGATACTAAATATATTCTCTATCCATATTAAATGATTCCACAGTCTAAAGGAATTTAAACTTTCACCGATTACAAATCTACAGGTGAAAAAACTTCACCAATTAAGCAACAAGTTCAAAAGCTTCCAATGTAAATAAATAGAAAAAGTAACTAGTGCTGAAAAATTTCAAGAAGGTGGCTAAGAAATTCGTAAGGTAAATTTTCAGTTGAAAGTTTTCGGAAAGCAAGATTTCTTTGATGCAGAAATTGAGTATCAAACAAACAGTTCAATGACTTTCTAGATGAATGAATGCATGATACTTCTCTAATTTAAATCTAAAGGTGAAAAAACTTCACCATTTAAGCAACAAGTTCAAAAGCTTCCAATGTAAATAAATAGAAAAAGAAACTAGTGCTGAAAAAGTTCAAGAAGGTGGCTAAGAAATTCGTAAGGTAAATTTTCAGTTGAAAGTTTTTGGAAAGCAAGATTTCTTTGATGCAGAAAATTGAGTATCAAACAAACAGTTCAATGACTGTCTAGATGAATGAATGCATGATACTTCTCTAATTTAGTTCATTTAAACTCATGACAAAACAAACTAAATGTTTCCCTGTGAAGGAATGTTTAATTTCTTATAGATGATTCATAAGTTTGACAATGAACTTTCTTTGCACTTACAATCCAAGAGATGTGATTTTTCAAATCCTCAATGACATTTGGGTTCTTTGACTTCTTAATCAATTTCTGAAGTTTCTGCATGCTTCCAGAGAACAATTAAAATTAAGATTAAAAATTACAAAACAAAAAATACGATGCTTAAAACAAGCTAAAGAAGAAGATCAATATAAAGAATGCAACTCACCGCTTTCTCTGCAGGAAGCTCAACCTCATACAAGAAAGAATATCTATTCCTAAACCTGGCATATAGGATAACAATAAAGCACATAGAAATGAATCAGATATCATTGAATATAGACTAATTGTTTTGCAAAAGTTAAAATTGCTAGGTTTATAGAAACAGAACAGTAGTTTTATCGTGAAAATATTAAACAGAAAAATAGAATGCAACTAAACTCAATCAACAATCAGCACAAGTCCCAAAATATGGTTGACTTACATGAAAATAGCATAAGATAACTAAAATAGCTATGGATACAAGCCAACCGGTACTTCAGAATTCATGGAAAATGAACCAAATTTGAAAGCTAAAGGAGAAAACAACTACTGAAGACATGCCATATAAAGGAAATAATATTATTAATCATATCGATCAGAAGGAAAAAGGAACATTTCATCAACAACACAACAACAACAACAACAACAAAGCCTTAATCCCACTAGGTGGGGTCGGCTACATGAATCCTTCTTCTCCATTGCGTCCTATTTAGTGTCATATTTTCATTATGTTCTAATAAATTAAGATCCTTTTTTATACAATAAGCAAACAAGCAATTTCAAAATTATCAAACAAGCAAAGTAGCAAAGTAGCAAACAAGCAATTTCATCAACAACACAGAACCAAGTTAAAACGGTCACAAAGTAGAAAACAAGCAATTTCATCAGTAAATTTATGGGAGCAAGAAACCATTTGGCAATTGACTTGACAAAATGGGTGTGTTGTCTTCCATTTCACATCAGAGTGGCAATATAGTTCATGTTTTACAATAGATTTCAAAATTATTTTTGTTTGATAAGCATCGCTGACATTATCAATAGACAGAGCCTAGAATAAAACAAAATACATGAAATTAGCTAAAAGAACATCTTTCCTGAGAGACAAAGATAAATAAATCGTTTCCAACAATACCCAAAAGCAAAAAGGTAAACAACCTGGAAACAATAAAATCCCTATGAATCAAGCAATAAGTCAAGGGATAAACTATAATTTCCTTCAATAAACCCTGCTCTACTTAAGTGGTCATTGCAAGTAAAGAGTACATACTTCTCTAATTATAAAATTTCACATCTAATTGCATCAAACTATGACTTAATATGCAATTGCACAATACAAATGGAGTAATAGCAATGACTTTTATGTCTGGCTCTATTACAGGAAATTTAAAGATCAAAACTGACAAGAGAACTGCTTGAAACACTTGAATGTGTCCTATTATAGCTACACCTCCGAAAATTTTCAAGCAGACATTTAGCAAGGAACCTAGAAACCGATCACATTGAAATTTGAATCACACTCCATTCAGCACTTCTTGACTGAAGTCATAACTAGGCAGGGTTTCTCAACTCCAATTAGCCTTGTTTTTCCCAGGATACATGTACTTGAAACACATTCCACCAATCATTGTAACGTATTCCTCCACTGAAAGCATATTTTCTGCAGTTCTGAACAAAGGTTGTTTGCTTCCAGCCTTCCTATTTTGCTGATTTAACATTTCGCAATTTTTGGGCAGCAACAAGTGATCTGCTACTTTAGCAGATTTGCCTTCAGCCTACTGCATCCAAGGCTGCAGAAATAGTGGCCAGAAAGGATAACGACCACAGAACCAACTGGCAGACAGACAAAAAGGCTGCTCATCTTGCTCTAGAATTCAGGGTCAACATAAGAGGATGAGATGAAGAGAACCAGAAAACAAAGAAGAAAATTATAGGAATGCAGAATATTGTGTTTATAAGTATGATATCTAAGAGTACTTATAGAATCCATATCCAGGGCCACATAAATTATATAGAATGTGAAGACAAGAGACTTAATAACTAAACCACTGATCTCAAAAACTGAAATATGTTGTGTTAAATACAAAAAATCAAACACTAATAACTAGATTTAAAACTATATCAACAATCTCCAACTTGATTTTATATGAAATTTACTCGTGCTAGAATCACCTTTAACATCTTCAAATAAGGCAATACCTTCGTTAGCTTGCTTGCAGGATTATAAACAATTGAACTATTTATGATCGTAACAAAATTTTTAATCCCCACAAACCTAATGCGATGAAATTTCATATTCAAATAATTCTTCATGATGAACATGATTTATAGACAAACATGCAATAGTAAAATTGACTTAAGCAAATAAACATTGAATGTAAAACATCTCTATTAAGTAGCTCAAGTAAAACATCTCTATTAAGTAGCTCACTCATTAACCCTTTATCCAAAAGGTTTCCTTCATAGCTTCAAACATGGCTATGTATTCTGATTAAATAGTAAATAGATGCAGCACAAACTGTAAGCAAAAGTTCTAACTAACTTTGTTTCCAAAAATGGAGACACAGAACCAGTCATGTAACACCCGGTTCAAGTTACCCAAGAGAAGAAGTGAAAAATCAAAGGAGAAGATACGAGAAGTCAGGCAACCGAAGGCGGAGGAATGGAAACAAGAGGTCAGGAAGCCGATGATACTTTCGCCCTATAAAGAGACACACTTGAGGGAGGCAAATGTGAGATCGACTTACCAGAGAGTTGAGCAGTGTGCGAAGGAGAGCAGGATGACGCGGTGGGTAGCAGTGTCGTCAAGGGTTTGCGCTATTGTCGAGCCGCAGCCAAAAGAGGAGTCGAGAAAGGCGTTGCGATTCTATAAGGGAGCTTTCGCATGTGGTATTCGATCGAAGGAGAAGCTCTCAAAATGTAAGGCAACGCGTGCAGAGCGGTGTCCGAGCCAACAAACAAGGGAAGAAGAAATTTGTGTGACGATGAAGCCTTACTCTCGT
The DNA here is from genome assembly GCA_022702705.1 of Papilionanthe hookeriana x Papilionanthe teres. NCBI lineage: Eukaryota > Viridiplantae > Streptophyta > Magnoliopsida > Asparagales > Orchidaceae > Papilionanthe > Papilionanthe hookeriana x Papilionanthe teres. The sequence continues at coordinate 109,955,325 of CM040424.1, read as the reverse complement.
GCATAGTGGTTCAAAATCGCACGCAGGAGATTATGGACCGTGAGGTAAGGCTTATAAAAAATAATAAAAATAAGATATATATATATATATAATTGAATAGAATAATAAATAGGATTACATGTAGTAAAAAAATGAAAATTTTTAAATAATTAAAATAATTTAAATTATTAAATTTGTAATAACATAATCAGTGGGACTTGATGATATCCCAATTATAGTACGGAAATACTTGAGAGATTTTGGAGTTTCATGGATTACTAAACTCTTTCATATTATTTTAAAAACTAAAAAGATTTATGAGAAGTGGATAAAGAGTACTTTGGTCCCGATATTTAAGAATAATGGAGATGCATAAGAGTGTGCAAATTATAGAGGAATTAAGTTAATGTGTATTACTGTAAAATTATGAAACAGGCTATTTGAACATAAATTAAGACGTAATACAAAGATTTCTCATAATCAGCTTGGATTTATGTCGGGCGGGTCTAGCATGGAAGCTATCCATTTATTGAGAGACTTGATGGAGAAGCACATAGAGAATATGGAGGATCTACATATGATTTTTATTAATTTAGAAAAAACTTACGAAAAGGTTCCAAGAGGTGTCCTTTGTAGAGTTCTAGAGAAGAAAGCTGTTGATATGACTTATATTCAAGTCCTTAAAGATATGAATGCCCGACCTGTTAATTGTGTTAGAACAGAAGGATTGACCAAGTATTTTCCTATTTTAGTTGGATTACATCAAGGTATCGGCTTTAAGCCTATATCTTTTTTACTTTACTTATGGATGCTCTTACTAGACATTTAGAGAAAGATGCACCTTGATGTATGCTTTTCGTTGATGATATACTTCTTATGGATAAGACTAGAGAAAAAATTTAAGAAAAACTTGAATTATGGATGTCTACATTAGAGTCTAAAGGCCTTCGTTCAAGTTGATCTAAAACTGAATATATGGAAAGTAAGAGTTATCATTTTAGATACCTCGGGTCTGTAATTCAAAGTGACAGTGATATAGATGGGAATGTTATTAATAGAATTTGATTGGTTGATCGAAATGAAGGAATGCATCGGGCCTATTGTGTGATAGAAAGTACTGCTTAGACTAAAAAAAATTTTATAAGATGGTGGTGAGACCTGTAATGCTCTATGGCACAGAATACTGGCCTTTAAAAGAGACGCATAAAACAAAGTTAAGCTTTTTCGAGATGAAAATGATTAGGCGGATGAGTGGCTCGGCTCTTAGAGACAAAAATATGTGAATGAATATATCTGTGATAGGACTGATGTAGCTCCAGTGGCGGACAAGATTAAAGAGTCCTATTAAATGGTTCGGTCATATTGAAAGTCGACCATCTAATGATTTTATTAGAAGAGTAGATGTTTTATATTCGACTTATGTTAAGAAAGGCAGAGGTAGACCCATAAAGAATTGGGCAAATTGTATAAAAAATGATCCTAATGTATTAGAATTAAATGAAAATATGGCACTCAATATGACGCAAAAGAGAAAAAGGATTCATGTAGCCGACCCCACTTAGTGGGATAAAGGCTTGTTGTTACATAATCAATAAAATTAATTTTAAAATAAATATTACGTTTATTTTAGGCATTCTATCTTAGAAGAGTCAACGTCAGGGAAGATCAAATAATAAAATTAAATCATCATCCAAGTGAGTACTCATGTTTTTATACTATGGTGATATTTCTAGATCAAATGTATTTACCAGTACTATCGAAATTACTGCAAACACATAAGGTTTGAATTCTAATGAATTTTTATCGAAATTGTAAGCATGACGCATGTACACAACATTATTTAAATTATCATTTGAATAATTCATAACAATATTGTCTGATACGCAAATATGAATGAAATATATTTTTAGTAAATAGGGATTTTTTTTAAATGTACGTGCATGACAGATTATGATGAAGTTACCCATTTGTGGTAATAGTTGGGAAACATTAAAGTACCTGTGCACGTGTATGGAAAAAAAAAATTGATATTAAAGTAACTTGAGTGGTATAATTTTTAAACGATTCTCCTATGGTGGTTGTATAGATATAGGATGATATTGGTATGTTATTTACATAGAAAAAGTCATTAATGGAATTTCAAATAATTATATTGATTTATTAAAAATTAACCTAGCATGCGCATTGCTTTCATTTTCCTTGTATTGATATAAGTTAGGAATATGAGTATTTACTGTCTTGTTTAGTTTATTATTATTTTAAACTAACTTTTCGGGTTAATTAAGGCTCTGCTTGGCGCAGCTGCAGATTTTCAATGAGCACAGTCTGTTTAGTGCGTAATTGCGTGGAAACGATTGTTTCGGAAAAATGACCATTCTGCCCCTGTTTTGTAAAACTGTTTAAAAGAAGAGTGTAACAACCGCATTTTAGAATCTTCAGAAGCAAAAATATTTTGTTCATGTTCTCAAATTATTTACATATTTTCCATTAAGGAATTTACATATTATTTAATGGCACTATAACACACGGTTTCCTGAGAGATCAATGCAACAAGCAAAAATACAATATTTAACTACAGATACATAAATTGGGAATCATACATAAATGAAAACAGAATAGGGAATCATAAGCTCATATTCGCATCAGTTCTTTTCAGCTACAGATAAATCCACATTTTCAACAAAATGATATCTCAACCAAAAATTGAGATGGAAAGGAGATTAAAAAAAGGATATTTCCAACAAAAATAATTAAGGTAACGAGAATTGATCTCAAATATTCTCCAAAAACTTACAAATCTTTAGCAAAAAGATCTCAAATGCTAACAACAAAAAAAGAGCAGAATCTCGAGCAAAACAGTGAGACTCCACAAGCCCAATACTGCTCCAAAAAATGCAATGCTCAAAGTCTCGGCCGATACGAATTTTAAGTAGAAATAATTCAGCAAGAAATCAGATACAACTAACTAAAACGAGAATCAAATTCAGAAGCAATCCAAAAATACTCATTGAATGAACAATGAAAATCACAATTTATATCAAAACTGTGAGGACTACAAATGTTATTTTCTGCTCCAAAGGAAGCATTACTAAAATCCTCAGCCAATACGAACATTAAGCATAAATAATTCTGCAAGCCAACAGATTTAAGTAACCAAAACAAAAATTCAACTCAAAATGATAGTAACAATCATTGGTGTATCCCAAACTTCTAAAATAACTACACTAATACATTGCTGTTGTTCAATACCCACAATAGGTTAAATGCTTCAACAAAAGCTTAAAACAGCAATAAAAACTTTGATGAATGATGATTCTTCAAGGCTCCCAACCCACCAATCCATCGTTATTCGCTCCCTGTTAAATAGTTTCAATTGGTTCGAAAAACTTCATTGAAAGGGAAAGCTAACAAGAGGTGAAGAATCAACACATAAGTTGACATAAGAGGCTTTTATGTCTCATCAAGAAGAAGGGTGTCATTATTTATAACAATATATCACCTCTATTTAAATGAACAAAACATTCCATTACAACGAATAATGGAATGGTATAAAAAAAGATACAAAGCTCCTAAGGATTCTTATGTATTTACATATCTAACACCTAAACTTCAACTTTTACATGTATGCCAACTGACCTAGGCATGAAACCAATGTATGAAAATGTGCTTGTCTTTTTAAAAGTTAGATAGTGGTATTTTGATGGGTATGAAATATTTGGGTGGTAAAAATGTAAAAAGTAAAGTTTAGGTGTTAGATATGTAAATACATAGGAATTGAGAGCTATGCATGTAAATGCTCCTTTCTAGAATTGCATCGATGTTTTGTTAAGGCTGTCCTTAACAATACAAACACCACAACTAACAAGCAAGATTCAACGCATTCGAATGAACAGACAGAACAATCCATTAAATATAGTGATCATTATCATCACCATTAGCCTTACAATAGTTATTTGTAATTGGTTGTATGAATGATCAAATTATCCAGGGAAGCATGTTAACCTCTCCACCCGCTGCTTCAGAGTCATATTGTTATAAACTGAATCAGATTACAGAAAAGCGAGCGAGGAAGGAGATCAAGAAAGGAAAGGAGGAGATGAGAATGTGGGAATGAATTAGGAGAAGAGGGCAAGTTCAAGAGGATTTCTTATATCCGGTAGTGTGTTGCTTTGGTGGGAAGCCTGAATAATTTCAGATGCAAGAAAATATTCAGAATGATTTCAGATGCTAGAAAATTTTTTCAAACCAATTATATTCAGAATAACCTTCCAACTTGTCATATTGCTTATGAAAATAGATGCTTCCATGTACAGATTATAAACATAATTAATATTTTACTCATATTATCAGCTTCGTTACACACCACTTCAAGACAATATTGCACAATCATGCTTAAAAGAGCAACGTGGAGAGCAACAACAACAACAACAACAACAAAGCCTTAATCCCACTAAGTGGGGTCGGCTACATGAATCCTTTTTCTCCATTGCGTCCTATTTAGTGTCAAATTTTCGTTTAATTCTAATAGATTAAGATCATTTTTTATGCAATAAGCCCAAGTTTTCCTAGGTATGCCTCTCGCCTTTCTTAACATAAGTTGTATTTAAAACATCTACTCTCCTAATCGGATCATCGAGTGGTCGACGTTTAATGTGACCAAACCATCTAAGGCAACTCTCTCTAATTTTATCCGACACTGGTGCAACTCCAACCCTATTACGGATATATTCATTTCGCATTTTGTCTCTAAGTGTAAAGCCACTCATCCATACTTTATTCAAGAAAAGAGATGAGCATCTTATTACTTATAAGAATGGATCTAATAAAACACAAATTGATTATTTTCTTATGAGAAGAAGAGATCGTCGAGATTGTAAGGATTGTAAGGTCATTCCAAGTGAGCGAATTAAGTACTAAACATCGATTATTAGTTCAGATTTTAAGATGAAGAGTTGTAAAATAAAGAATACTTAGGATTCAACATCGTAGAATAAGATGGAGGCACCTAAAAGACACGAAATAAAATTATTTTTATGAGTAAAATTCAAGATTTAAATATTTGGGATGCTTTCATGAAGACGCGAATGTTATGTGGGAAAAATTAACTAATACTTATTAAACAAGTGGTTAAAGATGTACTTGGAGAATCGAAAAGAAAAAGTTTCATAAATAAAAATAGTTGGTGGTGGAATAATAATGTACGAAAAAGATAAAATATAAGAAGTTATGTTATAAAAATTGGTTTAAATGTAAAAGCGTAGAGAATTGGGAAAATTATAAAATGGCCGCAGGAGTGTAAAAGAATAATTTGTGACGCTAAAAATTCGCTTTTAGTGATCTTTATAACATGTTGAATACTTAAGGAAGGTGAAAAATATATGTATAAAGCTAGCAAACAAAGAGAAAAGAAAAGTAAAGATTTAACTCAAGTAAAGTGTATTAAAGATTGAAAATCGAAAAGTCTTTTCTTAGAAAAGATATTCAACATAGGTGGGTGAGTTATTTTGATAAACTTTTTAATGATGCTGAAAGTACGATCGACCTTAGTGATCTTAATATTGTTAATAATAATAAAACTTTTCACTTTTACCGTCGCATTAGTAATAAAGAAGTTGATGAGGCTTTAAAGAAAACCAAGGGGAAAGTACGTAGGACTCGATGATATCCCAATTGAAGTGTGGAAATGTTTAGGTGATTTGGGGGTTTCCTAGCTTACTAAACTTTTTAATATTATTTTAAAAACAAAAAAGATGCCTGAGGAGTGGAGAAAGAGCATTTTGGTCCCCATTTTTAAGAATAAAGGAGATGCACAAGAGTGTGCAAATTATAGAGGAATTAAATTGATGTGTCATACTTTAAAGTTATGGGAGAGGGTAATAGAACATAGGTTAAGACGTATTACGAAGATTTCTCATAATCAATTTGGATTTATGCGGGCGTGTCTACCATGGAAGCTATACATTTATTAAGAGGTTTGATGGAGAGGTACGGAGATAATAAGGAGGATCTACATTTGATTTTTATTGATTTAGAAAAAGCTTACGATAAGGTTCCTAGAGATGTTCTTTGGAGAGTCCTTGAGAAGAAAGGTGTTGATTTGACTTATATTCAAGTCATTAAAGATATGTATGCTAGAGTCATTACATGTGTTCGAACCGAAGGAGGATTGACCAAGTATTTTACTATTTCGTTGGTTTACATCGAGGATCGGCTTTAAGCCCATATCTTTGAGGATGTACCTTGGTGTATGCTTTTGTCGATGATATCCTCCCGGTGGATAAGACAAGAGAAAAAGTCCGGGAAAAACTTGAATTATGGAGGTCTACATTGGAGTCTAAAGGTCTTCGTTTGAGTAGAACTAAAAGCTGAATACATGGAATGTAATTTTAGTAATAGTAGGTCTAGTGACGAAGTGTAACTTTGGGTGATCAAATTATTAAAAGGTGTGAACGATTTAGATTTCTTGGGTCCATTGTTCAAAGCGATGGTGATATAGATGGGGATGTTAATAGTAGAATTCGAGTTGGTTGGTTGAAGTGGAGGAATGCGTCCGGCACTATTGTGTGATAGAAAAGTACCGCTTAGACTGAAAGGACAATTTTATAAGATGGTGGTGAGACCTTCAATGCTCTATGGTGCTGAATGTTGGCCTTTAAAAGAGAAGCATAATGTTAACGTGGAGAGCAATAAAAAAAATTAAATTCCTCTTCAAATAAATTAGACTTTACATACAAACACATAAAATAACTTGCATATGCATTATCTAATATGTTCATCAAAGTATTTCCTTAGAACTCCTATTTTACTAAGCACACAGGACAGGGCAACAAATATATTCACTTCGTGAACAAATCCACCTTTGTTTACAGTTAATTTCAAAAAATTAAGGAAACAAATCCACATGATTTCTCAAGAATACCAAACATATCTCTAAAGCAAATAAGAAAGTTAACAATATAAAGAATGTAGATGCTGAAGCAAAAACCTCAATTAAAAAGCTATTGGATGTAGATGCTCTAGGCTTTGAATTGGACCTCAATTAAAGGGAATGAATTAAAAAGCTGAAGCAAAAACCTTTTATTTTCATATTATCTCCAAACTTAAAAAAGCAATTCCATAATCCAGAAGAAATCTAATTCCTCGGATTTAAAATGGTATTATCAAGTATATCAAATATACTTATTTATATTACTTCAGGCATGCAATGGGTCATCTATAACAACTTCACAGAGAATAAGCTGGAATTTCTCAATGCCACTCTCCAATTGTTGCAGTCCACCAAGAGAAAGAAGAGATGTGATGTTTGATCAAGAAAGGACCTCTAATGTTTCAAGGGGAATCGGTTTAGAAATTGTAACAGTTTTCGTTAAGCAAGGAAAAAAAACAGTCATATGCTGCTATACCTGCTCCATTAAACCAATCCTCCAATATTTGTAATCCCTGAATATTTAGCACCTCCAATGATGGAAACACGCTAACGTTGCCAATCCCATGGAATTTAGCTCTCATCTTATAATTTATTCTACTCCTCCTACCCTATTGCATACCTTCATAGCTGGGTTAAAAAGCCCTTGCTTGGGAGAAACCATTCTTGTTTCTTTCTTGGTCTTCTTAAGATTAGCTCAGAACTTTGTTCTCTGGTCAAAAAAGTTGAAATTTGTCAATACCTGCTTTGCATTCATTATAGTAGTTCCAATCACCAGCCCTAGCCCCTGCGCCACCATGGTTAACAAGAAAGCTCCGAGCTCGAGCCGAAGCGAAGCCATCCAATAGATGATGAGGACGAAGACGGCTGGCAGAACGAGCTCCATCAGGAGATCACCAACCATTTGAAGAGGACAACCCAGATGATCGAGACGAAGCAGAGCAATTGAAGCCGGTCCTGCACGTCGTGAAGGCTTTGCGGTCTGCAAGTGGAGGAAGCCATGGATACGAGAATTTGGGCTGCGTGCGAGGAGGAGGCGTTCGGAGGAGAAGAAGAGAGGGGAGAAGTTTGTCGCCTGCAAGGATAAGAATGCGGGAGGGTGCAACGCGAAGAGGGCAGGGGGGTAAAAAGCAGGAAGGCAAAGCTAGGACGCGGGTCTGTGGGAGCTCTCCGCTTTCAGGGAATATCGCGGCACGCTGCAAGGCCACCACCGCCCCAAATGATCGAAAATAGCGGCGACCTGCCGCGAAGCAGCTCTACTGCGGCGCCAAACGGAGCCTAAGAGACTAAGAGTTGAACGATATAAGAGAAATGTTTATAGAATACGTGTAAAACCAATAACAAGATAAATTTAAATATACTGCTTTAATTAAATTTATTTGGTTGCTCTTTTATTTGTTAAATAATAAATGAATATCGAAAAACATAGTCTCAACCATTCGACTGTTTGTATCCTTTTTGTTTAACTCAAAGCCTTGGGTCGGGTCGTGACATAAAGTGGTATCAGAGCCAAGGATTAGGATTAATTAACGTAATCTGGATGAAAGTTGGAATATGGTAATTATATGAAAATTTTTATATTTATAAAAATTTAAAATTTTAAGTAAATTCAAACTAATAATTATATCAATTCAGAATAGTGATACACCAAAATTTATAGAAGAAGAGAGTCCAATAGAAAATTTATAGATAGCTAATGTTGAAACTTGCTTAATAAAAAATGACATAGGTCTATTTATAAATTTCAATGATGAAATTTTTGTAAGTGGGAGAGCTTGTAACGTCTGGTTTTCTTTACCTAGGAGAAAAAATGAAAAATTAAAGGAGAAAAAACAAGTCAGGCAACCGAAGGGGAGGGACGGAAACGAGAGAACGAGAAGCCAAAGGATGCTTTCGCCCTATAAAGAGTCGCGCTTGAGGGAGGCAGAGGTGAGATCAACTTACCTTGGAATCAAGAGGAAGACGATGTGAGGGTTAGGGAAGCGATGGCGTCTAGGGTTTGTGCATCCGAGATTTGATCGAAGGAGAAGCTCATTGAGGAAGTTGGTGCGTGCAAAGGGTTGTTCAAGCCAAAGGAGAAAGGAAGAAGAAAGAAGTGCGAAGCCGAAGCCTTACTCTAATGCATAGTGGTTTAGAATCACGTGCAGAGGATTAGGGCTTGATCAATTCAAGACTCAAAATAATAATAATAAATAAATAAATAATAATAATAATAATAATAATAAGATATATATATATATATATTGAATAAAAAATAAATAGGATTATATAAAGTAAAATAATGAAAATTTTTAACTAATTAAAATAATTTAAATTATTAAATTTCTAATAACATAATCAATAAAATAAAATTTTAATATTAATACCATGCTTACTTTAAGCGTTCTATTTTATAAGAGTCGACATCAAAGCAAATCAAATACAACAACAACAAAGCCTTTAGGACACTAAGTGGGATCAGCTACATTAATCCTTTTTCTCCATTGCGTCTTATTTAGCGTCATATTTTCATTTAATTCTAATAAGTTAAGATCGTTTTTTTATGCAATAAGCCCAAGTCTTCCTAGGTCTACTTCTGCCTTTCTTAACAAAAGTCGAATCCAAAACATCTACTCTACTAATGGGATCATCAAATGGTCGACGTTTAATGTGACCAAACCATCTAAGACGACTCTCTAATTTTGACCGTCACAGGAGCTCAACCAACCCTATCACGGTATAATCATTTTGCATTTTGTCTCTAAGTGTAAAGCCACTCATCCACCTAATCATTCTCACCTTGGCAACACTTAACTTAGCATTATGCTTCTTTTTTAAAGGCCAACATTCAGCACCATAGAGCATTGCAGGTCCCACCACCATCTTATAAAATTTATCTTTCGGTCTAAGCGGTACTTTTCTATCACACAATAGGCCCGACGCATTCCTCCACTTCAACCAACCAACTTGAATTCTACTATTAACATCCCCATCTATATCACAATCGCTTTGAACAATAGACCCGAGATATCTAAATCGTTCACACATTTTAATAATTTGATCACTTAAAGTTACACTTATGTCACTAGAGCTACTATTACTAAGATTACATTCCATGTATTCAGTTTTAGTTCTACTCAAATGAAGGAATTTAGACTCCAAAGTATAGCTCCATAATACAAGTTTCTCCTGGGCTTTTTCTCTCATCTTATCCACGAGACAACCAATAACGAGGTAAATTTAACTATATACTTTAATTTAGCTTGTTTAGTTGCTCTTTCATATGTTAAATAGTAAATGAATATCGAAAACTTATTTTGCACCTTCCGACACTTTGTACCCGTCTTGATTAACTCCAAGCCACATGTCAGGCCGTGACAAAGATTTTGGTGTTCACATTTGAAACAAAATCAGAAGTCTGCATATCGTTCAACTGTAGTGGGCTCAAGCATGTTCCTAGTTTGAGTTATGCAGATTTCTAGCTCAAGCATGTTCCTAATGTTCACTATAACAAAATTCTTGATTCCAGGTGTTATTTCCTGACGTTCTTGAATAGGAGTATAACCTCTACAACTAGTCTTCCACTCCAAGGTTTTTTAGATTTCTTTGAATCAGTGGTTGGGATTAAAAATTATTTGCTTTAGCCTAAAAAATTTAGGCAACCCAGCATTACTTAGCAAATCTTACTTTCCAATAGTATATATTACTTATATATAATGGTACTATCTTATTTAGTCATCCTCACTATGAAAGGTCTTAATATCACTTGATTTTTACAGAATTTATGAGCTCATCATAACAAAATCAAAGTCCATTGTCAGTCTTCTGTACTATCCTGCAAGTTTGAGTTTCAACTAAAATGTTTCTATTCTTTAAATATTTAAAATGCTTCATTCATGTGTTTCAAAAGATATGCTTAGATCTCTCTTGAACAATCCTCGATTAAATAAAGATATAGCTTGCACCACCATATGATCTTACTCGATAAATCCCCCAAAGATTTGAATTTGTGTGATCAAGAACACCATTTCTCTAAGTGTTAAACAGATATAAATAAGAGTATCTTTATCTTCTCTATAACACAATATTCAAAACTTAAATTTCTTAATCTTGACATCACGATGCAAAACTTGTTTCTGGAGATCTATAAGTCCACTTTGAGATTGGCTATATTGTCAATTCACATATGCCATAATTGGGCTGCATTTGGTTAGTTAATACAACACATTATTCAAGATTCCTTCCACGACAAGAAATGATAATTTGTATACCCATAAGCGCTCACTTCCACACTCAAATCAATAACCATATTTTTTCAGGATTCCTGGAGAAATTAATTTATTCTGATACATAGGTCAATTCTTGTAGTTGATGTTTAACACCATCAATCTTTTGATTCTCACTTTGTCAATCCTCATGATATTGCAAGCCATGTTATTTCCAAACATTTTTGCACCCCCATCTAAATCCTATGATGACTCAAATCAAGATTTATTCAGGAAAATTAGGAAATAACAACTGAAGATTTTAGTTCTTACAGATGGATTTTGTAATGGATAGTTCCTCACCACTACCGTATTCTTGCTTATCAATGTTAACAAATTTTGTTCTCTTTCAAATCTACATCTCCCCTTTTGGGCGTATCTTTAAGTAGCCTTCCTAGTGGAAAATGAAGCATTTTTATTGAATTTTGACTTGTGACTTGGTTGATACTCACAGAAATTACATTTCCCCATTCCTGCATGAGCCAGATCACTACCAACAATATTTATATCCTTTGACTCTCCACTCTTTCAAAGTTATTTAAAATGTGGAGGTTTTCACTTCTACCATTGAAAAAAAAAGAAGTTTTACCATATAACATAGAATCCACAAAAAATTTATAGCTTTGGATTATGGCAAGATCTTCATGCTTTATTTCAGCATCAATTCTTTTAAGATCCATCATGATCTCATTAAAGACATACAAATGCTTCTTCAGTGACTTAGACTCATCCACTTGAAATATACATGGCCTCTTCTTGAGATATAATCGGTTTGTAATGCACCTCTTCAAGTATATGGTTTCAAGATTCCTCCAAACATAAATGACCAAATCGTCACTAATCTCCCTTAGAACTTCATCTCTAAGGCTTATGAAGGTTGCAATAAGAGTCCTGTTAGCAAAATCTAATCGACACTTCCCATCCAACTTTCGCATGGCTTTTTATTAAATATCCGCATCAAAAAGCCTTAAAGAATGAGCAACACCTTCATCTTCATCTTCCAAAAACTGAAGGCATTTCACCCTACAAACTTCTAATCTCCAATCATGCCAACGGCATCATAAAATTTTCTTGATTCCCAATACTCCAATAGCAATTGCTAAAAAAAAAGGAAATGGGTGGTGAAGAATATCTTTCTGCATTTATCGATTTAAACCATTCTAGAGTTAGCCTCATTCTACCAAGAATCCAAGTTCTAGAAGCACACTCCTCCAAACTTGCCAATATCATCCTCCTAGGGCTGTAAACGAGCCGAGCTTGAGCGAGCTCAGGCTTGGCTCGTGTTCAGATCGTTCGAAATTAGCTCGGCTCGTGTTCAAAATGGCTCGTGAAAGGTGTGTTCGTGTTCGGCTCGAATTAAATATTCTTGTTCGTGTTCGGCTCGTGTTCGGCTCGAAATTGGCTCGTTAAAATTAATTGAAAAATATATGTCTAGCACGGATTCGAACTTGAAGCCAAATGAATGGAAACGAAGCATAATCATGCTACTACACAGCGAGATATGATTTAAACTTAAATATAAATATATATAATATATTAATATATAATAATATATATAATTAATTATTATATAAATAATTATATGATTATTTTTTTATTTCGAGTCAATTCGAGCCGAACACGAGCGAACAAACGATTGTTCGTGTTCGGCTCGTTAACATTTCGAGTTTAAAAATTTGTTCGTGTTCGACTCGTTAGACTTAACGAACGAGCCGAACACGAGCTACTTAACGAGCCGAACACGAGCTGTTCGCGAACAACGAGCCAAATTGCCAGCCCTACTTCCTCCATCAAGATCACACCTGCAATAGGTGGATGGCACCAGTTTGTTTAGAGGCTTCGTTCTATAGTGATTCATCCTCTTAAAGTTCCTCAGAAAAGCATGATCTGAAATCTGCAGCTAATCACCACCAGTCTCCTTCGTCCAATGCAACAACAACATTAAGAAAAGTCGGCGGCAGTAGCAGGAAAGAAACATGCCAACAGTGGCAAAATTGCTCAATTGCTTCTCCAAAACTCCATAAGTACATAGAAGGGAAGGAGAGATGGAAAAATAGAGAAGAAAAGTTGCAAAAATTGAATTCAGAATATTTTGCTACCAAGCATGACATCCTAGAGTAATTATGGAATATATACCCAAAGTTCAACAAATGGTACGCAATGTCAAAACAAAAAAATTGATATTTAACTTATTACTACCAAAAATTCATTACAAACAACAAGTAAACACTATATAAAACCATATTAAGTCCTTTTATATGAATCAATTCATATTAGTTGCATTTAACCAATGATAAAAATGTATCATATAAATGAATGTGCAACATGTCAATACATTTACATTTTAAACATGTATAATGCATTCTCACGAAGGATGGAGTATAAATCAGAATTCTCGCTTTATTCAAATCAAGCCCCCAACTTTTTTTGTCATTAAAATGCCAAAGCTGAGCTTTCTTAGGAATCTTCGAGAATGCTATCGATATGTCGAAGCATTCAATTATTGATGGCTTGATTCAATATTTTTAAAAGCGCGCTTCACAAGCAAAGTCATGCAAAGCGTGCAACCACCTCGCTTCATTGAAGCACAATTCAAAGCACCGAAGTTAAATTTGAATTTTTTTTTATAATATTTATGTTTTTAATTATTGCATCAAACTATTAAAAATTATACAAAATTTTAATTTGTTGATTCACCCTCAATGTTTGCCTTCCAGTTTAAGGGCCCGTTTGGGGCAGCTTATTTGGTGTGGTGGCGTTTTGAAAACGCACCTGGCTTGTTTGGGTAAACCGCATTTTGGCAACTTAGGCATTTTCAAAACGCTGAAAATAGCGTTTTCACACCGCACCTATCTAGGTGCGGTGGGAGCTTTCTGTCTACGGCCTGACTTTTCCAAAAAAATAAAAATTTGTAATAGCTACCGCACCTAACTTATCAGTAGACTATTTTTAATCAGTTTATCAGCAGATTATTCAATAAGATGCAGCTGCCCCAAATAGACCCTAAGTGTTGTACCATAATATTTTTTATTTTCTATCAACCTTTCATACTTTCCCATTTATATTTTTTAACGAATGTATTTATTCATTAACATTTTTATATAACCTATCAGAGCTTTGATTAATAAAAACACCACTTCGTTCGGCGCTTTGTGCTTTGAAGCAAAAATAAAGTCTTGTGCATCACACTGCGCTTTGTTCTTTGAAAAGATTGGCTGGATTGTATAATAACTGAAAATGAAGTGATAAAATCTATAAAAACCTCAACTAGTTGAGGCTTCCTGTAAATTATGAAGTTATTTAAGAAAAACTTAACATCAATAGAACCATCCCAAAGTCTCCAAGGAAGAGGCTATTACAACTGATTTTTGTGCACACTACTTAGATGAAATTGGCATTATCTGCTTATAAAAGGCTACTACTATTTTGAGTTGTGTGGAATAATGAAGTCGTCATTAATCTCATCTACCAAAACTTTGGAAAGCAATGTAGCAGAAATTTTATGATAAAGTTGTTAACCATGTGCTTAATTGTTATTCTGTTGCACTATTCTTTTGATGGAATGTTGGAGGAAAAATTAAAAATAATTTCATTCCAAAAATAATTTAAATAAAAAAGCCAATAACATTACACAGCTTGATTAGAGAAACAACAATCAATTTGAGAGAAACCTAACTCATTTTCACCTTAGTTGATGTAAAATCAAGTAAAGAAAGACTGCAGGCCTAACCTCACTCAAATTCATCTCATTGATAACTTTGAAATCATTAAATGCATATTATATACATAGCTTCATATCCAGAAGACACGAGTACGTAGTTGTATACTTCATGTGTACCTCACCTATTTTATGTACAAAAATATGTATTTTTAAGTACTACCTATGAACTCCACTTGATCGGACTACACGGCAATTCAGAGTTTGAATCAAATTGAGTACAGAGAAAGTCATAGTTTTGCACTAAAAGTTTCAACATAAAGATCTATGTGTATAGTCCACCAATCGTTTCCCTTGATAGCCCTTAATAATAGGCATGTATTATCTTCTGATTCAGCTTTTAAATTTTTACAAAGCTTCCAAATCCACAAAGCGTGCAAACTTCTATGATGATATATACAATTTACTTAAAAAATAACATTTATAAAAAAAAACTATAGCATCTTTCACGCGATCAATTCACCCAAATCACTGCAGATTTTACAAACCGACATTCCATTCACATGGGTGAGATAAGGTTGTGATGTAATACCTAAATGCTCAATAAGGCCGTACACACCTATGGGCTCTATATTTATGAGATTTATTCTAAGTAACTTGCTATATACTTCAAATATTTCAATTAAATACTAACTAAAATAATGAGTACACAGCAGTACATTTCACAAATAAGATATATTTCTCTAGCACATAGCTACGCACTTGTGATATTAAAGCAACATTCGTAATATAGCCAGATGTACAGATAAAATTTGGAGTAACATTTCAATAATTTTACAAGTCAATTAGTATATATTAGCCTACCAAAATAAATAGAAGTCCTTTAAAGCACAGAAAGAGTGGATATGAGCAAGCATCTAAGCTTCACATCACTCGGTCATCCTTTTTATAAGGCCACCAAGTCATGCTTCTTTTAAGATTTAGTTTTCTTTCATATTGCTATTGTAGCTTTCTCAAATTCTGTACTTTTGGCCTTCAGACAAATAGTCTTGTGCTGCATTAGTAGCTGGTAATCACCAATGCAAGAAAATTAACATATAGATGAAGTAATGTATATCAAGAAGTCATGATAAGTAGATGACCTCACCTCTTGTATTTCTACACATCTTAGCTAACCTCATGTTAATTCAGCTTTATGATTCCAAAGGCTTCTTTAGTTTATATCTAAAGCAAAATTGCTTTTGGATTAGCTTCTACTTTGCTTCTAATCCTTATATTTTTTTTGGTAAAAATCATACAATATCCTAAAAAATTCATTTATATGCCCAAGTTATGTTTAAAGAAAATGCAACTCTATAGGAACACAAAAGAACGAAGATCCATAAGACAAGCACAAATCGTTAGACTAATACTAATGATGATGTAGGAAGCTTGTTCTCCTAAACCTTTCATCTTTGAAGACCACCCAGCAACTCGCACTATTTTTACAAATTAACACAAAAGTCGATTCAAAGATCTCCAATTTTCAAATCAAGATTACAGATTATTCACAACTTAAAGGCCAAAAATAAAGTCAAATGGATCTCTGTTCCTGAAAAATCACGAACCATGAGTTGCTCAGTCGACTAATTTGTGCTCTGAGTTATTATGTGAACATAAGGATAAAAAAAAATTAGTTTGGTTAATCTGGTGCAAACATTCGTATCAAAGAAACTCGAGGAGAATCAAAGAGCAATGGTTAGGGTGACCCATAGTGACCTACAAATCAGACTAATAGATATACAGTCTCTGCCATGCAAGGTGCATATATCAAACTTAGACACGATAGAAGCAGCCTTGCAAGCATGATGCAACCTATTTAATTAGTATTGAAGGAAATATATATAGTTTAGGCAAATGAAGAAAATCATAAAATATCATTTTTAATTAAATCATCATTGTAATAATTTTCATAAAAGTGCTGTGTTACTGATCACTAAAACAAACCATACAGACAATAAAATCCCTCATGGTTTCTGCTATATCTTGTCATGTAATCAAAAGTACGTCATCCCACTACTCCCCAGCATTTATTCTAATTAAAAATTAACAATAAAGTACACTATTGATGACCAAATTATGTGAAGAATGCAGGATAACTTTATAAAGGCTTAGCGTTAGCTACCAAGCCAAGCCTAAAGTATAATGCTATGAAGATTCCTATTTGTCAACAGGAAAAAGGCTAAACACTCACTAAGGCTGAAGACAATCAAGAAGCAAATTATATATAGCTCTTTTAATTATGTTTAACACTCATGTAAAACATTAATATGCTGATTTAATAATGAAGCATCACAAATACAATGAGGTTAACAATAATAAATAACGTAAAAGGAAAAAAATCAAAAGGCCAAAAAAAAGCATCACGAGAATAATAAATTTTAGAAAGTTAATAAATCCTCCACTTTAGCATGTATAAATAACAGTTTGCATGGTTATACACTGACTCGATCACTCAAGATAATACTTTAACAGCACTCTTAGAACATACAAGAAAAAGTATCAAACATGAAGACAAGATTTTCAAATCTAACACAATTTGCAAAGAAAGAAGATTATAGTAATATAGTGCTGAACTCTTCTAGTCCCACTTTAAAACAAGCAACTCCATTGGTTATTAGACAAGATCCATACATCAACAAGATTTAGTACTCCAAAGGTTAAGTTGCACAACAGGTTCATGTTAGAAAGGTGGGCCGTTACTAAGATATACTACATAAAAACAAGGCACCCGTGCAATTCTAAAAGGTCAAAACTGACCTAAACAATGTATCAACAAAATAATGAATAGAACAACCAAAATAAATAAATAATGTGATAATCTAAAAAGCCAATCAAAGATAAATGGTGAATAGTCAATTGAAACAATGTCATGTTTACTGAAAAATGAGAATAAGAATTGTAAAAATTATACCCTTCAGTGTCAAGGTTACCACATAGAGATTCAAATCGTGGGTCTCGAACAACCTGAAATCACAAAGGAAGACATATAACACATAGAACGCATGAACCTTACCATTTTTCTCCAAAGCAAACACAGAAATATAAACTCATGCCTTTATTTTACACCAAACCAAATAGCTCAAAGCATTCCAAACATACAACATTTCAATAACAATATATTTCTTTTACATTGCATTGTTTTCTTTCAGCAAGCCAAACAATCTCTTAATCACAAACATGAAACAAACATCAAATCTTTTCTTAATCCAAGGAATTCATATTATAAATTAAAAGTATTCTACGCAAAATGATGAAATGCAATACCAAATTACCCATCAAACAAATCCTAACAATTCTTTATGATGAGAGGCACACAATAGATCCAATTCACACCTGTAAATACTGTTAAAGTTTAAAAAAAAAAATGAATTTATCGAAAAAACAGAAAATTTCAAAAAATTTGCAAATGATTGATGGTCTACGAATGATAAATGATAGAGATTAGATTATTCACAGCAAGATCAAACAGAACTAAAATACCAACATAGACGAGAATATAAAGCATCAATACAAAAGACTGAAAAGGTGACGTAAACCAAAACCAAACATGGCAAAGTAGTAAGAAAAAAGATCATTTGTTCCACGTTGTTCTTTGTAGTTATGTATTTTTTGTCTAAAAAATGCTTCATATACACTTAAGAAAGCAATCACAAGAAAAAGGGAAAAAAAGATGGATATAGTTGAAATCAAAAGAAAACAGTATGCTTGAAACTAGCCAATGCTAACAAGATTCTTTCAGACCACTTAAGCACCACATTTGACTAACATAAATGGCTTTAAATCATGTAAAACTACTGGAATTTTAATCAACGTGCCACTTCTATCTATTTACACGTCTAACACTCTAATCTTCATATTTACACAAATACCCAAATCAATACCATCGAATAGAAGCCATTATGTTATTACAAACTAACCATAATTTAGGTTACTCTATCATTGGTATGCAGCAAACAATGAATCATTTATTAATCGTAGAAACTTCATCATATAAATCATAAGGATTATCCAACCCCCGCCCTTACTGCTGCCATCAGTCAAAAGATTGGCAGTGGTCCACAGACGGTAAATGACAGTACCATTGGGTGGACAATTGACCCATTGATATCAATGACAGAAATTCAACAACAAACCAATTCACAAGCATTTGATTTTTTTGGTGCCCCAACAACTATTTTAAGATGTCAATGGTCCAAAATTGGTTTAACAGATTTATTATGAGGAGGTCATCATCCAGAAAGTACTGAAAGGGGAGGTGGAAGGATGGCTTAACAAAATATTTAAATTTTCAATGGAATTTAACAAGGGTGAGGAGGTATTTTACAAAAATTAATCATTTTATGGAAATTTATGGAGAATAGGCAGACATGTTAAAAAGTAATTATTATGTTACATCAAGTAAGGGAGAATAAAAGTTGCATAATAATTATTTTCCATGTAAAATGAACGACAACATTGAGTGAAATGCAAATCATGTACAATGCTTAAGGCAATCAGATCAATCTAATCATATTTCAACAAGCGACTCAATCCTACACAAAGTCATAATTCCAACAAAGTTTAAATCCACACCCTTCTACTAAAAACTCAATATATAGATTTAGGTAAGTTTCTCATGATTCCAAATTCCCATAATTGTCAAATCTTTGTGAACTGGCAAAATTGTTTCGAGTAACCTTTAGTCACAAACAATGAACAAAAGATTAATTAGAAGTTATATTGATATACTTTAAGATTGAGCATCCATCCTAGAAAAGATCACTCAACCCAAAAAAAAAAAAGTAAAAGTCATCTAAGGAATAAAACATGGAAAAAGTATAATTCAAAATAAATATTTCAGGCAAAGTGGCAAACCTTTTTTGGAGCTTGGATGACTTCTCTAAATCTTCCAACTCGAACCTTGCTACTCATCTCCATTGGCCTTTTTGAAGCAAACCCACAAAAACAGAAGCATGTAGTAAGATCATATCCTTCGGAACTCAGCATAAAACAAAATAAAATTAAGGGCCATTTACATGCATACCAAGCTATTCTTATGTATTAACATATCTAACACATAAATATTCATATTTACATGCATACCATTCAAATTGTTAATATCACATAAAAAATACCACCATCACTATTTTTTTAAAGTTGAATACATGTTTTTAGGCATATTATTATGACAGTTGTGTGTAAATATCAAACTTTGTGTGTTTGATATGTATATACATAAAAATTTTGTGATATAAATGTAAATTTCCCTAAAATTAATATTCTAGTTCGAGTTATAGAAGAACCTATTCTTATTAGCACGACCAGGTTTATCATGTAACTTGAATGCAGGCTTCTGTTGAAAAACATGGGAGCCATCAGCTCGTGCCTTCTGTAATTCCTCAAATGGGATGTCTGCAAGTTCTTGCTCCAAGTTCTCCAGTTGCTGCTACAAAAAGAGACATAACTTAAGGAGAGGAAATATAGGAGTAAAAATGGGCACAAACTGCAGGATCAAACCTTGTCCCGTGAATCAAGCTCCTCATTTTTATTGTGTGTAGCTACTTCTCCTTCAACTGTGAGGATAGGAACTTTGGATTTCTTAATCACCATGGCTCCTTTGAGAATAACATAATCAAGGAAACATTATACACAGTTTTTGGTAGAGATGTAATTCCAATCACCAGACACAAGCATAAATTAAAATTTTAACTCATTAATCCTCAAAAAAAATATCTAAAGAGATGTGAAAGTACATGTAGAACTTATCTTAACTAAACCAAGCAATCAATTTGGGTTTTCTTAGAATTCAAAGTTTGGACTACGTTTCATAAATAAAAAAAGCTGCACTAATGTGTTGATTCACAATTCTTCCAGTCAGGTACCCCAGAACTAACCCAAACTGAAAATAAAGGTTCCAAAAATTATGGATAGAAATTAATACAACCGCTGACCGTGAAAAAAAAAAAACGAGTAAAGAAAAATAATTAAACTCAAATTTCTACCTGGTCCCGCCGTCTGAACGGCACTCGCCTCCACTTCGATAACTGTTCCCGCTCGTTCAAGAGGCCTTCTCCAGTTAGTTTCTCGCGGGATCTCTTCTCCCTATTCGAAACCACCGATGCCTTGACAAATACTCTCTCGTCTCCACTTCGTCCCCTTGTGCTCAAAGCACTCGCGCTCACTGTTCCCCTTTCCGTCTCCTTCTCCACTACTGTTCACAAATCAAAACCAAAGCAAGCCGGAGGAAAAGCAGCAACAGAATCGCGGCAGACGGATACCTTCAAAACTCTCTACTTCTTCCCGCCTCGCACGTTCCTCCTTGCCTCACACGCTATCCAGCCTGAAGCCCTCGCCGTCCTTTCCTGTCCGCAAGCGAGGAAGGAACAGAAGCTTTCGCCTCCGCCGCCGTTCTTTCGCACCGTCCTCTCCTTCACTGTTCCCTCCTCACGAAACCTGCACGACAGAGCCAACGCGAAAGCCGTGCGTTTCCAGTTCCTTAAAAACTGTAAACCCTCGATCTCCCCACGGAAAATTTATTCGGTACGGATATGTGGGATTAAAAAATAAAAACTTTTTTTTTTACTGCACTCAGCCTGAGAGTTCAAAAATAAAACTCAGCTCAATTTTTTTTTTTTCATTCTTGCCAGTCCATTGAAAAGGTGTATGTTTTATTTTATCGTGTTTTTCATTTGCGCATTTGGCAGCTAGGATTTTAGCGGCGATAAATTTTTTTCTCGACTAATAAATATTGATTAAATCTCAAAATATTTACGAGAATTATTACAATGAGGTGAGTTTAGCTACGTCCGAAATAGCGTTGTTATGCTTTATTGCGATGGGACTGTAGCATTGTTGGCATGTTATTGGAGTTTTCCAGTGTCATGGTATTGAGGGATTAAGTTATTGACATGTTATGTTGGTGTTCTTATGCTGTGTTATTGATACTTATGTGAATTTTTTGGTTTTTTTGATATGTTATTGTAGTGTTGCGATGATGTTTAGATAGTGTTATTCTGGTGTTATTGTGGTGTTAGTATTGTATTATTGGATGTGTAACTAATGTGCGACAATTAGTCGGTTTAATTTATGTATATTGTAAATGTCTTTCAACACTACAACACACAAAGCAGCTAATTTAGGAAATATTAATTAGCAATCACACTCAATTCACTTCAGTATAATCATATTAATCTTAAAGCTGCCAACCCTAGTGAGCTAATGGATTTTATGACTATTAGATGATGTCACTAGGTTGCAAATGCAAGTATACGTGTCGCTCAAGTAATAAATGACTCTAATTGAGTCATAAGTATCAATCCCACAGAAAGGAAATCAATTTAAGATGGTAGCACAACACACAATGTTCAAGCTAATAAAACTTAAGTAAGAAATACAAGTAGATAATGTTTAATATAACTAGTAATACTAAGTAAACTAAACTAATTTCTAAACTTTAAAGTGAAATTTTCTAACTCTAAATAATTTTTTTGTAAAGAAAGGTTCAAATTGGAGAAAGTATCATTCTCCTTGCAATGAGGTTATTGTTGGTAAATAAATCA
Source organism: Papilionanthe hookeriana x Papilionanthe teres (assembly GCA_022702705.1). Taxonomy (NCBI): domain Eukaryota; kingdom Viridiplantae; phylum Streptophyta; class Magnoliopsida; order Asparagales; family Orchidaceae; genus Papilionanthe; species Papilionanthe hookeriana x Papilionanthe teres. Next base: position 109,932,939 of record CM040424.1, on the reverse strand, counting down.
AACTATTCAGAATTGTATGATGTCAAATATGAGCATTCCTATTATTTACCCTCTCCCGAGTGCATAAAGAATATTGGCTAATTCAATGTTTGATCCCTAAATCCGTGGTTAGGTTGGGAGGATACTGGCTTTCATTCCAGAGCTCCCACTTCTCCCTCACCTGAGGGCTAACATGTAGTTTTAATTTCCAAACACTTTGACCAATTTAAGGATTTTAGTATGTCACCCAAAAATCTCTAATTCTGTGTCTATCAAAGTATATTTCCATATTTATTTGCACTTAACCCCATGGACTACATTCTCATCCATGACATTGAATGTGATTCTCACTTTGTTGTTAAATGCATAGCCCTTTCGGATTGTATGTTTGACAATAAATTTTAACATTTCAATTAGTCGGATCCAAAAGTAAATGAAGATCCAAGTTTAAATCATCACAATTTTATCATTTATTTTTTCACAACAATTCTGATTCATCACATACCCTGTCTCATTGCAAGAAGAAAGACAAAGAAATCTGCTCAGAATTCATGAGAATAGTACAACAACACATGAATTTTGTATATAAAAACAACATACAACACAAAAAGTAATAAACAAAACTCATCTCAAACTTTTCCCCATGCAAATACCTTGAAGTTCCTTTAACTTTCTCTTTACAACACCACTCAGCTCTCTCTTAGAAAGACAAGGATTAAGAAATCTCTCACTTCCCCTCTTTTCCTACAACTCTTTGAGAAAATCCAAACTCTCCACACGTACACCACACTTCCTACAACTCTATCCCTCTCTTCCTCACACTTTTTCCGACTTAAACTCACTCTATTATATGATTAGAACGAATTTACCTAAGAGCTGCCTCAAGCACCTCTCCAAAATTCGTCCCATTCAATGAATTTTTTGGCATAACCGTCACTGGCGCCGTCAGCGTGGAAATTTGGCACCGTCGGCTCCAAATATTAGGTCTTTCTGTATTATGGCGTCGTCGGCGTCTATTCTGGCACCATCAATGTCAGGCATAAGCTTCTCTGAATTTGGGCGCCATCGACGGCCATTCTAGCACCATCAGCACCAGTCATTTTTTTTAACCTTGTATTCTCTGGATATTGGCACCGTCGGAGCTAGTATTTTTTGCAAAATGCTTCATATGACTTCAAATTTCTTTATTTTTTGCTTTCACTTTTGCTCTAAATGCCTAAAATCAATATATCTGCAACAAAAAATCAAAATACCTTCTTTTAAAGTGTAATATCACTAAAAATGAACATAAATGTATATAAAAAATCAAACATTTATTTGATGTATCAAAATCCCTCAAACTTATTTGTTACTTGTTCTCAAGTAATTATTTTGCTACATAAAAATTATGACTCATGGTAGTGAACTCAACTTTATAATTGTTATAATTTTTGTTTCATAAATATAATAGCAAGATTTTAAATAAGTTCTAATAACTTTGGTCAAACTTTAGGTTAGTGTATTTAATAATTAATTTTAAGAGTTGTATTCATTTCAAGAATAAGTGTAATTTGTCATAATAAGGATACTTTGAAAAATCATACGAAAAATAATTCTTATGAAAACTCTATTAATAAAGATATTAATACATAAATATAGATCCAGAAATATTGTTTAAGTTCTTTCTTTTAGGTTAATTCAAGTGAAATCAATTTTTAATTAGTCATCTAATCATGCTTCTCCTCACATATATTCTTCTTTTCTTTTGTTTTTTTTTATTTTCCATTTTTTATGGATTGTTTTTCAATCTTCTTTTCTTTTTTTCTTTTTTTTTCTTTTCTTTTCATGTGAGGATTATTATATCTGGATAGTCTTTATTAATTTTGAACTTCACCATCCTCTTTCTAAAATTATAACATATTACATTTCTCTTCTTTATACATCAATATAAGTATTAACGTTATTCCATAAAGTTTCAATCTTTTCTTCTTTCATAAAGTTTCAATCCTTTCTTCTTTCATAAAGTTTCAATCCTTTCTTCTTAAATGTAATCATAAGACTCATAATATTTCAAAAATATCAATTCCTTTACTTTAAATAGTAAACTATAGTCTCATACTCTTATACTAAATATCTTAACACTAGAGTTAACCTTCATTATTAAAAGATTAATTTTAAGTCTATAATGATTTTAAATAAAATCAAAAATATAACTTTGTACAGTTAAATTCTTACCAAAAATAATGTTAAATTTTTTTTTTAAATATAGTTTATTGAGGACAAATAAATTTTTAGCATTTTTTTTTAAGAAAAAGTTTTTCTTTCACCTCAAACTTACCTTCTTCATTGTGTATTTAGCACAAAAATGTAGGTAGAAAGAAAATATTATATGAATTCAAAAAGACAAACCTTTTGTACTGGATTTATGAATTTGAAACTATGCAGGTATTAATTAAAAAGAGCAAGTATATATAGTGATATAAAAAATTCATAAACATTATATTTTAAAAGATTTGCAAGGTAAAGAAAATTCACAACATATTCTTTAAGAACAAACAAACATTTAAATTTAACAGATAGCAGGAAATAAAAATAACAATCACAATAATCCAAATCTACACTACAAATTCAACATCTGAATTAACAAACCAATAGAAACAAAGTTCAAATATTTAAAATAAAATAAACAAAATATTAATAGCAAAGAGTACTACAATCACAAAAATAGCAATAAACTATTAATTATCCTTCTCTTCATCAAAAGCTTCTACCTCATCATCTTCAATATCAGGCACAAATGAAGTGAAGCTGGAGTCAGCAGGGAATTCTACAGAATGATCTCCCCTCAAATATCTAACCATAGCTTCATTATGAGCAATATCATAATCAACTTTCCTTTTCATGTATTCATCATTATAAGCACTCCGGGGCTCCAAGCTACCAATTCTATTCCCAATAGTCAGTAAATCTCCTTGTTGGATCATAAGCTGCTCCATAACACTATGTAGAGAAGGAGAGCTACAGGTAGAAGGAATGTCACGACTCCTAAGTTCTCCATCAGGCATGAGATTCATAAGTAAGAATATTGTTCTTACTGGTAGGTTTTAGGGGCTCAATTAATTATTCATTCTGATCAAAATCTATTGTTGATCGTTGACCGGAATGTTTTACAGACTTTATATTGCAAGAATTTATTAACCCAAATTTATATATGTTTTAATGATTTTGTAAAGTCCAAGCACTGAATGCAAATATATGTATCGTATCAAGTAATACATGGCTCTAATGGAGTCCTGGTTATCGATCCCACAGTGAAGCTACAAAGTAGAAGAAAATGTTTCACAATAGATAATGTAGCACTGAAATCTGATACTCAAATTGCACTTAAAGTTTAATACTTACTTCTACTACCACTATGCAGAAAACAGTAACAATTAATCAAATTACAATTACTTCTAATAACTTTGAAAACAAAATTTACTAACAGACACACACTAAGCTATATATTTGAAAGGTTTTTGATATATGAGAAAAAAATCTTTTCTCTTGCAATGAGAATATGATGTGTGGATGATATAGAACAAATATCTATGTTATTGTGCCAAATAGGAGCATAAAAGTTTCTTTACCCTTAAAAGAGTACCCCCTCTTCCAAGCATGAAAGAACATTGACATATCCTAAGTTTAATCACTAAATCTAAGGCTAGGCTGGGAGGATACCGGCTCTCACTACGGAGCTCCCACTCACCCTTCACCTGAAGGCTAACCTTCAAGTTTAGTTACTAATCTTAGGACCAATTTGGGGATCACAGCATGTCACCCTGAAGCCTCCAAATTGAAGTCCATCAAAACACATTTCCCTATTTATTTGCACTCAATTCCCATGAACTACGCAATTCATCCATGAAAATTGAATGGATTCTTCATTATTGTTGTAGGACACTAAATCCTTTCAGAATTAATGTTCAACAACATATTTTAACAATTCAATTGGCCAAATCGAAAAGTAAATTAAGTTCGAAATGAAAAACCATCACAATTTCTTCAATACATTAAAAGCACTTCAAATCCACATCAATCCATCATCACATCTCTATGCAAGAAGAAAGACAATGGAGACTACTTAAAATTCATGAAAAAGATTACAATAAAACATAAATTTTATATATAAAAGAAAAGTCATACAAACCACAAAAGAAAATACAACTTATCTCTTTCTCTTCCCCAATGTAATTCCCTTGAAGTTCCTTTAAATCCTTTTCTCTCTTCTTTGCAACACTTAATTCCCTCTTTATAATGGAAATGAAGAAGTAATCTCTCACTTTACTTCTTCTCCTTCACTCTGAGAAGAATTTCTCACAAATTCTAACTTCTACACACTTTTCTCCTAGGCCCTAACACTCAACACACACTCTCCCTCTCTAAAACTTTTGAATACACACTCACACACACTCCAAACCCTCTCTATTTTCGCCCAAAAATAGTTACTTATAAGTTATAAATGAAATCCCAAGAGTTTCCATAGGCATCCCTTCAAAAAGTTGCAAAAACTCATCAAATTTGAATTCCACCGACATTGGGCGCCGGTGACGCTCTATCGTCAAAATATTGTCGAGTTCTCTGGAAAATGGCGCCGGCGGGGCTAGAACCTATTTTCCTCCTTTTTACTCTTTTTTCTCCGAATTCGTTCCTTTTCGCTTCTTTTCGCTCCAATCACCTAAAATCATCATACCTGCAACAAATCATGAAAAATATCTTTCTTTAAAGTGCAATATCTCAAAAAATGGGTAAAATTATATAGCAAAAATAATATATATTTTTTGTGCATCAAAATCTCCCAAACTTAACTATTACTTGTCCTCAAGTAATCATTTTACTACATAAAATATAACTCTAGGCAACGCACCTTTCACCTGTAAGATATTAAAATTTTTCATTCAAAATAATATGTTGGTTAAATCTTAAGAAATAAATTTAGTAACTCAAGTCAATACTACAGGTATAAGAATATTCAGCAATCAAGTCTAAGAGTTCTAGCCTTCTATTTATTTCAAGATAAACCATAATTTGTTACATTAATAGTGCTTTGAAAGATTATGTGAAAAAGAAGTTCATGCAAACTTTATCAGAATGTAGGCAAATACTATAAATATAAATTCAGGAATGAAATCAAGTTCTCCTTTTAGGGTGATTCAAGTGAAGCCAATTTTTGATTAGGCATCTCCCCAAGCTTCTCCTCATAATTATCTTTTTCTTTCCTTTTTCTTTTTTTTCTTTTTGGGATTGGTTTTTAATCCATCTTTTCTTTTCCTTTTCTCTCTCTTATTTTTAATGAGGATTATTGAATCTGGATAGCCTTCAATGATTTTGAACTTCACTCTCCTCTTTCTAAAGTTCAAACTTGAGACACCTCCTTTCTTTATAATCTGGTACAAGCTTTATTATTCATCATAAAGTCACAATCTTTTCTTTACACACAATACTTTAAGTCCCTTAACATTTCAAAAATATAGTTTTCTTTACTTTAAATAGTTAACTATAATCAAATCATTTCATATCAAATATCTTACTTGTATAAAATTAACCTTTATTACTAAAAACTTTCATCCAATCCTTCCATATATTCAACTGAAATAAAAAGTTTTAGTTACCTACAGTAAAGTTCAACTGCCAGAAATTATGCTAATAATTTTTGAAAATATAATAATTGAGAACAAATAAGAGTTAATATTTATTTTCCCTCCCTCAAACATAAAATTTTCAATAAATTTGAGAAACTAGAGAGTAAAAGAAACTAACCTTTCTGTGCTGGGATCTTGAAATCTTCAACAACTATATGGTATTAATCAAAATTTACATTTAGCAGACATGAAACAATTAGTAGCAGTGATATCAATATTTTAAACATTTGCATGGGTAAAGAGAAATTAACTTTAAACATCTAAACATCCAACAAAACAGTATAACTACTAAACAAACTATCATAGTACTACACAGTCCATTTAACAATTTCAATTTTTCAATACAACATAACAGTACATCAACAGAGTTACACATCACATGAAAAGCAAATAACTTCTACATCACAACAGTATAACACAACACAATCAAAACAACAGAAATAGAAATAAACAATCTACCAATCTCCATCACCAGGATCATTAGCAGGGTCATCAACAGGGTCAGGTCTATATGGTGTACAGCTGGGGCAAGTAAGAAATATCACATCAGACTCCCTGACCTAAGGAAAAAAGGTTTAGATTTTCATGCCTATTTTATACTGATTTTGACGATATTGCACTTTAAAGAAGGGTATTTTTTGTGTTTCTCTGCAAGTATGAAGATTTAGGGACAAAGGAGCAAAAATATGTAAAAAAGAGCGAATTTGGAGCAAAAAGGACAAAATTATGAAAAATTGACCTAGGGCGCCAACGGAGAGGTCGATGGTGTTGACGACGTGATTTTCCCGAGAGTTCAGAATTAATTCCAAGGAAGGCCGCCGACGGTGGAGATCGAGGCCACCGATGGTGGAGATCGAGGCCGCCGACGGAGGGGCAAGTTTAAAAAGTACTGTTTCTAGAAGGCCGCCGACGGCGAGCTCGAGGCCACCGATGGCAGGATCGACGAATATTTTCAGAAATATGTCGAATGTGGACGATTTTCGAAGGGGTGCCTGCAAAACCCTTAGAGACTCTTCTACAACTTTAAAATAAACAAAAGTAGACTGAAAAAAGTGTCTCCTAAGCATCACAAAAGGTCTCCTTCGTGATTACGAGTGAGTCCAAAGTGTTCTAAAGAGTTTATTAGTGAGTCATTAGTGTTGTTATTTAGTGAGTAGTGAGTTCAAATAGAGATTTTGTGAGGAATTCTACGAGTGATTGTAAGAGTGGAAAGGAAGTGAGAGATCTCTTCTGCATTGCCATTTCGAAGGAGAATTCCGTGTGCTGTAAGAAAGGAGGAAATTCAGAAGAACTTCAAAGAGTTTTCTTGGGGAGGGATTTGAGATAAGTAGTGTTTATTTACTATAGTTTGTAGAACTTTATTTTATTATATGAAATCCAAGTTTTATTGCATCCTTTCCTTGAATTCTGAGTAGTTGTTATGTCTTTCTCCTTGTTTTGATGTTTTTGTGAAATGCTTAAATGAATTAGTCTATTAAACAAAATATAAAGAAGTTGTGATGATACTATACCTAAACCTACTTTACTATACGAATTGGTCATTTGTATTGTTAAAATTTGTGAAGAATTTTTAAGATATAACCGTGGGCTAAGAATTCTTGACTAGTATGTATCACTTTTTTCTTTGAAAGGTAGACGGGTAAATCCTTGAAAAGAGAAGTGCAAATAAATAAATAAATAATATTAATCGGGCGTAGAATTGGAGATTTTAGAGTGACTGGCTAAAATCTTCAATTCGGTCCTATCGTTTGGGTGCTGAGGTGTAGATTGTTAACCCTCGGGTGAGGGGAAAGTGGGAGCTCCGAAGTGAGATCTGGTATCCTCCCAGCCTACTGCATATTTAGTAACCAAGCATATAATTAGTCGATGTTCTTTATATCTGGACCAAAGGGTAAAGAATAGGTATGTTCCTATTTGGCACAACACATATAAAACTAATTCTAATTATCATTTCACTTAAATATCTTAACAAAGGAGAAAGATTTTTGCTAATATATATATTTGAACTTAACTTTAGTAATATTAGTAATCTGTTTGTAGATCTAGTTTATATATAAGAACTTTATTATCGATTGCATATTAGTGACAGAGAAGCAAATTTGATTAGTTGTAAATTTTATCTTGGTTAATATAATCCTAGTCCGTAGGCTTTAATATTTTTTGCTTGTGCGATCGATAACCAGGACTACACTAGAGCCCTGTATTACTTGAGCGATACGTCTACTTGCGTTTAAAGGTAACTATGAGATAAAAAGTTTATAATATTTAATTGTTACTAAAATTAAAATTACGCTCGCCGATACAAGTTTTTGGCACTGTTGCTGAGGATTTATATCTTTTAAAAGTGGTGTTGAATTCTTATATTTATAAGTATATTTAAAATCACGTATCAAGTTTTTGGCATCGTTGCCAGGGAATAACATAATTAAAGTAACGGACAAATTAGGACTGTTAGAAAACCTTTATAGAATTGCAACTTATTTAGTAAATTGTTTTATTGTGAACTGATTCCAATTGTATGAGCAAATTTGGTTTTGAAAATCTTATGCCCTACGATTCGAAATTAGAACGCACTGTTAGGAGAATTAGAAAACTGAGAAAAGAATCTATAAATTCTGAAACAATGGAAAATAACATAAACAACCAAAGAATAGAAAATGAACATCAATCTTGGTCGTTAAGAGATTACGCTAAACCTACATTAGATGAAATTCACTTAACTATCCAAAATCCTGATGTAGCCGCTAATTCATTTGAGCTTAAACCTACAATTATCCAATGGTACAAAACAATCAATTTGGTGGAACTTCAAATGAAGATCCTAATTTACATCTTATAAGTTTCATAGAACTTTGTGCTACTTTTAAGTACGACAGAGTGTTGGATGATGCTGTCAGACTTAGACTCTTTACTTTTTCGCTAAGGGATAAGGCTAAGGCTTGGTTAAATTCATTAACACCTTGATCTATTAGAACTTAGGGAGAACTTTCCCAAAAATTCTTATCGAAATATATTCCACCATCTAAGACTGCTAAGCTTAGAAACGATATCACATCTTTCAGTTAGTATGAGGGAGAATCGATATATGAATCTTAGGAAAGATTTAAAGAACTTCTTAGGAAATGTCCACATCATGCTTTACCAGATTTGTTAATTATTCAAACATTTTATAATGGATTAGTAGGATCTCTTAGATCTATAATAGACGCTGCTGTTGATGGATCATTAATGTTTAAACCTTTTGAAGAAGCTTATGCGTTAATAGAAGAAATGGATACCAATAATTTTCAATGGCCTGCTGAAAGGGTAAATCCTAAAAGAGTAGCCAGTATTCATGATTCTGATACTTTAACTATGATAGTTTCTCAAATTGCTATTCTTTAAAAAAAAAGATAAATGCGGAATGAATCATTCTCAAACACCTCTAGTGTTAGAAGAAAATTCATTAGGAAAAATCGTAGATGCTCAATCTTCATATGAAACTATAAATGTGATAAATAATGACAAAATAATCCTTATTCAAACTATTATAATCCAGGTTGGAAAAATCATTCAAACTTTAATTAGAATAATCAAAATAATAATGTTAATCCTAGATGGGGGAGCAATCCAGTAAACCCATTAGGAAATATAAACAATCAAAGTAGTTTCAATTATAGACCTTCTAATCCACCAGATTTTTATAATAATTCCCAATTTAAGGATAAGAAATTGTCTATGGAAGAATTAGTTTTGAAAATGGGTAATCAATTACAAAATCAAGGAAATGCTATAAAAACATAGAAAACCAATTAGGGCAAGTTGCTTTTGCATTAAGCAATAGACCTGTTGAAACTTTACCTAGTAATGTTGAAGTAAATCCTAAAGATCAAGGAAAATAACAAATCAAAGCTATTCAATTGAGAAGTGGAAAAGAGTTGGAAACAAGAGTTCAAAAAGAAACTGTAATTGAAAAGGAAAAAGAAGAAACTGAAGAAGAAAATGAAAGTTTATATCCTGATTTTCCTCTAAAACCTATGAAAATTACTGTTGAAAAACCACCTCATCCATTTCCTCAAAGATTAAAGCAACAAGATAAAGGAAAAAGATTTGCTAAGTTCTTAGACATTTTTAAAAAATTGTTAATAAATATTCCTTTTGTTGAAGCTTTAGAACAAATGCCTAATTATGTTAAATTTATGAAGGATATACTCAACAAAAAGATGAAGTTACTAGATCATGAGACTGTTGCACTTAGTGAAGAGTGTAGTGCAATAATTCAGAGAAAACTTCCTGAAAAACTTAAAGATCCTGGTAGTTTACTATCTCGTGTGCTATTGGGGAAAAATTATTTGGGCAAGCATTATGTGATTTAGGACCTAGCATAAATTTGATGCCTCTATCAACTTTTAAAAGGTTAGGAATTGGAGAGATATCACCAACTTCTGTAACTCTACAGTTAGCTGATCGATCTATTACACATCCTAAGGGAGTTGTAGAAGATGTTTTGGTCAAGGTTGATAAGTTTATTTTTCCTGTAGACTTTATCATTCTAGATATTGAAGAAGATAAAGAAATTCCAATCATTTTAGGAAGACCATTCCTAGCTACAGGAAGAGCTATGATAGACGTTCAAAAAGGGCAATTGACTATAAGAGTAAATGATGAGAAAGTAACCTTTAACATCTCAAGGTCAAAGAAATATCCATCAATTGAAAAAGATGATGAATGTTTTAGAATGGATATATGTGACTATCTAAGAAGAGAATATTTCAAGGAAAATTATGAAGAAAAAGAAGATGTAGAAAAAGATAATTTTGAAGAAATTGAAAGTGAAGAAGCAGATTATATTCAGGAAAAATATGAAACGCTTAATTCAACTACACCAGAAAATGAAATATTAATTCCATCTGTTGTAAAACCCCCTGACCTTGAATTAAAGAATCTTCCAATTCATTTGAAGTATATATTTTTAGGAGATTTTTCAACATTACCAGTAATTGTATCCTCTGACTTAAATGAAATTCAAGAACAAAAATTAATGGATACATTAAAAAAATATAAATGAGCTTTTGGATGGACGCTAGCTGATATTAAAGGAATTAGTCCTTCGATTTGTATGCACAGAATATTATTAAATGAAGAACATAAACCAAGAATTGACCCTTAAAGGAGACTAAACCCTATAATGAAAGATGTAGTTAAAAAGAGATTTTAAAATGGTTAGATGTTAGAATTATATATCCTATTTTGGATAGTACTTGGGTAAGTCCAATTCATTGTGCTCCCAAGAAAGGAGGAATAACTGTTGAAGAAAATGAAAACGATGAATTAATACCTATCAGACAAGTTTCTGGATGGCGTATTTGTATTGACTATCGAAAATTAAATGCCGCCACTCAGAAATATCACTTTCCTCTTCCTTTCTTCGACCAAATGCTGGATAGACTTGCTGGACACAAGTACTATTATTTTTTGGATGGATATACTGGTTACCATCAAATACCTATTGCTCCCGAGGATCAAGAGAAAACCACTTTTACTAGTCGTTATGAAACTTTTGCTTTCAAAAGAATGCCTTTTGGATTATGTAATGCACCTGCAACATTCCAAAGATGTATAATGTTTATTTTTAGTAAATTAATAGACAATGGAATAGAAGTATTTATGGATAATTTCTCTATGTTTGGAACATCATTTGACGCATGCTTAAATCATCTCGAAAAAGTTTTGGAGCTATGCGAAAAAACTAACTTAGTTCTAAATTAGGAGAAATCTCAATTTTTGGTTGCAGGAGGAATTGTATTAGAACATAAAATTTCAGAAGATGGCATGGAAGTAGACCCTACAAAAATTGAACACCTCCTACTATAGTGAGAGGGGTAAGAAGTTTTCTTGGACATGCTGGTTTCTACAGACGCTATATTAAAGATTTTTCAAAAATTACAAAACCTCTATGCCAACTTTTAGAAAAAGATAAGAAATTTGAATTTACTGAAGAATGCTAGAATGCCTTTCAATTATTAAAGGAAAAATTAATCATAGTACCTGTAATAGTTTCACCTGATTGGGAGAAACCGTTCGAACTAATGTGTGATGCTAGTGATTATGCTATTGGAGCTGTTCTTGGTCAAAGATATGATAAAATTTTTAAGGTTATATATTACGCTAGTAGAACTCTTAATGATACTCAAATTAACTATGCAGTTACTGAAAAAGAGTTACTGGCTATTGTGTATTCTTTTGATAAATTTAGATCATATTTAATTGGAACTAAATGTATTGTGCATACTGATCATTAAACTATTAAATATTTGATGCAAAAGAAAGATACTAAACCAAGATTAATTAGATGGGTACTTTTAATGCAAGAATTCGATTTTGTGGTGATTGATAGAAAATGAATTGAAAATCAAATTGCTGATCATTTGTCGAGACTAGAATATAATGAAATATCTAACACGACAATAAAATAATAGACAGTTTCCCTGATGAACAACTTTATAATATTAATGAGTGGAAAATACCTTGGCATGCTGATATAGTAAATTATTTAGTAAGTGATATTTTGCCACCTATGCTAACATTGCAGCAACAGAAAAAATTTGTTCATGTTCAAAATCATATTTTTGGGATGAACCATATTTATATAAATAATGTAATGACCTTATTATTAGGAGATGTGTGCCTTATGAAGAAAATGAACAGATTATTCAAAAATATCATGATTCTGATTTTGGAGGACATTTTGGGATTGATAAAACTGCATATAAAATTTTATAAGTTGGATTTTATTGGCCTACTCATTTTAGAGATGTTTACAGATATATCAAAACATGTGATAGATGTCAATGAGTAGGTAATATATCTAGAAGAAATGAAATGCCTTTGAATTTCATATTAGAAGTTGAGATTTTTGATATTTGGAGATTAGATTTCATGGGACCATTTTTTCCTTCTTTCGGGAACCTATATAGTTTGATTGCGGTTGATTATGTATCAAAGTGGATTGAATCACAAGCTTTACCTCGTTGTGATGCTAAAAGTGTTTCAAAACTCTTAATGAAAAACATTTTCATAAGATACGGTATGTCGAGAGTGATTATCACTGACGGATGATCCCATTTTAGGAATAAATATATTCATAGATTGACAGAAAAGTTTAGTATTGTTCCTAAATTCTCTACTTCCTATCATCATAAAACTAGTAGTTTAGTTGAAGTTTTTAATCGTGAGATTAAACAAATTTTAGAAAAGACTGTAAATCCTAATAGAGTAGATTGGTCTGCTAGACTGGATACTGCATTATGGGCATACAGGACTGTTTCTAAAATTCCTATTGGTATGACTCCTTACATGCTTATTTATGGAAAAACATGTCACTTACCAGTAGAATTTGAGCATAAAGCATATTGAGCGATTAAATAATTCAATTATAATTTGAAAAATGCTGGTGAGAAGAGAAGGCTGCAATTGAATGAATTAGAAGAATTAAGAAATGAATCTTACAATAACAATATAATTTATAAAGAAAAACTGAAGTTAAGACATGATCAGAAGATTAACCGAAAGAACTTTGAATCAGGTTAAAAAGTTTTGCTTTACAATACAAGGTTGAAATTATTTCCCGGGAAATTGAAGTCTCGTTGGTTAGGACCCTTTACTGTGACTCAGGTTTACACTTATGGAGCAATTGAAGTTGAAGATCAGAAGACTGGGAATAGATTTAAAGTAAATGGACATAGATTAAAACCATATTTTGAGGGTAAAAGACCAAATTTTAAAGAGGTTTTAATGCTCAGTCAACCTGAATAACACCTAAATAGGTTAGGCTGACGACGTTAAACCAAGCGCTTTATGGGAGGCAACATATAGTTATCTTTAATAGTTGTGTGTTTGTTTGAAATTACTGTTAATTTGTAGTAATATTAAGTCCTACTACTCATATTTACCCTTTGATTATCATAGAATGTGAATCCATAGAGAAAATTTGGAACGTATTGGACCACAACGTTTTTATGCAAATTGGGGTTATTAGTAATAACTTTTAGGGGTGAGCAATCAGTTGGTTGAAATGGTTTGGTTTTTTAAATTGGACAAATTTATTTCAACCAAAATCCAAAATCCAAAGTACTTAACCAAAAAAAATTTTGATGAACACGAACCAGTCAAACCGAATTTAACTCAGTTTAAACGGTTCGGTTTTACATAAACCAAAATATTGTTTAAAAGTATAAGAATATGATGATAACGAGAGAAAATTATGATTACTAAGTGAGGATTATGTAATATTAATCACTATAAAGGTTACTTCTATACATTTCAAAGAAGATTTACCTAGAAAATTTAGTTTTTGATTCATTTGCTTAAATTAGGAGGAAAACCGAACTGTAAATCGAAAACCAAATTTTAACATTTTTAAAACCACAACCGATGTTTTTTTGTAAACCAAATCGACTTGTTTCGATTCTTTTTTTCACTTTAAACCAAATAATGCACACCCTAATAACTATGGTTGAGATGTTGTCACAATAGAGCATGGTTAGGTGCATAATAAGAACTTGAATGTTCCAGAGAAGGTGGCAAAGCCAGATGTTATTTGTTGCAACTAAGGTTAGAGCTTGGTATTTTGTTTTTGTGGATAGATGAGCTACAAAAGGTTGCTTCTTAACTTTCAAGGAGATGAGTGTTTCTAAAAAATGAGCGATAATTGGTGATAGATAGATGATCAATTGAATCGTCAACCAATTAAGGTCTAAGCATGTTTTGATAGAGTTGATTGATAATAAAGAAGATCTCGGGTCTGCTGATAGTTAAGACGACGACAACGGGGTTTTCCTGAGAGCTATGGTATTTAATTGCATGAAGCTCGCCAACGACACCTTCGAGGCCACCGACAGCGGGATCGGCAAGTGGGCAGTTTTTCGTGTTCAGTTTGACGGTTTTTTTGCGGTTTTTAGCGAATTCGACCTATATAAATTCCTATGAACGGTTTCTAAACACTCCAAACTCCCAAAAACTAATGGATAATCTCTCAAATCCTTCTCAAATGGCTTCCAATTCGATTGATCACCCAAGATTTTGAGTGTACAACCGGACAAAGTTTGTCAGTGCGGAGGCACATCGACTTTTCAACAAGGTAATCTCGAAGAGAAGATTGATTAAAGAATGAGGATTTGTCAATAGAGGACAAAGTAATCCTTCGTCAACAATTGAGGAAATGATTGTGCGGAGAAGATGGGAAGTGTTTTGCTACACTACTGCCGTAGTAGTCGTTCCAGTGGTTAAAGAATTCTACGCCAATTTACATGGAATCAATCAAGGAAGCGTTTATGTGTGAGGTAGGTGGATTACATTCAATTCTGGAAGAATTAATGAGTTGTATATGCTTGAGAATGTTCTAGTCTATTATTATTCAAATTTCGTTCCAACGAGAGAAAAAATGAATGAAATATTCCAATATTTGACGGACGAAACCGATGACTGGGAAATTAGAGAAAACGGGTATGTTAGTTTCTCTACAACACTTTTAAATCCTGTTTTGAAACATTAGCATTTTTCATCTCTGTGAAATTTTTGCCAATGATGAAAATTGGCAAAGTCACAAAATAAAGTGCAATTTTGAACTACTACATTCAAATGGGATGGCCCATTGATATTGGATCGATTATTGTGAAATCTGTTTATGGCCTGATCGTTCAAGGATCATCCCAAGGGCTTTGACATCCTTCCACAATTTTATTGATTTGTAGTTTGTTTCAAGTTTTGTACAAAGTTTGGGAGAAGATACTGCTACCCTGGAAACCATTAGACCCAACTCAGATGTTCCTAGCCAATGATGGAGAGAGTGATGTAGGCTTGATTATGAATCAAGCATCGCAGAATTCTGTTCCAGTTCAACAATTAGTAGCAGACAATACACCAATGCTCTTGCATAAAATTAAGAATATGGAGAATCAGGTACAAAACTTAACGAGTACAGTTAACAATATGTCTGATTTCTTTGATCATATAGATTGGAGAATGAAAGAACATTCTGATCATACTGGGCAATTCGAAGCGAGCTTGGTGCGATTGATGAAAAGGATGAGATTGATCGATGAAGATTCAACTGAAGAATTCCCATACCGACCTTTTTACAACATGTTCGTCCACATTCAAGCAGTGGGAGATATTAGAGGAGAGACTAGCACTAGTTCTAAAGAGTAGTAGACTTGATTATGTTGTGTTTGATTTGAACAATGTTTGTATTTGTGTGTGTTTGATTTCTTTAGTTTACTTTTTAATCTCAGTATAGATGAGATTAAATTTGAAATGTTTGTTTTCAGCGTTTTGAGTGTTATGGTTTAGATTGTGATGCTGATTAGATGGATTTAGGTTGAAAGAATACATACTTATGTGTGTTATGTATTGTTTGTTGCAAACACTTGGATTTAATATTTAAATGTGAAGTTTTGTTGTGTGAACGTTTATTTATGTTAATACATCACTTAATCACTTAAAATATATGATAAAAAGGATCGAACGGATGACGACGAGGCTTAAAATTGCTCGAAATTGCAAAAAATTGAAAAATGATCAATTTTTGAGAATCTTGCCGACGGTGCGCTCGAGGCCACATACGGCGCGATTTTCCCTAGAAGGATAGGAAATTAATTCAATAGAGCCCGCCGACGGCACGAACAAGCCGCCGATAGTCCGATCGTAAAAACTACCTATTTACCGCGATTTTGACCGATCAAATGCCACTATTCATCATCTTCTTCCCCTTTTTACTGAAAAAGTCGACCTAGGGCTTAAGAGATATTGAATTTGGAGCGATTTCAACAAAATCTAACACCAGATTTCATCTTCCCTTGGTAAGAGCATCATTCCTATGTAAAAATTTTTTATTTTCATCATGAATTTCTTCCACATTATGAAATTTCAAAAAAATTGAAAATGTGGAAAAAAGACTTGGAAGAAATTCATGGAAATTGATTTTGATTGTTTTAAACCCCCTTTAGAAGTCATTGTATTGTTATTTAGGAGATTTCTTTGGAATTTTTATGATTTGATAGATCGGACTATGACGCCAAGACAAAAGAGAAGACTTGAATTTGATGAAACTCAATTCGTTAATGTGAAGGCACAAGCGAGGTACAATTCAGTCTACAAAAGTAAAAAGTGTATACAAGATAGAGTTTTTGAGAATCCTGGAGGAGAGGTAGAAAGAGTAATCAAAGACAGAGGATGGGAGAACTTTTGCTATACAACCAAAAAGGCTGCTATTGAAGTTGTTAGAGAGTTCTTCTCCAATCTTGCTCAACTTGAGGACGTGTCGGTCCAAGTGAGGGGATTTTATGTTGAATTTAATGCTAATCGCATTAACTCTTTTTACGAGCTTCACGACTATCTTTCTAGCGAGTTTGAAACATTTGGAACAATGGAAGGTTCGTTGAATGATGTTGTCGACTTTCTCCCTGATGGGAAAGTTGTTTGGAAAATTAAAAATCAAGAATGGATTAACTTTCCATTGTCCATGATGAATGTCATGCATGCTAAGGCATGGCATTATTTCATCTGTTCGACTGTGCTACCGACTTACCATCATAGTGAAGTCTTTAGAGATAGAGCTGTTCTGAATTTCTGTATTCAGAACAACTGAAGCATTAATGTGGGGAGAATAATCTATACAAATATTATGGCTACTACGAGGAGTAAGACAAGTGGATATTTAGGGCATCCTGACCTCATTTATGCACTTTGTCAACTATCTGGAGTTGAAGCAAGGGATGATGAGGAATGGGTTTATCCTATGAGACCCATTAGTAAAGGAAATATTAAGAATTATACATCCCATGAAGAATGGAGATCAGGGAGTAGGAGCAAAGAACCTTCTACTAGTAGAGACATTCCTTCTCTAGCTATGACCCTCCTGCTTCTAGTCCCCCTACTTTGTATGATCTGATGAATGCCATGACCCTGCAAAGGAAAAAAATTGAATAGTTGGATGAAGAGCTAGATAGAATTGATCACAGGATTGAAGGGATAGAGAGAATACATGATCATGATAGTAAGTATCTTCAGAGGCATTCAGATTTTGAGATGGCTTATTAAGATGCTCAGGCTAGATATTACCGAGGAGAGCCAGATGTGACTTTTCCAGATTGCCCCAGGTATACTCAGTATTAGCCCAATCCTCCTGCTGACCAGGGTGATGAAGACATTGCGTGGGACTTTGATGCTTGAGATTTTAGATGTGATGTGATGTATTTGTTTGTTTGTTTGTTTTGCTTAACGCACTTTGATTTATATTGTATTTTGTGAACTATGCTTTATTTTCTGTGATATGTGATAGTTTGGTAGTATGCATTTTTATTTCTGAATGTTTGTGATATTTGTAATTGTAATTGTGATTGTGAACTGTTTAGTTTAAAATAGTAAACTGTTAGTTTTGTGTTGTGAAATGCATATGTCCTGTGTAGTGTAGTCAATTGTTTTTATTTGATGTTCAGTTTTATATACTTGTTTTAAAATTTCATTACCCCAACAAATTTTTAAACTGTTATGTGTGTAGAAAGGTTTTAAATATTACATGTCACTTGAAGTTAGAAATTTTGAAAATGCCTAAAGTGCAAATGAATGAATTTTATATTTAGAATTTTTCCTTCACCCATATACTATTTATGTTTATAGAAAATTTTAATTTTGGGGGAGGGAAGAAAAATCTTAACTATTATATGTTCTCAAATAATATATTTTTAAAAATTATTACATGATTTTTGTGATAAAATTTAATTTAGATAACTATGTTTAGATTTTATCTAAATATTGTAAAAAATTCAAAGAAATTATTTTGATAATGAAAATTAATTTTGTAAGTTAAGATATTTAGTATAAGGGGATAAGACTATAGTTAACTATTTAAAATAAAGAAAACTATTTTGTGAAATATTGAGAATCTTAGGAATTTAGTTGAGAAAGAAAGGATTGAGATTCAAATAATGTAAAAATTATGAAGTACATATAAGGTAAAGAATGTTTGAAAGTTTCAAATTTAGGAAAAGAAGAGTGAAGTTCAAAATTATTAACAGGTTATCCAGATATAGTAATCCTCACTTGAAAAAGAAAAAGAAAGAAAAAGAAAATGATTGAAAAACAATCCCTGACAAGAAAAAGAAAAATATATAGGATTGAAAAACAATCCAAAAGAAAAAAAGAAAATAAGTGAAGAGAAGCTTGAGGAAATGTCTTATCAAAAATTGGCTTCACTTGGATTAACTTAAAAGGAAAAGTAAAAGCATTTCTGAACTTATATTTATGATTAATTTCTTACTTATAATTTCTTCATGAATTTCCTATCTTCTGAATACTCTAAGTGAATTAATAATTGCCACATATAGTCATTTTTGAAATGAATAGAAAACTATAACTATTAAACTTGATGACTAGATAGCCTTATATCTACAGAATTAATTTAATTTTTTAAAAATCTTTCTAAAAATTCTTACTACAATATTTATTTAAATCGAAATTATATTAATTTTGAATTAAAACTTAACCACAATGAATCATAACTTTTATGTAGTATTAAGGATTACTTGAGGACAAGTAATAGTTAAGTTTGGGGGATTTTGACCCAAGGAAAAAATATTAAGATTTTTATGCCTATTTTATACTGATTTTGACGATATTGCACTTTAAAGAAGGGTATTTTTGGTGTTTTTCTACAGGTATGAAGATTTAGGGACAAAGGAGCAAAAATATGCAAAAAGAAGCGAATTTGGAGCAAAAAGGACCAAATTATGAAAACTTAACCTAGGGCATCGACGACGAGGTCGATGGCACCGACGACGCAATTTTCCCAAGAGTTCAGAATTAATATCAAGGAAGATCGCCGAAGGCGGAGATCGAGGTCGCCAATGACAGGTCCTGTTTAAAAAGTACTATTTCAAGAAGGCCGCTGACGGCGGGATCAACGGATTTTTCAGAAATACGTCGAATGTGGACGATTTTCAAAGGGGTGCCTGCAAAACCCTTATAGACTCTTTTAAAACTTTAAAAAGAATAAAATTAGGCCAAAAAAAGTGTCTCCTAAGCATCACGAAAGGTCTCCTTCGTGATTACTAGTGAGTCCAAAGTGTTCTAATGAGTTTATTAGTGAGTCATTAGTGTTGTTATTTAGTGAGTAGTGAGTTCAAATAGATATTGTGTGAGGAATTCTACGAGGGATTGTAAGAGTGGAAGGGAAGTGAGAGATCTCTTCTACATTGCCATTTCGAAGGAGAATAAAGAAATCCAGAGGAACTTCAAAGAGTTTGCTTGGGGAGGAATTTGAGATAAGTAGTGTTTATTTACTATAGTTTGTAGAACTTTATTTTATTATATGAAATCCAAGTTTTATTGCATCCTTTCCATGAATTCTGAGTAGTTGTTTTGTTTTTCTCCTCATTTTGATATTTTTTGTGAAATGATTAAATGAATTAGTCTATTAAATAAAATATAAAGTAGTTGTGATCATATTATACCTAAACCTACTTTACTATACAAATTGGCCATTTATATTGTTAAAATCTATGAAGAATTTTTAAGACCTGACCGTGGGCTAAGAATTCTTAACTAGTATGTATCACATTTTTCTTTGAAAGGTAAACATGTAAATCCTTGAAAAGAGAAGTGCAAATAAATAGGGAAATAATATTAATCGGGCGTAGAATTGGAGATTTTAGAGTGACAGGTTAAAATCTTCAATTCGGTCCTATCATTTGGGTGTTGAGGTGTAGATTGTTAGCCCTTAGGTGAAGGGAACGTGGGAGCTCCGAAGTGAGAGCCGGTATCCTCCCAGCCTAGCCGCAGATTCAGTAACCAAGCATAGGATTAGTCAATGTTCTTTATACCTGAACCAAAGGGTAAAGAATATGTATGCTCCTATTTGGCACAACACATATAAAACTAATTCTAATTATCATTTCACTTAAATATCTTAACAAAGAAGAAATATTCTTACTATATATATATATATATATATATATATATATATATATATATATATATATATATTTGAACTTAACTTTAGTAATATTAGTAATCTGTTTGTAGATCTAGTTTAGATATAAGAACTTTATTATCGATTGCATATTAGTGACAGAGAAGCAAATTCGATTAGTTGTAAATTTTATCTTGGTTTATATAATCCTAGTCCGTAGGCTTTAATATTTTTTCCCTGCGGGATCGATAACCAAGATTCCACTAGAGCCCTTTATTACTTGAGCGATACGTATACTTGCGTTTAAAGGTAACTCTGGGATAAAATTTTTATAATATTTAATTGTTACTAAAATTAAAATTACGCTTGCTGATACTAGTTTTTGGCACTGTTGCTGAGGATTTATATCTTTAAAAGTGGTGTTGAATTCTTATATTTATAAGTATATTTAAAATCGCGGATCACTCCCCCCTCATAAATCTGACCTAAGCACATAATAGGCAATATCAAACTCAACTCTCTTCTGCAGATAATCTTCATTCACATCACTCCTGTCCTCAAACACATCCATCCTACCATGGAGTCTAACCACACTAGCTCTCTGTAATCTCAGTTGCTCGATAATATCAGATAAGGTAGGCGGCTCAGATGTAGATGGAACATCATTACTCATTGTAGGAATATCAGTACTTCTACTCTCAAGTCGGGCTCCCACATGAGACTCATAAGTATAGATAATAGTCTTTGTAATTGGTCTTAGCAGTATAGCCACTTCTTCAGAACTGTTGAACTCCACTCCAGACGAACACACAGACCATGAACTAAGGCAAGATGTTCTAATCCACCAGTGGTCTCTCCTCTAGCAATAGTCTGAATGCTCTTGTAGACAATAGCTCCAATATTATCATCTTTTGAATACAATAGTTCAGAATTGCTCTATCCCTTGTAACTTCGCTGTGGTGATAAGAAGGTAAAAGTCTTGCAGAGATGAAATAATGTCAAACTTTTGATGCAACATTCAATGTGGAAGCGGGGAAGTTAATTAACTGTTTTTGACTTACTTTCCATTTCCCTCTTCCATCCATCCGAAAAGAAATCACTTCTCTCATATTTTCCCCATGAGTATCAAAGTTTTCATATTCACAAACAAACGGTTACTGAGTCTGATAGAAAGCATTGATACGCTGAGGAGTAAACTCAACCATTTTTCCTCTAACTAACACATACTCAGTCTCAGTTCAGGGCACATTTGAATAGAACTCTCTAACAACTCCCATAACAGCATTCGTAGTAAAATAATGAAATCGTTCCCAGTTCTGCTCTGTAATTAAATGTTCTACAGATCCACCAGGACTATCAAAAGCTATATCCTGGTTACACTTCTTATTGTAAAGGTAAGAGTTAAAGCGAAATTGCGCTTTAATATTAATAAATTTTTCTTCATCAAAATCCAATTTTCTCTTCCCTTTACTCATCCTTTGAGCCATGTGAATTTCTAAAAATTTACAAGAAAATTCCAATAATTCCCAAATTCACAATGTAACAAACTCTAAATACTATACTAAACAAGTAAGAGCAAATTTCATCATGGAAATCTCAAAATCTCTTTATAAATCCAAAAATTCCAACCTAAGTAATGTGAGAGATTCCCATGGTAAAAATAAAAAACTTTTAACTTAAAGTGAAGCTCTTACCAAGAGAAGTGTAGATCTGGTCTCGAAAAGCTTTGAAATCACTTCAAATCCGAGATCTAGCAAGCCCTAGGTCTTCAAAATCACGAAAATGAAGGAGGAAGACGAAAGCAATGGAAAAAACTGCTGGTCCCAGGGTCAAAATCGCGAAATAAGAGGTTGTCAGTGCGCTCTATTTTAGAAAATATGCCAAACTCTCTAGATTTGGGCACCGGCGACGCCCATTATGACGCCAGTCCAAAATTTTTTCTGGGTCCGAAAATATTTTCATAATTTCGATCATTTCAACTTCCAGAATGATGTTTAACACTTCAATAAGCATTTACTTCATCTCACAAGCAATAATTAACATAATTCTTTACACAAACAATACACAATAAACTTATATATATAAAAAGTCCAAGTTACAATATAAACACCAAATATGTTCGTTCAAACCAAACCAACAACTCTTAGATGTTTAGTGTTGCAAGTACGCTACGATAAGCAAATACTAAAAATCTAAGCACACAATGAAAGTAAGCATATCCAAATCCAAATTCAAATTACAAAACAAAGTAAAGTAAATACTACACACACCAAACAAAATTAAACAAAGCAAACTAAACAGACAACAAACATAAGTAGAATCTAATAATTATTCCACATCAGTTTTTGAACTATCCTCTCCTCTAATGTCTCCAATTGATTGTTGATGCACGAATAAATTGTAAAATGGACGAAATGAAAATCCGTCAGATGAATCCTCAGCAATCACCGCGTTCTTCTTCATTAGATTAATCAAGCCCATCTCAATTCAACTAGTGTGATCGAATTGTTCCTTCATTCTCTAATTTATATGATCAAATAAATCAGAAATGTTATTGATTGCATTCATAACGTTATGTTCCTCTTTCTCCAACTATCAGCTCCCTTCCTATCAACTATCATAAAATCAAATTCTTGCAGAAGAAGTATCTATCTAATTAGTCTAGGTTTCACATCCTTCTTTTGCATTAAATATTTGATAGCCGAATGGTCTGTATGCACAAAACTTTTAGCCACAATTGAATAACGTCTAAACTTTTCAAAAGCAAATACTATAGCTAATAACTCTCTTTCAGTAGTGGTATAATTAATTTGAGCCTCATTAAGTGTTTTACTAGCATAGTAAATGACTTTGAAAACTTTATCATGCCTTTGTCCCAATGCTACTCTGATCGCATAATCACTCGCATCACACATAAGTTCAAATGATTTCTCTCAATCTGGTGAAACAAATATAGGTGCAGTGACTAATTTCTCTTTCAATAATTTGAAAGCACTCAAGCATTCATCATTAAAATCAAATTTTCTATCATTTTCTAAAAGTCGGCACAAAGGTTTGGTAGTTTTAGAAAAATCTTTAATATATCGCCTGTAAAATCCAGCGTGTCCTAAGAAACTCCTCACCTCTCTCACAGTAGTGGATGGCGACAATCTCTCAATCACTCTAATTTTAGCAGGATCGACCTCCATATCATATTCAGAAATTTTATGCCCAAGAACAATTCCTCCTGCAACCATAAATTGACATTTCTCCCAATTCAGAACTAGATTTATTTTCTCACAAAGCTCCAAAACTTTTGCAAAGTTTTTTAGGCAAATTTCAAATGAAGTCCCAAATACAGAGAAATCATACATAGAAACTTTTATTGCATTATCTATCTGTCGGCCGCTTAAATGATTTGATTTTGAAAATTACCTTTTTGTTATTGGTTTGAGATTTTAAGATTCAATTTAATATATATATTAGTTTTGAAAATAAAATTTTAAATTTGAAAAATGAGAATGGACGAATCTCATTCATTTAGCAGTTTGAATGAACGAGCATTATGTCGTAAGTAACGCATCTATCCCGAAGAATAGACACCTTACTTAACAATATCGCTCGATCAAATAAACTTCAGAATTCATGACATCCGTTCTGGTCTGCGAACCTTTATGTGGACCGACAAATTCCCCTATTTAATACAAAAAGGAATTAAATAGGGTTTATATTACCTGGGGTCTTTAAAGCTCCCTACAGAGGCAAGTCCCTATTGTCAATTATCCCTCAAATGATCGAATTCACCTGAGAGAACTCTCGATTTAGATCAGGGTCTCTATCTTCATGAATTCAAAAGGTAGGGCTTTCAACGAAGTGTGGTAGTAGGAAGTTATATGGGTGAAAGGCACAATGTGGAACAGTTATTTCCAGAGTCAAAGAAAAGAAAGGTAGGGGATGTCACAGATCTCGAGGAGGACCTCGATGACTTCCCAGACTATCCTAATGTTGGGCTTTAAATTTTGGAAATGAGTGTATTTAAGTGTCAATCTTGCCAATTAATTATAGGAATTACATAATCACCTGATTATGCAAATAACCTGGAAGATGGGAGGATTTACGCCGTATCGGACGACGACCTCGAAATCCTAAGCGAGTTAGGGCTTATATTGCACAACCTAGTTGTGCAAAGGCCTAAAAGAACAGGTGAGGATTTATGTCGCACTAGGCGGACTACCTCAAAGTCTTAGGGCTTGTTATTTAAACTAAAGAATGGTTCTGCTGATGTCGACATAGGTTTTGCTGTTGAAGATGGTCGTGCTGCCCTCGAAGTCGTGCTCCGTGCTCCACGTCGTTGCAGAGGTTCAGTTTTGGAAAATGATAATCAAGAGATGAGAGAAGTGTTTTGGTTTAGAGAAGTCTTAAAATCCAAATATTTTAATGTTTTAATTAAAACAAATCATAAAGTTGATTAAACAGAACCGATTAAGATCCCACGGTTCCGTCATCCCGGCACCGATATTTTCATCGGATTCACTTAGTCCAGATGAATTTGCTAAACTCAACTGAATGAGTTCCACACTTTCATTCAGACCGTGAGAAATCACATTAGCAACACGTGGGTTACATCATCTGAGGTATTCCCGATCATCCAACGAGACGTTTTAATTTAGTTGTAGTTGCGGTTTTGTCGTTCTGTTTGTGATTAAATTTTGAGTTATTTTATCTTTTGAATGTTGTGGTGGAGAATTTTATCTTGTGTTGATTTTAATTTAGTTTTGGGTTTCAGTTTTGTGACTATCCTAAAGATTTCAGTTTTCATACAGGGTGACATTGTTGTTTAACATGCAAGAGAAGTAAAGTACAGTGCAGGAAAAATAAATCGCAATAAAATAAAAGCGTACCTGGTAGGGTCTTCTCGTCATTCCCAGCTGAAACTTTAGTATTGCATTGCATGTATGTGTTTATAATTTTGCAGAAATTAAAGCATGCCAGAAAATAGGAAGAAGTAGGACTAACAAGCAGTAACTACTCAATCCTATGATGTCTATGTAAATGTCCTGGTTTCTACCAAGTCCTATGATGTTTTTTTTTGGTGAACTTTGTCAATTTAATTGAGGATGGTTTCGTTAAGCAGACATATTAAGTTTAATAGACCTCTAGGGTATCCAAAAGGTCAGGAGAAGGATGCAGGTCCATGCTTCCCTTTCACAGCCTGGTGAAAAGCCTCGGGCTCATTTAAACTTATTATGTTTCTTAACAACTCATCCTACCTATACCCTTATGCTTAATGAGCACTGGTGTTCGGGGTAGTTTGGGGCAGATGGGTTCAGGTGTGGTTTGGATTTGGATTGGTGGCAACTGGTAGTTTGATTTGGACTTATGGGAGTGCTCTGAAAAGTTTGTGATTTTATTTGTGGAAGATTTGATTGATTTTGTGTTTGGATTTGGTTTTTTTGTTTTGGTTTGGGTTTAGTTTGATTTTGGTTTGATTTTGGTTTGTTTTTAGAGCTAGGAACTTTGAGTTTGGAATGTGAATTGGGAAGATTGTGTGGACATCGGGTAAAATTTGGGTTACTCCATGCATTCACTAAGCATAAGGGTATTCTTATTATGTTTTCTACACCAAGTTGTGATTTCCTAGGGGTCTTTATAAAGAGAAAAATAAACCATGCCTCAGGAGGCCTATCCTAAGATTGATTGTTATCGTGTTGGTATTGTATTGTGGTCGGGATTGTTGTTGTATGTTGTGACTGTTGTGTTGTGTGTAATTGTTATGTTATTTGTATGTTTTTATTGTTATTTATTATTTTATTATTGTTTATTTTGTTATGTGTTATCATTTTATGTTATTATTGTTATTTATTTTTTATGTGTTTTGTTATTTTTATTATGGGTTATTTAAAATTATTATCTTTTATTTATAATTAAAATTATTATTATCTTTATTATTTATTTAATTTATTTTCTTATTTAATTCATTGTGATTTATTTACTTTATTATCATTTATTTATTTAACTAATTGTTATTAATTTAATTTAATTTTACATTAATTTATAATTACTTAATATTTATTTATTTAAATTATTATTTTTGGTTTTCATTTAGTTATTATTATTTAATTTAATTAATTTAATTTAGTATAAATTATTATTTATTTACGTTATTGCTTAATTTAATTCAATTTAATTTAATTTATTTAACTTATTTTATTTAATATAATTTATTATTTATTTACATTATTATTTAATTTTAATTTAGCTTGATTTAATTTATTATTTATTTACATTATTATTTAATTTAATTTATTTTATTTATTTAGTTTTTATTTATTTTCGGTTTTATGTAACTTTAATTTAATTTTAATTTAATTTATTTTTTATTCACATTAATATTTAGTTTAATTTAATTTAATTTTTTATTTTTATTAATTTAATTTAAATTTTTATTGTTTAATTTAATATAGTTTAATTTAATTTATGTTATTTTATTTAATTTATTATTTATTTATATTATTTAAATTATTTTCAATTTATGTATATATATATATATATATATATATATATATATATATATATATATATATATGTGTGTGTGTGTGTGTGTGTTGTTTATTTTTATTGTCCGTTATATTCTTATCATTTAATATATTTCAATTATAAGTTATTTTTCTTGTAATTTATTATTGTTATTATTTAGATGTATATTTAAGTTTATTATTTATATCATTTATTTATCATTTATATTATTATTTATTTAATTATAAAGCTTTTCACTTTTCTCTCTCCTCAATTATTCTTTTATTTATTTTAAGTTATTACCATTTATATTAGGTAATTATATTTTAAAATTATTATTTACATATATATTTACACTTACATTATTTTAAAAAGAATGACATTTTTATTTACTTATTTTTGTTATTTATTTATATTTACAACTATTTTCAATTATTATTATTTTTCTTATATTTTCGGTTTTCTTTTTTTTCCCTTATTTTTATTATTTATAAATTATTATTAATTTACATGTATATATTATGATTCATTTATTTGGTATAGTTATATTTTAAGTTTAATGTTTTTAGATATTTAAAATTTAGTATAGTTAGTTATTTGAAATTTAGTAAAGTTATTTTATTATTTTTTTAAATTTAGTATGGTTAAATTTTATTCACATTTAGTATAGTTATTTTAGTAGTTAATTTTAATATAGTTATTTTTAAATTTAGTATAGTTGTTTTATTTAAAATTTAGTAAAGTTATTATTTAGTTTATTTAAATTTACAATTATTATATTATTATATCACCATTTGTTATTTATTATTTTATTTACAATGTTATATATTATTTTAGATTTTCCTTTCATTTTCTCTTGTTTTATTAATATTTCTTGTTCTTTTTATGTTATATTATTTCTTTTTTTTTAATTTTAAAATTCATTTTTCAAGTTAGTAAAAATTAGGTGGTAGATTTGTAAATATTTAAACTAGTTAATCTAAATAATTAGATAATTTGCATGAAAAAAAAATCCTAAGGCTAAACATGGAATGATTTAAAACTAAATAGCTAAATAACTTTGCATAAAGAGGAATTCCTAAGCCTAAGCATGTAAATATTTAAATAGCTTGAAGATTTGTAAAAGAAATGATAATTAACACATAATTTTTTTGAAAACCTATGTAGAGGGAGAAGAACTTTAAAGAAAATACATGTATGTGTGATTTAGATCTTTAAGCTAAACATGATGATGCCATTTTTGTTGTTTTTTTTTTAAAGAAATTTTGAAACAAAAGCAAAAGTAAAGAGAGGGGGAGGAGATTACCATGCCTTGGAGGGAGTGATGGAAGAAACCTTGGAGAAGCCTATGATGGAGCTCACGGCTAGGAGGATTTGGGTAGGGTGTGTCTTGCCTGGAAGAAGAAGGAGAGGAGGGAGGCTCACGGCTAGGAGAGAGATTTGGGAGGGAATGAGGAGAGGGATGGTGAAGTGAGTGAAGTGAGTGTGTAAGTGTGTAAGAGAGTGTAACATGAGATTATGAGAGGATTTTTTATGGGGAGGCTCACAGTTTTGTGGAGTGGGGAAGATAAGGAGGAGGTGAGGTGGAGATATGGTGAAGGTAAGGAGGAGGTGAGGTGGAGATATGGTGATGGTAAGGAGGAGGTGAGGGGAGAAGTGAGGGAGAGGTGAGGGAGAGATGAGGGAGAGATATTTTTTATTTTATTTTATTTTTTTATTATTTTTATTATTTTTATTATATATATATATATTTATTTTAGGGATGCCATGAGGTTAATTTGGTTAATTTTGGTTTAACTTGGTTTGATTTGAATTATTAGTTCAATTAGGTTCATTTGGGTTTGGGTTGACTTAACTTGGGTTAGAGCTTGAATGAAGCCCAAGTGCCTTGATCAATATTGTCCATATGATTGTAATGAATATCTTTCATGAAGACATAAAGTGGTTTTGAGCTCATTTGGAAGTTCAATTTTGGTATGGATAGGATTTTTGATTTTTTTTGGACCATATTGGATTTGGGTCATGTTATCTTGAGTTTAAGTGGGAGTGAGGTCCAGAGGTCTTCAACAATAGTGTAGATATGGTTGTCTTGAAGATTTTTCATGAAGACATGAAATGATTTTGACAAAGTTTGGAGGGTCAATTTGGTGGATTTAGAACACGTGTTCAATTTGGGTCAAAATTGGGGGTTTTGGTCCAAAATGGATTTGGGTAAGACTTGAGCTCAAATTGTGGACAATTGATGATTCAATTCAGTTTAAGGAGGTGTTATAAAGAGTTTGGGATTGAAATTTAGGAGGAATTGATTGACATTGGGTTTATTTAGGGGATTTTGGATTATTTAGGCAAAATTGGGGATTTTGGATTTCAAGTGGAATTGATTCAAATGTGGGTCACATTGGGCTTGAATTTGGTTTAGATTGATATTGGGGATGTCTAATTGGAGTTTGGAATTGAAATTGGGCAATATTTTGGTCAATTGGTTCAAGATTGGGTTTGATTTGGGCACTTTTGGGCTACATAGGCCAAATTGGGGTTTTTTGATTTAAATTGGGTTAAATTGACAAAATTGGCTTATGGTGTAGTTGAAAAAAATGAAATTTAGAATTTTTAGGATTTTCTGAAATTTTTTGAGAATTTTTTCGATTTTTTGGCTAAAAGGGTATTTATGGTATTTTGAGGGTATTGGGGGGAATTTTTGGAAATTTTCAAATTTTTTGTCATGGATGGTCAATTTGAGTGTTAAGGAATATCTTGGAATAATTTTTGGGGAATTTTGGTGAATTTGAAGAAATTTGGGTAATTTAGGGCATTTTGGGAGGTCAGGGGCCAAATTTTTGAAATTTTGGAAAATTGAAGCTTGGTTTGAGATGAATGTTATGAGATGGTTTGAATTGAGTTATGGACCAAGGGTCACTCACATTTGGTCCTCTATGTATTGGTACTAGTCAAACCCTTGCGTGATGCCAAGAGTTGAGAAGAACCTTCTACATGAGTTTCCAAAGGTTTGGAGGAATGTGTGCATGTGAGTGGTGAAGTCCAGACCTCCCTTAGGGCAAGTCCTAAGGTCTGACCACCTATAGGAGACTTCTCTTAGGATTCCTTATGCTTGCCTTTTTCCTACCAGAAGGTGGAGGTCAGGCCTTAAGCATGTGAAAACCTCTAGTGAAGCAAGAAGAGTTTTGAATTTCTATGGGGAGGGTTCCATGACTAGTCCTTTAAGAAAGTCACCAGGAGAGTCCTACGGCTAGACCCTAGGCTATTCTAAAGAGAGACTAGACCTCAACCAAAAGTGAGGTCAAAAAATGGACCCCCAATAGGTGGGGTGTGCCGGACAGGCACACCGCCCGTATTGGTGTTGACCGAAGAAGATCAACAAACCAACACAAAGTCGCCTAAGTAAAATACTTAGGGCAAAACGCAGAATTGAGAGAGAGTTGTTTCTGCTGGGGAATTAAGGAGGGGGATTTTTAATTTAAGAGTTGTAACTTTAATTTTTAATTTTCAAGTTTTAAATTTGGATTTGATTTACTTTGCTTTTCATTCAACTTCAATTTCAATTTGATTTTAATTTTGATTTCAATTTCAATTTCAATTTCAATTTTGGATTTTAATTTTGATTTTGGATTTTGATTTTAGGGGAATTTCAAATTTAGAAAAGTGAAAAAACCGGGTTGAGATGAAAAGCGCAAGGACTCACATCCAACTTAATGACTGATAGAGAAAATTTAAGGCATTGGGAACGAAAGCGCAAGGACTCACATCCAACCCAAAAATGACAGAAAAGGAAAGACAAAAGGAATCGGACAACCCTGCACCGACCCTAGGAAACCTTACTACGTTGGGAAGGAAAGCGCAAGGACTCACATCCAGCCCAAGAGGTAGCAGGGGTGTCACATTAGGAAGGAAAGCGCATGGACATACATCCAACCTAAGAGGTGATGAAAAAGAACGCAATAGGGGGCGACCGCTAAGGCGACGGACAAAGAACGCAATAAGGGGCTGCCCCTAAAGCGACGACAAGGAACACAATAAGGGGCGGCCCCTAAAGCGACGGACAGAACGCAATAGGGTGAGGCCCCTAAAGCAACGGAAAATGAACGCAATAGGGGGCGGCCCCTAAAGCGACAACAAAGAGCGCAATATGGGGCGGCCCCTAAAGCGAAGGCAAAGAGCGCCGTAGGAGGCGGCCCCTAAAGTGACGGCAAAGAGCGCCATAGGGGGCTGCCCCTATGGTGACGGCAAAGAGCGCAATAGGGGGCGGCCCCTAAAGCTACGGCAAAGAGCGTAATAGGGGGCGGCTTCTAAAGCGACGGTAAAGAACGCCACAGGGGGCGGCCCCTAAAGCGACGGCAAGAATGCAGTAGAGAGCGGCCTCTAAAGCACTGGAAAGGTATGTAAGAGGGGGACGGCCCCTAATGTGACGACAAGGATGCAATAGAGGGCGACCTCTAAAGCACCAGAAAGGTATGTAAGAGGGGGACGACCCCTAAAGTGACCACAAGGATGCAGTAGAGGGTAGCCTCTAAAGCACCGGAAAGGTATGTAAGAGGGGGACGACCCCTAAAGTGACATGGAATCGGATGTGGAATCCTCAACTTCCAGAATTTAATACTCGAATGATTGCGATAGGAGGAGATCCTAAAGCAACGAACAAAGGGCGTAATAGGGGGCGGCCCCTAAAGCGACAAAGGGTAATGCAAAAGGGGGACGACCCCTAAAGTAACGGAAAGTGATGCAAAAGAGAGTGAGGTACTCGGGATTGAGAAGGAAATGCTTTCTTTCTCTCCTTTTTTTGATGTAGAGTTTTATTTCGTTGCATTTATTTTAGGATTTGGACCCAGTTTTAGACAAGCGCAGTACCGGTGTTTCGTAGGACAAAACTTTATCTTTGAAACATCGCGATGCGCAGTACTTTTTTGAGGTATCGTATGCTGACTGAAGGCGACTGTAGAGAATAATTCCTTTTAAGGTGCTATCGAAATTATATCCTTTCAAACACCTATAAAGATGTGTTATTTCTAAGGACGTCACAGCTGAGGAGGCTGCAACTTCGTAGCTTCACTTGTAGTAGTCATCACTTGCTTTGTCATCGATTCTGTAGAAGTTGTCCGCACTATATTTGAGAAATTGCTCTGACATTCTTTGAATTGACGTTGAAGTTGTAATTGCTAGGCACTGAATGATAAGACTTCAGGGTTGAATTTTCGTTAATTGCTAATAACGTGGCCCTTTCTTTAATTCTTTCTTCCTCGGACTAAGCAAATCCCAAAATTTCTGTTCATGTGCCTAAAATATTTTTCACTGTCCAAAGATATTTCTGAGCCAATTAATGACTGGCCAAAACATAAAATCACTTGACTTTTTCTAAAGCATAATATCGAAAGAATCTTCTTAAGGTAGTCTTTCAAGTTTCATTAATCAGAGGAGGATTAAGACACCAATTTTTGATTATATGTTTGCCTCAAGCTTCTTCTCAGAGAGCCTTCTTTCCTTTTTTTTTATTCTTGCTCCACTTTTTACTGAGAATTACTATATCTAGTGAAGCATACTTTAAAGATTTTGAATGTTTGAATTCGAACACCATTTTTTGATTGTATGTTCACCTCAAGCTTCTTCTCAGGGAGCATTTTTTTGTTTCTTTTTTTTTTCTTTTCCTTTTTTTATTGAGGATTGCTATATCTGGTGGAGCACATGTTAAAGATTTTGAATGCCTGAATTGGGGCACCAATTTTTGATTTTGTGCTTACCTCAAGCTTCTCCTCAGTTGAATCTTCACAAACAAAAGTTTCACTCTTTTTTTTTCTTTTGCCCCTTTTGTTTTCTGAGAATTACTGTATCTGGCAAGACATATTTTATTTAAAGATTTTGAATGTCAAAACTCCCCTAATTAATAATTCTGAAATGTTTCTTAACGTGAATCCTGGGATATTATAACTTTTTCGAAAGTCCGGACCCAGCCACATGGCAGGAAATTAAAAGGCTTATGATATCCCGAGTCAATTACTTGTATTTTAACCACACTATTTCATTTTGAAATTTACTCAAGACCCAGTCCGAATTCCTTAAAATGAAGGATCCAGTCATTAAGGCATTAATTTCATTCTTTTCGGAAGTCGAAGCCTTAGCAAAATATCCAAATTTGAACTTTCCGAATATTGAGCAATTCTGGACAAAAACAAACTCCTTATTTTTCATTCATTGCAGTAAGAGGGATGATACAGACCAATACTGATCATGCTAATATCTTCTTTCAGCGACAAAAGTAGTACAATAATAATCAAAAAGTGCCTCTCCCTGTTGTCAATCGCGTAGGAATCAACTGAAGCAAACAAATCGCCGAAATAATATTGATGGAACCTCTTTAAGTTCCTTTCAAATATTCATCGGGGATTGTTACGCTTCCATTCTTGAAGTTCTCCTCAAGCCAGTCTTTGAAGCCGAAGCACTCCTTTATAGTGTGTTCAACGAACCTGTGGTAAGGGAAAAAGTTGGGGTGGTCCTCCTTGTTCATTCTTCCGGCTTCTTCAGCTCAGGCAACCTGAACTCTTGTTTCTTGATCAAATTCTTGAAGATCTTCACCACGACATCATCCTTGAAGGAATAATTTCTGTGTAACCGATCTGACGTTGTTGGAACCTGTCTTCCACCCACTTTGTATGACCTCTGCTGACAAGGCTGATTGTACTGCTGTGGAAACAGACCGTACTGAGGTGGCTGTTGCTGCTGACTATATCGAGGTGACTGCCCGGTCTGTATCTGCACTGGCTTCTTGCCTCTGTCTACTGTTGCTACTGTTCCGCATTTTTTCTCAAAAACTTTCACTGGTTCGGGCTTTTCAATCTTTTCTTGCGGCTCTGCATGCTCGATCTCTTCTTGCAGACTGCTGGCTTTGTTGAGTAACTTTTCAAACGACTTAATGGTAAGTCCTTTAAGCACGAAAGCTATCGGCCCATGAATTCTCTTGAGTAAGATCTCAATCGCATGTTGTTCCTGCAATTGGTGCTCGCACTTCATACTTAAGTTTCTCCACCGTAGGATGTACTCGACTAAAGTTTCGTCTGGCTTCTGCTTCTCTTCCACAAGACTGCCTATAGTGACGTGGTGTCGAACCCAGGCAAAATGCTTGACAAAAAGATTCTCCATTTCTATGAAAGTCTTCACTGAACCGTTTGATAAGTCTGCGTACTAGTCGAAGGCGATTCCTGAAAGACTGCTCACAAACTGTTGGAACGGTAACGCATCACTACCCCCCGCGTTGCAGCAACTTGCTCGAAAGTGTGAAACGTGCTGTCGAGGGTTTCCAGTCCCGTCGAAAGTCTTGAAAAAAGGTGATACGAAACACTTAGGATATGGGACGACATCGAACTCCTCCGGGTAGGGTCTACCCTTTGAAATTGATGCGCCCCCTTTCGATTGGGCTAAGGCTTCCTTCACCTGCTGTTCGACCAGCTGCTTAATGTCTTCTTCTGGCATCATATTCTGAGATGAATCTTTCTTTGGCGGTTCGTCCCGGTTTGATAAAGCGACTTCCCTTCGTTCGTCGGTAATATGGACAATGTCTGGCTGGTTCATCTCTGGGGATGCCACCTGTTGTGAGTGCGACTGTCCCTGTGCTGCAACCATGACAGCCATCATTTCTTCGATCTTCTTCTCGAGGCTGTCAATAATTTCATCTTTTTGCTGGGAGGCCCTTTTCCACTCATCCACAGTGTTCTACTCAATAGACGGAGCATCACGCGCAGACGACGTAGCTCGGGTTTCAACAACGTTGATTTCAGCGAATTCACCCTCCACGTAATCTGTTAGGTTGTAATCTTCATCTTCAATATCTTCTTTTTGATCTTTAGACTGTTGTGCAACGTCAGCTCAAAGATTTTCCAAGGCAGACTCAATTGACTTTCCTTTGATAACTTTAAGGTCAGCTGAAGGTTTTCGAGAAACATCACTTATTCCCTCGAGCAGCGGCGTCGTCGTGTAGAAGTTAGTTGAATTACCCAAAATCGTATTTATAGAACCTTTTTCAAATTCTTTTAAGTACTCATTCGAGATTATCACATTTCCACTTCTGAAATTCTTCTCGAGCCAGTCCTTGAAGCTGAAGCAGTTTTCTATGGTATGGCCGAGCATTCGGTGGTATGGGCAGTACTGGGGATGATTTTTCTTGCCGGCCTCCTCTGGTTTCTTTGGCTCTAATAGTCTGAATTATGGCCTCTTTATCAAGTAACAGAATATCTGCGACACTTACTCCTCTTTGAACGGGTATACCTTGCTTAATCGTTGATTCATAGTCAGACCCTGTCTCTAATCTATCTGGTATGGTCTCAACTGGAAAAACTGTTCTTCAGACTGATGCGGTTGTTGTTGAGGCTGCTTCATCTTCAGAATTCCCTGATTGCGCTTCCATTCCTGTGCATTTACCATTTGTATGGACTTTGAATCGGACTCAATCTTGAATTTAGAAGATGGCAAAACACAAGCATCGACTAACTCTTCCTCATGTAGAATATCTTTTCCTTTAGTTAGCAGAACGACGGGTACAACGGTAGTGAATCCGGCGGTAAGAGCAGAAACTGTCTCAGGAGCAGTCCCAACAGCATCTGAGTTCTTTTCAGTCCAATCCTACTTTGGCATGGGGAGTTCCTCAACAGACTTCATGTTGAACGTTACAATAGGCTTAACAGACTTGCTCATTTCATACTTTGACACTGCATCGGCCACATCCCCGAACTTGGCTTCAACATCATCGAACCCTTGTCCGAATTTGATGACCGCCAGCTCAGGCACCTCGTCCCTATTGACGACGAACTCTACTCCTGAGGCAAAAGAGAAGATCAACTTTGGCGAAGACATCATTCCTGGCATTTGAAGAACTTTTGGAATTCAGTAACGTCACGTGCCTTGTAGTTTCAACTAGAAGACTCAAGTGACTCCACTCGTACTATAAACTGGGCAATTTTCTTTATACATTTTTTTTGTTTGGATTTAATTTATGTACATTATTCTTGTATTCTTTTATTTTATTTTGGTGCTTTCACCTTATTTTATTATTATATATATATTTTTTGCTTTTACATTTATTAACAGTGTTTTCTTAATTTCAGGATTTGAACAAAAGGTACGAGAGTAGAGATTTGATTTAACTTGCCGATAGCAAATCAAATCCGAGAGACACGGAATAAAAATGAAATTCAGGACCCAGTCCCGGGCTGAATTCACAACTCACCTCGCACACAACACACCTATTGGGAGTCCGACCCCACAAAATCAAAAGAAAACCCTAAGGATTCCTGAACCACTCTGTTTAAAGGTGATTAAACAGACGATCCCGAAATCCAAGAGAGTTGACTATGCTCACCCAAGAAAGAAATGAGTGAAGCATGTCAACGGAAGAAGAATGACAATCTGGACCACGAGGGACGTGGACACATTGCCGATGTATGAAGATAGAAACCCCTGATCATCACGGAGAGTAGAGCTAAATCCCCAGCGGAGTCGCCAGAAGTTGTCGGCCGCTTAAATGATTTGACTTTGAAAAATTACCTTTTTGTTATTGGTTTGAGATTTTAAGATTCAATTTAATATATATATTACTTTTGAAAATAAAATTTTAAATTTGAAAAAATGAGAATGGACGAATCTCATTCATTTAGCAGTTTGAATGAACAGCATCATGTCACAAGTAACACATCTATCCCGAAGAATAGACACCCTACTTAACAATATCGCTCGATCAAATAAACTACAGAATTCATGACATCCGTTCTGGTCTGCGAACCTTTATGTGGACCGACAAATTCCCCTATTTAATACAAAAAGGAATTAAATAGGGTTTATATTACATGGGGTCTTTAAAGCTCCCTATAGAGGCAAGCCCCTGCCCTATAGTCAATTACCCCTAAAATGACCGAAGTCACCTGAGAGGCTCTCGATTTAGATCAGGGTCTCTATCTTCATGAATTCAAAAGGTAGGGCTTTCAACGAAATGTGGTAGTAGGAAGTTCAATGGGTGAAAGGCACAATGTGGGACAGTTATTTCCAGAGTCAAAGAAAAGAAAGGTAGGGGATGTCACAGATCTCGAGGAGGACCTCGATGACTTCTCAGACTATCCTAATGTTGGGCTTTAATTTTTAGAAATGAGTGTATTTAAGTTTTAATCTTGCCAATTAATTATAGGAATTACATAATCACCCGATTATGCAAAAAACCTAGAAGATGGGAGGATTTACGACGTATCGGACGACGACCTCGGAATCCTAAGCGAGTTAGGGCTTATATTGAACAACCTAGTTGTGCAAAGGCCTAAAAGAACATGTGAGGATTTTTGTCGCACTAGGCAGACTACCTTAAAATCCTAGGGCTTGTTATTTAAACTAAAGAACGGTTCTGCTGATGTCGACATAGGTTTTGCTGTTGAAGATGGTCGTACTGCCCTTGAAGTCGTGCTCCGTGCTCCACGTCGTTGTAGAGGTTCAGTTTTGGAAAATGATAATCAAGAGATGAGAGAAGTGTTTTGGTTTAGAGAAGTCTTAAAATCTAAATATTTTAATGTTTTAATTAAAACAAATCTTAAAGTTGATTAAACAGAACCGATTAAGATCCCATGGTTCCGTCATCCCGGCACCATTATTTTCATCGGATTCACTTAGTCCAAATGAATTTGCTAAACTCAACTGAATGAGTTCCACACTTTCATTTAGACCGTGGGAAATCCCGTTAGCAACACGTGGGTTACATCATCCGAGGTATTCCCGATCATCCAATGAGACATTTTAATTTAGTTGTAGTTACGCTTTGTCGTTCGTTTGTGATTAAATTTTGAGTTGTTTTATCTTTTGAATGTTGTGGCGGTGAATTTTATCTTGTGTTGATTTTAATTTAGTTTTGGGTTTCAGTTTTGTGACTATCCTAAAGGTTTCAGTTTTCATGCAGGGTGACATTGTTGTTTAACATGCAAGAGAAGTAAAGTACAGTGCAAGAAAAATAAATCGCAATAAAATAAAAGCGTACCTGGTAGGGTCTTCTCGTCATTCCCAGCTGAAACTTTAGTATTGCATTGCATGTATGTGTTTATATTTTTACAGACATTAAAGCAGGCCAGAAAATAGGAAGAAGTAGGATTAACAACTACTCAATCCTATGATTTCTATGTAAATGTCCTGGTTTTCTACCAAGTCCTATGATGTTTTTTTTTTTGTGAACTTTGTCAATTTATTTGAGGATGGTTTCGTTAAGCAGACATATTAAGTTTAATAGACCTCTAGGGTATCCAAAAGGTCAGGAGAAGGATGCCAGTCCATGCTTCCCTTTCACAGCCTGGTGAAAAGCCTCGGGCTCATTTAAACTTATTATGTTTCTTAACAACTCATCCTACCTATACCCTTATGCTTAATGAGCACTGGTGTTCGGGGTAGGTTGGGGCAGATGGGTTTAGGTGTGATTTGGATTTGGATTGGTGGCAACTGGTAGTTTGATTTGGACTTATGGGAGTGCTGTGAAAAGTTTGTGATTTTATTTGTGGAAGATTTGATTGAGTTTGTGTTTGGATTTGGTTTTTTGGTTTTGGTTTGGGTTTAGTTTGATTTTGGTTTGATTTTGGTTTTGGTTTTGGTTTGTTTTTAGAGCTAGGAACTTTGAGTTTGGAATGTGAATTGGTAAGATTGTGTGGACATCGGGTAAAATTTGGGTTACTCCATGCATTCACTAAGCATAAGGGTATTCTTATTATGTTTTCTACACCAAGTTGTGATTTCCTAGGGGTATTTATAAAGGGAAAAAATAAACCATGCCTCAGGAGGCCTATCCTAGGTTTGATTGTTATCGTGTTGGTATTGTATTGTGGTCGGGATTGTTGTTGTATGTTGTGATTGTTGTGTTGTGTGTAATTGTTATGTTATTTATATGTTTTTATTGTTATTTATTATTTTATTATTGTTTATTTTGTTATGTGTTATCATTTTATGTTATTATTGTTATTCATTATTTATGTGTTTTGTTATTTTTATTATGTGTTATTTAAAATTATTATCTTTTATTTGTAATTAAAATTATTATTATCTTTATTATTTATTTAATTTATTATCTTTTTTAATTCATTTTGATTTATTTACTTTATTATCATTTATTTATTTAACTAATTGTTATTAATTTAATTTAATTTTACTTTAATTTATAATTACTTAATATTTACTTATTTAAATTATTATTTTTGGTTTTCATTTAATTATTATTATTTAATTTAATTAATTTAATTTAGTATAAATTATTATTTATTTACATTATTTCTTAATTTAATTTAATTTAATTTAATTTATTTAACTTATTTCATTTAATTTAATTTATTATTTATTTACATTAATATTTAATTTTAATTTAGCTTGATTTAATTTATTATTTATTTACATTATTATTTAATTTAATTAAATTTAATTTTTCGGTTTTCATTTATTTATTTATTTATAATTATTTAATTTTAAATTATTATTTTTATTATTTAATTCAATATAATTAATTTAATTTAATTTAATTTATTTATTTAGTTTTTATTTATTTTCAGTTTTATGTAACTTTAATTTATTTAATTTTAATTTAATTTATTATTTATTTACATTATTATTTAGTTTAATTTAATTTAATTTTCGATTTTTATTAATTTAATTTAATTGATTTAATTTAATTTAAATTATTATTGTTTAATTTAATATAGTTTAATTCAGTTTATTTTATTTTATTTTATTTATTATTTATTTATATTATTTAAATTATTTTCAGTTTAATTCAGTTTAATTAAGGATTTAGGACGTGTTCAATTTGGGTCAAAATTGGGGGTTTTGGTCCAAAATGGATTTGGGTAAGACTTGAGCTCAAATTGTGGAAAATTTATGATTCAATTCAGTTTAAGGAGGTATTATAAAGAGTTTGGATTATTTAGGCAAAAT
Organism: Papilionanthe hookeriana x Papilionanthe teres; assembly: GCA_022702705.1. Lineage (NCBI taxonomy): Eukaryota > Viridiplantae > Streptophyta > Magnoliopsida > Asparagales > Orchidaceae > Papilionanthe > Papilionanthe hookeriana x Papilionanthe teres. Next base: position 109,892,919 of record CM040424.1, on the reverse strand, counting down.
TGAGGATTTTGGATTTCAAGTGGAATGGATTCAAATGAGGGTCACTTTGGGCTTGAATTTGGTTTATATTGTTATTGGGGATGTCTAATTGGAGTTTTGAATTGAAATTGGGCAATATTTTGGTCAATTGGGTCAAGATTGGGTTTGATTTGGGCACTTTTGGGCTACATAGGCCAAATTGGGGTTTTTTGATTTAAATTGGGTTAAATTGACAAAATTGGCTTATGGTGTAGTTGAACAAAATGAAATTAGAAATTTTTAGGATTTTCTGGAATTTTTTGAGAATTTTTTGAATTTTTTGGATTTTTTGGCTAAAAGGGTATTTTGGGTATTTTGAGGGTATTGGGGGGTATTTTTGGAAATTTTCGAATTTTTTGTCATGGATGGTCAATTTGAGTGGTAAGGAATATCTTGGAATGATTTTTGGGGAATTTTGGTGAATTTGAAGAATTTTGGGTAATTTAGGGCATTTTGGGAGGTCAGGGGCCAATTTTTTTAAATTTTGGAAAATTGAAGCTTGGTTTGAGATGAATGTCATGAGATGGTTTGAATTGAGTTATGGACTAAGGGTCACTCACATTTGGTCCTCTATGTATTGGTACTAGTCAAACCCTAGGCTGATGCCAAGAGTTGAGAAGAACCATCTACATAAGTTTCCAAAGGTTTGGGGGAATGTGTGCATGTGAGTGGTGAAGTTCAGACCTCCCTCAGGGCAAATCCTTAGGTTTGACCACCTATAGGAGACTTCCCCTAGGATTCCTTATGCTTGCCTTTTTCCTACCAGAAGGTGGAGGTCAGGCCTTAAGCATGTGAAAACCCCTAGTGAAGCAAAAGGAGTTTTGAATTTCTATGGGGAGGGTTCCATTACTAGTCCTCTAAGAAATTCACCAGGAGAGTCCTACGTGTAGACCCTAGACTATTCTAAAGAGAGACTAGACCTCAACCAAAAGTGAGGTCAACACTATCATACTACTGAAGATAGACATCATACATCTCTGAAATGTTGCAGGTGCATTACACAGTCCAAAAGGCATTCTTAGAAAAGCAAATGTTTCACTAGGGCTAGTAAATGTTGTCTTTCCTTGATCCTCAGAAGCAATAGGTATTTGATGGTAACCAGTATATCCATCCAGAAAGCAGTAGTACTTATGTCCAGCAAGTCTATCTAGCATTTGATCGAGAAAAGGAAGGGAAAAGTGATCTTTTCTGGTGGCGGCATTTAATTTCCTATAGTCAATACAAATTCGCCATCCATTAATTTGTCTTGTGGGTATAATTTCATTACATTCATTCACTTCAACAGTCACTCCTTCCTTTTTCGGTACACAATGTATTGGACTCACCCAAGCACTATCCGAAATAGGATAAATAATTCCAGCATTCAACCATTTTAAAATCTCTTTCTTAACTACTTCTTTCATTATTGGATTCAATCTCCTTTTCGGATCACCTCTCGGTTTATGTTCTTCATCTAATAAAATTCTGTGCATACAAATCGAAGGACTAACCCCTTTATTATCTGTCAAAGTCCATCCGAAAGCTTTCTTGTATCTTTTTAAAGTTTCCAACAACTTCTATTCTTGATAATCGTTTAATTCCGAATATACAATAACTGGCAGGGTAGATGATTCTGCTAAAAATATATACTTTAAATGATTAAGGAGAATTTTCATCTCAAGTTCAGGAGGTTTTATTATAGATGGAATTAAGCTTTTATTTCCACCTTCCATAGTGTCTAATATTTTGAATCTCTCCTGAACAAACTCCAAATCTTCATTCTTCTTACTATTTGAATTTTCTTCATTTTCAATTTCTTCTTCAAACATATTTTCATAATCCACTTCTTTTTCAAAGATATTTTCAAAATGATCTTTTCTTTAATATTCACAGACTTCCATCCTAATACATTCATTATCTTTTTCCATCGAGGGATACTTCATAGATTGCAAAATATTAAAGGCCTCCTCTTGATCACTAACTCTCATAGTTAATTCTCCCTTTTGAACATCAATTACTGCTCTTCCAGTGGCAAGGAATGGTCTTTCTAAAATGATTAAAATTTCTTTATCTTCCTCCATATCAAGTACAACAAAATACACAAGAAAGATAAATTTATCCACTTTCACTAACACATCTTCCGCCACTCCTTTAGGGTAAGTAATGGAATGATTGACCAACTAAAGAGTCACAAATATTGGAGAAATTTCTCCTATTCCCAACCTTTTGAAAGTTGATAAAGGCATAAGATTAATACTAGCTCCCATATCTCATAAGGCTTTTCTGAAAAAAATTTCACCTATAGAACACGGAATAGTGAAACTACCAGGATCTTTATGTTTTTCGAGAAGCTTCTTTTGAATAATTGCACTACACTCTCCACTGAGTGCAACAGTTTTATGATCTGTAAAATTTCTTTTCTTTCTCAGGATATCCTTCAAAAACTTAGCATAGTCAGGCATCTCTTCTAATGTTTTAACAAAAGGAATATTTATCGTTAATTTCTTAAGGATCTCCAAAAATTTTCCAAATCTGTTATCCCTATTTTGTTTCTTCAATCTTTGAGGAATAGAAGGTGGTGATTTTTCAACACTTACCTTTATTGGCTCAAGAGGATAATTCAGGTCTGGATAAATCTTGTTTGAACATTTTTCAATTTCCACCTTCTCCTTTTCTGTTTCAACTTCTTTTTGCACGCTAGTTTCCAATTCTTTTCCACTCCTTAATTGAACAGCCTTAAGTTGTTCCTTGTTTTGATCTTTTGGATTGATCTCAACATTACTTGGAAGTGTTCCAGAAGGTCTTTTATTAAGTGCAGTGAAAATATGCCCTAATTGATTTTCAATATTTTTCATAGCAACACCTTGAGCTTGTAATTGATTTCCCATATTCAGAATCATTTCTTCAGTAGGCAACTTCTTATCCTTAAATTGCGGGTTACTATTGAATCTAGGAGGATAAGATGGTCTAAAATTGGTAATCGTTCAAATTTCCAATTGGATTTATAGAACCGTTAACCCAATGTGGGTTAAAATTGGCATTACTATTATTCCATTTGAAATTTGGGTGATTCTTCCAACTAGGATTATAATAATTTGAATAAGGATTGTTAGGTCCATTAATAACACTTAATGTCTCATAAGGTGTTTAAGATTCTGTTATCTGTCCAATTGAATTTTCCTCAAATACTTGAGGTGGTTGAGAATCATTCATTCCATATTGATCTATTTTCTTAGAAAGGGCTGCAATTTGAAAAACTACCATAGTCATCATATCTAAATCATAAACACTAGCTACTCTCTTAGGATTCACCTGTTCAGAGAGCCATTGAAAATTATTAGTAGTCATTTCTTCAATTTATGCGTATGCTTCATCAAAAGGTTTTGACATTAACGATCCACAAGCAGTAGCATCTATAATAGATCTCAATGATCCCACAAATCCATTATAAAATGTTTGAATTATTAACTAACATGGTAAAGTATGTTGTGGGCACTTCCTAACAAGATCTTTAAATATTTCCCAAGCTTCATATATTGACTCTCCTTCAAACTAACAAAAAGATGTAATATCATTTCTTAGTTTAACAGTCTTTGATGGAGGGAAATATTGTGATAGAAACTTTTGAGATAATTCTCCCCAAGTTCCAATTGATCCAGGTACTAACGAGTTTAACCATGCCTTAGCTTTATCCCTTAATGAAAAAGGAAAAAGTCTAAGTCTGACAGCGTCAGTAGACACTCCATCATATTTAAAAGTAGCACACAGTTCTAAAAAACTAGCGAGATGTAAATTTTGATCCTCATTAGGTGTTCCTCCGAATTGATTATTTTGTACCATTTTGATAATAACAGGTTTAAGTTTAAATGAATTGGCAGCAACATCATGATTTTGAATAGTTATGTGAATTTCAACTGTTTTGGGTTAGCATAATCTCTTAAAGGTCTTGACAAATTTCCAACATCATTTCTCTGATTATCTTGATTATCCGCCATTTCACAAGGATTTTCAATTTATTTTTGTTGTTTTCAAATTTTTCTAACAAAGACGCTCTAACTCCGAATCGTAAGGCCCTAAACCTATAAATCCACTACGATGCATATACAATCACAAAAATAGTTTTAGAAAGTAAACAATCACACAATTACAAACTACAAAAGTAAAGGTTTTCTGTTACTATATTATCAATAAATACCATTTATACTTGCTTCCTTACTTACTTACTTAGTTACTTCATTACCTTCCCCGGCAACGGCGCCAAAAACTTGACTGGGGCGTTTTACATACTTTATATTGCAAGAATTTATGAACTCAATTTTATATATGTTTTAATGATTTTGTAAACTTCAAGCACTCAACGCAAGTATACGTATCGTATCAAGTAATACAGGGCTCTAACAGAGTCCTGGTTATTGATCCCACAGGGAAGCTACGAAGTAAAAGAAACTGTTTCACAATATAATGTAGCACTGAAATCTGATACTCAAATTGCACTTAAAGTTTAATACTTACTTATACTACCACTATGGAGAAAATAGTAACAATTAATCAAACTACAATTACTTCTAATAACTTTGAAAATAGAATTTACTAACAGACACACACTAAGCTATATATTTGAAAGGTTTTTGATATATGAGAAAAATATATTTCCTCTTGCAATGAGAATATGATGTGTGGATGATATGGAACAAATATCTATGTTATTGTGCCAAATAGGAGCATAAATGTTTCTTTACCCTTAAAAGAGTATCTCCTCTTCCAAGCATGAAAAGAACATCCACATATTTTAAGTTTAGTTGCTAAATCTAAGGCTAGGCTGGGAGGATACTGGCTCTCACTACGGAGCTCCCACTCACCCTTCACCTCAAGATTAACCTTCGAGTTTAGTTACTAATCTTAGGACCAATTTGGGGATCTCATCCTGTCACCCTGAAACCTCCAAATTGAAGTCCATCAAAACACATTTCTCTATTTATTTGCACTCAATTCCCATGAACTACGCAATTCATCCATGAAAATTGAATGAATTCTTCATTATTGTTGTAGGACACTAAATCCTTTCAGAATTAATGTTCAACAAAATTATTTAACAATTCAATTTGCCAGATTGAAAGTAAATTAAGTTTAAAATGAAAAACCATCACAATTTCTTCAATACATTAAAAGCACTTATAATCCACATCAATTCATCATCACATCTCTATGCAAGAAGAAAGACAAAGGAGACTACTCAGAATTCATGAAGAAGATACAATAAAACATCGATTTTATATATAAAAGAAAGTCATACAAACCACAAAAGAAAATACAACTTATCTCTTTCTCTTCCCCAATGCAATTCCCTTGAAATTCCTTTGAATCCTTTTCTCTCTTCTTTGCAACACTTAATTCCCTCTTTAGAATGGAAAGGAAGAAGCAATCTCTCACTTTGCTTCTTCTCCTTCACTTCTTAGAGAAGAATTCCTCACAAATTCTAACTTCTACACACTTTTCTCCTAAGCCCTAACACTCAACACACACTCTCCCTCTCTAAAACTACTGAATAAACACTCACACACACTCCAAACCCTCTCTATTTTCGTTCATAAACAGTTACTTATAAGTTATAAACAAAATCCTAAGAGTTTCCATAGGCATCCCTTCAAAAAGTCACCAAAACTCCTCAAATTTGAATTCCACCGACATTGGGCGCCGACGGCGCTCTATCATCAAAATATTGTCGAGTTCTCTGGAAAATGGCGCTGGAGGCACCCATTCTGGCACCAGCGGCGCCAAAACCTTTTTTCCTCATTTTTGCTCCTTTTTGCTCCGAATTAGTTCATTTTTGCTTCTTTTCGCTCCAATCACCTAAAATCATCATACCTACAACAAATCATGAAAAATACCTTTCTTTAAAATGCAGTATCACAAAAAATGGGTAAAATTATATAGCAAAAATAGTATATATTTTTGGTGCATCAATCGTTCACACAAGGTGTAAATCAAGGCAGATACCCCAAACCTCCTTTTGAAATAGCCCATGCATTTCATCACACAATTTAGTCGATATTAATTCATTTCATTTGTTGAATGCTGAAATTTAAGATAGCTCTATCTCTTGTTACTTCACTATGATGATAAGTAGGAAGAAGTCGATCAGAAATAAAGCAATGTCATGCCTTAGATTGTGCATTTAACGTAGAAGCAGAGAATTTTACCATATAGTTGTTCTTTATTTTCGAAGCTCCTTTTCCATCAGTTAAATAAGCAATGACTTCATCCAAAGCAGAATCAATGGCACAAAATGATGAACATTCACAAAATATATGTATCTTCTAACTGATATAAGGCATTAATACATTCAGGAGTAAAATCCACCATTTTTCCACAAACTAGAACTTGATCTTCCGAGTTCTCCTTTAGATTAGCATAAAACTCCCTTATGATGTTCTGTTGTGAAGTAGCAGAAGGTTTCCTACTGACGAGCAACAATTAACCTTTCTATAACACCTCCTAGTTTTTTAAAAGCTTGTTCTTGAATTAACTTTCTAGTCCGGATTTAGGTGTTAAAATGATCTTGAGCTCTCATATTTATAAATTTCTTCACATCAAAATCCAATTTTCTCTTCATTTTTAGAGCCATAAGAATTTCTATAAAGCTGAAAAATAAATCCAAATAAATGTATAATAACAAAGTAGTGAACTCCAAAAATCAATCTCAAAAGTAAGAAACTTAACACCACGGATTCTCTCAAAGTTTTCTCTAAAAACTTCAAATTTTTGGATCTCCATAATGTAACAGAAATCCAAGGTGAAAATAAAAAATTTCTAGTTTAAAATAGAGCTCTTACCAAGAGAAGATGAAATCCAAGCCTTTCTAGCCTTAAAATTGCTTCAAATCCGAATTTATGCAAGCCCTAGTTGAAGTTTTGGCCTTGACCAGAGGAAGAAGATGACCATAATAGTAAAAATAAGTTTTACTGTGTTGTTTTCGTGAAATTATAAAGACCTATAAAGTTTCGGTCTTCTTGCATCATCAGCGCCAGAGCAAAATTTTCAGTATTTCAAATATTTCACGACTTCAGTCATTTCTAAGTCACGTCATCATCTAATTAGCCTAATTTAGCAATAATTTTTATAATTAAGTGATCTACTAAAAAAAAATTCACAAACAACACAAAACTTGACATTTATATATAAAATCCAACACTTACAAACACAAATCTCAATCCACACTTTCACATAATGAAAATAAACCACACAACATCTATTACAACATTCAAACCTCAACATACTGACGCTGAAAACAAAGTATCAAACGTAAATGTAATGCAGTAAAAAGTCTCAAAATCCTAAATTAAGCAAATTCAACAGAATCACACATAAGTTCATATACTAAAGAGTCCATATTTCAAAGTTACTACTCCTATTCGTCATCTAAGCTATCATCTCCTCTGATGTCTCCAATAGATTGGTGGTGCAAATACAAGTTAGAGAAAGGACGGTACAGAAATTCACTTATTGAATCATCTTCAATCCAAGAATTTTGCTTAAACATATTTATCATATCATCTTCAATGCGCCCACTATGATCAAAGTGCTCATTCATCCTCTAATCCAGATGATCAAAGAATTCAGAAATATTGTTAATTGCACTCATAATGTTTTGCATCACTTTCTCCAATTTTTTAATCCTTTTTAGAATAACATATGAACTATCCAAAAAATAAGGCCATATAGGTGATGAATTTTGTGATGATTGATGCATGAAAACATTCATGTCATTAGCTTCTCCATTATTTATACAGCCACAATTAATTTGTGAGTTCATGTGCTTCCAGGAAAGAAGCGCTTTCTCTTAACTTTCATAAGGTACATGTGACTGACTACATAGCAGGAATACGGCAGATGGATGCCCTAACCCATATGTTGATCCATTTATAATCAAACCCGACATTGATTTAACAATTATTGCATCCATATTAATCGGTCTTCCCATTTGAATACAATAATTTAAAATAGCCCTTTCTTTAGTAGCTTTACTGATTTTCATTGTCGGAAGTAATTTCACAGAACTAAAGAGATGTCATTTCATCGACTCAGAACTTAATAATGAAGAAGGAAAATTTAAATGTCTGTTATCTCGGATGTCCCAATGTCCATCTTTATTAGTTAGGTGTCGATACACCTCGTTCATGATGTCTCTTGCGGGGAAAAAATTAGCGTAATGGCAAATTGGAATGCTTTCAATCATAAACAAATCATTTATTCTTGAAGGAGTGAATAGTACCCACTTGCCTCGAACATAGACGACTCCTTGCTTGATCTCATGAAGATTTGCATAAAATTCTTTCACCACAGGCACGACTACTGCTGCGGTAGTGTAACATAACACTTCTCAATGTCATTACGCAATGATTTCCTCCACTTGAGTACTAGGAGTGTTTCGCCCAAGATTCTCAAAAACTCTTCTTTTGATTAATCTCTTCTTCACAAGAACTCTAACATAAAGTTTCTGTGCATCAAAACTGATGAATTTTCTTTTATTAAAAACCCCCTATTTTGACATTCCTTTCGAGTTGGAAGCCATGGGATGCGAATTTGGTGTATGTCTTTTTTTTACTGACTTAATTGCCGTTAAAATATAAGTTTAAGGGGTTATAATGATGGAAAATCTATCCAAAACTGTGAAAAACTACAATTGGCAGCTTCCAAACCATCAGTAGAACAGCAGCACCGTCGGGGCTGAAATATAGCGCCGATAATGCCCATTCTGTAAGTTGGCACCGTCGACGGCAGAATAAAATTTTACACTGTTTCTCTCGTGGACCAAATAATTCCCAAATCTTCTATAAAATCTAATGATTATCATAATTTATGATATTTATAAATGCGTAGGACTCTAAAGTATAATTAACTAAAATTAATAATTTCTAAAACAAAAGAAATCAAATCAAACAATTAACAAAGATAATTAAGAGTTCCCTCCTGCAAAGAATTTTGTTTAATGTTGTTAGTATGACATGCCTAGTTTTTACTCTAGATGACTCAACATTAAAACCTCTTTAAAATTAGATCTAAGCCCCTCAAAATAAGCTTTTAACCTATGTTCATTCACTTTAAATATTTTCTCATTTTTCTGATCATTTATATTTACAACTCTATAAGGATAAACTTTAAAAACAATGTAAGGCCCCACCATTTAGACTTCAATTTTCCAGGAAATAATTTTAAATTTGTATTGTATAACAAAATTTCTTGTCCAGACTCAAATTTGTTTCTTATTATCTTCTGATCATGTCATTTTTTCATCTTCTTTTTATAAATTCTGGCATTATCATAAGATTCATTTCTGATTTCTTCAAGTTCATTCAGTTGCAATAATCTTTTCTCATCAACATCCTTTAAATTGAAATTAAATTCCTTAATAACCCAAAATGCTTTATGTTCCATTTCAACTAGCAAGTGTCAAGTCTTTCAAAAAATAAGTCTATATGGGGACATTCCTATAGGAGTTTTATAAGTTGTCCGATAAGCCCATAAAATAGTGTCTAATCTAAAAGACCAATCCAATTTGTTAGGATTTACAGTTTTTCCAAAATTCTTTTAATCTCAACATTAGACACTTCAGCAAGGCCACTAGTCTGAGGGTGATAAGCAGTAGAAATCCTATGCACTATGTTATATTTCATAACAAAATTTCTTTTTTTTTCTTAAAATGAATCCTTCGATCAATAATAATTACTATCGGCATTACATATCTTGTAAAAATATTTTTAATCAAAAATTATGAAAAACACCGAGCATCACATGTTGGTAAAGCTATAGCTTCAATCCACTTTGATACATAATCTATTGCAATCAATATATATAAATTTTCATATGAAGGTATAAATGGTCCCATAAAATCTAATCCACAAACGTCAAAATTTTCAACTTCTAATGTAAAATTTAGAGGCATTTTATTTCTTTTTGAAATATTTTCTACTCGCTGACACCTATCATAAGTTGTAATATAAGCATTAGCATCACTAAAAATAGTAGGCCAATGAAATCCAGATTGTAATATTTTATGTGCAGTTTTATTAATTTCAAAATGACCCTAAATTCAGAATCATGACATTTTGTATGATTTTTTCAGTTTTTTCATAAGGTACACATCTTCGAATAACTCGATATTTACATTGATTATATAAATAAGGGTCATCCCAAAAGTAAAATTTTGCATCATGATTGAATTTTCTCTGTTGTTGCTTTGGCAGTTCATTTGGTAAAATATCACTTACAATAAAGTTCACGATATCTACATACCACGGGGCATTCATTAATAATATACAATTATTCATCGGGGAAAGTTTCATTTATTTCACTTTCAAAATCAATTGATTCTTCCTATTCTAATCTAGATAAATGATCAGCTATTTGATTATCAGTTCATTTTCTTATCTGTTATAACAAAATCAAATACTTGCATCATAAGTACACGTCTGATCAATCTTGGTTTTGCATCATTCTTTTGCATTAAGTATCTAATAGCAGAATGATCTGTATGCACAACACATTAGTGTCAATTAAAAATGATCTAAAATTATCAAAAGCATAAACAATTATTAATAACTCTTTTTTAGTGGTAGTGTAGTTAATTTGAGCTTCATTCAAAATTTTACTAGCACAATATATAATTTTAAAAACTTTGTCATATCTTTATCCTAAGACAAGTTCAATAGCATAATCATTAGCATCACACATTAATTCGAATGATTTCTTCCAATAAGGTGAATCAATTATAGGTGCAGTGACTAATTTTTCTTTCAATAATTCATAGGCATGAAGACATTCTTTATTAAAATCAAAATATACATTTTTTTCTAAAAGTTGGCATAGTGACTTGGTAATTTTCAAAAAATCTTTTATATACCAAATGTAAAAACCAATATGTCCTAAAAAACTTCTAACACCTCTCACTATGGTAGGAGATGGTAATTTTGCAATAACTTGAATTTTTACCGGATCTACCTCCATGCCATTTTCAGAAATTTAATACCCAAGTACAATTCCTCCTGCAACCATAAACTGACATTTATTCCAATTTAGAACTAAGTTTGTCTTTTCACGATGTTCTAGAACTTTCTCCAAATGATTTAAACAAGATTCAAATGAAGTTTCAAACACTAAAAATTCATCCATAAAAACTACAATTCCTTTTTCAATTAAATAACAAGAAAATGACATCATACATCATTGAAACGTAGCAGGTGCGTTACATAATCCAAAGGGCATTCGTCTAAAAGGAAATGTGCCACAAGGACTAGTAAACATTGTCATCTCTTGATCCTAAGCAACAATTGGAAATTGATGATATCCAGTATATCCATCCAAAAAGTAAAATTATATTTGCCCGACTAACCTATCTAGCATTTTATCCAGAAAAAGTAAAGGAAAATGATCTTTCCTAGTGGCAGAATTCAATTTTCTATAGTTCACGGCTGTCCTAAATAACTATTTATAAGTATTTTCAATTCAGTCGTAAAGTATAATCAGTCTAATAAGAAAGAAGCCAATCTATACATAATTATACGTACCTCTCAAGTAATACATGGCTCTAGTGGAGTCCTGGTTATCGATCCCTCAGGGAGGAAGCAAATATTTAAAGCGTAGCACAGAAATCTAATATTCAAATTACAATGCACGTAAATTAAATACTAAAGTTACTAAAGTTTAAAGATGCTAGAGATTATAAGATCACTAAAGTAATTTCTGAACTTCATATTAAAGTTAACTACTACTACACTAAGTTTTCAATTAATAGGTTTAAATTTGGAGAAAGTGTCCTTCCCCTTACAATGATATTATGGTGAGTAAATGATAATGATTAGTGAAAATCTTGTATTGTGTCAAATAGAAGCATACTTATTCTTTACCCTCTTCCAAGTGCTATAAAGAATATTGGCTAATCCTAAGTTTAGTCCATAAATCTGTGGTTAGGATGGGAGGCTACTAGCTCCCATACTAGAGTTCCACTTCTCTTCACCTGAAGGATAACTCTCGCTTTAGTTTCCAAATACTATGACCAAATTAGAGATTTTAGTCGGTTACTCTAAAATCTCTAATATTATGCCCAATAAACAATATTTTCTTATTTATTTGCACCCAACCCCCATGAATTACCTTACTCATTCATGGACATTGAATGTAATATTCACTTTTGTTGTAGAACACATATTTCTTCCGGATCGTATGTTTCACAACATATTTTAACAATTCAATTAGCCAGATCGAAAATTACATGAAGTACGAAGTGAAAAAACATCATAATTTCTTAACATTCATATGACACATCCAATCAAAATCATCACTTCAATATTTATCATTGTAAGGAGAAAGACGAAAAAATCCTCTCATAATTTCTGAGGAAGATACGACAAAATAAAAATTTTATATATAAAAGCAAAGTCATACAAACAATAAGAAGTAAATACAACTTATCTCAATTCTTTCCCAAGCAAATCCCTTGAAGTTCCTTTGAATCTTCTTCCCTCTTCACAAAAACACACAATTCTCTCTTACAATAGTAGAGAAGAAGCAATCTCTTACTTTCCCTCTCCTCTTACAACTCTTTAGAGAAGAATCCCTCTCAAAATAACACTTTTACACCAAACACTAGACTCTAAACTCTCTACACACTTTCTCTACACTCACAAAACACTCACACACTAATCTACTCACTGATTTGTGGCGCTAAATTCTTTTTAAAATATCATATGGACGAATTCCCCAAGAGATGCCTCAAGAATCTCTCCAAAAGTCGTCCAAATACATCAAATTTAGCCTCCACTGACATTAGGCGCAGTCAACACCCTATCGCGCTTAATATTCTGATGCTCTCTAGAAAATGGTGTCGTCGACGCCATAACAACATTTTTTTGTTCTTATCTTTTTTCGCTCCAAATTCATTTTTCTTGCTTATTTTCGCTCCAATTGCCTAAAACCATCATACCTGCAGTAAAACATGAAAAATACCTTCTTTAATGTGCAATATCACAAAAAATGAGTACAAAATATATATGAAAAATCCAATATATTTTTGGTGCATCAAAATCCTCTAAACTTAACTTTTACTTGTCCTCAAGTAATTATTTTACTACATAAAAATATGGCTCATCGTAGTGAACTTCACCTAAAGAATATTATGATTGTTTATTTAAATGAATATAATAGCGAGACTTTTATAAATATTTTCAATAACTTAGGTCAAAACCATATATGTAAGAATATTTAGTAATCAAGTATAAAAGTTATAGTCTTCTATTCATTTTAAGAATAACCATAATTTGTCACATTAAGGGCTCTTTGAAGGATTATATGAAAAAGAAGCTCATGAGAATTCTATTATTAAGGATTCTAATACTTAAATATAAATTCAAAAATGCAACTAAGCTCTTCCCTTAAGTTGAGTAAAGTGAAGCCAGTTTTTAATTAAGCATCTCCTCATGCTTCTCCTTACATATATATTTTTTTTCTTTCTTTTCCCTTTTCTTTATGTGATTGCTTTTCAATCCTCTCTCTTTTTTTGCTTTTTCTCTTTTTTTCTTTTCTTGTGAGTATTACTATATCTGGATAGCTTTTAATAATTTTGAACTTCACTCTCCTCTCCCTAAAGTTGAAACTTGAAACATCTCTTTACTTTATAAATATATATTAGCTTTTAAATGATACATCATAGAGTCCCAATGTTTCTTCTCACATTAACCTCTAAGAATCTTAACATTTTAAAAATACAGTTTTCTTTACTTTAAATAGTCAACTATAGTCTAATCCTCTTATACTAAATATCTTAGCCCCATAAAGTTATCCTTCATTACTAAAAACTTTCATTCAAATCTACTCTGATATTTAAATGAAATCAAAAAATTAGTTATCTAAAGTTAAGCTCAACTACTTTAAGTCATGTTAAAATAATTTTGAAAATATATTTTAATTGAGAACAAATAAAAATTAATTTTTCCTCCCCCAAACTTAAGTTTTTCAGTGTATATCAAACTATAAATAAGAGAGAAAAACAAAAAGAAAACCAACCTTTTTGTGTCGAGCTTTTAATACTTCTGAAGCATGTAGGTATTAATAAAAAATTTAACTAGCAGGCATAAAAAAGTTAGAAGTATTGCTTCACATATATAACAAAGATTTGCAGTGTGAAGAAAATTTAAAAACATAATTTTAGATTCATTACAATTTCAATACAACTAATAAACAAACCAACATAAGTTTCATTACAACTTAACTACCATAACAGAGTACAATCACTACACACATCAACTACATAAAAGATAATAACAAACACATAAGTTTTCACATCAATAACTAATTAAAAAATAATACTCTACCAATCATCTTCTCTTTCTTCTTTTGCTTCTTCTTCCTCTTCAGGCTGATATGGAATGTAGAGGGACCAAGTAGGAAATATCACACTAGATTCTCCCCTCAATAATCTCTTCTGAGCATCATGATAAGCTATATCATACTCTGCTCTTCTTTTCTGATAATCATCATTAATACTATTTCTTGTTTCAAATTCATCAATTATGCTGTGAAGCATCAGAATATCACCCTGTTGTATCATCAATAGCTCCATAACATTAGAAATAGTAGGAGTTCTAGAGGTAGAAGGTATCTCATGACTAGTAAAGGGAACCTCATTACTTTTACTTACAGCTCTCCATCCTACATGAGATTCATAAGTGCGAATGTTGGCCTTATTGGTAGGCTTTAAAACATGGACCAACTCTTCACTATTATCAACCTTAACTCCTGATTGTACACATAAAGTGTAAATCAGGGCAGAATGTCCTAATCCCCTAGTGGTCTCTCCTTTAGCCATGGTCTAGATAATATTATAAGTAATAGCACCAAGGTTAATCATCTTCATATTTTGAATAGCTCTATCTCTTGAAACTTCACTATGATGATAGGTAGGTAGTAATCTTACAGAAATAGAAGAATGTCAGGTTTTAGATGCAAAATTTAAAGTGGAAGTAGGAAAATTTATCTTTTGCCTTTGCTTAGGTATCCACTCCCCTTTTCTGTCAGTAAGAAAAGTAATTACCTCTTTTAAGTCATCATCCATATTACCAAAAGATTTATACTTTCATAATGAATTATTCATCAATTGGTGGAAAGCATTGATTAGTTCAGAAGTGAATTCTACCATTTTTCCCCGAACAAGCACATATTCCTGTTTAGTCCACTGCAGGCTAGCACAAAATTCATGGACTACATCTGCAACAACATCAATAAAAAAATAACAAAATGTCCCAATGCCGATCAACAATTACCTGTTCCACAACTCCACCTAGATTTTCAAATCCAAGATCTTATATACACTTTTTTCTTCCGAGGCTAGAGTTGAAATGGTATTGTGTTTTGATATATACAAACTTCTTTTCATCAAAATCCACATTCCTCTTCCCCTTAAAAATCCTTGATGCTATTTCAAAAATTCTAGAAAATATGCAAATAAATCCTAATAAATTCCAAAATTTGCAATGTAGTAAATTCCAAAATCAAATCTAATAGGCAAGAACATTTCATCATGGATCATCTCAAAGCTTTCTTAAAAAAAAATCAAATTTTCGGATCTCCCCAATGTAGGAGATTTCCATGGTGAAAATAAAAAACTTTTAGTTTAAAGTAGAGCTCTTACCATGAGAATATGAGATCCAACCTTTAAAAGCCTTGAAATCACCTCTCCATATGCTAGCAAGCCTTAGGAGCAGTTTTAAGCCTTGGCTGGAGGTTGAAGACGGTCAAATAGGGTCAACTGCTCAAAATTGCAACTTTAAAAGGTCCAAGTTATGTTTCAGGTTGTGGGCGTTGTCGGTGCAGACCAATTTTTAGGGATTCAAAAATTTTTTTTATTTTGATCATTTCTAAGTTATGACAACATCTAATTAGCCTTTTTAACCATCTATTTTCATAAATAAGTGATTAAAAAATAAAAATTTTGCACAAAAAACACAAAACATCACATTTATGTATAAAATCCACAATTACAAACTTACACATTTAAATCACTCTACCACAACAATAATTCAGTGTTGCAATCAAACCACAACTCTCCAATGCTAAAAACATAAACATAAACTCAAATCTCAAGCATAATAAGTCTGAAATCACACCATAAAGCAAGCCAAATACAAAACACACTTAAGCATATAAAGTCTAAATACTAAATACTAGATAAAATAGAGAATCACTATTCCTCATAAATGTTAGTGTTAGCTTCTCTAATATCTCCCATGAATTGGTGGTGCGGGAACAAATTGTAGAAGGGTCGATACGGGAATTCATCAGTTGAATCCTTTTCAATCCAAGCATTTTTCTTCATTTAACATATCAAGCCTTCTTCAATACACCTAGTATGATCGAATTGTTCTTGTCCTCCAATACATGTGATCAAATAATTCAGAAATACTATTAATTGCATTCATAAGATTTTGTACCTCTTTCTCCACTTTCTTGATTTTCTTCAGAATCAAATGTGAACTTTCAAGAAAGCGAGGTTGAATAAGTAGTAAACTCTAAGATAGTTGGTCTACAATTATCCTCATATCATTTTCATCCCCAGTTGCTGGACAACCATAAATGTCAGTTAGGTCCATGGGCTTCCAGGGAGAAGCACTTTTTCTCAGCTTTCATATGACACAAATGACTGGCTGTAGAGAAAAAATATAGTGGAAGGATGTCTCAAACCATAATCTGATTCATGCACAATCAAGCTGAAAATAGATTTCACAATTATGGTGCCATTATCAACAGGCCTTCCAGTTTGAATACAATAGTTCAGTATTGCAAATCCTTCGACACTTCACTAATTTTCATAGTTAGGAGTAATTTTGAAGATACAAAGAAATGTCATTGCTTCGACACAGAATTCATTAAGGTACTAGAGAAACTTACAACATGTTGTCACTTATCTCCCAATCTTCACCTCCATTCGTTAAATATTGATAGATTTCATTCATGTTACCTCTCATAGGGGCAAAATTTGTGTAATGACAGATTAACACATTATCTATCATGTAATGTTCATTAATCTTTGTATGAGTGAATGATATCCATCTACCCACATAGACGACTCCATGGTTGACTCCATGAAGATTTACATTAAATTTTTTCACCACATGAATGACTATTGTGGCAGTAGTGTAGCAAAATGCTTCCCATTGCCTCTGCATCATAATTTCTTCTGCTCGAGTACTATGAACATTCATACCTCGATTGAAAAAGGCTTTTTCCTTGATTAGCCTCCCTTTATCAAAACTTTGTCGCAATGTCTCTGCACCTCGAAACTAATGAACTTTCTCTATTGAAAACTCTAAATCTCGGAGATTCTAAGGAGTTGGAAACCATGGAATGCAAATTTTGGAACTAACTTCTTGTTTTTCTGGAGTTAATGGGTTTTAAAATGAGTTTGGGGAGTTATAGGGGTGAAACTCCAGCTCAAAACTGCTAAAATCTGCCATTTGAAAGTCTAAAAATTGTAACTCGACCAATCAGCGCCATCCGTGTTGGATAGGGTGCTGTAGACACCCAAGCCCCAAAATTAGAGAATGCTCTCTATAAAAAAGCGTCATCGGTGCCAGAATACAGCTTTGCTCCAATTTTGTTTTGGTTTAAATAAACTTCAAATCTTCGATACAATCCAAAACTTATCACCATTTATGATATGTATGAGTGTGTAGGACTCAAATATATGATTAAATAATAATAATATCAACTATAAATAATTCAAACAAACTAAAAAAAAAAAGATAACTATGGGTTGTCTCCCATAAAAAGCTTGGTTTAAAGTCGTCAGTCGGACAAACATTAGTTTTATTCAGCATGACTTAACATTAAAACCCTTTAAAATTTGGTTGTGACCCCTCAAAATATGGTTTTAATGATGCCCACTAACTTTAAAAATTCTTCAAGTTTTAGGATCTTCAATATCAACAGTTCCTAATTGATAAGATCTTATAATAGTGAATGGTTCTATCCACCTAGACTTTAGTTTTCCAGGAAATAATCTCAATCTTGTACTATAAAACAAAACTTCCTGTCCATGTTCAAATTTCATTCTTATAATCTTCCAATCATGCCACGTCTTCATTTTCTCCTTATAAATTCTATCATTATCATAAGATTCATTTCTAATTTCCTTCAATTCATTAAGTTGTAATTATCTTTCTCACCAACATCCTTTAAATTGAAATTAAATTCTTTTATTGCCCAATATGCTTTATGTTCCAATTCTACTGGTAAATGGTAAGTTATTCCAAAAATAATTCTATAAGGAGACATTCCTATAGGAGTTTTATAATTAGTCTTATATGCTCATAATGCGGTATCTAATCTAGCATACCAATCTAATTTATAAGGATTTATAGATTTCTCCAAAATTCATCTAATTTCTCGATTAGATACTTCAGCTGAACCACTAGTCTGGGGATGATAAGTGGTTGAGATTCTAGCATAATATTATATTTTTCAGTCAATCTCCTAATCGGATTATTATTAAAATTAGATCCACCATCAATAATGATAACTCTCGGCATTCCATATCTTGTAAAAATATTTTTCATTAAAAATTTTGAAACACTTCGAGCATCACATCTTGGTAAAGCTGTTGACTCAATCCATTTTGATACATAATCCACTGCAATCAATATATATATATATTACCAAATGAAGGAATAATTGGTCCCATAAAATCTAATACTCAAACATGAAATATCTCAACTTCCAATGTAAAATTTAGGAGCATTTCATTTAATATAGAAATATTTCCTACTCACTGACATCAATCACATATTTTAATATATCTATTAACATCCCTAAAAAGAGTTGGCCAATAAAATCCAGATTGTAAAATTTTATGTGCAGTTTTGTCAGTTTCAAAATGTCCACCAAATTCAAAATCATGGCATCTCTGAATAATTGGTTCAATTTTCTAATAAGGCAAACATCTCCTAATAACTAGATCATTGTATTGTTTATACAAGTGTGGGTCATCCAAAAAATAAAATTTGGCATTAGACATAAATTTTTTCTATTTTTTCTTTGGTAATATAGGTGAAAAAATATAACTTACAATATAGTTCACAATATCAGCATACCAAGGTAAATTTCATTCCTTAATATTATAAATTTGTTCATCAAGAAAAGTTTATGTAATTTCATCTTCAAAATCAGATAACTCATGTTGTTCCAGCTTAGATAAATGATCAGCTATTTGATTGTCAGTTCCTTTTCTATCCACTATCACGAAAATCAAATTGTTGCATTTGAAGTACCCATTTGATTAATCTTTTTTAACGTCCTTCTTTTGCATTAAGTATTTGATAGCGGAGTGGTCTATATGCACTATACATTTAGTCCCAATTAAATATGACCTAAATTTTTCAAAAGCATATACAATCGCTATTAACTCTGCTTCAGCAGTGTTATAATTAATTTGAGCTTCATTAAGAATTTTATTAGCATAGTATATAACTTTAAAAATTTTATCATACCTTTGCCCTAAAACAACTCCAATTGCATAATCACTGTCATCTCACATTAGTTCAAAAGGTTTCTCCCAATAAGTTGAAACTATTATAGGGGCAGTTATTAATTTTTCTTTCAATAATTTAAAGGCATTTAAACATTCTTCATTAAAATCAAATTTCTTATCTTTTTCTAAAAGTTGGCACAAAAGCTTAGTAATTTTTGAAAAATCTTTAATATATCGCCTGTATAAACCAACATGTCCTAAAAAAACTTCTAACCCCTCTCACAGTAGTAGAGGTGGTAGTTTCGCGATTATTTAAATTTTTGCAGGGTCTAATTCCATGTCATATTTAGAAATTTTATGCTCAAGTACAATTCCTCCTGCAACCATAAATTGAGATTTCTCCTCATTTAGAATTAAATTTGTTTTTTTGCATAACTCCAAAGCTTTTTCTAAATTATTTGAGCAAGCGTCAAATGAAGTTCCAAATACAGAAAAATCATCCATAAAAACTTCTATTCCATTGTCAATCATATTACTAAAAATTGACATCATACATCTTTGAAATGTTGCAGGTGTGTTACATAATCCAAAGGGCATTCGTCGAAAAGCAAATCTTCCATAAGGACTAGTAAATGTGGTCTTTTCTTGATTCTCAGGAGCAATTGGTATTTGATGATAACCGGTATATCCATCTAAAAAACAAAAATATTTTTCCCCAGCAAGCCTATCAGACATTTGGCTATAAATGATAATAAAAAGTGATCTTTCCTAGTGGTGGCATTTAATTTTCTATAATCAATATAAATTCGCCAAATAGTGACTTGTCTCATGGTTATTAATTCATTTCTTTCATTCGTCTCAACTATCACTCTTCCTTTCTTAGGAACACAATAAATTGGACTTATCCATGCACTGTCTAAAATATGATATTTAATTCTAGCATCCAACCATTTTAAAATATATTTCTTTACTACTTCCTTTATCAATGGATTTAATCTCCTTTGTGAATAAACTTTAGGTTTATGTTGTTAATCCAATAGAATTCTATGCATATAGATTGAATGATTGATTTCTTTAATATTAGCTAAAGTCTAACCAAAAACTTTTTTGTATCTTTTTTATGTATCTAATAATTTTTGCTCTTGTAAATCATTTAAATCTGAGGATACAATAATTGGTAATGTAGATAATTCTCTTAAGAGCACATACTTCAAATAGTTAGGAAGTACTATCATCTCCAATTCAATAGGTTTTATTATAGTTGGAATTAGACTTTTATTATCATTTTCTGTAATATCCAACATCTCAAATCTTTCCTGAACGTAATCCAGTTCTACATTATCTATCTCATCATATTTATTTTCCATTCCATTTTCATCCTCACATTTCAAATCTTTTTGTTCCTTTTCTTCTTAAAACTTTTCCTTAAAATGCTTATCTTTTAAATAGTAGCAAATTTCCATACGAAAGCATTCATCATCTTTTTTTGTTGCATGGTATTTCATAACTTTTAATATATTGAATGTCACCTCTTTATCATTAACTCCCATAGTTAATTCTCCTTTTTGAACATCTATCATAGCTCTTCTAGTTGCAATGAATGGTCTTCCCAAAATGATAAGAATTTCTTTATTTTCCTTTATATCTAAAACAATAAAATTCATGGGAAAGATAAATTTATCAACCTTTACTAAAACGTCTTCTACAACTCTTTTAGGATAAGCAATAGAACGATCAACTAACTGAAGAGTTACTGAAGTAGGGAAAATTTCTCCTATTCCTAACATTTTAAAACTTGATAGAGGCATGAGATTAATACTGGCTCCCATATCACATATGGTTGTTCCAAAAAAAATTTCTCCAGTAGCACAAGGTATAGTGAAGCAACCAGGATCTTTAAGTTTTTAGGAAGCATTTTTTGAATAATTGCGCTAGACTCTTCACTGAGGGGAACGGTCTCATTATCTGTAAACTTTCATTTCTTATTTAGTATATCCTTCATAAACTTCACATAGTTGGTCATTTCTTCTAAATATTCAACGAAGGGAATGTTTACTGTTAATTTTTTAAGGATTTCTAAGAGTTTTGAAAATTTTTTATCTCTCTTTTATTGTTTCAATCTTTGAAGAAACAGAGGTGGTGGTCTTTCTATAGTAATTTTCATCGATTTAGGCGGATATTCTAAATCTGGATATATATTATCATTATCTTTTTTAATTTCCACCTTCTCTTTTTTAACTTCAACATCATTTTGCACTCTTGATTCCAATTCTTTTCCATTTCTTAACTGTATAGCCTTAATTTGTTCTTTACTTTGATCCTTTGGGTTAATTTTAAAATTACTAGAGAAAGTTTCAAAACGTCTAATACTAAGTGCAGTAGCAATATGTTCTAATTGATTTTCAATATTTTTAATAGCAGCTCCCTAACTTTGTAATTTGTTACCTTGACTTTGTAATTGATTCCCTTGGCCTTGTAATTGATTACCCATGTTTAATATCAATTCTTCCATAGATAATTTTTTTCCTTAAATTGCGGGTTACTATTGAAACTTAAAGGATAAGAAGGTTAGTGTTTCCCTGGTTGTTCGAATTTCCCAATGGGTTCACAGAATTGTTGCCCCACTGTGGATTAACAGTAGCAGTGTTATTATTTCAGTTTAAGTTTGGGTGGTTTTCCAACCAGGATTATAATAATTAGAATAAGGATTATTGGGTCTATTATTTATACAATTCAAAGTCTCATAAGATGATTGAGAATCTACTATTTGTCCCAATGAATTTTCCTCTAACACCTGAGGTGTTTGAGAATAGTTCATTCCAAATTGATCCATTTTCTTTGAAATAGCAGTAATTTGAGAAGCCAACATAGATATTGCATTAGAATCATGAATACTAGCTACTCTTTTTGGATTTACCCATTCAGAGAGCCATTGAAAATTATTGGTAGTCATCTCTTCTATTAAAGAATATGCCTAATCAAATGGTTTTGACATTAATGATCCACCAGTAGCAGTGTCAATAACCGATCTAAGAGATCCCACTAATTTATTATAAAAGGTTTGAATTATTAACCAATCTGGTAAATCATGATGTGGACACTTCTTAAAGAGGTCTTTAAATCTTTCCCAAGCTTCATATATTGATTACCCTTCAAATTGAAAGAAAGATGTAATATCATTTCTAAGCTTAGCAGTTTTTTATGGAAGGAAATATTTTGACAAAAAATTTTGTGATAATTCTCCCCAAGTTCTGATAGATCCAGGTGCTAACAAATTTAGCCACGCCTTAGCTTTATCCCTTAATGAAAAAAGAAAAAGCCTAAGCTTGACAACATCGTTCGACATTCCGTCATATTTGAATGTAACACACAATTCTAGAAAATTAACAAGATGTAAGTTAGGATCTTCATTCGGTGCTCCACCAAATTGATTATTTTTTACAATTTGGATAATAGCGGGTTTAAGCTCACATGAATTAGCAGCAACATCAAGATTTTGAATAGTTAAGTGAATTTTATCTACTGCAGGGTTAACATCATCTCTTAAAGGTCTAGGTTTATGTTCATTTTCATTTCTTTGATTATCTAAATAGTTTGCCATTTTGTTCAAATTTTTAGATTATTTTTATTGTTTTCAAAATTTTCTAACGGTACATTCTAACTCCGAGTCGTAGGGTACTAAACCTTTAGATCCAATACTATGCATACACTATTACGATAGGCACACTTAAAAGCAATTAAACACACACAGGTGCAAATTATGAATAAAAGATTTCAGTTACTACTAAATTTACTATTGCCTCCCCAGCAACAACTCCAAAAAACTTGATCGCGTTTGTCTTAAATAAGCATTTTATGTTCAGTCACAAAGTATAATCAGTCTAATAAGAAAGCAGTTAATCTATACACAAGTATACATATCACTCAAGTAATACAGGCCTCTAGTGAAGTCTTGGTTATCGATCCTACATGGAGGAAGCAAATCTTTAAAATGTAACACAGATATCCAACATTCAAATTATAATGCACGTAAAGTAAATACTAAAATTACTAAAGTTAAATAATGCTAGAGATTTTAAGATCGCTAAAGTACTTTCTAAACTTCAAATTAAAGTTAACTACTACTACACCAAGTTTTGTATTAAAACGTTCAAATTTAGAGAAAGTATCATCCCCCTTATAATGATGTTATGGTGAGTGAATGATAAAAATTAGTGAAAAATCTTATATTGTGCCAAATAAGAGCATACATATTCTATACCCTCTTCCGAGTGGTATAAAGAATTTTAGCTAATCCTAGGTTTAGTCCCTAAATTTATGGTTAGGCTGGGTGGATACTGGCTCTCACTCCAGAGCTCTCACTCCCTTCGGATGAAGGCTAACTTTCGCTTTAGTTTCCAAATAATATGACCCAATTGAAAATATTAGTCGGTCACTCTAAAATCTTCTATTCTACGCCAAATAAACCATATTTCCCCATTTATTTGCACCCAACCCCCATGAACTACATCACTCATTCATGGATATTGAATGTAATCTTCACTTTTATTGTAGAACGCATAGTTCTTTCGAATCGTATGTTTCACAACATATTTTAAAAATTCAATTGTCCAGATTGGAAAGTAAATGAAGTAAGAAGTGAAAAATCATCACAATTTCTTAACATTCATATGCACATCCAATCTAAATCATCACTTCACTACTTATCATTGTAAGGAGAAAGACGAAGAAATCTACTCAGAATTTTTTAGGAAGATACGACAAAATAAGGATTTTTTATATAAAAGCAAAGTCATACAAATAATAAGAAGTAAACACAACTTATCTCAATTTCTTCCTCAAACAAATCCCTTGAAGTTCCTTTGAATCTCCATATCTCTTCATAACAACACACAATTCTCTCTTAGAATAGTAGGGAGGAAGCAATCTCTCACTTTTCCTCTCCTCCTACAACTTTTTAGAGAAGAATC
Organism: Papilionanthe hookeriana x Papilionanthe teres; assembly: GCA_022702705.1. Classification (NCBI taxonomy): domain Eukaryota; kingdom Viridiplantae; phylum Streptophyta; class Magnoliopsida; order Asparagales; family Orchidaceae; genus Papilionanthe; species Papilionanthe hookeriana x Papilionanthe teres. Next base: position 109,868,436 of record CM040424.1, on the reverse strand, counting down.
CCTCACAAAACAACACTTTTACACCAAACCCTAGACTCTAAACTCTCTACACACTTTCTCTCTACACACAAAGCACTCGTGCACTAATCTACTCACTGATTTCTGACACTAAAATCATTTGAAAATAGCATAGAGATGAATTCCCTAAGAGATGCCTTAAGAATCCCTCCAAAGTCATCCAAATACATTAAATCTGGCCTCCACTGACGTTGGGCACCGACAGCGCCCTATCGTGCTTAATATTCTGACGCTTTCTAGAAAATGGCATAGTCGGCGCCCATTCTGGTACCATCAGTGCCAGAACACAGTTTTTTGGTTTTTGCCTTTTTTTGCTCCAAATTCATTCCTTTTCTCTTCTTTTTGCTCAAATATCCAAAAATCATCATACATGCAACAAAACATGAAAAATACTTTCATTTAAAGTGCAAAATCATAAAATAAGTACAAAATATACATGAAAAATCCAACATATTTTTGGTGGATCAATATGCGATACATATTCGTCAACCAATGACTTGTGTTATTGGTATTAATTCATTTTTTTCATTCACTTATACAGACACACCCCCTACTTTGGAATACAATGAATTGTACTTACTTAAGCACCATCTGAAATCAGATATATAATTCTAGCATGTAATCATTTTAATATTTCTTTCTTAACCACTTCTTTCATTGTCGGATTCAATCACCTTTGAGGCTCAGCCTTAGGTTCATAATGCTCATCCAATAAAATTCTATGCTTACAGATTGAAGGATTGATTCCTTTGATATCAGCTAATGTATATCCAAAGGCTTTCTTGTACTTTCTCAAAGTTTCCACTAGCCTTTGCTCTTGTGATTCATTTAATTCTAAGGATACAATAACAGGTAATGTAGATAAATCTCTCAAAAAGACATATTTTAAATGCGTTGGAAGTATTTTCATTTCCACTTCAGGTGGTTTTATAATTAATGGATAAAAGCTTTTATTATTATTTTCTATAATATGCAATATTCCAAATCTTTCCTGAACATAATCTAACATTTAATTACCCATTTTAATAGACTTTTATTGTATTTCATTTTCATTTTTAGATTCAATTTCCTCTTGATCTTGTTTCTCTTCAATTTTTTTCTTAAAATGCTCATTACTTAAATAATCACAATTTTCCATTCTAAAGCATTTATCATCTTTTTCTTTTATAGGATATTTCATAGATTTTGATGTATTAAAAGTAACCTCTTGATCATTGACTCTCATGGTTAGTTCTCCTTTTTGAACATCTATCATAGCTCTCCCTGTTGTAAGGAATGGTCTGCCAAGAATAATAAGAATTTCTTTATCTTTTTCCATATCTAAAATAATGAAATATACAGGGAAAATGAACTTATCAACCTTAACTAACACATCTTCTACAAATCCCTTAGGATAAGTAAACGCTAACCTAAGAGTTACAGTAGTAGGAGATATGTCTCACAAACATAGCCTTCTAAAAATAGAAAGAGGCATATAATTAATAGTAGCTCCCAAATCACATAAAGCTCTTCCAAAGAATCTTTCACCAATAGCACAATGAATAAAACAATTTCTAGAATCCTTAAGCTTTTGGAAAGCTTTTTCTGAATAATTGTGTTACACTCCTCACTAAGTGCAACGGTCTCATTGTCAATAAACTTCCTTTTCTTGTTATTATATCCTTCATAAATTTTACTTAACTTGGCATTTGCTCTAAGGATTCAACAAATCAAATATTTATAGTTAATTTTTACGTATTTTCATAAATTTTGTAAATTGTTTATCTCTTTTTTGTTATTTCAATCTTTAAGGAAACAGAGGTGGAGGTTTCTCTACAGTAATTTTCATTGGTTTAATAGGATATTCTAAGTTTTGATAAGTATCTTCGTCAGACTTTTCAATTTTCACCCCTTCTTTTTTAACTTCAATTTCTTTTTGAACCATTGTTTCAAATTCTCTTCCACTTCTTGGTTGAATAGCCTTAATTTGCTCTTTATTCTGATCTTTAGGATTAATTTCGACATTACTAGGTAGAGTTCCTGGGGGTCTAATGAAAAGTGTAGTAGCAATATGTCCCAATTAATTTTCAATGTATTTAATCGAAGCCCCTTTGCAATTTTGCTCTTTGACTTTGCAATTGTGCTCCTTTGCAATTGATTACTCTGTAATACAACTTCTTCCATAAATAATTTCTTCTCCCTAAATTGTGAGTTGCTATTAAAACCTGGTAGATAAGAAAATCTATAGTTACTATTGCCCTACTTGTTTGCATTTCCCATTGAGTTCACCCCATTAGAGTCAATATTATTCCAACTTAAGTTAGGGTGATTTTTCAAACTAGAATTATAATAATTAGAATAAGTATTACTATGTCAATTGTTAATATCATTCAAAGTCGCATAAGATGATGTTTGTGGATCTATAAGTTGTCCTAATGAATTTTCGTCAATCACTTGGGGTATTTGAGAATAATTCATTCCAAATTGATCAATATTCTTTGATATTTCAACAATTTGAGCAGCCAAACTGGATATAGTATCGGAATCATGAATACTAGCTACTCTTTTAGGATTTACCCTTTCAGCGGGCCACTAAAAATTGTTAGTAGCCATTTCGTCTATTAAACAATAGGCTTCATCAAATGGTTCAGACATCAATGATCTTCCAGCAGTAGCATCAATAATCAATTTAAGTGATCTGATTAATCCATTATAAAAAATTTGAATTATTAACCAATCTGGAAATTCTTGACGTGCACACTTCCTAAGAAGTTCCTTAAATTATTCCAAAGCTTCACATATAGATTCCCCTTCAAACTGATAAAAATATGTAATATCATTTCTAAGCTTAACAATCTTTGATGGTGGAAAGTATTTTGTTAAGAATTTCTCTGATAAATGGTCATGTTCTAATAGATCCAGGTTCTAATGAATTTAACCACATCTTAGCTTTGTCCCTTAATGAAAAAGGAAAAATTATAGGTCTTACAGCATCTTCTGACACCCCATCATATGTAAATGTAGTGCACAGTTCTAGAAAACTAGCAAGATGTAAATTAGGACCTTCAGTTGGTGATCCCCCAAACTGGTTATTTTGTACAATTTAAATTATAACAGGTTTAAGCTCAAATGAATTAGCAGCTATAGCTGGGTTTTTTATACTCAAATGAATTTCATCTACTGTAGGATTATCATAGTCTTTTAAAGGTCTTTGATGATGATCATTTTCAATCCTTTAATTATCTAAGTTGTTCGCCATTTCGTTCAAATTTTTATAATTTTTTTTTATTTTTGAATTTTTCTAATAGTACATTCTAACTCAGAATCGTAAGGTAATAAACCTTCGGATCCTACACAAAAACAAACAAAACAAATCTACTCAACAACTCATAAATATAAGTTGTATAGTTCAAACCAGGTCCTTTAATTACTATCTTAATTTATCGCTACCTCCACGGTAACGGCGCCAAAAACTTGATGCGCGATGGTCGGTCGGTTTAATTTCTATATGTTGTAAATATCTTTCAACACTACGACACACAAGGCAACTAATTTAGGAAATATTAATTAGTAATCACAATCAATTCACTTCAGTATAATCAGATTTATCTTAAAACTGCCACCCCTACTGAGCTAATGGGTTATTATGATTATTAATGGTGTCACTAGTCGCAAACACAAGTATACATCTCTCAAGTAATAAAGGGCTCTAAATGAGTCCTAAGTATCGATCCCACAATGAGGAGATAAATTTATGATGGTAGCATGACACAGAATGTTTAAACTAATAAAACCTAAGTAAGAAATGCAAGTAGATATTTTTTAATGTAACTAGAAATACAAAGTTTACTAAACTAATTTCTAAACTTCAAAGTGAAATTTTCTAACTCTAAACAAAGTTTTTGTAACAGAAGGTTCAAATTGGAGAACGTATCATTCCCCTTGCAATGAGGTTATGGTTGGTGAATAAATTAAACTATTAGGATTGTATTGTGCCAAAAAGGAGCATTCCTATTATTTACCATCTTCTGAATGCATAAATAACGTTGGTTAATCCAAGGTTTGGTCCCTAAATCCATGGTTAGGTTGGGAGGATATTGGCTCTCATTCCAGAGCTTCCACTTCCCCCTCAACTAAGGGCAAACATCTCACTTTAGTTTCCAAACACTTGAACCAAATTGGGGACATTAGTCTGTCACCCTAAAATCTTTAATTATGCACCCATCAAAGTATTTTTTTCTATTTATTTACACTAAACCCCATGAACTACATTCTCGTCCATAACATTGATGTGATTCTCACTTTATTGTAGAACGCATAGCCTTTTAGTATCCTATGTTTCACAATAAATTTTAACATCTCAATTGGCCAGATTGAAAAGTAAATGAAGAACTAAGTTTAAATCATCACAATTTTTATCATTTATTTTTGTGCAATAATTCTGATTCATCAGAATATCATGTCTCCTTACAAGGAAATGACAAATAAATCTACTCAGAATTTATGATAAAATTATAACAAAACATGGATTTTATATATAAGAACAAGTTCATACAATACAAAAAGTAATTAACACAACTGATTTCAAACTCTTCCCCATGTAAATTCCTTAAAGTTCATTCGACTTCTCTTTACAACACCACTTAATTCTCTCTTAGAAAGGTAAAGAAGAAGAAATCTCTCACTTTCCCTCTTCTTCTACAACTCTTTAGGAAAATCCTAACTCTCTACACATACACCACACTTCGTACAATTCTATCACTCTCTTCCTCACACTTTTTCTGACTTAAACTCACTCTATTATATGATTAGGTCGAATTTTCCCAAGAGTTGCCTCAAGCACCTCTCCCAATTCAATGCATTTTTGGGCATAACCGTCACTGGTGCCGTCAGCGCTGAAATCTTGTGTCGTTGATGCCAAATATAGGGGCTTTCTGTATTAGTGTGTTGTCGGCACCCATTCTGGCGCCAGGCATTAGCTTCTCTGAATTAGGGCGCCATCAGCACTCAGTTTGGTGCTGTCCGTGCCCATTTTAGTGTCGTCGGCACTAGGCATTTTTCTAAACCTTGTATTCTTTGGATTTTGGCGTCGTCAACGCCAATAATTTTCGCAAAATGCTCCATTTGACTCCAAATTTCTTTATTTTTTCTTTCTTATTGTTCTAAATGCCTAAAAATAATGTAATTGCAATAAAACATCAAAATATATTTCTTTAAAGTGTAATATCACTAAAAATGAGCATAAAATGTATATGAAAAATCAAACAGTTTTTTGGTGTATCAATAACATTACGTTTTTATTGGAGTAGGATGTGGTGTTATTTAGGTATTATGATGGTGCTATACTAGTTTTTTCTTGTGTTATTCTTGTTTCGATGGATGGGTAATATTAAGACTTTATTAATGTGTCCACATTGTGTTATTGCGGCATTTGACAGGTGTTATTTTTTTGTTATTATTGTGTTTTCTAGAGTTATTGGATGTAATTACTCAATTTTATTGGAGTGTTATTTTTGTGTTATCTTGGTGTTAATGTTGTTTTATTCTAGTGTTATTGTGTTGTTATTACTGTATTGTTAGTTGTGAAATGTTTCGTTTTTGTTGAAGTGGGGACGTGGTGTTATTTATGTATTATCATGGTGTTGTATCGACTTTTTAGATCTTATTGTTGTGTCAATGGAATTGTAATGTTATGATTTTATTGAAGTGTCGATGTAGTGTTATTGTGGCATTTATCAAGTGTAATTTTTGTGTTATTATTGTGTTTTCTAGTATTATTAGGTGTAATTACTCGGTTTTATTAGAGTATTATTTGGCGTTATAATGATGTTATCCTGGTGTTATTGTGGTGTCATTGTGGTGTTATTGTGGTGTTATTATGGTGTCATTCTAATGTAATTATGGTGTTATTGGATGCGTAATGTCACAGTTTTATTGTACTATTTTGATGTTATTGTTGAGTTATTGATGTGATATTGTGGCGCTAATCCGGTGTTATTTCGGTGTCAATGTGATTATGAAGGTTCTAATGGAATGTATTGGTTTTATTGAGATTGTAGTATTTGATCAGTATTATTTTCATATTTAATAATGTTTAACATGTTTTATAAAATTGCACCTCCCGAGCTGGAAATTGTTTGCAATGATCCTATTGAAGATAGTTTGGTTCGCATAGTTTTCCATAATGAGAAGGAAGCATATGAACAATATTATGCTTATGCAAACCATATTGGATATACTATGCGAAAAGACCACAGTAGCTTTTGGTTAAATTATAAGAATATTAAGTCAAAAAACTTTATTATTGGTAAGGCTGGGTTCAAGAAAGAGTCGAAGTTAATTAACATGATGAAGTTCAAAATAGCAGACACAATGATTGGTTGTCTAGCCATGATCTGATATGTTGTTGATGTCGAAGGTAATTGGTCGGCTAAGAAATTTATAGAAATTCATTACCATCTCTTGGTGGAGGATAGTGATAAACATTTATTGTGTTCCAGCAGAAAGATAAGTCACATCAATGCAGATGTGCCCAAATTAATGACATAATTGGGGATTAGAGCCACTTATACATTTAACTTCCTCGCTATAGAAGCCCGGGGAGTGGAGAATCTTGAATGCACATAGAGGGATGCCTACAATTTCATACGAACAAAGAGAATAGTTAGAAGTGTACATGGGGATGTTAATTCTCTACTAAAATTGTTCACTATGAGGCAAGCTAAGGATACCATGTTTGCGTGGGACTTCCAAATTGATGAGTTTGGTAATTTGTTTCGTTTGGAGTGATCAAATGTTCAGGCTTGATTATGACTATTTTGGGATGTCATAATCTTTGATACAAGTTATAGACTGAATAAATACAATTTATGTTGTGCTCCTGTTGTTGATGTGAATCACCACTGACAGAATGTTCACTTCAGAGTTGGTTTTTTGTTAAACAAAACAATTAACTCATTCAAGGGACTATTCAAAACTTCTATCCAATTATTGGATAGCAGGCACCCAATACTAATTTTCACTGATCAGGATCAAGCAATGGCTAATGTCATTGAAGATTGTTTACCACACACAAGACATAGATTATACCAATGACATATATACAATAAATATCCTTCAAAAATCCATTGCGGTGTGGGTAGCAAGAGATTAAATGACTTTTTTATACATGCATGAGTAGATGTGACTTTGAAGAGGAGTATGAAGAAATCTGGGGGATAATGATTAGAAAGGAAAGGTACATGTTAATGCCTGCTTGGATGATTTGTATATTACCAAGCATAAGTGGTCAACTCCCTTCAATAATAAAATATTTGAAATGGGGATCCTATCAACTCAAATAAGTGAGTCCACGAATAACATCTGTCATGGTGTATCCAATACAACAAGCTCCCTTACTGATATTTTTTTGTTCTTGAAAATGTCATGAAATCTTGGATAAGGAATGAGAAGGATAATGATTTTAAACATGAATAGTCTGTAATTATTCCCGTTGTAAATAGCAGTCTAGTGTTGATGCAGGCCGCTTTAATTTATATAAGGAAGTTTTTTTCAATGTTTGAAGCAGAGTTACTACATGGCTTATGTGGCATTATTGTGGATTGCTTTGCCAATAGTGATTTAGAATTTTCATTAAAATTTTGGATAATAAGGACACATACAAAGCTTGGATTGTTAAACTAGACAAAAGTAATTTAAAAATTACATGCATTTGCAAAAAAATTAAAACAATGGGTTTATTATGTGCTCATGCTCTATGGGTTCTTAACCTAGAAAGCATAACAAAAATCCCTGATAAATATCTCTTATTGCGGTGGTCTATTCATGCAAAGAGAGATAAATATGATAGATATGGTTATAGTTATCTCAAGGAGTCACAAATGATACCAAGTTCTCAAGTGGACTCATATTTTGCACACATGTTCAAAAATTTGCATATCAGATTAGTACTAAATCACAAGGAAATGAACTGCCCAAGAATTACGTGCTGGAGTCATTGTAGAAATTATCAATCAAAGTCGATGACATATTGAGTGGCAGATAACCTGAGGCAAAGCCAAAATCAAATAAGAAAAAGACACTAAATAAATAGCGCAATTTGAATAATCCAACGAAGATGCGACCAAAAGAAATATCTAATTCAAGGTTAAAAGGCTATTTGGAGAATAGCAAGAGAGGAAAAAGTCTACGTTATCTATATTTACAAACTTGTTTTTTTATATGATGCATTACTATTCCCGAACATCAAACATTGTATATAGGAAAGGAGAAAAAAGCTTGTCCAAGCCAAGATCCAATTCCCTTATGAGACCCAAATTTGTTTGCAATGTCGGATTGCCTTAATCAGGTACATAACTAAAAATTTAAAACAGTTTGTGTTATGTTTTTTTGTTTTTGTGTATACCTCTTTCCTTATGTTAACTCATAACTACTAAAATTAGCATGAATTGCCTACATCACATCCCATGGAAAAATATATGAGTTTATTAATGGACCTAGATGATGATATATAATTCCCTAAGAAACATCAAAGAGTTGTTTTCGTTGAGAGCAGTACTGACCCACAATTTTATATTATGATATTTTTAATTTAAATGCAACGACGCCAAAAACTTGACCCCGCTATTTATATGTATAGAATTGTAATTGTTTATGTTGTGGATGCTGCGCAAGTATACGTATCGTATCAAGTAATACAGGGCTCTAGTGGAGTCCTAGTTATCGATCCCACGAGGAAAGAGAAAATTAAATAACAACTAATTTAAAATAATAATAATAATTTTTAAAATAGTATACGAAAATTTGGAATTCTAAATTTGAGCGCAATAAAGTAAACTAAGTATTTTAATTAGGTAACTTAACTAAGTAGAAAATTAATACGTATTGAAAGTGCGGAAATTAAACTAATTGCTAAATAAGTCTTAACTATTCGGAAAAAGTATCTTTCCCCTTGTTTAGAAATTTAAGTGATTGATGAATTTAAATAGATAATTTTAAGGTATTGTGACAAATAGGAGCATTCCTATTCTTTACCCTTTGGTCCAGGTGTAAAGAATATTGACTAATCCTATGTTTGATTATCGAATCCGCGGCTAGGCTGGGAGGATACCGACCGCCACTTCGAGCTCCCACGTTCCCCTCGCCCGAGGGCTAACATCTACACTTCAGCTCTCAAACAATAGGATCGAATCGAATATTTTAGTCCGTCACACTAAAATGCTCAATTCTACGCCCAATGATATTATTTCCCTATTTATTTGCACCTTCCTTCCAAGGCTTTTGAATTCCCGAATATCGGATGTAATTTTTACTTTAGTTGTAAATCAACACATTTTAACAAATCAAATGGCCAGTTTGAAAGTAAATTAAGTTTTAAGTAAAAATTATCACAATTTATTAATATATATAAAAGTATCTCTATTTTAATTTCATCAAGTCACTTAATTTCATAAACGAGGAGAAAGACTAATAAACTACTCGTAATGCATGGGAACTAAACTAAGCATGGATTTCATTTAAAGTTAAAAACAATAAATACAAATACTTACCTCGATTTATCCCCAAATAGACTCCTCGTAGTTCCTTTGACTCTTCCTTCCAAGATACAGCACGACTCACTAATTACTCACTAAACTCACTAAAGACAGACAACTGCACAAAAATTAACACTAAAGACTAAAAGATTGCACAAAAGACACAAAAGACTGCACATAAAAGACTGATTTTCGGCCTCAATATATAGAGGTGAGCAAAGGACCAAGAGGTGCGTAAGCATCCCTTCAAAAAGTGTCCAGGTTCAATGTATCTTTGCCATTTGAACTACCTCGTCGTCGGCGACGAACTACCTCGCTGTCGGCGAGGCCTCTAGAAGATCTTCAAACCGCTCTAGCTCGCTGTCAGCAGGCTCGGGCTCGCTGTCAGTGAGACAGTTATAAATTCTTCAGAATTTTCTTCTTGTAACCTCGCCATCGGCGGGCTCGATCTCGCCGTCGGCGACTCAGCACAAATTGCATGATTTTGCTCCAAATTCGCTCCTTTTTATGATTTTTACTTTTATCACCTAAATTATTCATTCCTGCAACAAAATAAAGAAAATACCCTTCTTTAAAGTGCAATTTCATCAAAAATAGGTATGAATTTCTTAATAAATTTTTCAGCGATCAAGTACTTGATTAAAAATATTTGTTTAATTTGAAAGTTTTCCTCTTATTATTTTTTAGAAAATGGTGCTTGTGGATAAGTATATCATATTTCTCATGCCAGCTTGTATAAGAAGTTGACATTATGTTGGAAGACTTGGCTCAATATTAAGATTAAATTGACCACAATATTTTTTGCATAATTTGACTTTTCTCCGGTAGTCCTTTATTTAATGGCTCATATTGATGCTAATTATTCTAAACAAATAAGAATATACAACTGTCATGGTCAAATTAGATTATTTTGTGGTACTATAATTTATTCATGGATTTGCATGGATATTGTGGATCAATCAACCATGAAACAATCCTTCGGTTGGTTCGTCTAGTTCAAAACTATTTTTGCATGGAACCAATAGGAACACCAGTCACATGATACTTAAGAAGTCCAAAAACAACCTAACCAATGTATGAATTTGATGTTATTTTAAAAAGACCAAAAAAACAATGCGAGGAAAACATTAATAATATAAAAAAGCTGCATATTATCACTCATTCACAACGTCAATAACACCAAAATAATATCATAAAATAAGCACGCATGTTGAATTAAATTCATAACAGCACAAAGATAATATAACAATAACCCCTAACTAAGGATAATCACACAATAACACAAGGATAACACCCAAATAACACCGACACAACTCACCAACAAATATCATACACAAATTCAACTCTAAATTTTAACATGTCCTCATTTCAGTGTCGTTCATCATTTCAGTCAACTCGCCCTATATGTACTAGTGCTTCCATATATTTGCAAAATCTACATTACTTCTGAGCAGTTTTTAACTTCTTCATTGATCCTGAAGAAAGTCCAAAGTTTCTCTCTCTCAATTCACATCCTGTGTTATAAATTTATCCACCAAATAAGGATTGTTCTCTAAGAAGCACAGAATCCAAGCCTCCAATAATGAATATTTACTCCTTCATGAATCAATCTCAGTGATTTTCTAATTCCAATCATTCCACTCCTTCCAATAACACTGCAAGAACAATAATAATAACACCAAAATTACAAGTGCTATTGTATTTGTTTGGCATCTACAGCACACGAGGGAGGTTTATTCCAATGCACTTCTTCACCACTGTAGGGCAACTTGGTCCAGGTCAATTCTTAATTCTTTATCACCCATTCTGAATAATATCTGTTCATAATCCCATCACTTCAAGATGTGTAGTGTCAGGATATTGCTTTGCGGATACAGAGGTTTTTTAACATATTCTAAAACATTAAATAATTTCAAATTATTCATGGTCTCCTCGGATAGGGTATGACTGATCAAATCAAGAACTCCCCTAGCTACTGGTGTTCGGGATCTGCAGTTGAACGACATTAGGATCAATAACCTATGACACGCCTAAAATACATATGTTTTTTACTATATCATTCTACTCATTTTTTTATGATATTGCACTTTAAAGGAAGGTATTTTGTATGTTTTTTGGTTTTAGGTACAAGAAATGGTGATTGGAGCAAAAGGAAGTAAAAACGGTGCAATTTGGAGCAAAAACGAGCAAGAAATGAAATTCTGCCCTGACACCTTTCGATAAGTCTTTTGATGCTTAATCTCTTTTACACTTCTTGCATATTTTTAAATGAGATTCCACTTTAAAGAAAGGTTGTTTTTATGCTTATTTTGTAGGGCTATCTGTTACGAAAGCAATGCAACTGAAATGGGGCGAAACGGAGTTGAAACGGAGCCAAACGGAGCAAAATCGTGGAGCCGCGCAGCAGCCTGCTCGCCGACGGTGAGGTCGATCTCGCCGACGGCGAGATTTACCCGAGAGCACCGAAATAAGCCCGAAAAGCTCGCCGACAGCGAGCTCGAACCCGCCGACGGCGGCTGGAAGCTTCTGGACCGACTTTTGGGCGGTTATGGCCGAAATTCGACGTATTTGGACGCTTTTTTGAAGGGGTGCTTATGGAAACTCTTCAAACTTCATCCGTACTCTTTAAAATGGCGAATATGGGGTAGATTAGAGGAGAGAAACAATAGAGGAAAGGAGAGAAAAACTTAGAGGAATGTTTAGGATTCTTAGATTAAGAGTAGAAATGTAGATTTCTACCATTTTGGAGAGATTGGAGAGGAGATTTTGAGAGAATTTGTAAGGGATTTCGCTAGCATTGTATGGATCGCCGGGAGACTTTATGGGAGAGATCTTCGTCTTTCTTTCAAGGGGAAAAAGCTAAGTATTGTTCTTCATTATCTTATAATTTTGTAAACATTTATTTAGTGGATTTGCTTTTGTTAAATGAAGTTTCCTTTATGTTTTCTTCGTGCTTTGTGACGCATCTCTCTTACTCTTTCTTTTTCTTTGAAAATAGTGGCATAAGAAGATTATGCCATTGTTTTCAATTTACTTTTCTTTTCTAATGAGTAGAATTCATGCTTAGGATTTTGTGATGCATGTTAGAAGTTAATTTAGATATAAATGTGATGGTTTTTACTTGCACTTCATTTACATTGCAATAAGGGCCCATTGTAGTGTTAAAATTCGTTGTAATTGCATCGACCCGAAAGGACGGTGTAATTCTCAAAAAAGTGGAACCACATTCAAATTTCATGGATGGTGAAGTTCATAGAAGTTGAATGCAAATAAATAGGGAAATAATATTAATCGGGCGCAGAATTGGAGATTTTAGAGTGACAGGCTAAAATCCTTAATTCGGTCCTGTCGTTTGGGTGCTGAAGTGTAGATGTTAGCCCTCAGGCGAGGGGAACGTGGGAGCTCCGAAGTGGCAGCCGATATCCTCCCAGCCTAGCCGCAGATTCAGTAACCAAACATAGGATTAGTCAATGTTCTTTATGCCTGGACCAAAGGGTAAAGAATAGGATTGCTCCTATTTGGCACATATAATATTAAATGCATCTCATTCCTATACATTATCTATTTCATTACATAAGAATAGTAGTTTTTAATATCTCAAAATTCTCCAAACCAATTCATCCAAAAAGGGTTATCTTTAGAATTATTACTTGCATTTAGTTATAGTTACTATTACATTTAACACTTGCATTTAGGAATAGTTACTAGATAAAACACAATTTTAAACGACATTCCAACCTAAGGAGTAATTGTAGTAGGCTAGAATTTGACTAAAGACTTCTTACTTCACTTCCTCGTGGGATCGATACTGGGGTTTTTAATGAAAACTCTATATTACTTGAAACAATACGTATACTTGCGTAGTACCCCTAGTGTGTAAAATATTTTCTAATTTTTATATCATTTAAGATTTTGCACACTAGCCGCTATTTATAAATAGGGTCAAGTTTTTGACCATCTTTAGAAGTTAATTTACTGCGTAATTGCTGGTCGGGTCAAGTTTTTGGCGCCGTTGCCGGGGAAGCTACGGTAAGAACTTTAGGAGAATTTTAGTTGAAGTAATTAGGCTTAGACTTGGAAAACTGTAGTGTAGTAAAAACTATTTTTGTGTGAAAAATTTTTTTTGTTGTATGAAACATTGTTGTGAAAAAATTGTTTGTGTGAAAAATATTGTGTTCGTAAAAATATTTTGTTGTGTTGAATATATTTCGTCGTTTATTTGTTTAATTGTTAATATATTATTTGTTGTGTTACGTATGCGAAACAAAGGATCTGTAGGACTTGTGCCTTATGATCCCGAGTTTGAAGAAAATAAAAAAATAAAAATTTAGAAAGAACTCAAAAAACTAGAATTGGAAATGGAAAACTTTCAAGATAATAAATTGGAAAATCATCATAAATTATTGAGGGATTGCATAAATCCTACGACAAATGAAATTCACTTAAGTATACAATTCCCTGTCGTAGAAGCTGACTCATTTGAAATAAATTCTGAGATTATCCAACTGGTGCAGAACAATCAGTTTAGAGGAACTCCTTTGGAGGAACCGTATTTACACTTATCAAATTTTCTAGAACTCTGTGCTACATTTCATTATAACGGTATGTCAGATGATGTTGTTAGACTAAGGCTTTTTCCTTTCTCACTAAGGGATAAGGCTAAAATATGTTTATATTCATTCGCACCTGGCTCTATTAAAAATTGGGAGGAGTTAAGTCAGAAATCCTAGCTAAGTATTTTCCACCTTCAAGGACTACTAAACTTAGAAACGATATTATCTCATTTTGTCAGTATGAAGGGGAATCAATATACGAAGCCTGGGAAAGATTTAAGGAACTCCTGAGAAAGTTTCCACACCATGCTCTGCCCGATTGGTTAATTATTCAAACTTTTTATAATGGGTTAGTAAGATCCCTTAGGTCTATAATTGATGCTGCCGCTAGTGGATCATTAATGTCAAAATCATTTGATGAAGCGTATGCATTAATTGAAGAAATGGCTACAAATGAATTTCAATGGCCCTCTACAAGGGTAAATCATAAAAATATAGCTAGTGTTCATGATACGGATGTGATTGCAATTCTTGCATCTCAGGTTGCTGCAATATCAAGGAAGTTGGACCAATTTGGAATGAACCAACCTCAATTTACTCCTGTAAGTGAGGAAAGTTTATTAGGGCCTATAATTGATTCTAAATTATCATATGAGACTTTAAATACCATAAACAACCCATATTCTAACTTTTACAACCCGTGTTGGGAGAACCATCCTATATTTAACTGGAATCATACTACTGACGGTGGAAACCAAAAATGGGAAAATAATCATGCAAATCCTAATGGAAGTTGGAATAATCAGGGGAACATAAACTATAGACTTTCATATCCACCAGACTCTAACAATGATCAATAATTTAAGGATAAGAAGATGTTTATGGAAGAAGTGGTATTGCAAATGGGAAACCAGCTGCAAAGTCAAAATGCTGCGATTATAAACATAGAGAATCAACTCGGACAAATTGCTAATTCACTTAGCAATAGACCCCAAGGAACACTTCCTAGCAACATTGAGATCAACCCTAAAGAGAACATTAATGAACAAATAGAAGCTGTACAATTAAAAATTGGAAGAGATATAGAGGATGTGGTTAGAAAAGAGAAAGATGTTGTGAGAGAAACAACGAAAATTAAAAGACCTGAAGAACATGTTTCTAAGGATCTGAAAAAATTAATATCTCCAACTAAAATCAATTTGGAAAAACCACCACCTCAATTTCCTCAAAGACTTAGACAGCATGAGTTGGATAAAAAATTTTCAAAGTTCATGAAAGTACTTAAGAAGTTAACGATAAATATTCCTTTCATCGAAGCTTTGGAACATATGCCAAGTTATGCAAAGTTTATAAAGGATATATTAAACAAGAAAAGGAAATTTGGGGATTATGAGAGCAGTTGCACTAAGTGAGGAGTGCAGTGTTATACTTCAGAAAAATTTTCCTCGGAAACTTAAAGATCCTTGTAGCTTTACAATTCCTTGTGCAATGGAAAAAGATTATGTGGAAAAGCTTTATGTGATTTAGGAGTGAGCATTAATGTGATGCCTCTATCTATATTTAGAAGGTTAGGTTTAATCGATATTTCTCCCACTACTGTAACCCTTATGTTAGCTGATCGATCTATCATTTATCCAAAAGGAGTTATAGAAGACGTGCTTATTAAAGTGGATAAATTTATCTTTCCTTTGGACTTTATTGTATTAGATATGGAGGAAGATAATGAAATTCCAATTATTTTAGGGAGACCTTTCCTTGTTACTGGACAAGCTATGATAGATGTGCAAAAAGGAGAGTTGACTATGAATATTAATGACCATGAAATTACTTTTGATGTATTAAAGACTATGAAATATCCAGCTGAAAGAAAAGATGAAGATTGTTTTTGGATGGATGAAATTGATTATCTAAGTAAAGACCATTTCCAAGAAAGTTTTGAGAGTAAGTTAAAAGATGAGATTGAAATAGATTTTCATGATGATTCGAAAACATTACTTAAAGAAGATTGTATGTATGTTCAGGAGAGGTGTGAAATGATGGACGCTACCAAAAATAGTAAACTTTTAATTCCATTTGTTGAAAAATCTCATGAACTTAAGATGGATGAACCCCATACAAATTTAAAGCCTATCTACTTAGGGAATTCATCTACACAACCAGTCTTTATATCTTTAGATACGACTCGATCACAAGAAAAACTCGAATTAAATGATGAACAAGATAAAATTATTGAACTAGGACTTGGAAGAGAATTTGAGGATAAATTTCAAAAGAACTTTGAGTTGAGAAAAGAGGATAAGGATATTGGAAGACCATTGGAAGAAATTCCTACGGAATTAGAAAAACATATTTCCTCAACTAAGATAGATCCTCAATCATTTAATAATTATAAAGAGGAAGAATTAGAAGATAACTTGAATCATAAGAGTGACATAGAAGAATTTGATCCTGAATCTGAATTATCTAGAGAGAATTTGATCCAAAATTTAGAAGATATTGAAGTATTTTATAAAGATCCATTTCTTATAAATTTCAAGGATGATATTAATATGCGGATTGAAAAAATCAATAGAAGAATATTGGATCTAAAAAGAAATATGAGGAACAATTATATAAATCAAACTGAAAAAGAAGTGCTGAATGAAAAATTAAAATTTGAGGATTTTATAGGAATCCCAGGATCTGAAAATGATTGGGCGATTGATCGAGGATTACTTAATTGGAATTTTTATTCAGGTGGAATCATTTGTCGGGCTAACGACGTTAAACCAAGCGTTTTATGGGAGGCAACCCATAGTTATCAGTGTGCTTTGATTTAGTGTGCTTGAGAGTCATGATTGTTAGTGTTGTATGGTGTTTACTTTAGAGTGGATTGACTTTATCTTTATGTGTCATTATGGATTGATTAGTTTGATTGATGATTGGTAGATGTTTGGATTGTTAGCAGTTTGATTTGATATCTGTCTGTGTCATGAGGGAGTTGATTCCTTAACTTCTTATTATGGTTAAACTTTTATGTTCTCTTGTAGTAGTTGGATTGACGAGTCCACTGTGACTTGGGTCTCACCTAGACTTAAGTTTTACAAGAGAAATCATGAATTTTAAACATTGATAATTCCATCTTAATTTGTTGCTTCCTTTCTGCAACTTTATTTTCATTAGATAGGAGTCATGAACCTATTTGATGAATACTATGTGGATGATCTTACACTATCTTTATAACTGTTAGAGGTGCTTAATTATAAAGATTAGGTGATGCCTGAGATTGGTGTCCGGAAACCAATTTATCAGGGGTAATCTTATCTTTGGGATTATAAACTATAAAATCATTTTAAAGTACATAATTTACTAGTGTAGTGATTCCGTTAAAAATTGAAGGTAACATAGTGAGATTGGATGAGTTAAAGGAAGAATTGACCTCATTTATCATTTGTGTTTGTATTTGAATTGTGTGTTTGCGTTTATGTTTGTGTTACAACTTTATTTAGGTCTTGAAGAACATTTTTATAATCTCATGCTGATACATGCTATGCTAGTTAGACTTTAGTTTAGTTAATTTCATTTTGACATGATTAGTTTAGATTTACTTTCTACTGCATATTGTTACATCCTAATGAATACTTGCAAATGATTTTAATAGACATTTGTGGTAGATAGAATTTCTAAATTGGTTTCTTCCTGCTTATATTTTCTATACTTGAATGCTATATATGTTAAAAATTAAGTTTGGGGGTAGGAAGAAAAATAAAATTTTAATGTGAAAATACTTCCTTTTAGTGTAATTTTATTACAAGCATGTTTTAGGCTAGATTTACTTTCTCCTACAGTCATTCTATCCTGATTATGCATGATATGAATTTGATAAGATGTTGTAGTAGTAAGTATATTCAACCTTTACTTTTTCTTCCTGCTATATTTTATGAAATTAGTTGCAAAATATTTTAAAATTTAAGTTTGGGGGGAAGAAAAATATTAACTCTTATTTGTTCTCAATTATTTTATTTTCAAAAATTATTAGCATAACTTCTGGCAATTGAACCTCGCTTGAGATAACTAAAACTTTTTATTTTAGTTGAATATTATGGAAGGATTGGATGAAAGTTTTTAGTAATAAAGGTTAATTTTATAAGGGTAAGATATTTGGTATGAAAGAATTTGATTATAGTTAACTATTTAAAGTAAAGAAAACTGTATTTTTGAAATGTTAAGTGACTTAAAGTATTGTGTGTTAAGAAGAGATTGTGACTTTATGTTGAATAATAAAGCTCATAACAAATTATAAAGTAAGGATGTGTTTCAAGTTTGAACTTTAGAAAGAGGAGAGTGAAATTCAAAATCATTAAAGGCTCTCCAGATATAGTAATCCTCATTTAAAAAAAATATATATAGAAAAAGAAAAGAGTGTAAAAAAAAGGGATTGAAAATGATCCCAGAAGAAAAAAAAAAAAAAAGAGAATGAAAAATACTTATGAGGAGAAGCTTGAGGAGATGTCTAATCAAAAATTGGCTTCACTTGAGTCACCCTAAAGGGAGAACTTGATTTCATTTCTGAATTTATATTTAAAGTATTGGCCTACATTCTAATGATGTTTGCATGAACTTCTTTTTCACATAATCTTTCAAGGCATTCTTAATGTGACAAACTATGGTTTATCTTGAAATAAATAGAAAGCTAGAACCCTTAGACTTGATTCTTGAATATTCTTATACTTGTAGTGTGAACCTGAGTTACTGAATTTCTTTCTAAAAATCTAACCAATATATTCTTTTAAATGAAAAATTTTAGTGTCTTACAGGTGAAAAGTACATTGCCTTGAGTTATATCTTTATGTAGTAAAAGTGTTACTTGAGGACAAGTAACAGTTAAGTTTGGGGGATTTTGACACGCCTAAAATATATATGCTTTTTGCTATATCATTTTACTCATTTTTTTATGATATTGCACTTTAAAGGAAGGTATCTTGTATGTTTTTTGGTTTTAGGTACAAGAAATGGTGATTGGATCAAAAGGAAGCAAAAACGGTGCAATTTGGAGCAAAAACGAGCAAGAAATGAAATTCTGCCCTGACACCTTTCGATAAGTCTTTTGATGCTTAATCTCTTTTACACTTCTTGCATATTTTTGAATAAGATTGCACTTTAAAGAAAGGTTGTTTTTATACTTATTTTGTAGGGCTATCTGTTACGAACGCAACGCAACTGAAATGGGGCGAAACGGAGTTGAAACGGAGCCAAACGGAGCAAAACCGTGGAGCCGCGCAGCAGCCTGCTCGCCGAAGGCGAGGTCGATCTCGCCGACGGCGAGATTTACCCGAGAGCACCGAAATAAGCCCGAAAAGCTCACCGACAGCGAGCTCGAACCCGCTGACGGCGGCCGGAAGCTTCTGGACCGACTTTTGGGCGGTTATGGCCGAAATTCGACGTATATGAACGCTTTTTCGAAGGGGTGCTTATGGAAACTCTTCAAACTTCATCCGTACTCTTTAAAATGGCGAATATGGGGTAGATTAGAGGAGAGAAATAATAGAGGAAAGGAGAGAAAGACTTAGAGGAATGTTTAGGATTCTTAGATTAAGAGTAGAAATGTATATTTCTACCATTTTGGAGAGATTGGAGAGGAGATTTTGAGAGAATTTGTAAGGGATTTTGCTAGCATTGCATGGATCGCCGGGAGACTTTATGGGAGAGATCTTCGTCTTTCTTTCAAGGGGAAAAAGCTAAGTATTGTTCTTCATTATCTTATAATTTTGTAAACATTTATTTAGTGGATTTGCTTTTGTTAAATGAAGTTTCCTTTATGTTTTCTTCGTGCTTTGTGACGCATCTCTCTTACTCTTTCTTTTTCTTTGAAAATAGTGGCATAAGAAGATTATGCCATTGTTTTCAATTTACTTTTCTTTTCTAATGAGTAGAATTCATGCTTAGGATTTTGTGATGCATGTTAGAAGTTAATTTAGATATAAATGTGATGGTTTTTACTTGCACTTCATTTACATTGCAATAAGGGCCCATTGTAGTGTTAAAATTTGTTGTAATTGCATCGACCCGAAAGGGCGGTGTAATTCTCAACAAAGTGGAACCACATTCAAATTCCATGGATGGTGAAGTTCATAGAAGTTGAATGCAAATAAATAGAGAAATAATATTAATCGGGCGCAGAATTGGAGATTTTAGAGTGACAGGCTAAAATCCTTAATTCGGTCCTATCGTTTGGGTGCTGAAGTGTAGATGTTAGCCCTCAGGCGAGGGGAACGTGGGAGCTCCGAAGTGGCAGCCGGTATTCTCCCAGCCTAGCCGCAGATTCAGTAACCAAGCATAGGATTAGTCAATGTTCTTTATGCCTGGACCAAAGGGTAAAGAATAGGATTGCTCCTATTTGGCACATACAATATTAAATGCATCTCATTCCTATACATTATCTATTTCATTACATAAGAATAGTAGTTTTTAATATCTCAAAATTCTCCAAACCAATTCATCCAAAAAGGGTTATCTATAGAATTATTATTTGCATTTAGTTATAGTTACTATTACATTTAGCACTTGCATTTAGGAGTAGTTACTAGATAAAACACAATTTTAATCGACATTCCAACCTAAGGAGTAATTGTAGTAGGCTAGAATTTGACTAAAGACTTCTTACTTCACTTCCTCGTGGGATCGATATCGGGGTTTTTAAAGAAAACTCTATATTACTTGAAACGATATGTATACTTGCGTAGTACCCCTAGTGTGTAAAATATTTTCTAATTTTTATATCATTTAAGATTTTGCACACTAGCCGCTATTTATAAATAGGGTCAAGTTTTTGACCATCTTTAGGAAGTTAATTTACTGCGTAATACGGGTCGGGTCAACCTACATCAGAAGACATCGAAATAAATCAATAATAAACACTTGAGTAACACTACAATAACTCAACAATGAAACCAAAATAGCAAAGCAAGATCACCATAAAAGAAAACATCAAAAAATACAAGAATAATACTAAAATAACACCATAGTAACACCATGAAGCCGTGTTATTTGTGATATCTTTGTGTTATTGTGATGTTGATATATTGTTGATGCGGTGTTATCATAATGTGATTTGTGTATCAATTTCAGTTAACTCTAGAACCTATCAACAATGCATTTAATTTAATATATAATGCAAGTACAAACAAAAACAAACCTACAAAGATGACTTTCAACGATGATTTTAGTTTTCTTCAAAAGATAAAGTGAAGTACATTAGCTTACACTCAAGAAACTCTGAATCCTAACTAGAAGTAGACGTTTCAAAAAAACCAAAATGTCATAAGACTTGCATGGAAATAAATAGAACTTCCATCGTATTTATGGCAATGGACGAACCATAGTTAGAGGGATTTCAGCTGAATAAAACTATAGCTACCAGAGTCAACCAACACGAAACTTTTACCAATGGTAACTAAAGAAATTAATAGTTTGAAGTGACGCGTAAGGGTTTTGTTTTTGAAGCAAAGATTTGAACATCGGTGACTACAGATACTTTTGTGGCCGAGTCACATCAGAATCAAGTTTTGACGCTAATTAACTATCAATACATAATAATACAATAATAATACTTGAATAACTTCGATAAAAAACTGTCAAATAACGCAACCACAAAAAACCGCCTAAATAACACTACAATACAACCAAAAAACCACTGCAATAACACCTCAACGTAAAATCCCACAATAACACCACAAAAACTCACTAAATCTCGTAATAAAACCTCAATAACATCGAATCATAACCTTCGCGTTCGCAAAAACTTCATAACACCGCAATATACCATCAATATTACTATAATACACTAGAAATAACACCGCTTGCACCCTTCTGCATGTAATAACACAGATTTTTTTTTCAATTCCTTTTGCAATAACTCTGAATTTTTTCCAATAACACTGAAGAATACTCAAATAACACCACCATAAAAAAATGCCAGTAACATTGCGAAAACTCCAACAACACTGTTAAAAAGTCTAATAACACCACGAAAAACTCCATTAACCCCACGAAATATTCCAATAGCACCGCAGAAACTCTAATAACACAACAAAATATTCTAATAGCACTACATAAAACAATGTCAGTAACTCCTGGTAGACTCCAATAACTCTACTAAAAGTCTAAAAACCCTGAAGAGTACTCCAATAACACTTGCGAGGAATCCAATAACAATACTAAAAAGTTTAATAACCCCGCATCAATTTCTTACACTAATCCAAAATTCACTCAAAATTGTGCATATTCAAAATCTAAATTCCAATCCAATTCCACCAAATTCTAAGCTTACAATCAAAATTACCAATTTTGAACCCAAATGTCATGTGAGCCTGAGTTGAACCAAAGCATGAAAATGAGTTTAGGCTCATCCCAGGCTCGATTTGGGCTAAACCCAAGCCAATAACACTTCAATACAAACAAAATACCACTGCAATAACACCTTCACGCATAACCCCACAATAACACCACATAACTGCACTAAATCCCATAATAACACCACGATACAACCTTATAATACCAACATGAGATCATAATCCACTGAAAATTTGATAGCTTTTTACTATCTATTTCATACCTGTTTTTGATGATATTGCACTTTAAAGAAAAGTATTTTTCATGATTTCATGCAGGTATAATGATTTTAGGCCTTTGAAGCAAAAGGAAGTGAAAAGGAGCAAATTTGGAGCAAAATAGGGCAAAAGTGCATTTTATTGAACTAGCGCTGAACGGCGCTGTCACCAGCACTGGACCGCACTATTTTATAGAGAGTTACGACCGATTGGCGGAATAATGTGCCGAACGGCGCACTATCCTGCGCCAGACCGTGCCCTATCCCGAATTCAAACTATGTTCAATGTATTTGGCCGGATTTTGGAGGGTTACTTGAGGAGTGACAGTTTGAAATCCTCAATTTGGTCCTAATGTTCGGAAACTAAAGCGAGAGTTAGCCTTCAGAGGAAGGGAAGTAGGAGGTCTAGAGTGAGAGCCAGTACCCTCCCAGCCTAACCACGGATTTGAGGACTAAACATAGGATTAGCCAATGTTCTTTATGCGCTTGGAAAATGACAAAGAATAGGAATGCTCCTATTTAACACAATACATTTACATCACTGATCTATGTCATAATAATCATCGTATTCTAATTGGAGAGGAGGAAGATACTTTCTTACAAATAAACTTTATTATAAATTTAGTCTTGTGTTAGTTTAACTTGTTAGAAGTTTAGAATGTACTTTAGTAGAAATAGTAACTACAACTGTTGTCTTTATTTTAAGAATTAAAATTACTTGCAATTGTGTTGTGACTCGAGAAGTGATTTCTATATTACGCCATAAAATTAAAGCCTCCATGTGGGATCGATATCCAGGACTCCATTAGAGCCCTGTATTACTTAAGCGATATGTATACTTGCGTTTAATTGTGACTCATGATGCGATGTGACTTTATATATGCTTTTAAATATAAGAATTTGATACCACTTTTTAGAATATTTAATTCCTGGCAAATGGCTTCAAAAACTTGATGTGTGATGTTTATTTTTACTTTTGAATTTATATTTATATTTTATAATAATTATTGTAAAAGTCACAATTTTAAATGCAAGTATACGTATCGTTCAAGTAATACAGGGCTCTAGTGGAGTCCTGGTTATCGATCCCACAAGGATAGTGTTTTTATAAAAAGTAAGAAATGTAAGAAATATTTTGGAATTTTTCAAATTAAAACTTATATATATATATACTTTTTTTTAATTTTAATTTACTAACAATTTTTACTATAAGCAAGTAAGCGGTAAGAAGTAATAAAGTAAAGTAAGCAGTAATTAAAATTCAATGCAAGTATAAAAACGATTTTCTCCTCTTCAACTAATTTAAGATTTTTAGAATAATTATCTTTTGTGGGGAATTTAGATTATGGTATTGTGCAAAATAGAAGCATTCATATTCTTTACCCTTTAGTCCATGTGCAATGAACATTGACTAATCTATAGATCGGTTCAGAATTTTTATTAGTAGAATGGGTTAATCTAGGCTCACACTACTAGATGTCCAAGGGTGGCTATGGTCGGCCCTACTAGTGACCCGTTCCCTTTCTATAAACCAAACTATTAGAATTTAGTCTGTTACTCTAAAAACTAATTAATTTTACGCCCAATAAATAATATATTCCTATTTATTTGTACTTCACCTTAAATAACCCGTGTATAGCCTGTGATTACTTAAGGATTCATTTGATATCTATTAGTTAAGAATTGATCTCCTTATAGGTCTCAAAATTCTTCAATAGGTTTTAACAATTTAAATGGTCGATTTAAAAAGTAAACTAAGATCAGGTATTAATATCATCACAATATTTTAAATATTTTAAATTTAATTCTCCTACAAAATTTAATTAATTTATTATCTTTTCATAGTTGAAAGGAGAAAGATAACTAAATATTCAGAACACATTGAAATCACACAACCAAACATATTTATAAAACTTTGAACCAAGGTACAAATACTTATCTGAAGTGTTCCTTCAAGTGATCCGTTGACTTCTACTGACTCCAAAGCAATGATGAAAGACTCCAACAACAACAACACACAATAAATACTCAAAATAAACTCACTAGATACAAAGTAAAGTGGCTCCCTAAGTATGGAAGAGACTAAGTAAAACTAAATGGGGGCTAAAGATGCAAGAAGGGGTGAAAGAGACTATAGGGTGCTAAGGGGACCAATTTTTTCTGTAGAATGGGCTCCTATTTATAGAGCTCTGAATTTGACCAGGGTTGCTTAAGGCAACTCTTCAAAGTTCGTCCAAATTCAATGCATCTTCTAGAAGATAACTGTCGAGCCTAGGCACCGGGATCTGGCGCCTAGGCGCCGGACTCCGTGATCAGGTCTTCGCACCTCTTCACTTTGGATCACACCTCTTCGCAATTAAAACCATTTCCTTGTATCCAAATGCATTGTATAACATGTCCTATATATTAGGAGTAACTTTCAGTCTCTAGAAGCTCCACTAACCGCTTAACTCCGTCAAAATAACACCCTAAAGTCATCAAAAAAATCTTAACATCGATTGTATCGAGCTGGCGCTTAGGCGCCGGATTCTAGCGCCTAGGCGCCAAGCCAATAATTCCAATATTTTGCTCCACAAGCTCCTTTTTGCCTCAAGTAACCCTTTTAATTACATAAAATAGATAACATTTGGAATGAAGTTAAAATATTTAGGATTCCTTATAATTTTTTGTTTTATAAATGCTTTAGCAAATCTTTAACTAAATTTCACTAATTACGTTTAATTTTAAGAATTAAAGAACATTTAACTACCAAATCATAAGACTTCCAATTTTTCATTTATTTCAAGAATAATTATAGTTTATCATATTAAGGTCACATAGATATTTACAAGAAAAAGATTTTCATGAAATATTTTTCTAGTAAAAATATTTGTACATAGAAATTAAGTTAAAAATGTAATCAATTTTTTTCCTATAAGATAATTTAAGTGAAGCCAATTTTTGATTAGGCATTTCCTCAAGCTTCTCCTCACATTCTTTTTTTTCCCTCTTTTTCACAAGTGAGGATTATTATTTTTGGATAGCCTGTTAATGATTTTGAACTTCACTATCCTTAACTTATTTTCAAAAACTTATACATTCTTACTTAATAAGTATGATATTTTTAATAATTTATTATTTTTCAAAACTTATTTCAGTCTTTTCTTTTTCAAGCAATAATCTTGATTCCTTAGTAATTCAAAAATACAATTCTCTTTACTATAAATAAAAAAAGTTTAATCTTATTATTCTTTAAGTTAAATAATTTTATTCTTAAAATCAATCAAAATTTTTGAAATTTTAGTTAAGTTTACTAAATTATTTATAAATTCAAAAATTTAGGTAATCTTAAACAGATTTTTCATTCCTTATGTTATGTTAATATATTTTTAAAGGAAATATTAGTTCATTAAGGAAAAATAATATTTAAATTTGATAAATGTTTTCCTTTCCCCCAAACTTCAGCTTTAGTATAAATATGAATCATGAAATTTTCTAAAGCATGAGAGAAAGAAATAAACAGGTATTAATCTAAGTACAATAATGATGTAGTAAGGAAAAACTAACTTCTACTTCTACACATGCTTTAATATAAATATAACAGAAATGATTAAACATATATAGAAAAGCTTTGTAGAGCAGGAGTCAATTTCTAAAAAAAAATCCTTTTTTTTATTTTTATTTTTGAACATGCAAAATTACTAACTATTCATGAACACTAAACAGTAGACTAAAATAGAAATAAACTTTTATAAAAATTCATTCATATTTCAGTCTTAAACACACATCAGATAATCTAAAAACAGTTTCAACATAAAAAGTTCACATCAACACTAACAAATAACATCACACTAAACAGCACAAGAAACAAGAAACACACTAAAAATAGAATCAACACATCTCTAGAGGTAAGTCAAGCTACTAATCACTATCTGTAGCTTCATCGTCGTCATCACCAAAAGAAAACTCCATATCCTTCGGATCAACATATGGTGAATATCTGGGACAAGTAGGGAACTGAACATTATGCTCACCTTTCAGAAATCTCACTAAAGACTCAGAATACTCAGCTTCGTAATCACTCTTACTTTGTGTATACTCAGAAAGATGATCGATCTTCTTATCGATCATATCTACTCTACAATGAGTTAGGAATAACTCATTCTACTGCTCTATAAACTGATCATGCATGGTTTCCCAAAAAGTAGATGGTGGCTCAACAGAAGTAGATGGTCTAGAAGTAGAAGCTCTATTTGAAGTAGGTAATGAACCAGAAGGTGCAGTAGAACTCTTACCTCGAAATCAATCATAGATACTGACACTCTCTCTTTCTATAGGCTTTGTCGACTTGAGCTTTTCCTCAGAAAGCTCGGCAACTACTCTAGCACTTTCACATAGAGAATAGATCAGAGATGGAAAACCAAGTCCAATAGAAGTGCTAGAATGAGTAGTAGCCTCTACAGAATCATAAGTAATGCTCCCTACATCAATAGGCTTCCTCTCTTGAATGCAGTAGTTAAGGATAGCTCTATCTTTGGTAACCTCGCCCAGATGATTGGATGGAAGGAGACGAGCAAAAATAAAGTAGTTTCATGCCTTTGAAACACCATTAAGCTTAGAAGATGAAAAATTTGCCCTTTTTCCGTTCCGAATCATCCAGGCTTCAGTACTATCAGTCAGGTAGGCAATGATCATATCCAAATCTCCCTCAGATGGAGATAATCCGGAGTAATAGCACTCAATGTTTGGCGACAGGCCATAGAAAATGTTGATACGTTCAAGAGTGAATCCTACTCCAACTCCTCTGACGAAAATCTCGAATTCTTCAACATCCACGAAATTAGCATAAAACTCTCTAACAACCGGGATAACGGCAACAACAGTGAAATAGCAGAATCGTTGCCAGTTGAGCGCAACGATTGTATCCTCAATTCTTTCTCCAGGATTGTAAAAACTTCGCTCTGAGATAAATTTCCGAGTCTTAGCAAAATCCTTGTATCGGAAGTGTGCAACAGCAGTGACGAACTTGCTACGATCAAAATTTTCTCGTTCTTTTCCTCGCTTAGATTTCGGTGTCATCTAAATGTGAAATAAAAAAGCAAAATAAATTTAACGAATCTAGGAAAATAAACTAATTTATGCTTTTCAAACTTGAAAGAGCTTAAAAATGTATGAATTTAACCTTAAAAATTAAATTTTTTCTCAAAATGTTGTGAAAATGACTGGGTCCCAGTGGACCGAGAAGAGCTTCATAGTCAGACAGTGATGAAGATGGGTGGCCCAAGCCGCCAATCCAGCAACAAGAAAAGAAAGGCAAATACCAAGGAAAGCAAGAAAATCAAGTCAGTAGTTGCCACGGCAGAGGGCAGGCTCGTCAGTGCCGCGCCCGCAGAAATTCAAGAAGTAAGGAAAGCTACGCTCACTGCTACTCAAAGAAGGAATAAGAATCGCCGTATCCGCAAAATGTTGACTAAACTAGCAGTAGATCAACACGAGGAAACAGCCACCTTCGCAGACACACACATTTCAAAGATACCGGTTCATCAGGAACCTGAAAAGAGAGAACAAGCTCCAAGAACAACAGAAAGGATAAGGGAAACTGCGAGAAGATCGGAGGCGAGAGAGATCACCTCGACGCCGGATAGAGATACCATATGCGAAGAACCTTGTTGCGGAAGCAACCCCGGAGGATGTCCCGACGGAGACAATCCCCGAGGAGCCAAGGTATGCGGGGAGAACGTGATGGGATTGAGCCATACATCCCGCAATACGTTACTAGGCCTCGTCACTTGCGGATCATCCCGAATATGAACTAGAAAGAATGCAAAATGTTGAGAAGAAGACTTTCGAATACTTTGAAAGGATTAGAGGCCAAAGAATCAACATTTTGGAAGGCCTCGAGTTACACACAGGTGTATTCTCAGAGTACGAGCAATAGCAGATTATGGATTGCATTTTAGAACTTCAGAAGATGGGTCGATCAGGCCGTCTGAGAGAAAAGACTTATTCGGAACCCCAAAAATGGATGCTAGGGAAAGGAAGAGTCACAATACAATGCGGATGTTGTTATAACTTCGCAGAGGATAGAAAAGGAAATCCACCAGGGATACTCCGTCACGGTGAGGTGGATCCAATGCCGAGAATAATTAAAAGAATGGTGAAAAGAATGATAACGTGGGGTACGCCGCGGATCGCATACCCAGCAGTTGCATCATCGACATTTATCGGAAGAGCGACTGCATACCTCCACACATAGACCATCATGACTTTGTCGAGACCTTTACGCACGGTTTCGTTCGTCGACCAATGCAATATCATGTTCGGATCTGACCTCCGGATAGCAGGCCCAGGTAAGTTCCAAGGGCCGGTGGAGAAACCACTTCCGGTAGGTTCCGTCATGATATTACAAGGAAATGGAGCAGACGTCGCAAAACATTGGATACCGGGAGTACCAGTGGAGCGGATCTCCGTCACTTTTAGAAGGATGGATGACAGAAAGGCACCATACCACTTCCATCCAGATCCATAATTGGAGAGTCTCCGGCCCTACGAGCTGTGAGTTACACGGGAAATAGCACACCTCCAATGCACATCCATGCGGCATTCCTGCCAAGGATGGCTTGGAAGGTGATGTTATTGACCGTGTATCTCATTATTCGGACATGGATTTAACAGATACTTTTTGGATGGATCAACAAGAATCATACATAGTCCGTTTTGAGTCATGGATTGTATGAGAAATATTTCAGATCGAGTTGTATGATGTATCTTCAACAAGATTGGAATGAAAGTGACCATGTCGCATTTTGCCTTCACCTCTTTTTGTGCAAATTGACTGGGAAACGCCATTAAAGTTAAATGAACTTCGAACAAAGAACAGAAAAGAAAAAGAAATTAAATAAGAACTCTTTTCCATAAAAATCCAAACATTAAAAAGAATTTCAAATCCACATGAACACCAAATAAACAATAAAAAATGGGATAGTTAAAGGACAAACAAAACAAATCTAAAGCTCAATTTGAATTCCAGTTTAAGTCCATCCTTTCAAATCCTCCAATCCTTCTTCAAATCAAGATCTATTCCAGACCTCCTTTGAAACCCTCTCTCGGGATGATTTTAGAATCACGAAGAATTTTCAATTTGATTCGGATGGCATGGGTTCGTACCCTTCACCAAGTAATCAAACTTTGATTGATTCTCATGGGATATGGAACACTTTCATACCTCATTTCGATCTCCCGCTAAACCCAAATCTTAGTAAAACTCTTCATAGTCAACAAAATCTTTCACAACCACTGCATAAACTGAATCTCAGCAAAAAATTCCCCATGGACCTCAGCAAAATTTCCCTCAATCTCTGCATAAATAAATTTCAACAAAATTATTCAATCTCAGCATTCGGGATAGGCTTCCGCCCTACTCCCATCTCAGCAAATCTCAGCATTCGGGATAGGCTTCCGCCCTACTCCCATCTCAGCAGATCTCAGCATTCGGGATAGGCTTCCGCCCTACTCCCATCTCATTCGGGATAGACTTCCACCCTACTCCCATCTCAGCAAATCTCAGCATTCGGGATAGGCTTCCGCCCTACTCCCATCTCAGCAAATCTCAGCATTCGGGATAGGCTTCCGCCCTACTCCCTTCTCAGCAATTCTCAACATTCGGGATAGGCTTCCGCCGTACTCCCATCTCAGCACTCGGGATAGGCTTCCGCCCTACTCCCTTCTTAGCAATTCTCAGTACTCGGGATAGGCACAGTCCAACTCCTCTCTCAGCAATCTCAAAATATGATTCTCTCAGCAAGAAATTGAAATTAAAGCACTCTGCATTTCGGATAGGCTTTGTCCTATTCTTCCTCAGCATATGGAATAAGTTCAGTCCTGCTTCCTTCTCAGCATACAAATGCATTCGGGTGGGCCTTAGCCCTACTCTTTTCTTCGCATAAAACCAAAATTGAAACTCAAATCGAAATTCAAACTCAAAATTAAAACTTGAAATAAAAAATGAAGCGAGTCTAAGATCCAATCTCTTAAAATCTTGTGATCTGAAATTCACTTCCTTTTTCCCAGCCGAGAGTTACGGAATCTTCGGTCTTGGAGATTTACACGATACTCCCCAGTGGAAATTTCTTACACTTCGTCCTAAGTTTGTCACTTAGACATCTGTTTTGGTTTTGTTGATCTCTTCGGTCAACGCCAATACGCGCGGTGTGCTTGGTTAGCACACCACACCTATTGGGGGTCCATTTGTTGACCTCATTTTTGATGAGGTCTTCTCTTCCCTCTTTAGTGCTTAGGATCTAGCCTTAGGCTTTTCCTTTGACTATCTTAGAGGACTAGAATTGGGACCCATCCCTTAGGAATTTGAACCACTTCTTGCCTCCCTGCAAACCCCACAAGCTTGATTGTAGACCCCTAATCACCTAGAGGGTTGAAATCAAAAGTGAAGGTTTAAAGGATGAGTTCTCTATAGGACTCTTTGGCCTTAGGACTACCCTGAGTAGCTTGGTCTGGTGAGGGTTGACTTACACACTCACTACACTCACACTCTACACTCTCACACACACAATCCAAATCCTAAAACCACACCCATACCCAGCTTGACTCCTTGACTCATGTAGGTAATTCATATGGATGAACCTTAACCCCTAAGCCCCTGGCTAAGAGGGTTAGGAACAACATAGTGAATGCCTCAAATGAGTCCTCTCATGGCTCATATAGGCTTAATATGACTTCATGGCTCAACCAAAGTAATTCTATTCCACTCATATTTGATCAATCTTCATTCTTCCAAAATTTCAATTTTTGGCCCCGGGGACCCTACACCTATCAAACCTACAAAAAGCCCTTAAAATTGCCCAAATCCTCCAAAATTTCCAAATCACCCAAAATTCCCCAAAATTAACCTTGAACATTTCCTCACCAATCAAATTGATCATCCCTAGCCAAAAATACCAAAAATTCCAAAAATACCCCCCAATACCCTCCAAATACCCAAAATGCCCCTCTTAGCCAAAAAATCCAAAAATTCAGAAAATTCCAAAAAAATTTCAAAAAATCCCAAATATTCCCATTTTCATTTTGTCCAACTACACCATGGGCCAATTTTGTCAATTTACCCCACTTTTACCAAAACCCCCAATATAGCCCATTCTTAACCCAAGTGAACCTAATGTCAAACCAAATCTACCCAATTGACCCCAATTTTGGTCCAATTCAATTCTAACTTCAATTCAATATCCACAATATCAATCTAGACTAAATCCAAGTCCAATTTGATTGACATTTGAATCCAATTTCACTTTTGACCTTAAAGCCCAATTTGGACCCATGACCCAAACTTAGCCCAAACTAAATCAATTCAACTCCAATTGACCCCAAACCTTTTCTAAACCTTCCCTAACATCCCCACAAACAAAACACTAACATAATTTGCCCAAAATTTGGACCCAAACCCCACTCAAATTCAACCCAAAACCAAAAAGCCCAATTTTGACCTAAACCCGAAACCTAACCCAAATAAGCCCAAGTCCCAAAAACCAAAACCCAACCAAAGTTAAAACCTCTTTGAAACACTCCCATAAACATTTCCCAACATTAATTTTACATCAATTTCAACCCTAGCCCAACATTGGCCCAAATTAGCCCAATTTGACCTACATTGGCTCATTTACCAAATGAACCCAAATTCAACCCAATTCAATTCCAAACCACCTCAAATTTGCTTCAAATCATTCAAGACACATCCTTAAACTAAACTCAACATCTATTTGGCATGGCCCTTTGAAAAATTCTTCATCTAAAAGCCCATTGTTAAACATAAAGGCCCACTCCATTAAACCTTCCTAAAAGCTCACTTCTACCAAATTCAAAAGCCCAAATCAATCTAAAGCCCACATGACACTTTCCCTCATCACACATTCAATTTAAAATCATTCCTAAAGTCCAAATTTATCAATTAAACAATTCCAAATCAAGCCCCATAACAATTCCCATCAAAATGCCAAAATTCACAAAATCCTTTTTTTAGGAAATTGACCAAATCTTCTCCCAAGCCACATGGAGCCATGAAGCCAAATGTAAGCCATTGGCAAGCCATGAGAATCTCTAATTTGTCAACCCCCTTAAATGGAAAAAGGAGGAGGTCCTTTAAGCACCTCCTAAAACTCATTAACCTTAAACATGTTTCACCTTAACCCAAATTTAATCCAAATATATTTGGATAAGGACTTCTCCATGCCAAACCAGCTGATTCCTTTGACTCCCCACAACACCCAAAGCCACCTTGAAGGGTGAACCAAGCCCAAAAGGTAGACTTGACCAAATCAAGACAAAATTGGCCTTCCCCCATGCCATTTTAATCTAAGCCTTTGACACAAGGCAAAGCTCAATTGCCTACACAAAACCCCAGCCCTGACCCACCTGAACTTGAGGGTGACCCTTGCACTGCCGGCCAGCCGCCCGGATCGCCGGAAAACACCATGGCCGAGACCTTGGGAGGAGCCAAATTTTGGAATTCCACCTTGCTGAGCTGCCTCACTCCAAATGGCCATTGCAGCTGTTCTTCTCCTCACCAGAGCAGCTGATCCCAACCCTTAAACCCCCCTGGGAGGCCCTCCAGCCTCTCCTATTTAAACACCCCCTCCTCTCGGCCAAAAGAGGTGCTGAACCAAACCTTACTGAAACCCTGCCAAAATCATCCCAGACCACTCTCTACACATAGAGAACTTGATCCCCACTGAAATCCCCCTGCCATTTCCTCTTTGTGAGCTCAATTTCAGAGTTGAAATCCAAGCCCAAAACCAGGACACTTCACGACAATGAGTCAATCCTCAAATTGATTGACTCTACACCTTCACCAGACCAAGAGGAGAAGTTTCCCAGCAAAAGCCCCCTCACCAGGCCAGCCATTGCTTCCAGCCTCCAAACTTTGTGATCGGGCTTGGTCGAAATCATACCTGAGCGATTCACCGGGCCGAGGGACTTCATCGGGAGCTTGCTTGGACTCAATCGAACGTGACAAAACTCTCAGATCGAAGCTTCACTTCTCTGAGCAAAGGTATGGACTCACTCTTCTTCCCGAGCTTCCAGAGATTCTCCATTTAGTTTGAGTCAATTTCAATGCATGTTTATCATATGGATGTGTTTGTCTCTTCAGGACGAATCCATAGAGCATAAGAACACAAAAATCCGTGGAGAATCGAGTGAGAAATTAGGGTTAGAAGGTCGACGGTCACGGGTTCACACCAGTCGTAGACGATGACTGGGAACCGTTGGATCGCGCGTGTATCAGATGGACGGCTCGGATCGCGTCGAACCAGAAGATGTTACGTGAAAGGCGGGTCCCGGGACGGCTGACTCAGATGGCGGCGCCCAATCACAGCGCGACACGCACCCCCTTCGGAGCTGCCGAGGTTGACGCGGCGCCGCGTGGATAAGTAGGAAAATAGGCTATTTTTCTATTTATTTAATTCCCAGAACTTCAAAAATCCATAACTTTGTGTAGAAAAATCCTAAAAATAAAATAAAAATACCCTCTTGCTCAGTGAACAGAGGAGAATAATGTGGAAAAGAAATCAAGTAATTTCATTAAGTATTTTATTTTTAATGATTTATTTACTCTCTGCATTGTTTTAATTCTCCATTTGCATAGGCAATTCATCATGGCATGAGACCATGGCTTTTGAAGCCTCTGAACTTGGGAACATTCCCTGAATTTTCCAAGGTCAGAGGCCATCCCTATGAGAATTTATTGATTTTCCAAGTTCATGTTACTGTTTTGAGAATTTTAATTCCAATAATTAGCATGTTGAGAAATAAATTCTAGGAAAATTTGGTGATGTTTCTTGTGACCAGAGGGACCTAGGAAAAATAAATTTTGAGATAATTCACTTGGAACAACCCTAATTGGCCTAAACACCCAAAATTGAACTCTAATTAATTAGGGTTAACCACACATCAAATTAACTTAAAAACAATTCTCCACTGTCCTCTAGGGATAGGAGAACACCACATAAAAATTTGAAACCAATTGGACTTGATTAACCCCACCAAATGGGTTGATTAAGCCTCTTAAGCAAAAATGGGTAAAATTAAACTTTAAAAATTCATAACTCACAAAATACTTTTCAAAAATTCACAAAAATGGTTTTGGAGCTTCTCTGATATCAGGGAAACATAGGAAAATTAAAATTATAATTTTCTAAAGAAGTTGATTTTTATCATTATTTTAATATTTTTAATAATTAAAAAATAATAAAAATTATAAAAATATTAAAAATTACCAAAATATCACATTTTGAATTCTAATCATTTAGGAACAAACCAAATATTTTTCTTAAGTCCCTAGGGTAAGATATTGAATTTTAAAGGCTTAATGTAATTTTTAATATTAAAAAATGTATTTTCCAACCTTTTCACTAAAATAATTCTAATAAATCAAAGAAAAATCAGAAAAATACAAAATTTATTTATCTGAACTCCTTGAGGTTAGAGAGATTTAATAAAAATATAAAATCTCTTTTTAAACTCTAATTTTATTTTAAAATTAATTAATACTCCAAAACTCAAAATAATTCTAATAAATAAAATATAATTCAAAAAATCACCAAAATTGGTACAAATGGTCCACTGGTCATTAGAAACATCCCATAATTTTTTTAAGGACAGAAAAATTTCCTTGGTCATGTTATTGAATTTTCCTTGAAAACCCCTATTTTCCGTTAAAAATAATTACATGAATAAATTAAATATAGAAAAATCACATTTTCTCCTCTAATATCTTAATTGACATATAAGTGAGGTCACATAAAAATTTCACGTTCTTTTGAGCTTAATTTAGTGAGTTATAGAATTATTAAGCTTGAAGGGCAAAATGGTAATTAAAATTTTCAACCTTTAATTAAAATTTTAGGATTAATCAAAAAGGGGAGGGTAAAATATTTGATTTAAGCTGATTTTTGGATGATTGAAACTTAAATGGTTAAGGGTAGGAAACCACCAATCATTTTAAGAATAATTAAAGTAAACCTTAATTAATTAATTAATTAAATTTGGAAGATTAATGGAAAATTGGAATTATTAGAGTAGGGATATTATTTAAGAGGATATTTATTCTTTAATTTAAAAATCCCTAAATAAATCACTTCAAGTCTTAATTAAAAAAAAATTAATTAAAAATTAAAAGAATAATCTCAACTAAATTAAAATTGAAATTAAATTAAAATCAAATTAAATTAAATTAAAAGAAAAATAACTTGAGATCAAATTAAGTTAAAGTAAGTTAAATTAAACTAAATTAAATTAAATTAAAATTAAACTAAATTAAAATTAAATTTAAATTTAAATTAAATTAAATTAAAATTAAATTGAAATTAAATTAAATTAAATTAAATTAAAATTAAATCAAAATTAAATTAAATTAAATTAAATTAAATTAAAATCATTTAATAACAAACCTAAAGGAAATCATTAAGAATTAAATCTAAAATAAACTTGAACACTATTCCAAACTTAAACTAATTTTCTATAATTAAATCAAAATTAAAATTAAATCATTAAGTTTAAGTCATTAAAATACTTAATAAGTTGATTTGCCCTTTTAAAGCTCTTGTTATTATAACTTTTAAATGAAGCATCAAGTGAAGTGTTACCTCACTTATAGGATATTCAAATGTCCTAGTTCACTAAGCAAAAAGAACAAAACTTAAACTCCCGGATGATTAATTCACTTGTATAATTAAATTCTCTTGGACTTAAAACAATCCTAGAGGTATTGAAAAGATGTTTAAGACTCGTCTTAAGCACTTCCTCAATATGATAGGATGTTTATAAGAACAATTGAACTTAATTATTCTTTGATGAAGAAAATCATCCTTAAACCAAAATACAAGAACCTAGACATCATAGGAGATAAGTAGCTATAGGATTAGGACTTTGGTAGACAACCAAAACATTTCCCTTAGCTTTACCTAGGTACTTATTGAAATATTTAAATGCCTTAGCATATGTTTTAAGTGCAGCTTGGGATGACGAGAAGACCCTCCAGGTACGCTTTTATTTTATTGTAATTTACTTTATTGCAAATGCACTTTACTTTTCTTGCATGATAAACAACTGTTGCATGAAAACCAAAACCTTTAAGATAGTCCCTGAACTGAAACCAAAACTAAATTAAAAGTCATTACAAGATAAAAATCACCGCCACAATATTTCAAAATATAAAATAACTCAAAATTTAATCACAAACATAACACAAAACTACAATTGCAACTAAATTAAAACGTCTCGTTGAATGATCGGGAATACCTCGGATGATGTAACCCACGTGTTGCTAACGGGATTTCCCACGGTCTAAATGAAAGTTTGGAACTCATTCGGTTGAGTTTAGCAAATTCATCCGGACTAAGTGAATTCGATGAAAATAACGGTGCAGGGATGACGGAACAGTGGGATCTTAATCGGTTCTGTTTAAACAACTTTAAGATTTGTTTTAATTAAAATATTAAAAACACTTGGATTTTAAGATTTTCTCTAAACCAAAACACTTCTCTCATCTCCTGATTTATGACTTCTAAAACTAAACCTCTGCAACAACAAAAAGCTCGGAGCATTGTGGGCAGCACGGCCATCGTCATCAGCAAAACTTTCTCAGAATTAAACAACCAAGCCATAGGATTTTGAGGTAGTTTGCCTAGTGCAACATAAATCCTCAACTCTTCGTTAGGCATTTGCATGATCATGTCATGTAAATTAAGCCCTAACCGGTCTTAGGACTGCGAGGTAGTCGTTCGGTACGACATAAAACCTTCACATCTTCTAGGCTGATTGTATGATTATGTCATATGAATATAAGTCCTAATTAACTAAAATTGACAAGATTGAAATATCAGATAATATTAGGATTTTCTCAAATCTAAGCCAAACAATAGGATAGTTTGGGAAGTTGCCAAGATTCTTCTTGGATCCTTAGCTTCTCCTACTTCTCTTCCTTTGGATTCTCAAAAATAAATTGTTTCAAATTTTGAGTCATTCCCTTTTGAATTTCCAAGATCCAATCCTTTGAAAACTTTAAACTTTGAAATTCTTGAGAGCAAAACCACTGATCATTATCGAGAGTTTTCTTAAATGATTCCCGTCATTTAAGATGTAATTAACTATAGGGGCTTGCCCTTATAGGGAACTTTAAGAACCCAGGTGATATAAACCCTGCTTAATTCCTTTATATTAAACAGGGAAACTTGTCGTCTTATATAATTGGTTCGCAGACTGAACGGACGTCACAAATCTTCTAGTTTATTTAATCGAGCCCCATCATCAAGCAGTGTGTCTATTCTTCGGGATAGATACACGGTTTGTGATGCGGTGCTCGTTTATATAAACTATTTGGGATGTGAGATCGGTTTGATTTCATATCTTAAATTTTTCAAATTTAAAATTATTTTCAAAATCAAATACTACTTTCTAAATTATATATATATTTAAATTAAATTTAAAAAATTAAAATTAGCCGACAACTTCTGTAGGCGACCCCCTTTTCGAAACACTCAACATAAAATTATGCCGACAGCTCAAAATTTTGCGATGAAGAACATTGAGAATCAATTGGGACATATTTTTACTGTACTTAATAATAGACCTTCTGGAAATCTTCCTAGCAATGTTGAGATCAACCCAAAATATCAAAATAAGGAGCAAATTAAGGCGATTCAATTAAGGAGTGGAAAAGAATTGGAACCTACAATTCAAAAAGAAGTTGAAGTTGAAAGAGAGGAAGTGAACATTGAGAAAGGTTCTAATAAGATATATTCAGACAAATATCTGCTAGAATCAATGAAGATAACTGTTAAAAAAAACCTCCTCTTTTTCCTCAAAGACTAAAGAAACAAAACAGGGATACTAGATTTGCAAAGTTTTTGGAAATTCTTAAGAAATTAATGATTAATATTCCTTTTGTTGAAGCATTAGAGCAGATGTCTGATTATGCAAAGTTTATGAAGGATATTCTTAACAAGAAAAGAAAGTTCAAAAACCACAAGATTGTTGCACTTAGCGGTGAGTGTAGTGCAATTATTCAGAAGAAGCTTCCTGAAAAACTTAAAGACCCAGGTAGTTTCATTATCCCGTGTGCTATAAGTTAGAAATTTTTTGGAAGGTCTTTATGTGATTTTGGAGCTAGTATTAATCATATGCCTTTATCAACTTTCAAAAGATTGGGAATAAGAGAAATTTCACCTATATTTGTGACTCTTCAACTGGCTGATCGTTCTATCACTTATCCTAAAGGAGTTGTGGAAGATGTATTAGTAAAGGTGGATAAATTTATCTTTCCCGTGGACTTTATTGTATTAGATATGGAGGAAGATAAAGAAACTCCAATTATTTTGGGAAGATCATTCCTTGCTAATGGGAGAGTTGTGATTAATTTTCAAAAAGAAGAATTAACTATGAGAGTTAATGACTAAGAGGTAACTTTCAATATTCTGAAATCGAGGAAATACCCTTCAACTGAAAAAGATGATGAGTGCTTTCAAATGGAAATCTGCGATTATTTGAGAGAAGATCATTTTAAAGAAGTATTTGAAGAAAATTTGGAATGTGAGGATGAATATGAAAGTGAAAACGAATATGATTTGGATGATATGAAGAATGAAAGGTTAGAATTTGTTCAGGAAAGATTTGAAATATTATATACTATGAAAAATGGAGATAAAAGTTTAATTCCATCTATCATTAAACCTCCTGAACTTGAACTGAAAATTCTCCCTAATCATTTGAATTATATGTTTTAAGGAGAATCATCTACTTTACCAGTCATTGTATCTTAAATGAATATCAAGAACAAAAATTATTGGACACCTTATAAAGATACAAAAAGGCTTTTGGTTGGTCCATAGCTGATATTAAAGGAATCAGTCCATCGATCTGTATGCACAGAATTTTGTTGAATGAACAACATAAACCTAGAGCTGATCCACAAAAGAAGATTGAACCCAATAATGAAAGAAGTGGTTAAAAAATAGATTTTAAAGTGGTTACATGCTGTAATTATATATCTTATTTCTGATAGTGTTTGGGTAAGTCCAATTCATTGTGTTCCTCAAAAAGGAGAAGTGAATGTTAAAGTAAATGAACGAAATGAAATCATTCCGACAAGATGAGTAACTGGTTGGCGAATATGTATTGATTATAGAAAGCTAAACACCGCCACCAGAAAAGATCACTTTCATTTACCCTTTTTAGACCAAATGCTAGACAGACTTGCTAGACACAAGTATTATTGCTTTTTGGATGGATATACCGGTTATCACCAAACACATATTGCTCCTGAGGATCAAGAGAAGACTACATTTACTAGCCCCTATGGAACTTTTGGTTTTAGAAGATGCCCTTTGGATTATGTAATGTGTCTGCAATATTTCAAAGATGTATGACATCCATATTTAGCAAATTAATAGATGATGGAATAGAAGTGTTTATGGACAATTTCTCAGTATTTAGAGATTCTTTTTATGCATGCCTATGCAACTTAGAAAAAAATTTTAGAGATATGCGAAAGAACAAATTTAGTCCTAAACTGGGAAAAGTGTCAATTTATGGTTGCAGGAGGAATTATGCTTGTGCATAAAATATTTGAATATGGCATGGAAGTAGATCCTGTGAAGATTCAAATTATAGAAAAATTACCACCTGCAACAATTATGAGAGGGGTAAGAAGCTTTTTGGGACATGTAAAATTCTACAGGTGACATATCAAAGACTTTTCAAAAATCACTAAGCCTCTATGCCAACTTTTGGAAAAAGATAGAAAGTTTGATTTTAATGATGAATGCTTAAAAGCTTTTGATCTATTAAAGGAAAATAAATTGATGCTCCTATAATAGTTTCACCCGACTAGGAGAAACCATTTGAATTAATGTGTGATGCTAGCTATTATGCTATTGGAGTGGTTTTAGGGAAAAGACATGATAAAATGTTTAAAGTTATATACTACACTAGTAAGACTCTTACTGATGCTTAAATTAATTACACCACTACAGCAAGAGAGTTATTAACGATCGTTTATGCCTTTTAAAAATTTTGATCTTACTTAACTGGACTAAATGTATAGTGCATACTGATAATTCTGCTATTAAATATTTAATGCAAAAGAAGTATGTAAAACTAAGATTGATTCGGTGGATACTTTTAATGCAAGAATTTGATTTTGAGATCGCTAATCGAAAAGGGTTCAATAATCAAATAGCTAATCATTTATCTGGACGTGAACAACCTAATTTAGATGACTTTGAAAAGGAAATCATAGAAACTTTTCCTGATGAGCAATTATATAACATTATTGAAGGAAATTTACTGTGGTATGTTAATATTGTGAACTACATCGTTAGTAAAATTTTACCACCTGACTTAATAATGCAACAGTGGAAAAAATTCAAACATGATGCTAAATTTTATTTCTGGGACTATCCTTATCTGTATAAGCAATGTAAAGATCTTATTATTTGGAGATGTGTGCCTTATGAAAAAACTGAAAGAATTATTCGAGAATGTCATGATTCTGAATTTGGAGGACATTTCGGAATTGATAGAACTGCATATAAGATTTTGCAATCTGGATTTTATTGGCCTACAATTTTCAAAGATGTTTATAGATTTATATAAACTTGTGATCGATGTCAGAGAATAGGCAATATATCTAGAAGAATTGAAATGATTCCTAATTTTACTTTGGAAGTTGAAAATTTTGATGCTTGGGGATGATGCACCAAAAATATATACGGTTTTTGCTATATAATTTTACCCATTTTTGGTGATATTGCACTTTAAAGAAAGGTATTTTTCATGGTTTATTACAGGTATGATGATTTTAGGTGATGGAGTGAAAAGAAGTGAAAAGGAACGAATTCGGAGCAAAAAGGAGCAAAAAGGAGCAATATGGTGGAAAATTGGCTCTGGCACCGCCGGCGCCTAAATCCAGAAACTTCAGAAGTAATGGCACGATAGAGCGGTGCCAGCGCCCTATCTGGAGCCGCCGGCGCCCGATGTCGGTGGAATTCAAATTTGAAAAGTTTTGGCAACTTTTTGAAGGGATGCCTATGAAAACTCTTGGGATTTCATCCCTATCTTATAAGTAACTATTTTTGGAGGAAAATGGTGTGCTTCTTTAGTGGTTCTAGTGTAGTTTTAGTGAGTGTTAAGTGTTAGGGTTTAGGAGAAGTGTGTGTAGAGTGAGGATTTGAAAGGAATTCTTCTCTAAGGAGTGAAGGAGAATGAGTAATGTGAGATATTACTTCTTCCTTTTCATTCTCAAGAGAGAATCAAGTGTTTTAAACAAGAGAGAAGAGGATTCAAAGGAACTTCAAGGGAATTGCATTGGGGAAGAGAAAGATATAAGTTGTATTTTCTTTTGTGGTTTGTATGACTTTTCTTTTATATATAAAATATATGTTTTATTGTATCTTCTCCACAAATTCTGAGTAGTCTCCCTTGTCTTTCTTCTTGCATAGAGATGTGATGATGGATTGATGTGGATTTGATGTTCTTTTAATGTAATGAAGAAAATGTGATGGTTTTTCATTTCGAACTTAATTTACTTTTCAATTTGGTCAATTGAAATGTTAAAAAATGTTGTTGAACATTAAGTTTGAAAAGATTAAATGTCCTACAACAATAATGAAAGATCCATTCAATTTCTATGGATGAATTGCGTAGTTCATGGGAATTGAGTGCAAATAAATACGAATTATGTTTTGATGGACGTCAATGTGGAGATTTCAGGGTGACAGGCTGAAATCCCCAAACTGATTCTAAGATTAGTAACTAATATCAAAGGTTAGCCTTCGGGTGAAGGGTGAGTGGGAGCTCTGAAGTGAGAGTCGATATCCTCCCAGCCTAGCCTTAGATTTAGTGAATAAACTTAGGATAAGTCAATGTTTTTTTCTTGCTTAGAAGAGGGGGTCCTCTTTTAAGGGTAAAGAATCATCTATGCTCCTATTTGGCACAATAACATAGATAATTATTCCATATCAATCCACACATCATATTCTCATTGCAAGAGGAAAAATACTTTTCTCATATATCGAAAACCTTTCAAATACTTAGTTTAGCGTGTCTGTTAGTTAATTATGTTTTTAACGTTGTTAGAAGTAATTTTAGTTTAGTTAATTGTTACTGTTTTCTGCATAGTGTTAGAAGGATTATGTGTTAAACCTTAAGTGCTATTTAAATATCAGATTTTAGTGCTATATTATTTATATTGTGAACATTTTCTTATACTTCAAACTTCCTTGTGGGATTGATAACCAGGACTCCATTAGAGTCATGTATTACTTGATACGATACGTATACTTGCGTTGAATGCTTGGACTTAACAAAATCATTATAAATATATAAATTTGAGTTCATAAATTCTTGCAAAATATAAGTCCCGTGCATCAAGTTTTTGGCGCCGTTGTCGGGGAAGGTAACGAAGTAGTAAGTAAGAAAGTATAAACGGTATTTATTGATAATATAGTAACAGAAAACCTTTATTTTGTAGTGTGTAATTGTGTGTTTGTTTACCTTTATAAAAGTATTTGTGTGCTTGTATATGCGTAGTAGTGGATCTATAGGTTTAGTGCCTTACGATTCGTAGTTAGAGCGTACTGTCAGAAAAATTAGAAAATAACAAAAACAAATTGAAAATCCTTGAAAAATGGTGAATAATCAAGATAATCAGAGAAATGATATTGGAAATTTCCCAAGACCTTTAAGAGATTATGCTAACCCAACAGTAGATGAAATTCACATAAATATTCAAAATCCTGATGTTGTTGCTAATTCATTTGAACTTAAACCTGCTATTATCCAAATGGTACAAAATAATTAATTTAGAGGAACACATAATGAGGATCCAAATTTACATCTCGCTAGTTTTCTAGAACAGTGTGCTACTTTTAAATATGATGGAGTGTCTAGTGACGCTGTCAGACTTAGACTTTTTTCTTTTTCATTAAGGGATAAAGCTAAGACATGGTTAAACTCGTTGGCACCTGGATCTATTAGAACTTGGGGTGAATTATCTCAAAAGTTTCTATCAAAATATTTCCCTCCATCAAAGACTGCTAAACTAAGAAATGATATTACATCTTTTTGTCAGTTTGAAGGAGAGTCAATATATGAAGCTTGGGAGAGATTTAAAGATCTTCTTAGGAAGTGTCCACATCATGCTTTACCAGATTGGTTAATAATTCAAACATTTTATAATGGATTAGTGGGATCATTGAGATATATTATAGATGCTGGTGCTGGTGGATCATTAATGTCAAAACCTTTTGATGAAGCATACACATTAATTGGAGTTTTTTGCGGTGTTATTAGAATTGTTGCAGTGTTACTGATATTGTTTTCCAGTGTTACTTGCATTTTTCGTAGTGTTATTGGAGTTCTCCTTGGTGTTATTAGAATTCTCTGCGGTGTTATTGTCACGGTGTTATCATATTTATTGTCGTATTATTGAGTTGTTATTAAAGTATTATTGTGGTATTGTTTGAGCTTCTTTATGAAGTTTTTTTGTTCAA
This sequence comes from Papilionanthe hookeriana x Papilionanthe teres, assembly GCA_022702705.1. NCBI lineage: Eukaryota > Viridiplantae > Streptophyta > Magnoliopsida > Asparagales > Orchidaceae > Papilionanthe > Papilionanthe hookeriana x Papilionanthe teres. Next base: position 109,824,230 of record CM040424.1, on the reverse strand, counting down.
CGTATCATTGGTGTATTCTTTTCGCGGAGTTATTATATTTTTTACTATTGTGTTGATTAGGTGTTATTAAGGTATTATTGTGGTATTATTTGAGCTTCTTTTTAGAGTTATTTTTGTTTGCCACATTAGTGTGGTGTAATTTGGATGTTAATGAGGTGGTGATTATGTGTTATTGAGTGGATGGTAGCATTGTTATTGCTGTTGATTTGAGGTGGTGTTTTTTTACCGTATTATTAGGGTGTTACTGGTTTGACATTGAATTATTTAGTAAGCATTATCCAAGTATTATAGTGGTTGCTAGTGGTGTTATTCAAATAATATTTCAGTGCCATGGGGACTTTAATGTCTAATGAGAGGAAGTTAACACGGGAAAATCAGCAAACAATGGTGACATGGTGAAGATCAATAAACCTATCATAGGAAAATTAGTTAACTAGATCAGCATCAATTAATCAAATAAAATAAGTTTCAACAAATATCGTTTACATAAAAGACAAAGTTCACATACAAAAAGCATAGGCAAACTTTGCTTTAAATTTTAGCATATATGCCTGCCAATCCAGTTCCTCATTCTAGTCACCTTGGTGGTATAGTATCAATTTTTTTCATGTATTTGCTACAAATGTACTGCAGTCAATGCTTTTACTTTGAACAGGAACACCTTTAACCATTGTCACTGGCCATTTGGATGGTTTTCCCCTAAAAGCATTTCCAGAATCTCTTGCAAATAGACTGATCTGCAAAGTTTCATGTGGTACTGATTAGTGCATGGATAAGGCTGAATTGTATTGAGAGATTCTATCAAGTATACTTACAATGTTGTGCACGCGACCTTGTGCTTCTTGTTGGGTAAGAAATCGTATAATTTCCATTTTTTCTTTCAAATCTGCAACCAACATTATCCAGTGTTGCTTATCAATAATAGAAAATAAGATAATGCATGTATTTTTCACCTCTTCCTCTGTAATATGCCTCACAAATGTTGAGGTTTGTCTCGCTCTATGCATCTGCATGAAATGACAAAAATTTCATAGTGGATGGAGTATACAAAGAAATTTTGAGTTAACATTGTATGATTACCCAGTATAATGGTGATATATATCGATAAGACCTGCATAAATAAGAAGAGTTATCCTTCCTTCTCTCCAAAATGGTAGCAAAGGCATCTACATGTTTGTTTGCAATCTAGCCATTGTATAGTATATCTTCGACCCCAGCACAGTCTATTATAACGCGACTGTTTTTAATCATAATATCATGCCGACAGAGTTAGCACAAAATCTTTGTGGCACTTCAATATAAGACAATTGCATTGCATAGAAAAAAGTGAAGATTTACTTACTTCCCAATGTACATATATTCATCGATCACTTATTGCATTTCAGGAGATCAGTGATCTGCCAGAAAAATTGATGTGTGATGCCACGCTACGAGGCTACAAAATAACAACACTTATTAAATATATAATACCAAATTAGAAGGTTTAGGACATTATATAGAAAGTCATTTAATAATACCCTAGCTCAAAATTCTCTGCATGGACACTTTCTCGTTGATCTCCTATACTTGTTAATGTAAGGGCAGGAGATTGAACAACATCATTTATTGTTTCTTCCACTTCATCAAAATCTTCCTATACTTAGTCATCCCTAATGGCAGAAGTGCCAACATGTTATGTTATTTTTTGTTCTTCCCCCAATGGCTATAGTATGCACAACATGTGCTATTATTATTTGTAGGTTTTTTTCGACCTGACTATCTATAACAACATTTATTATTGTTTCATCAGCATGGGTTTATATTAGTTGTTCTGCAATGGTAAAAGTATCTACATGCTTTGTTATTATTTGTTAGCCCTTTCCGTCATGAGTATCTACATCGATGTCTACTATTGTTTCTTCTGAAAGTTTGTTATGTACAGGCAAATCCTTATTCCTTACGACTATAATATATAAATCATCTTCAGAATGATGTTTCTCAATAATAATCTTCATTGTTTTTCTTCTCTTAAAATTGAAATCAGTATAACAGGAACTCAACTTCCTTCTTCTTCTACTTTATCTGGCCTTAACCCTTTGGGTTAAGCTGCCATTGTAGTGTTGATGGGTTCCTTTTTCATGTAACTCACTCTCTTCATCAACAACAGAGGATTGGTAGGTTCCCTTTTTTTTTAACACATTGTCTTCGTCAACAGAGGAGGATCGGTGGGTTCCCTTTTCGTTGAACTCATTGTCTTTTTGAACATGGGAGGATTAGTGAGTATATTTTTCTTTCAACTCATTGACTTTATTAATTTTTATTTTTATGATTTTTCAAACTTAGTCTTGAGTTTTGACTCTATCTCTTATAAATCCAAGACTCATGTATTTATTATATTTATTGATCCTTGAAGTTCTATAAACCATTTTCCTGAGCTCAATTTGTTTGATTATTACTTCAAGATTTTTATTGACTACAGTGTGTTGGCTTCAGAGCAATGTCGCTTGAAACAAGTGGTCCCACATCACAGGATATGGGTGAATGTGGTTTACCGTGAATTTCATGGTGTGGGAATGGCCTAACTGGACTGAGTAGTCCTTAATCTGGATTGGAGAGGAAATGACGTTCATCTTCTTTCAAATCCAAAAAATTATCATAAACCTATAATTTAATTCAAAATTACAGCACATCCACAATTAAAGCTCCAATAACACCACGTAAAAAATATCATAATAGCAAGAAGATAACATCTTAATAACACCCTAATAAAATAGAAAGAGTACAACCTAAATAACACCTAATAAACCAAGGCTAACACCAAACAAAACTCCTAAATAACACCAGAAATTAAATTTAATTAATCTCCAAAAATTCTTATCCGACAATCTCAAAGAAAGAGAATCAATTGTATTGGAGGTGATCTTGAGTTTGATTTTTCTCAAAGAACTTGTTATTTTATTTAGTTATTTATCTTTCCAATAATAATAAGCCTTTGCAAGATGTTGCTTGCCCACATACCCAGCTTGATCTCATTATTTTTCTTTATTACTAAATTTATGTGATGTTTGTTTTTTAAAATTTTCATTGAACGGCTTAATTTTTTTCTTTTAAAATTATTCTATTATTTAGTTTGACATGTGTTGGAGATTCCATTTTAGTGAGGGTTTATCTTTTTCTTTTTTATTATTTTTTTATATTCTATGTTTTACCAGAAGATTGTTAAGAGACATCTTATTTCTATCATACCTAAGTATTTGTGCAAATTGACTCAATGATAGTGGTAATTTTCCTATTATCGATGCAACTATAAATGCTTTTGTCATGTTTCTGTCATATTCATTTATGTCATGAAATTCAGATGAAATCTTGAATTTCATTTATTTGATCAAATAGAGTGCAAGAATCGTTCATCTTATATTTGATGCATGATTCAAACAAATACTTTCTAAGGCGACAGATTCTTTTTTTTATTTTTATTTTGATTCAAGTGTTTTCTAAAGCTCAAAAGATGTTGACATACAAAATATGTCATAAAGATGGTGACACGCCTAAAATATTTACGCTTTTTGTTATATTATTTTACTCATTTTTTGATGATATTACACTTTAAAGGAAGGTATTTTGTATTTTTTTTTGTTTTAGGTACAAGAAATGGTGATTGGAGCAAAAGAAGCAAAACGGTGCAATTTGGAGCAAAAACGAGCAAGAAATGAAATTACGCACGACACCTTTCGATAAGTCTTTTGATGTTTAATCTCTTTTACACTTCTTGCATATTTTTGAATGAGATTCCACTTTAAAGAAATGTTGTTTTTATGCTTATTTTGTAGGGCTATCTGTTACGAACGCAACGCAACTGAAATGGGGCGAAACGGAGTTGAAACGGAGCCAAACGGAGCAAAACTGTGGAGCCGCGCAGCAGCCTGCTCGCCGACGGCGAGGTCGATCTCGCCGACGGCGAGATTTACCCGAGAACACCGAAATAAGCCCGAAAAGCTCGCCGACAGCGAGCTCGAACCCGCCGACGGCGGCCGGAAGCTTCTGGACCGACTTTTGGGCGGTTATGGCCGAAATTCGACGTATCTGGACGCTTTTTCGAAGGGGTGCTTATGGAAACTCTTCAAACTTCATCCGTACTCTTTAAAATGGCGAATATGGGGTAGATTAGAGGAAATTTAGAGAGAAACAATAGAGGAAAGGAGAGAAAAACTTAGGAATATTTAGGATTCTTAGATTAAGAGTGGAAATGTAGATTTCTACCCTTTTGGAGAGATTGGAGAGGAGATTTTGAGAGAATTTGTAAGGGATTTCGCTAGCATTGCATGGATCGCCGGGAGACTTTATGGGAGAGATCTTCGTCTTTCTTTCGAGGGAAAAAGCTAAGTATTGTTCTTCATTATCTTATAATTTTGTAAACATTTATTTAGTGGATTTGCTTTTGTTAAATGAAGTTTCCTTTATGTTTTCTTCGTGCTTTGTGACGCATCTCTCTTACTCTTTCTTTTTCTTTGAAAATAGTGGCATAAGAAGATTATGTCATTATTTTCCTTTTACTTTTCTTTTGCAATGAGTAGAAATCATGTTTAGGATTTTGTGATGCATGATAGAAGTGAATTTAATTATAAATGTGATGGATTTTACTTGCACTTCATTTACATTGCAATAAGGGCCCATTGTAGTGTTAAAATTCGTTGTAATTGCATCGACCCGAAAGGGCGGTGTAATTCTCAACAAAGTGGAACCACATTCAAATTCCATGGATGGTGAAGTTCATGGGAATTGAATGTAAATAAATAGGGAAATATAATTATCGGGCGTAGAATTGGAGATTTTAGAGTGACAGGCTAAAATCCTCAATTCGGTCCTATCGTTTGAGTGCTTGAAGTATAGATGTTAGCCCTCGGGCGAGGGAACGTGGGAGCTCGAAGTGGCGGCCGGTATCCTCCCGGCCTAACCGCAGATTCGGTAACCAAACATAGGATTAGTCGATGTTCTTTATGCTCGGACCAAAGGGTAAAGAATAGGATTGCTCCTATTTGGCACATACAATATTAAATGCATCTCATTCCTATACATTATCTATTTCATTACATAAGAATAGTAGTTTTAAATATCTCAAAATTCTCCAAACCAATTTATCCAAAAAGGGTTATCTTTAGAAGTAATATTTGCATTTAGTTATAGTTACTTATTACATTTAACACTTGCATTTAGGAATAGTTACTTAGATAAAACACAATTTTAATCGACATTCCAACCTAAGGAGTAATTGTAGTAGGCTAGAATTTGACTAAAGACATCTTACTTCACTTCCTCGTGGGATCGATATCGGGGTTTTTAAAGAAAACTCTATATTACTTGAAACGATACGTATACTTGCGTAGTACCCCTAATGTGTAAAATATTTTCTAATTTTTATATCATTTAAGATTTTGCACATTAGCCGCTATTTATAAATCGGGTCAAGTTTTTTGCCATCTTCTGGAAGTTAATTTATTGCGTAATTGCGGGTCGGGTCAGATGGTCACAAAGCACACTAAGTTTGCACCCAAGACAAAGAAAATCAATTTCTTGTGAAGTATTCACTTTACCCAATCTTTCATTGCCAATTGAATTATTTTACTTTCCGAATTAGGTTTGGATGAAAGATAACTATATATTGCTAAAACTAAACATGAAAAGTTAACAAATATATAGTTTTTTTTTCTGTTATCATTTAAAATGTTTGGCTTAACATCATCATGTCGAAGTTGATTAGATGAAAACTATTGATTTACACTAGGATTGTTAGAACTACATTGTAAATTCACAATATAAAGAAAGAAATAAATTCAACACAATTAAGGTAAAATAAAGTGATGAGATTGAAATGGCTTGGCGAGGAGGCGACTCGATGGCACTATTTCTAGAGTAGATTAAGTTTTGGTACACTAATTTACAGCTCTCTCTTCTACTCCAAAGATTCAACCCGTTCCCTTGCCTTGATTGTCTAGAAAACATCAAGCTAATCAGGTGTCTCTTGTTGCTCAAAAGAAGAATGAAATTTATGGAGAAAGTAAGAGAGAATTCAAAATTTTTCATTCCTTTCAAGCTCATATTTTCATCTGTTTACAACTAAAAGGTGAGAGAAAAAATGACAAATACTAATTATAATTTGTAGTCATTAGCGTAAGTTACTTTAAGTTACAGATTTATTCATTTATATTAATTTTATTTATGTTAAAAAGCATAAAATTAATATCTAATATAATTAATAATATTATTTTAAACGTTGATAACTTATAACGTTATTATTATTTTTTTAAAATGAATAATAACAGTATGTATGCAAATTTCCCTGGAAGTTAGATAAGTAGAAATATTAGAAAGTGAAAAAATTACTTTACAAGCAACATAAATGAATTATAATATATTAAAGAATTATATTAAATTGATTTTATTATCAACTATTTTGATATCCTTGTATTGATTGATAAAACTATTAACAGGAAGTATTCATTGGGAGTTTTATTTTACTATATTTGTGAGTGATTTACACACAAACCACGTAATTCTTATTTATTTAGATGTTTAATAATTAAACTTTGATATTCAAGTACATCACGATTTAGCGTCACAATTATGAAAAGGTACATTTTCGTTATGAAAAGTTAATATTAACAATACATTTATGTGATGTTAAATACTAAATATAAAAGTTGAAGTGTTAGATATATAATTAAGTATTATCCATTATGCATGTGAATCCTCATATACTTTTGTATCAAATCAGCAATTGCATTAAAATGTTTAATGTTTAGACATTAGGTGTTACTTAACCAACACTTGATGTATAAAATTTTTATTGATAAATTTAATTTTGTTAGCCATATAATTAGAGCACTTATGACTTGAGGATCATATTTGTAGTTGTTTTGATATTCTATAATCATAAATTATTTGTCATCAACCTACATCCATTATCTTCCAATACTTATCAAGTTTGTCGTTCCTTATCGTCTATCATGACTTGATGTATTTTATCGTGATGATATGCATCAATGTCCATCGTCTTGAGATATCTTTCATTATAAGGCATCAAATATCCATTATTGTTGGCCAAATATCTATTATCTCATGTCCTCTGTCATCACTTGATAGCAATCCTTTTTAATTCCCATTGAACATAACTATTTCTGACCAACCCTATTACATAATTCAAATCAACACATTTGAAGTCATTATTCCATTGCAAATATATGACCTACTGCTTAAATATTGATGCCACTTCAGTTGTTGGAAAAAGTGACATTATACTTCAAGACAAAAACTACTAAAGATCTTCTTACCACATCAGGCTTTACAAATTTTCCTTATTCACATTTCATTATCCTAACAAATAATATGTTTAATGTTTTTTTCCCTGATTTTATGTAAATCATCATTTATTGGTAAGAAGCAAAGCACTCTCTTCCTACGCCACATTCTCACATGGATCATTAGATACTATGTAATATCTTATAAAAACCCTGCAAATTTCTTAATAATTTATTTGTATATATACAACTATGTAAAATTATATAGCATATTTTTTAGCGACAATAATTGGAGATCAATTATTCTAAGATTTACCATGCTATTAAGTTGATTTATATGTAATCATCCAAACATCCAAAATCTAATATTTATCATTAATTCCAAACATCTAAATATTTAATACAAGTACTTTGAATATTCGAGCTATCATAATAACAACATATAGGGTACAGTCGAGGCTAACCTCAAGCCCAAGTTTCCTCACCAGAATGGCGTAAAGCTAGCTTAGGATCAACCATAATTGTTTAAATCGCATTTCATCTTCCATTACTTCCATTCAATCCAACAAGGCTGTAAGATAAAAAATTTGAAGATTTTCAAGAAAATAAACATATTCGAGCAACAATAAATAAATAAACACAAAACAATAAAAAATAACATCAAGTAACTATATTGAATAAATGTTTCTCTACATCTTAACTGCGTTATTTAGTACAAAATTCCAGATATATTGGCATAATTCGGCTTATTTATCACATGAACAGGAAAATGAATTCAAATTTTGAAAATCTAAAAAATATTAATTAACACAACAGTCTCGTTTGAGCAGAAAACTAAACTCTGCAAATAGTTACAGATGTTAACTTAACATCAAAAAAATCAGTTGGCTTATTTTTCAGAGGGCTCAGCAGAAGAAAGCCTTTGCCTCCGAGCTTGATCAGCTTTTTCCATGTAATCTTGATGAGATTGATGCTTTGAGCCTGCACAATGTTAACAAGGAAAAGCATAAGATGAGCAGCGTGATCTCAAGGCACCTATTTACATAAATATGGCGTCTTTCAAAATTAATTAATTTAATCATTTAAAAAGTTCTACTCAATGCATAATAATTTCAGCAATAACTGAAAATAAAATACAACAGCAACAACAAGCCTTTGTCCCACTAAGTGGGGTCGAATGAATCCTTTTCCTCCATTGTGTCCTATTGAGTGTCGTATTTTACTTAATTAAGATCATTTTTATGCGGTATGCCAAAACCTTTTCAAGTCTACCTCTACCTTTCTTAATATAAATCAAATCTAAAATATACACTCTCCTAACAGGATCATCAGATGGTCAATGTTTAATGTGACCAAACCATCTAAGATGACTCTTTCTAATCTTGTCTACCACTAGAGCTGCACCAACCCTTCCACGGATAAATTTGTTCCGCATTTTTTCTCTAATTATCAAACCACTCATCCCTAAGCATTCTCATCTCAACAAACTTTATTTTATGCTGCTCTTTTAAAAGTCGATATTTTGCACCATAAAGCATTGCAGGTCTCACCACTATCTTATAAAATTTTCCTTCAAATCTAGGCTGTACTTTTCTATCACACAATAGGCCTAATGCATTCCTCACTTCAACCAACCAACCTGAATTCTACTAATAACATCTCAACTTATATCACCATCACTTTAAACAATAGACGTGAGATATCTAAAACATTCACACCTTTTAATGATTTGATCACTCATGGTTACAACTCTGCCACTAGAGCTACTACTATTAAAATTAAATTCCATTTATTACGTTTTAAATCTACTCAAACGAAGGCCTTTAGACTTCTATGTAAACCACATAATTGAAGTTTTTTCTGAACTTTTTCTCTATCTTATCCACAAGAAGGATATCATCAGCGAGAAGCATGCACCAAGACACATCATTTTGCAAATGTCCAGTAAGAGCATCCATAACTAAAGCAAAAAGATATGGACTTCAAGTCGAACCCTGATGTAATCCAACTTAAATAGGAAAATATTTGGTCAATCCTCCTATTCGAACACAAGTAACAAATCTAGAATACATATCTTTAATGAATTGAATATAAGTGATATCAACACCTTTCTTCTCTAAAACTCTCCAAAGAACTATTAGAACATTATCGTAAGCTTTCTCTAAATCAATAAAAATCATATGTAAATCCTCCTTACTCTATTTGTACTTTTTCATCAAATTCTCAATGTATAGCTACCATAGTAGACTTGCTCGGCATAAATCCAAATTGATTATAAAAAATCTTGTCATGTATTAACCTATATTCAATTACTCTCTCCCATTTTTAAGTTTGACACATTAACTTAATACCTCTATAATTTGCGCACTCTTGTACATCCCCTTTGTTCTTAAAAATGGGAACTAAAATACTCTTCCTCCACTCCGTGGGCATCTTTTTAGTTTTTAAAATAATATTAAAGAGTTTAGTAAGGCAAGAAATTCCCAAATCTCCTAGATAATTACACACTTCAATTGAGATATCATCAAGTCCTACTGATTTTTCATCCTTGGTCTTCTTTAAAGCAACTTCAACATTCTTTTTCCTAATGCAAAGATTAAAAATATATATTAATAGAATAAAAGAAAATAAAATCAATTAAATCACTTCGAAGAGAAGCAACCGTTTTGACAATTTTGCTTTAGGAGACAAACGTGTCTTTCAAACAGGACGAAACAAAGAGAGCGTGAGCGGGAGATGGAGGGGTCACTTCACATACCCGAGAAACGATGTCGTCGTGTGTCTCGAGTGGAGTAGTAGGCGAGAGGCAGCGAGTGCACAGTGATATCGTTGCCGTTTGGTTTCGGCTGTTGTTGGAGCAAAGTTGGGTGTGGTTTCTGTGCAAAGGAGAAGGGTTTCTGCAGCACTGTACGTGGAGGAAGGAGAGGCTTGTGTGCTAGAGTTGTCAAATCCAACATAACAGCGAAGAGAAGGATTGTGTATGTGTTCTTGTACTAAAGCTCAGGAGAGGAAAAAATAGGCTCTCATGTGGGAGTCATCTCATGATAGAAAGCAAACTGAACCGATTAAAAGCGAAGTGGATCGCTTGCGTGCGAGAAAAGGGAAGCCGTATTGAAGGAAATAAGTTTGCGAGTGTTCTATATGTCTATATGTCGGAAAGAGGATAAACATATAGGTTTTGCTCTAGAAGAAGGCTTTGTGTAGCAGATAGTCGGGCCAAGCCTAAGGTAACGGTTAGGTTTCTTTATTTTAGATATTATTTTATACTAAGTTGAATTTATATTTAAGTATAATTTGGGTTAATATTTAATTAATGTCAGGAAGTGATAGTGGACGAAATTTGGAGTGAAAATTGCGTTGATTTGACAATGGTGAATTAGGTAAAATCTCTGCTTTTATTCATAAAATTTATTTTAATTAAATGTCATTAAATGGAAAATAAATCTTATGAGTGAAACCAGTGCTAAAAAAAATTAGGAAGGGCTTATGCTTCAAAAGGATTAGAGGAAATATTTAAATTAATAGTTATATTTTAGTCTGTTACTTTAGAAATAAAATCTTTACACAAGTACTTTTAATAGCTATAGTTAAAGGAACCTATTGAAGGAATAAACATTCACAAGTGTCTTAAAAGTTAAGTAATTATTACTTTATTTGCGTTAAATTAATTTCTTTTATTCTTTTAATATGTCTCATTTGTTATATACACATTATTGTTCTGAAAAGCCGAAGGGTTAGTATATTAAAATAAAAAAGATACATAATAGTTGTATGAGAGGGTTCAATAAAGGCACCCTACCCACACAATATAACTCACACAGAAAATCCAAAAGAAAAAAGATGCAAATAAACCCAAAACATCAAAACTCGCAGAAAACAAGTAGCTAGGGACGAGCCAATTTAATCTTGCCTCTGCCTCTTGTTTTAGGAAGGAAACCAGTTAACAAATTGTTAAGTTTGGTGTCCTTACCCGAAATAACCAATGTATCATTTATTAAGTTCCTAAGGTCGAGTAGGTCTCCATTTTTCTTCTTCCTCCTGATGTGTAAACCTGTCATTCCTCATCCGATGACTGGCTCGTCTGATCAGTGTAGTCAACAGATTGTCGAGTTTGTTTAAGAGGATGAGCCCTTGACTCCTGACTAACATTAACAACATGCTCATTCTGAAGAGGTGGTAGAAATGTCTCCTCTGCACCTGATGCTTCCTGAGAAAAAGGATTTTCAAAGCTCTCCTGATTATCGGACCGCACATTGTCCTTTGTAGGTAAGGATCCTGCAGAATTATTTTTAACAGAGATTGAAGCTATAGGTTGCTCAGTTGAACCATATGCCAACACATCATTCACACAAACAAAAACAATATTGTCAGGGGGAGGCTCTCCAGTAGAGGGAGGGAGAGCTGACAGCGTGTCAACCAATATTTCAATAGTCGGTGGATTGCACTCGGGAGTGGAAGGGGGACAAGTATAAATTGGAGCAATCCCAATAGCATTTTTACTCGGCAGTCCCAATATGTTTCATTTGTTGTATACACATAAAAGCAATGTTATAATTGAATGATGATAAGTGAAAATTGTATGATTGTTTTATAGTTTCAATTTTTCTATACTTTGCAATGCATTAAATAAAAAATTAAATTGATTTCATAGTCGAAAGAAATGAAATATAAGTTAAATGGAAAATAAACGATTAAGTCTATCAGGAGTCACCAATATGTAGGGGATGTTACTGTAATTGACACGTTTACGATACAAAATGGTAAAGTTTGTGCATTTATAATACAAAATGATAATGATTTTGACGGTACTCCTGAGATGACTTCTAAAAGTAAAAGGAAATCGAAAAATGAAAGTATTAAATGAAAATGAAACTATAAATGATACGATAATTAAATGAAAAGAAAGTTTACTTTTTTTTATCGTCATATTCTTTTGAGAAATCATGTTAGGCATTTGCATATAAGAATTTAATGCATAATAAAGTAGTAATTACTCACTAAGTTGCTTAAACTTAACCGATCTCTCTCTCTCTCTCTCTCCCCCTCTCCCCTCCCCTCCTCTCCCCTCTCCTTGGCTTGAGCCTTGAAGGCATACAAAAACTATCTAAACCCTCTCTTTCCCACTTTTCTATTATTAACAGACGTACTTCCTCCTCATCGGCTTAATGCTTTAATAAATAATCCATAACCACTTTCTCAAGATTCTAAAAACTCAGTACCATGGAGAATAAGGATTCAAAAGACTGGCCTCATGTAGTTAGGATAAGAATAATGAGGATGATAAAATTTATTTACACAAAATTTAGCACTCAATGAATTGGTTAATAAGAAACTATAAAGCAGGCCTAAAGTAGTTAGGATAAAGCTAATGAAGATGACGAGAAATACTTTTGAACTAGTCGAGTTTTACTGATTCAACATCCATCACTCGGCTGATATAAACTCCACTCAAGGCCATATAAATGTTCGACCTCCAAGTACACCACACTGAACAAAAGCATGACTCTAATTGGAAATCCTTTCCATTTTTATCGTCTCCAGAGGCCATCTAATTTCCTAGAGAGAATATTTTAATAGAAAAAAAAGGAAGATGACCTGAAAGGAGAGAAACTCTAAAATGTTATTAAAAACCTCTATCCAATGACAATTATACCAGTGAGGAAGACCGAATTGGTATTGCACATTATCTCAAACTCGCTTCCACATCAATAAAGTTTTTAACATCTAAATTTGATATTCAATTTGAATTTGGATCTAAACATGATGGAACTTTTAAATTCTGATTTTACTGAACTTGTGTTTGCTAAAAGAGATATTTCAACTAAAGAGCTCCTTCTATTTATTACATATTTAGTTGCAGGTTACTTATGTGCCCTTTAGTGAGAGGAACTTTTTTATAAGCGTTAAAATGCCATTGATACCTGGCTCAATTGATCTTTATCGAATCTAGTATGTTAAGAGTTTCTCAAAGAATAATGAACCATGAAACTAGAAATTTATATAAATTACGTATTTTATCATCTTCAAATTCTATAAATCAGTCAAATTCATATATTGGGAATACTATGTCAACTTTTATACACTCATCATAAGTTCTCTGTTACTTTACCATCTACCAATATTATTAATACTTTTAGAAAATGAATGCCAAAAGTTATCATTACATTATTCATGCACGTCTATTATGATTATGCAATTTCATTTGCTAAGCATTTGTATAAAATATATGTTTTCAAACAAATGCATAGAAATAAATTATGAAGCGAGATGACGATTATAAAGACGCATCAATTTCTCGTGAATGCTTGGCAGAGTAAAATGATGGTTGTTATATTTTAGTTCATACTCGTTCCAAAAGCATCTTGCAGCATTCTTTAAAAAAAAATACATGCCCAATTTTCTGGATCTTACAAAGCTCTCACAGATCTAGGACTAAATGCTGAAACATTATTTTTTCCATCCAACATGCATATTAATACAATTTTTTAAGAGGAAATTATTTGCATAATCAAGATACAATTGAACTTTTGAGTATTCTTTACAGATGTTATTCTCAGGTGGAGTATCTGCTTGTGCGACATCAATACCACTGCGACCACAACTCAGCTAGCACGAGATAGACCAAAAAGCAATGGATAAGTTTGTAAATAGAAAATCTGGAGTTAAAGGAAATTCTAATTTTTTTTCTCAAATAAGGAGCGTTGAAGAAGCTCATGAAATCATTCACAATCGCCATCAATATCCTACTCAAAATAAAATTGGAGTAGGTATTAGTAATTGACTAACTTCTAATTATCTCTTTAGTTGTTTTTTTTTCCTTTTATTTTAATATTAGAGCAGTTATGTCCTTTCTGGATACTAATGGTTATACAAATTGACCTAAATGTAGCTGAGATCCATAACCAATGGAATGATATGTTGTGATGATGAAATGCCAATATAATGTACCATTTAGTGGCAGCATTTCAAGCTAAAAAGAAATATAAAAACTATTAGCTATGATCATTGAGTTCATAGAAAGGAATACTCAAGGAGCTTGATGCCACAGACTATTCATCCTAAGTGACCCCAAATTTTTAATTAGTTTTGAAGAAATAAACATAACACATCCTCTGGTTGAAAATAAAAGAGTTCATACAATTATAGCATAGATTTTCATAATCATAATCAAACCCCTAGCACGCAACTACTTTGTTCATTTTCCACAATGATTTATAAGAAATTTTCTCTGAATTGGGAAAGAACAAAGCATGTCAATTTTATTGAAAATATTCCAATAAACAAGAATAGAAGGAATAATAATATGAAAAATACGAAGCCAGAAAATATTATGAAAAAAAAAAATTTAATTCAGGCAAACCGTTCTTGTGGTATGAAAGTTTATTAAAAAAATAATTTGAACATTTACAGCGTTATTCAATTTGAAAAAAAGAAGGAAAAAATGAGAGTTTATTCTCCACAATCCATGCAAGCATTATCATAGGCAAAACCATGACTCTTTGCTAAATTTATAAATAGACAAATTAATCACGTGTTTATAATGTTTAAGAAAATGCATCAATTCATCAACTAGAAATGTACCTAGGAGTTGACTTCAAGCTTCCAAGGAAATGACAAAGTCATGGGTGTTTCATGTAGCGTGAATGTGATATAAAATGAATCATGTGATGTAAATGCTAATCCAATTATGAGTCATTAAAGTATGTATACTCTCAAGCATTATGAAGTTGTTACACCGGTGCCTAGCCCAAGGGAAATTTAGTTTTTTGTGCGCCAAAAGGCAATTTAGTCTTTTGTCATTTATTAGTTTTTAGTATAAATATGACTAATACGTCTAGGGTTAGGGTTATGCATGAGATTGTGTATGGATTCTTAGAGGCCGTTTAGGATCAAGTTTTGTTTTTGTTTCTAAAAATAAAAAATAGGAGAAACAAAAAAACAGTGTTTGGTTATCTATTTTTTGTTTTATTATGTTTCTTTCTTTTTTTTTTAAAGGAACACTTCTATTTTTAAAATTCTAAAATAGTAAAAATCATTTTTTTATCTATTTGTAAAACACCGAAACCAGCCTTCGCCTCCCCCATCTCTCTCGCGACACCCCATTTCCGCTCGCCTTTGTGACAAAAACTCTTCGCTCGTGACCCCTTCCCCCTCACTGACCAACTCCACTGCTTCGTCTTTCCTTACACCTATGGTTGTTCCCATCCTCTCCCACTTGCTATTTCATGCCTTTCCAAACTTCGGTCCAATTCTCCTCCCTTCCTTCAATATTGTTGTACACTCACAGCCGGCAGCCCTCTCTGGCCATTTCTCCAACCCATACAGCTTCATTTAAGCGGACGAAAAAAGCACCTTTGATCGATGTCACACAATTCAGATATTTCAAAGTCGTAGGCGAAGGCATGCTTCCTGCCTCACAACCCGTTGTTGTGAAGATTTACGGTCTGTTTGGGGCAACTGCAGCTTATCCAGCTTCTGCTGATAAGCAACTTATCCTGATAATCTGTTGATGAGCAGCTGATCCAGAAAAACTGTCTGTTATTTGGTTTGGGCTTATAGAAAACAGCTGATCCTGAAAAATTGACCATTCTACCCCTGTTATGAATAAGCTGTTTAGTTGTTTGGTTAGTGCGTTTTGTAAACAATTTATTTGCAAAAAAAAATTTAATTAAAATGAATAATATGTGCAGCACTCGATATAAACAGCTTTCAACCCCATTATTAGCCAAATTCAATAGTTATTAAATCTCATCACTCACAGAATTTATTACACATTTACCTATCAGACTGTCACAAATTTTAATTACTTCAATAAACAAATAACTAAACAGATGCTAAGCATTTAGCAAGTTTAATTTCACCACGGTTAATTTCACAGCCATCATCGCGGGAGCCATCTTCACGGGAGTAGGGAGTTCGCGGGAGCCATCTTCGTGGGAGCAGCGAGCCTTCTTCGCGAGAGTTCGCGGAGTTCGCGGGAGCCATCGACGCTCGTCGCAGGAGCTCCAGTCTTCTTCGCGCGAGTTCGCGGGAGCAGAACCATCGTCGCTCGTCGCGGGAGTTCGCTGGAGTTCGCGGGAGCAGGAGCCATCATCGCTCGTCGCGGGAGCTCCGGTCTTCTTCGCGGGAGTTCGCGGGAGCAGAGCCATCGTCGCTCGTCGCGGGAGTTCGTTGGAGTTCGCGGGAGCAGGAGCCATCGTCGCTCGTCGCGGGAGCTCCAGTCTTCTTCGCGGGAGTTCGCGGGAGCAGAGCCATCGTCGCTCGTCGCGAGAGCAGCCATCGTCGAGTTCGTCGAAGCCATCTACGAGGGTTTCTGCGCGGAAGGTAAATGGGAAAGACGGGGAAGACGACGGGGTATCGCGGTAATTAGACGAAAAAACGCGATGTAAGAAGCCAACCGCGGGGCTCCAGTCACGTTCGGCTTTCAACACAAAATAAAAACGGAGTTTTTAAATAAGCTGTCCATAAGTGCTATCCAAACAGTACGGCGGCGTTTTTGAAAAAACCGCCGCACTTATAAGCTTTCCCAAACGGAGCCTTAGGCTAACGAGGAAGGTGTTCTACTTATGGCTTGATCGGATCTGGAGCAAATCTGGCTTCTCTGGAAAGCCCTGAGGTATTTGTTCTGTTTTATCTTTTGGTTTTTAAATTTTAGGTTACTTTATTTTCTAGTTGGATTGTCACTTTTATGTCAAGTTCTATGAGATGATTGTAAAAGAGATTTCCTTCTGGTTGAAGTGCATTAAGTTTAATACAACAGAATTCTATTTTCCTTTCAATGTCAACTATTCAATCTTCCCACTGCTTTATTTTATCTTTTTTCAAATGATTTAAAAAAGAAAAACTAATAAAAATTGCATATAATATTGCCAAAATCCACAGCCGGTTCAAGTTTGGATCTTATTCTTGACTCTAAATTTTACATTTGTTGATTTGCTGGTTTGTTTGAAGTTCTCAGTGAAAAAAAAATAACAAAGGAAGCAGTATTTTGTACATTGAGGAGTTTTCTCTGGTTATCTAACATGAAATGTGTTAAGAACGTGACAAATTTAGCAAGTGCACACATCAAAAAGCTTTTTGTCACCTGATTGACACTCTTTAAGCAATTTCTCTAAGAAGTTCTTGACAGAAAATATGTTAATGCTTTGAATAGGCATTCCGCAGCAAGTTGGCATAACCTGTAGTTCGGCTTTTGGCTGTTCCAGGCTGCCCTTCAAAGCATTTTAAGTCATGCGTCACAATTATGAAAATTTGTATTATAATTTATATTAATATCTTTTATGATTGCTATTACGCCTTTTCCCTGTCTTCATTACAAGCACTATATTATGTTGCTTTAGAATTGTGTGCTATGTATATAAAATAATTACCTTCAAATGATGTTAATCATATATGTATGAAAGTTTCAAGTGCTATCCACGTAATTGTTTAATGAAAATTGACATTTCTTTATTATGTTTCAACTTGAACCATAGATAACAGTAAAGTAATTGAAATAACTAGAGAGGCAGTATGTTCATATAGAAATGAACAAATTTTCATTAAACTAATGAAAATTAAAGTTCAGAGATAACAAGAAGGATCTACATATGAATTTTATTGATTTAGAAAAAGCTTACCATAAGGTCTCAAGAGATCTCCTTTGGAGTGTTCTTAAGAAGAAAGGTGTTGATATGACTTGTATTCAAGTCATTAAAGATATGTATACAAGAGCTATTAGTTGAGCTCGAACAGAAGGAGGATTGACCAAATATTTTCCTATTTCTGTTGGTTTACATCAGGGATTGGCTTTAATCCCATAACTTTTTCATTTAGTTATGGATGGTCTTACTAGACAATTACAAGAGAATGTACATTAGGGTATGTTTTTTTGCTGATGATATCCTTCTCATGGATAAGATGAGAGAAAAAACTCAGGAAAAATTTGAATTATGTAGATTTACCTTGGAGTCTAAAAACCTTCGTTTCAGTAGAACTAAACTGAATACATTGAATGTAATTTTAGTAGTAGTAGTTCTTGTGACAGAAATGTAAATATGGGTGATCAAATTATTAAAAAGGTGTGAACGCTTTAGATATCTCAAGTCTATTGTTCTAAGTGATGGTGATATTGATGGGGATGTTATTAGTAGAATTCAAGTTGGTTGTTTGAAGTGGAGGAATGCTTCGGGCATTCTGTGTGATAGAAAGTACCGCTTAGACTGATAGGAAAATTTTATAAGATGGTGGTGAGACCAGCAATGCTCTATGACGCTGAACGTTGGCCGTTAAAAGAGAAGCATATAACTAAGTTGAGTGTTGCCGAGATGAGAATGATTAGGTGGATGAGTGGCTTTACACTTAGAGACAAAATGCGAAATGAATATATCCGTGATAGGTTCGGTGTAGCTCCAGTGATGAATATAATTAGAGAGAGTCGTCTTAGATGGTTTCGTCGCATTAACATCGACCATTTGATGATCCGATTAGAAGAGTAGATGTTTTAGATTCGACTTATGTTAAGAAAGGAAGAGGTAGACCTAGGAAGGCATGGGCATATCGTATAAAAAATAATCTTAACTTATTAGAACTAAATGAAAATATGACACTAAATATGACACAATGAAGAAAAATGATTTATGTAGCCGACCCCAATTAGTGGGATAAAGGTTTCGTTGTTGTTGTTGTAATGAAAATTAAAGTTATTAATGGGAATAGGCAAACAACAACTTTCAGTCCAACTGCATGATCACGCATTATGCAAGAACTTGAACATCTACAGATGAAATGAAGAGAATTGGAAATAAGTTCGATGCGCTTAGAACTCTTTGAAAAAAAATTTCTAACTTATTGAAAGAGATTGGAATTGGTTATAATACAACCACAAGTCAAGTGATTGCATCTGAAGATGTATGAGCCAAATTATATAACGTATTTATTTCATATTATATTTAATCCAAAATTTATATAATTTTTTTTATTTACGCATTTTTATTAATCATAATGTTTATTTACTAATATATAGGTCAATAAAAGTGCGAAATTATTTCAGAAAAAAGATGCTCAATGTACGAGTCTCAGTCGTATTTATGGTGACAACTCCAACAAGAACTTTGCACCATCCTTCTACTAGAATCCTTTCAGACGCAGAGGAAGAAGATGGAGAAAGTGAAACAAACCTGTAGAGGAGAAGAATAAGAAAAATTTACTACTTAAACGTGCGAAGAGAACAACGATTTCATATGTGATTTCCTCTACACTTCCAAGAAGTAAGTGAGAGTTCAAAAAGAAAGGTTGATATAATAGAAAAGAAATTATGCACCTTAACGAGATCTTCTAATGAAAGCTCAAAATCTTTGTAGGTTGAATGCATGAAGTCTCTGAATTTAATAGAAGGCCTAGATGACATTAAATACTCAAAAGCTTTACAAAAATTTCAAGAAGATGCAATATGAATAAAGATAATTCTTCAGATACCTGATAGCAGAAGAAAAGGCGGATTCTTAATCTGAAATGACTTTCTCATCACGATAAACTCTATTAGCCCTCCTTATCTAATGTGTTTGTGTTTTAAATGTGTCATGTTTACTTGTTTTCACTTTCGTTATTATTGTAGAACATTTTATCAGTTTGGATTATGATTATGATGCATGTCTGTGATTTTAGAAGCTTGTGATGGATGCGTTAATGCACAACTAATTATAATATGAATTATTTTAAGAGGTTTTCTTTCTTAGATATGAAAAAGAGTATTGTGATTTTCTATCTTCAAGATTTCTCGTACAAAGCTTATTTCTCCAGTTATTATTTTGTTTGATTTATAATGTTAATCCATTCTTATTGTAAGTAAACAACATATAGACCCAATATCAGATTTCGAAAGTGATGATGAAGAAGATCTTGAACTAATTATGATAAACATTATTTAACAAAAGAGTCATGTTGAACTTCTAGTCTTCAAGATCACAAGTATATAATTGAAATACTGCAAGGACATCCAGCTCGCTGCTTTGAAAATTAGAGAATGGAACTTCAAGTTTTCATTAATTTATCTACATTGTTTAAGTGTAATAGTTTATGAAAGACTCAAAATGATTGACTGTAGAGGAACAACTTGAAATATTTATGTTTATTTATCGCATAACGAACGCTTAATGGTGGTTGCTAAACGATTTCAACATTCATTGGAGATAATCTCACAAAATTTCAGAAAGACTATGAAGGCAATTTATCACTTGGGAACTGGGATTATTATTTCACCATCATTTGAGTTGATTCCTCCCGAGATCCAGTATAATCCAAAATGCTATCATTTTTTAGGGCATGTTAAATTTTAAAAATTTAATTTATTTATTTTTTTAGTTATGAATATTAATTTATGTAATTTTATGAATATGATTGATATTTGTAATTGATAGAACACATGTTACTGCATATATACCTAAGAAAGATCAAATTTCGTGTCGAGGAAAGCAAAAAGAGTCAACCCAAAATGCGATGTGTGCACATGAATTTGACAAGATATTTACGCATGTATTATCAAGTTCAGAGGGAACAACAAATGATGCGAGAATTTTTCTAGAATGTATTTCAAATCCTCAATTAAATTTTCCGATGCCACCACAACGTATGTCAATTTATTCTTATCAAGTTATGCAATTATTAAATGATATTTATAGGGAAAAAGTTATATATGTGTTTTTCGAAGACAGAAAAATCTCGTTGATTCAGGATATGCTAATATGTCAGGATTCTTAAAACCATATAAAGGAATAAGGTACCATTTATGTGAATAGCAAAATGGATCTTAACCTCAAAAACAATAACTCTTTAATTATAGACATTCTTCTTTAAGAAATGTTATTGAGTGCTGTTTTGGAATTATAAAAGCAAGATTTTCAATCCTTAACAGAATCTCCCAATGATTTCCGCACACAATGTTATATTGTTCCTGCTTGTTACACACTATATAATTTTATAAGATCACGATCTAGGGGAGTTACATTATTTTAGATGTATAGAAATGAAAATTTTATAGTTAAGACAGAAAGAGGATCTACATCAACTCTGCTTCACAAAGTGCTATTGAAGTTAATTTTTAGCAATCTCAGTTGCAGTACATGGCACTATTTCGAGACTGTGTTGCCAGAAAACTTTGGAGCCACACGCAGAACTGATTTTACTTACTAGCTTATAAAATTGTTAATGTTTATATCTTAAAATATTATCATCGTAATGTTGGATTCATTTTATTTTGTTAAAATGTCATTTGTGTTATTATTGGACATATAAAGTGTTACTTTAGTGTGAAAACCTCATAATTTTATGTTTTTGTCAAAGGACAAAACTCTTGGATTTGTCGAGTTTGATATTATAGTTGTAACATTATTGTGATTTCTATATATATGAGTATGACGTATTTAATTAGCTAGAACTAATGATATTTTATTAAAAATTATAGGTTTTTCTTTTTTTAAAAAAATAGAAAATACACAACCAAACATGTTTTATATTTTTTGTTTTTAAAAACAGATAAATCAAACATATTTTTTAGATACATAAAACAGAAAACAAAACAAAAACAAAACAAACTAAAGACAAAAACAAAAAACAGAAGGTGATCTCAAACAAGCCCTTAGGTTTTGAGTTTGGTTTAGGAGAGATTTCCTATCTCTCAAATTATAGGAATTGGGAGAGATAGTTTACCTCTAGAATTACAGGTGCTTATCTTTGCATTCGTTTTTAGTGTTTGATGTTCTTGCAATTAAATATTATTTTCCCTAATTTCTGCAAGAATCGTATCAAGTGGTATTAGAGCATTTGCTCGTGGAAGAAAAAGAAAACTAAGGATGGGATTGCGGATCGAGGCGTCTATATTAATCAAATCAAGGAATGGGAAGCCAACATAATGAACTAGCCTTTTGTCACGATGGAGTCACAAGCGCGCTACCTGGTGAAGACTGACGGGATGGCAGTGCGTCTGGGAGGAGAAAGGATTGCGGCTTACAGTGACCCAAACAATAGAGCTAAATGGGAAGCAACAACGGGATCGCAGCTTGCGGCTTGTTGCAATACAGTCGTGATTGAGCTATCTGGAATCACAAGAAAGCCAAATCACAACGCCATGATCACAGTAAATTGGGTGCAGGGAAGCTAAATCGCAGCATCAGGATATGCAATGAAGCAAAATCAAGATCATGCATTGAATATTGAGATACAGTCGCAATAAGAGTTGGCTGGGGAAGTCGGTGACAAGATCACAAAAAGGGATAGCAACATACAGAGCGAACAATCGCTTTGATCAATCTCGAAGCAAAACATGGGATCGAGACTGCATAATGACCTAATATCTTAATGTGCAATGATTCAAACTAGCTTAGAGGCCAACGACAAAATTTCAGCTTACATTGTTTCCTTTTTTTGTGATCAAAATTCTATGGGGAATAATGACAGCTAAAAATGTAGACCTTTCGGAGGAGAAACTGAAAGATCGTGTGAGCCAAACCAGATCTGGAATTGTTGCTCATTAATGGATGGGCGGTTTACGTCGAAGAGAGGTGATTTTGTTCCATGGAGAGCAATTTTACAACCACGAAAAAAATGATGAAGCCGTCGAGTTTCAAGCAAACCCTCAATCACATGCAGTAAGATCGAGTAGCGTTGTCAGGTGAGAACTAGAGCGACAGCACTTGGAAGGAATAATGTGGCATACGGTCAATGGGAATGAAGGTCAGCAGGCAAAAAAGGTCGGCATGCAATTAGAGACTGGAGAAGATCAATTCAAAGTATTTCGGCCTGAAATAGGGAACCACTGAGGGTGGGACAACAGCAAAAGGCTGCATCCAATCACGCAAACGCCTTTTGTTGCAACAATCTTCTAGGCGGAAGGCGAGTCAGAAGATTATGGAGATAAGCGGCTGACTATGGGGAGAGCCGGACTTATGAAAGGTGAGAAGTCAATAAAGAACGTAGAATGAAAGCCAACCCCCGTTTCATGGGCAGAATGAACTTCAATCGAGAGAATTGAGAAGGAGACTCGCACAAAAGAAAGTTGCAAATGCTGGTCTTTGAGGGGGAAGACACACATGGGTGGGTGAACCGGCTGAAACGATATTTCACAATGAATGGATAATGAGCAGAGAAGCTCATCATAGCAGGGTTATGTTTGGAGTGAAGGCCCTAGCATGGTTTCAGTGGAAAGAGGCTAGATACCCAATCCACTCGTGGGAAGAATTTAAGGATTGCCTATTGGAACATTTTCGAGCCATTCGGAAAGGAACCGACACAAGCAATTCTTTGCATTGACTCACAAAGGTACTGTCAGGGAGTATAGAAAGAGATTCAAGCTCTAGTTAGGACAGCTGAGAGGAATTTCTGAAACAATATTGGAGGGGTATATCATGAAGGGTCTAAAACCCAACATACATGCAGCACTTCCATCAGTGAGACCACAAGACTTGAGATAAATTATGGAATTAGCGCAATAGGTTGAAGATCATAATGCAATGGAACGGGCTAATAGGAACAGAAAAGATAGAGAGTCATACCGAACCACTACAATCACAATGATACCTAAAGCTCAAATCATGGAAGTTCAGAGGGAGGCTTCACATGACAAGAATCATGGGTCAAGACCAAGAGCAACACTCAAGCAATGACAGGGACAAAAATTCAAGAGAAGCGAGCCAAAGGGTTATATTTTTTGTGTGATGAGAAATTTATCTCAGGGCACCGTTGTAAGGATTGAACATTACGATCACAGATTGTTGCTACAATTGAATACTAGACGATTTTAACAGATTGTTGCTACAATCGAATACTGGAACGATCTTGCCTCTCTTGCTTTATAAAAATAAAATGATTCTCTATGAGGCGCATACGAAAGCTATAAACATAGTCAGATTTTACGTATTAAAAAAAATAAATGAAATCTCGCTATTGCATAAATGAATTATAAAGCTCATAGTGAGAGAAAGGCGACATAAAGGATTGATGAAAAGGAAAGCAAATATATAATAGCATCAATTAAAAAAATACAGTAATGAAAAAAACATTTAAACCAAATATTTGCTAAATCAGATTCTCCTTGCTAATTTGTTTGCAAGAAGCATGGGTTGTATCGAGAAAATAAAAATATAGGTGATAGGTTTGAAAAATAAAAAATTTCAAGCCACTCTGAGAGAGGTTGCAGGTACAAAATAAGAAAGAGAAAATTATGAAAATTTTCTGAATAAAAAATTTTGGGATCAACACTATTTTTATGAATGTATAAAATCATAACAAGTGGTTGCAGCTGTTACATGAAATAGGAAGCCATTTTTTTATCTTAATCAAATGCCTTTCTTCTCACAACTTTGGTGATGGAAAAATTTAAGGCAAGGGGTACATTAAGCACACAAAAGAAGGCATGACGATACTTATACATGATGTCCTACAAGTGTTAATTTGCCACAAATATTTTTAGTGTCTGTTCTTCAGTATGGTTATCAAACTAATTTTAGGGGAATTGACATACCTCATAATTCTTACGTATTTACATATCTAACACCTAAACTTCCATATTTACATTTATAACAATTAGGTGTCATAAACATAGGCATAGAAAAATGTATTCCATTTTTTAAAAGTATTTAATAGTGGTATTTTTTATGATATAGTAAAAATTTGAGTGCTATGCATGTAAATATAAAATTCTAGGTGTTAGACATGTAAATATATAAGAATTGTGTGGAATGCATGTAAATGCCCCAATTTATTTAAGATAAGAAATGTAAAAACTAAGAAAAAGACAATAATACTCATTTCATGAAAGCAACAATGGAAAGAACTGGGACTCTCTTTTGGCTATGTCAACTGAGTATTCTTTAGCTCTTAAAAGCAGGTCTTCAAAGAAAAAGTATCCATTAACCTTTTTTTTTTTCTATGATTGTTAAGATAGTCAACTTAATTAAAATGGACTCAACTCGTGGTTCTTGGACTTCAACCAATTGAAAATAAGGAAGAACAAAATGAAGGTTGCATCAAAGTCATATTGACTATCTTTTCCCATTTACATGGAGAGTAAAAGTTCCAACTACGCCTTTTATACTGATATTTGTGATCCAATGAAAACACATGACTTCAAACACAAATGACATTTCTTCTCTTAGATGATAATTATTGTAAAATCCTTATGCGAGGTTTCATCAAAGTCAGATCGCATGCTACAACAAATGATCAACCCTCATAATCGTTATCTACAATGTCACATGTGGAGGTGGTTGGAGGAGCCTTAATTTGATTGTAATCACGACTTTATTTTGTAGAATGTGGCCTATAACTTTGATTTGCAGTCACAATTCATATAATTTCTTCAATGCATTTTGATAATTATTATCCATTGATTCAGTCTCTTGTTCATGATCTCATATAATACAGTCAAGCATAACTAATTTGTTCCAATTAACAGCAAGCTGGGGTTAACCGTTCAAACGCACTATAAACTTATGCAAAGCATGACGATTAAATGATAAAAGCAAGCATAACATTTTCAAAAATGAACAATATTAGTATTTCCGAACATAATGCATCTACCAAGTAATTCCCGGGCGTTAAAATAAAAATGAAATGGAGCAATTTCATACAGAGCACCGAAAATTTTTCTATTAATAAATCAATTGCCCTCTTTCAATCATTTTTCAAATTTTCACTCAAATATCAAAATACATATAAAACTCCAACCCATATTTTCATTTTTATCAAATTCTCAATGAATTACTCGTGACACGCATAAATGTACCAGTTCAATAGTTAGAAGAATCACCTGGTGCTTGATTTGTAAATAGCAATATTTCGGGCGCTCTGTATTTAATTATCCCAAATGAAAAATAGTAGTTGAGTTTTAAGATTTAAATATGTTACAAAATCCAGAATTGAAACTTTAATTTCATCACATAATATTCTCAGAGACGAAAAACAAGTACTAGCTTTAGTTTGCATAAAAGTAATCCCAAAGCAGCGCTAATGGATAAATAGTGAAGCATCCAAGGACTTTTAAGCTTTAATGGTAGTGGATAGCAGTTCTCCAATTTAAGTTGAGCTACACAACACCAAATATTGTAATCATTGCCCGCACTTATAGGTTGCAGGCAAGAAACACTCTTCTTCACAATTGTGGAAGTCATTGGACGAGTTTGTAGGTTCTACTTAATTTTCAGAACAAAATAACAAAAATCAAATTAAAGAGATATTTAATACATAATTAAGGAAAAATAAACTATGGGATATATCTCAGGAGTAATTGCTGGATCAAATTTATCCGTGGTTATGCCAAGGTCCTACTTGTAAGAATTGCATGGTGTAAACAGACCATAAAATAGGAAGAGAAAAGAGGAGTGCTAGGCTATAGAATTTCATTATGATAGATTTAAATACAGCAGAATGCTTACTTGAAATGGCTCGCTAACCCTGTATTTATAGGATTTTGGACATTATAGGAAAAATCATATAAAAATAATAAATAAATAAATGCATGATTAGACAAAATTGCCGCGTGAACATTATAATTAAGATCCTATACACGTGAATAATCTTCTTAACGAGTACCTTGAAGGCATTTGTGGCCGAGTGGATGAGGTCATCAATTGAATGGGCAATATAGGTGGCTAAATAAATAGAGTTTCCAGGCTTCTTTTATAATCTGGGCAAGTACCCTTTGGACTTGGCGAAGAGCCTCCAGACAGGGTGAGCAACTTCTAGCCTAAGGTGAATGCATCAGAGTTCAATAAGTGCCTCTTTATGGTAGTTTTAACAGCAATTTCTGAAATAAAGACAGGACTGGAATGCTAGAGTGGCGATAATTGTGGCTAAAAAGGGTTTAAAAACGGCTACTAGAAGATGAACCAAGGTTTTTGGAAGGTAACTTGGACTAAAGGGATCCTGAATGGCTCTAGTAGCATCTATAAACGAAGGAAGTGTACTTGGCAACAGACATATTGTTGCCATGGATTTAAGAAAAATTGGCAGTATCTAGAAGCCTTGGCAGAAATTTTTTATTAATAGCAATACCTGTGGAGGTCAAGAAAGCAAGCAGAGGAGCATAACTCCGGAGACCTAAAACAACATGAATGATGCTTGGGGACGCTTGGTTGATACTAACATAGGCTTTAGTGAGGCTCTAGAGGCACTGGACTGGAATGGGCAGCAGCAAGAAATTCTGGGGAGCACAGCACGGTGGTTTCAACTGAGGCAAGGAAATGAAAAAAACACCAAAACAGTGGTATGGATACTACTCACATGAATGGCACCTGCGAGCTAGAATCTCAATGTTTGGGTCGATTCAATTTCTAAGGTGGTTGAATACATATCAATGGTGCATACATATCAATGGTGAACGGCACACTATAGTGCATGGCGCGGCTCGCGTCATTTTAAATATGACCCAAAATATTAAAAATTTATTAAAAAAATTTAGATAAATATGAAATCATATTAAATTAAAAGATAAAATGAAATGACGATAAAAACGTCATAAATAATACTTAATTCAATTGTTCAATATTTCAATTACTTAAAATTTAAGCTATTATATTTTTTTTACAAGTTTAATAATTTCATAAATAGTTAAATTGGACATCCAAATAATTATCATCATCATCATCATAAGTAAAATAAATTTTACTCCCACCACCATCATTATAACCTAAAAAAGCATAATCATCAACGTCATACTCATCAAAAAAATGAAGCGCACTGTCATGCGAATGACACAATGTGAGCAGTTTTTTGCCACATATATGTACATATTTATGTGTGTTTGTGTGTTATAAAATTTACATACATAACACATAATTCTTATATATTTACATATTCAACATCTAAAGTTTAAAATTTAGGTATATAATATTGTGTCATAATCACATTAAAACATATTCATGAAAAAAAATATATTTCACATTAAATAATTAATAATTGCATTTTCTAAGTGCTATATACATAAATATTAAATTTTAGATGTTATGTAACTATATAAGAATTGAATTGTATGTGCGTAATTTTTTTTTTTCAATATTAACTTAGCGTGTGACATGGCAGCAATGCTTCATGCACCGTTGTTCATGCATGTACAACACACATCATTTTGATGGATCGTACCGTACGCCATGCCACGTGCCAAAATCTAATATAGTGCAAAAGATGTACCATAGCACAAAGGTTTACGGAGAGGCATAGCACACGATGCATGGCGCTGCGCGCATTATTTTAAATATAGCACAAAATATTAAAAAATCAGACAGATATGAAAAAATATTAAATTAAAAGATAGAATTTCATGATAATAAAAACAACAAAAACTAATACTTAGATCAAGTGTTCAATACCTTAACTACTTAAATTTCAAAATATTTTATTTTTTATATATTTACATAAGCAATTAAATTGAAAATATGAAGAATTATCATCATCATTATATGTCAAATAAACCTTATTTTTCACCAGTATCATCATAACCTCATAAAATATGATCATCATCATCATCAAATGACTGGAGTTCACTATCATAATAATGGGAAAATGTGGACATATTTTTGCCCCATATATGTATATATATGTATGTATGTGTGTGTGTGAGTATTGTAAAATTTACATAAATACCACACAAGTCTTATATTACATATTCAATACTTAAAGTTTAATATTTACATATATAACATTTTGTGTCATGATCACATTAAAACATATTTACGAAAAATGTGTATTTCATTTTAAAAAAATTAGTATTAGTATTTTTATGTGTTATATAAATAAACATTAAATTTAGATGTTAGATATGCAAATATTTAATAATTGAATTGTATGTACGTACTTTTTTCTTTATTTATTATATTAAATCTAAAAAATCAACTAGAGCACGTGCCATAGGGCCAATGAGCTTTATCATTGTTCGTGCATGGCGCAAAATAGCTTGCATTATTTAATGTATCGTGTCACACTAAACAATGATGCTGATGGTGCCATGTGTCATGACGCATGCCATTATGCGCCATTGACCTACATGACTAGTTGGGTAAACTAGTGAGCCATTCCAACTTATTTATAGTCTCCATGAATCAAGCGGTTTAATTGTACAGGATAAAATGAAATTGTACTCGAAATGGGAAGTATATGCAAAGGTGATTGTAAAAAAAAATTGGATGGAACGGATGCTTAAATACAACAAAGAACAATAACTTTTATCCCACAAGTGGGGTCAGCTGAATGAATTTTTTTTCTCCATTATGTCCTATTGATTGTCATATTTTCATTTAATTCTAATAAAACTAAAATTATTTTTTTATACAACATGCCCAAATCTTTTTAGGTCTACCTTTACCTTTCTTAACATAAGTCAACTCTGAAACTTCTACTCCCTTAATTGGGTCATCAGATGGTCGACGTTTAATGTGACCAAACCACCTAAGGTGACACTCTCTAATTTTGTCTACCATTGGAGCTACTCCAACCCTTTCACAAATATATTTGTTTTGCATATCATTAAGCCACCAGAGCTCATCTCAATAAAACTTAAGTCGATTTTATGCTTCCCTTTTACATGCTAACATTTTGCACCATAAAGCATTGCAGGTCTCACCACCATCTTATAAAGTTTTTCTTCAGGTCTGAGCGATAAATTTCTATCACACAATAGGCCCAATGCATTCCTCCACTTCAACCACCAAACTTGAATTCTACTAATAGCATCCCCATTTGTCACCATCACTTTGACCAATAGACCAGAGATACCTTAAACATTAATAACTTTTAATGACTTGATCATCCATTGTTACAACCCCGCCACTAGATCTACTGCTACTTAAAAAACATTACATGTGTTCAGTTTTAGATCTACTCCAATGCAAGCCTTCATGCTCTAAAATTGACCACCATAATTTAAGTTTTTTTTTTTTCTGAACTCTCTCTCTAGTCTTATCCACAAGAAGAATATCATCAACAAAAGGCATACACCAAGGTACATCCTCATGTAAATGTCTAGTATGAACATTCATAACTAAGGCAAAAAAATATGGGCTTAAAGTCGATCTCTGATGTAATTCAAATGAAATAAGAAAATAATTGGCCAATCATCCTTGTGTTTAAAATCAAATAACAACTCTAGTATACATATATTTAATAACTTGAATAAAAGCAATATCAACACATTTCTTTTTAGAGCTCTCCAGAGTATTTTTTTTTGGAACCTTGTTATGAGTTTTTTCTAAAAACAACAAAAATTATTTGTATATCATCCAAACTCTCTATGTACTTCTCTATAGAACCTTTGAATAAATGTATAGCTTTCATAGTAGGCTTGCCCAGCATTAATCTAAACTAATTTTGAGAAACTCTTATATGTCATAACTTATGTTCAATTACTCTCTCATAACTTTAATGTATGACACATTAACTTAATTCATCTATAATCTCTTGTTCATCCCAATTATTCTTAAAAATAGAAACCCATAGAAAAAAATGATGTGAAATTTTCAACCAAAAAAGGGAAAGTGGATACAACAGTTGCATCCAACAATTGAATTCAATTTAACATTGAACTTAAATTCTAATTGAAATAAGGGGAGGATATGTTGAGGTGATTGCTAAAAGAAGATAGGATAGAATTGTTATTTTGAAGTAAATAAATGATAGGAAATTTTCAAATTGGGGGAAAGAGGGTAGGAAAGTTGTAAGAAACTTCTAAATCCAATTTAAAGTTGAATTTTAAAATCGTGGTATACAATTTAGAAAAAAAAAAATGTCAGCTTCTTTTTTGTTTACAAATTTCAAATTCAAAATTTATAATATTTAGAGGCATAGTTTTCATGGGTTTAAGGGAGGAAGTAGAGTTATAAATGAATCAATGCACTCAATAAACAACTTGAACTCACGTTGAATAATACTCGATCAAATTTGTTCAAATAAGTAAATAAATAAGCTTGAAAGTTTTTCAAAAATTTGAAGGTTAAATTAACCAAACTTAAATACAATTCAACTCATTTTTTTATTGTTCAACAAGGAACTTGTTTATAATCATATTAAATTTGATTATAGCTCGTATCATATATAATATTTTATTTAAATAAATTTTAATTAATTAAAACTTAGTTAATTATAAATTTAATAGTAATATATTATAATGTAATATCAAAAATGTTTTATAATTAAATATTAATTACATAGTTATTTTATTAATATATTAATTAATCTAATTTATTAAATACTACATCATTATCTGCATTATTCAATCCATCATTATCCACCATATGCAACTATTTTGAGGAGTTTATGTATGCTGGTTTCAAAAGAAATGCTTCTTATTCATATAAGTATTCACAATTTTTTTTTTTTTTACTTTTTTCAAATTAATTTATTTTCCATGACAGGATATGCATATTAATTCAATGAAATCCCTTCTTATTAATTAATTGAATGATTTTTTAGTTTTTATTTATGTAATTTGATTGCAAGAAAATTTGCTCACAATTTATATATTATCTTATTTAATTGATGTAAAGGTTAGAAACTAAATTGGAATTTATTCAATTGTTTGCTTGTTTTGTAAAATTAATTTTTAATAATTTTAAATAAAAATTTAAGTGCACGTTCAAATTTTCAGCTTCTTAATTAAAACATTGAAGTGCTCATTAAATAAATATAGACAAATCAATTACAAGGTATGATTATCAAAAGTTTGAACAAGAAAAGTATGAACAGCTAATATGGCTAAGCCAACTCCAATCCAAGAGATAATCGGCTCAATTGCAGCAGAAGGAACAGGAAAGCAAGAACGGCAGTAAACATAAAATACAACATTGAAAAGTTATAGTGATGGATGAAAAAGGGCAATTTACTTAGTAAAAGCTTTGGTTAAATCAACCAGAGAGGCACACATCACACAAAACGAAAAGGAAATGCACAAGGTTTCATGACCATCATGCAGCACTAAAATCAAAAGTAGCTTACAAAGTTGCTGCCTATCTTCATTTAGAATTTCTAGTAATTCCATATTTTCAATTGCTACGAGCTTCAAGAATTTGAGGGAGAACTCTAATGATTTACAAATACGCCTCCTATAACATCACAAGAAGAAATACCTATCTAAAAATATCATGGGAGATTCGGGGAAGCGCGTATAGGAATTCATGCATGTATATCACATTCGTTGTCTTCCATAATAAATAAAAATGTATTAATGTCTAAAAGCAGAAACTAAATCATTTCTCACTTATGGGTTTCACAATACTGCGTCTAGGGTTTCGATACTTTACAGCATTTCCAAAAGCAACACCCTACCAAAAAAATTTAAGAGATGCCTGCCATTCGCTCCGTTGAAATCAACAAAAAGAACAAAATCCGTAAAGGGATACCTCCATCAATGAATCCTAGAAAGAGTAGAAGGATACCTCGATTCATGAAGAACCATGGGGCGCCGAATATGACCGAGATGATAGCAATGCCCGCAAAAACGTGCTTCTTATCGCCGCTGTAGAGGAAGTGCTCAATGCGGGATCTGAAGCCGCCCCCGCTTCCGGTGCTGCTCTCTCCCCCAGCCATTTTCTAATTTCCCTGGCTTGCTCTGTCGACCGATTTGGTATTTTCGTGCATACCAAAAAATTTGTATGAATGAAATTTATTAAAGGGAACTTTATATATGTATCACACAATCTCCTGCATTTTTGAAATTGAGATTAAAGACCTATTTGGATGCACTTTTTATCGCACGGCGCAGCGATTCGCCGCGAAGTTTCGCCTCCTTTGTCCTTTGGGGCGGAACTTCGCGGTGAATCGCCGCGAAGTTATGTCGGAAGCGGGTCGCAGGGTTTGTCCCGCTGTCCCAGTTTTTGTTCCACTTTCTCATTTATTTTCTGGCCCTACCCCTGGAGCTTTCTCGCAGCCGAACTCGACGCCTCCTATTCTGCCCTAGTGTTTGCAGGTATTCTGCAAATCTTCTCCTCCTCTTCTCCCCTGCCCCTCGAGCTTCCCCGCACCCGAACTCGACGCCTCCTCTTCTGCCATAGTTTTTTAAGGTAATTTCAAGATTAATGTGCGACTCTTCTCCTCCTCTAGAGCTATTTCTCCTGCTCGATCTTCTCTTCTCCTCAACTTTCTTCTCTTATCTTTTCAGTTTTTATGTGTCTATCTTTCTTTTCAAACATGAATCTGTCAGTTTTTATTCGTGAAGAATATACAAATCATAGTATGTTTTTTTCCATCCAATAATAGTAACGGAGTAGAAGAATTGATGTAAAAGGAGGGTTGAGAAATTTCATCCATTATTAGTATTGTTAGGGTCTGTTTGGATGTGTTTTTTATCAATATTTCTATCAGTATCTTTATTATGTCTTTTCATCCAATTTCACTTGAGGCACAGTATGTACAATATGTTTTGTCATGACATTTTTATCAGTAGCAAATCATTATGTAGCAATCTTTCATTTGAAACATAAATCTGCTAGTTTTTTTTTCAAGCAAAAAATTCAATTCATAATATGTATTTTTTCATCCAAACATTGAAAGAGAGTAGAAGAATTGAAGTAGAAAGAGGGTAGATAAATTTCAGTCATCACTATGCTAGTTATTTTCATTTTAGG
The DNA here is from genome assembly GCA_022702705.1 of Papilionanthe hookeriana x Papilionanthe teres. Classification (NCBI taxonomy): domain Eukaryota; kingdom Viridiplantae; phylum Streptophyta; class Magnoliopsida; order Asparagales; family Orchidaceae; genus Papilionanthe; species Papilionanthe hookeriana x Papilionanthe teres. The sequence continues at coordinate 109,790,374 of CM040424.1, read as the reverse complement.
CACTGGATTTAAAATGTATTCTGTCAGGATATCTTTATCAATACCTCATCATAATGTAGCTATCTTTCTTTTCAAACATGAATCTGTCAGTTTCTATTCATGCAGAATGTGCACATCATAGTATGTAATTTTTCATCTAACAAGAAAGAGAGTAGAATTGAAGTAGAAAGAGAGTAGAGAAATTCCACACATTAGTAGTATTGGTAATTTTCATCCAATTTCACTTGAGGGACAGTATGTACAATATGTTTTGTCATGACATTTGTATCAGTAGCAAATCATTATGTAGCAATCTTTCATTTTAAACATAAATCTGCCAGTTTTTTTTTCAAGTAGAAAATAAATTCATAATATGTATTTTTCCATTCAATCATTGAATGAGAGTAAAAGAATTGAAGTAGAAGGAGAGTGGAGAAAATCCACCCATCAGTGGTATTGTTAATCACTTTAGGCGCAGTATGCAAAATATATTATGTCATTATATTTGTATCAGTATCACATCATTATGTAGCTATCTCTCTTTTCATAAATGAATCTGTCAGTTTTTATTCTAGCAGAAAATGCAATTCTTTTTTATGTAAGTTCTCATCCAACAATAAAAAAAGAGTAGAAGAATTGAAGTAGAAGGAGAATAGAGAAATTACACTCATCAATGAGGCACAGTATGCAAAATATATTCTGTCACTATATATTTCTATCAACAGCACATCATTATGCAGTTATCTCTCTTTTCATATATGAATCTGTCAGTTTTTATTCTAACAGAAAATGAAATTCATGATATGTAATTTTTCATCCAACAATAAAAAAAGAAGTAGAATAATTGAAATAGAAAGAGAATAGAGAAATTGCACCCATCAGTGAGGCACCGTATTCAAAATATATTATGTCACTATATTTCTATCAGTAGCACATCATTATGTAGCTATCTCTCTTTTCATACATGAATCTGCCAGTTTTTATTCTAGTAGAAAATGTAATTATTTTCTATGTAAGTTCTCATGCAACAATTAAGAAGGAGTAGAAGAATTGAAGTAGAAGGAGAATAGAGAAATTGCACCCATCAGTGAGGCACGATATGCAAAATATATTCTGCCACTATATTTCTATCAGTAGCACGTCTTTATGTAGCTATCTCTCTTTTCATAATGTATCTGCTAGTTTTTATTCTAGCAGAAAATGCAATTCTTTTCTATATAAGTTCTCATCCAACAATAAAAATGGAGTAGAAGAATTGAAGTAGGAGAATAGAGAAATTGCCCCCATCAGTGAGACACAGTATGCAACATATATTCTGTCATTATATTTCTATCAGTAGCATATCATTGTGTAGTCATCTCTCTTTTCATACATCAATCTGCCAGTTTTTATTCTTGCAGAAAATGCAATTCATGATATGTAAGTTCCCATCCAACAATAAAAAAGGAGTAAAAGAGTTGAAGTAGAAGGAGAATAGAGAAATTGCCCCCATCAGTGAAGCATATTATGCAAAATATATTCTGCAATTATATTTATATCAGTAGCACCTCATTATGTAGCTATCTCTCTTTGCATACATTAATCTGCCAGTTTTATTCAAGCAGAATATGCAAATCATGAATATTACTTTTTGTTGTTTGCTTACATGTCAGCCATCATTATGTAGCTACATTACTTTTCAAACATGTATCTGCCACTTTTTTATGCATCACTAGTTAATTTCATGAAGAATTTACGTATGATATAAAGATGCGAGAATAACTAAAGTGGAAAGAGTGAAGTCATTCCAATCATCACTATGTTGGTTATATTCACTTTAGGCAGATGTTTCAAAATTTTTTCTGTCAGGATATTTTTATCATTATCACATCAATATGTGTCTACCTTTCTTTTCAAACATGTATATGCCAGTTCTGTATGCATCACTGGTTCATTCTTGAATAATTTAGTAATGATGAAAGCATTTTTCAATAATAGAAAGACACGAAAATAACTGAAGTGAAAGGAAAGTAGAGAAATTTCAGCTATCATTATGTTGGTTATATTCACTTTAAGAAAATGATGTAAAATATATTTTGTTATGTTGTTTCTATCATTAGCACTTCAATATGTAGCAACCTTTCTTTTCAAACATGAATCTGTTAGTTTTTTTTGCAGCACTGGTTAATTTCACTAAGAATTTACTATTTATAGAAAGTATATTTCATCAATAGAAAGACTTGAAAAAAACTAAAGTAGAAGGAGAGGATAGATATTTCACCCATCACTATACTGGTTATATTCACTTTAGGCACATGATATGAAATATATTCTGCCGGGATATACTGTCAGCATACATATCATCAGAGGGAAACTGTGTTGAAATGAAACAATACAGATTTTCTTGTCTTAATTTTACAGTACAAATGAAACAATAGAGAATAAATGAAGTAACAGTAAAGGATTGAAATTGTAGGCCACAATTTTCCAGCAAGTTTTTTTAATTTGTTATAGATTTTCTTGTTGTCTGCACTGTGCAGAAATCATTGTACACAACAAACCTTATATCTTATTATCATTCAAATAATAAAAAGTGTCAGATTCCTTCCCCGTGGATGTAGGTCAATATGACCGAACCACATAAATTACTGTTGTCTCTCTGTGGTTATTTTTTGATGGATATTTGCAATGTTTAATGTTATGCATATGTTGTAGTAGCCCTCAAAATGTCCAGAAAACTGTGCAGCCATTATTTTTCTTGCACCACTAGTTAATTTCAGGAAAGACGCAGTATATGAAATATATTCTGTCAGGATACATCTATTATTAGCACATCAATGTGTAGCTATCTTTCATCTCGAACATGAATCTGCCAGTTTTGCTTATCAAACATAAATCTGTCAGTTTTTATGTATCATTGGTTAATTTCATGAGGGATGTGACAAAACATACATATCATCCAAAGAGTTATTCTCCAGTTACTTTGAAATGCTATGTAAACTGAAAGTTATGTACACGTTCTCTATTTCAGTAATAAAGAAATATCATTTCTTTCCCGTGGATGTAGGTCAGTTTGACCGAACCACGTAAATTGTTGTATCATTCTATGTTTAACTGTATTATTTGGCTAATTCAATTCATTTTGAATATTTATCTTTTTCATATTGATAGTATGGCTAATAAAAGTAAAGATGTTGTCACTCCTGCATTTTGGGAGAAGGAAATAAAAGTAATTTTTTGTAACCTCTGCCTTGTGAAAATTGAAAAGGGAAATAGGTCGAACTCCTTCAATAAGGAAGGTTAGCAAACATAGTTACGGAATTCAAGGAGGTTACAGGCAGGAAATACGAGAGACTGCAACTTAAGAATAAATGAGATCAGCTAAAAAAAGACTGGAAAATTTGGAATGACTTGAAGCGAGGTTCGATCGGATTGGGATGGGATCCGGTCCAGCAAACGATCGATGCTCCAAAGGAGTGGTGGCGAGAAAGGCTCGCGGTAAGATCTTTGTCATTCAATATATATGATGTCATTCCGTTTATTCATTCTAACTGAAATATCTCTCATTTCCTCCTACAGGTTGTGTCAGCTGCAAAGAAGTTTAAAATGGCGGGAATAGAACCTGACTTTGAGGAGAAATTAAACCAAATGTTCGGTGGGGTTGTTGCTACAGGAAAATATGCATGTCCGCCTAGCCAGACAGGTTTTGGTCAAACCCCGGAGAATTTGGCGGTTACTTTATCAAATGATTCAATAGAATTCCAAGACCTGGATCCACTTGAAATTCAGTCCACCAACCGTACAAAGCGACCACGTTCTGAAAGCAAGAGAAAGAGTGGAGCTCCGTCTATAAGAAACCAACTATCATAGCTTGTCGAATCATCTAATGATGCCCCCCCACAGAGTTCAAAAAACATCCATAATTGAGATGGTTCGACTTCTTGAAGCAGATCCAAAATTTTCAAGGGAACCTGACCTTTTCTACTTTGCTTTCGACCTCCTCTGTGATTCGGTCCATAGAGACTTCTTTGAAGCACTTAGTACAGAGTGAAGGGTGGCATATATACACTATTATTATTATCGAAGAAACTTATGATTTGGAATTGATATTATATGTTATTTCGTATTGGACATTTATATCTGTTACTGATGTGGTTGTGTTGGACGATTGTATCCTAGTATTTACTTCAGTGATTTTAGTGATTGAAAATTAACGCTTTTTCTTATAATACTTCAAACATGTATTTAGTTCAGTTTATATCGTAATGGACCCTGAGGTATCACGACGCAGAAGAAGAAATGCAACTATAAATTTACTTGTCGATACTATAAAGCATGCATCGACCGCGCGCCCTATTACACATCATCTCAATTTGGGGACAAATGGATGGGAGAAATGCTTACAGAACACCCAACGAGATTTAGAAACATCTTCCGTATGTCACAGGATGTTTTTACTGACCTATTAGCAGAACTAACAACATCTCATGGACTCTACGGGTCATCTAAGACAACTGACTGTGAGGTGTTAGACATTACACTATATATATTATCACAGAACGAGTCAGCTCGCGGGGCGATGGAACACTTCCAGTACTTGTCGGAGACAATTAGCATGTATTTCTCAGTAGGGTTGACTCCTCTTGTAAGTCTATCACAGCACATCATACAACCTACATATCTAATTTTTTTTCATGAACGCCAAAGGGGATTCGATACGATTCTAGATACATGCCATTTTTCAAGGTACAGATTGATTCTTGCATTATACAGCCTTATATATGAAATCGGTAATGAAATGGTTGGGGTTTTTAATTTAGGATTGTATCGGCTCAATTGATGGAACGCACGTTGATGCAATGATTCCAGACAACAAAAAAATTGCATTTATCGGCCGGTCTGAAACACCAACGCAAAATATCATGGCAGTTTGTGATTTCAACACGTGCTTCACTTTTGTAATGCCTGGTTGGGAGGGTAGCGCTCACGATAGTAGAATTTTTAAATGTGCGATGAGGAATTCAGAGTATAACTTTCTTAACCCTCCACAAGGTACGTTGCATACTCAAAATAACTCTAATTTCTTTTAGTATGCTGAACTAAAGGTTGATCATGTTTCAGAAAAATATTATTTGGTGGATACTGGTTACCCATTGCAACGAGGGTATCTGCAACCCTACCCTGACACCAGATATCATATACCAGAATTTGAAAGAGCCAGCAACGTTACAAAAGGCAGAGAGGAGGTCTTCAACAAATGACATTCGTCATTGCGAGGCGTCATTGAGAGGACTTTTGGAGTTTGGAAAAAGAAATGGGTCATACTTCGAGATATGTCACCTTATCCGTTTCAGAAACAGGTGCACATAATGTTAGCCACGATGACGCTCCATAACTATATTAGGCGACATCCATCCCGAGGTGATGTTGATTTCCAGCGTGTCGATGAGAATGCAGAGGAAGTGCCTGTAGAAGCATTTGAATACCGTATTGGACAATCTCTGTCACGGGAGGAGAACGACAATGCCACCATTTGCACAAATGATGGGGAGCGTGCAAATGAAATGACAGCCCTTCGAGAGCAGATAACCACAATATTAGTTGAATACTGATTGCCTTCTTTCTGATTTGTTGTAATGACATTTAAATTTAGAATAATGTTTCTATTTGGGTTAATGAACATTCTTTTTTTTATTACCAAATATGTCACTAACTATGTTTTATCTTGACCTGCATTTCAAGAAAATATGAGCTCTAGGATGTCAGCTACCTCTCGACGAGTGTTATGTCATTGTGGCCTGCAAACACCGCTTCTGACATCACGCCAGCCACACAGTTATGGCCGTAAGTTTTATAGCTGCCCACGGAACATTGCCGAGCAGTGCAGATTCTTCCGGTGGGAGGACAATTTGGCGGATTCTCAGGATGAAGATAGTAGGGAGTGGCGAGTTTCACTTGAGGACGGGCTTGCACGGGAGCTACAACGTGTCATAGTAAAAAATAACATTATTATTATCTTACTCATCATTGTAATAGTTTTATAATTTTTTTTTCACTCTACTCTTACAAGCTAGTGCTTGAGATATCTTTATGTACATGTGGACTATATTGGAATATCAAAACTGTATGTCTTGAGATGTATTTATCTATAAAGAACTCGAGTATATTTGGTTTGAGATGTCTTTATATATGTTTATTTATGTCAATAAAAATACATGTTTATATGTTCACAAAATTTAAAATTATTCTTAAAAACATATATGTTTGTAAATTTATTTATATAGTAAATCAATCAAACATTTAAATTTTAAAAATATCAATATTTTAAATAATTTTTATAAACACGACATATTTTTATTTTAAATATTTTTTATAAACACAAAATATTATTATTTTAAATATGTTTTATAGGAATTAAAACTATACGTAATATTTTTAAAAATTTTACGAATATTAAACCTCCATACACATAAATATATTAAAATTTTTAAACAGATTTAACAAACAGGGGCAGTTTGGTCATTTATGCAGAAAAAGCTGCCCGACAGTTATTTTCACACAGCTGAACCAAACAAGCAACTGAGCTTCCCCATACGTGCTTCATCGCAATGAACTTCACGAGCGACACGGTATCAGACTACGCCACACGAGCCCTAAAGGCCCATTTGGCTTTGTGATCCTGTTGCAAGGTGTTTTCAAAATATTGACATATTTGTTTGTCCTCTCCTTTTTCACGGTGTTGCAGGATAAGTTATTTTACTTTTGTATTACACATCGCCCTAAAGGTCGATCTCGCATTCAGAGAAAATTGTTTACGGTTCTGCCCTCCCGCGATTCTGTGGTAAGTGGTGTTATTAGCGGTGTTATTTTGGTATTATTGTAGTGTTACCAGGGTTTCGCGGCAATAGTGTTATTAGCGGTGTTATTATGGTAGTATGACGGTGTTATTGGCGTGGAATTGAAATAATTGGTGTTATTGGAGTGCGTATTTGAAAAATGCGGTGTTATTACACGTAATTTGCACAATAGATGTATTAGGGTAGTATTATGGTGTTATTAACAGGGTTTTGTCGTGGAACATGATGTTGTTGCTTCAATGGGAGGCGGTGTTATTTTAAATTTATGTTTAAGAAAATATATTATACTCTATTTTTTATATGATATTAAAGATTTATTTATAAATATGAAAGTTATATAAGAACTATTTGCTATTTATGTGAACGTTTCTAGTAATTTATTTTAAATAATAAATCAACAAATTAAAGCAAACATCATTATAACTTAATGAGAGCATAAATAACTAATTTTAAAAATATCCTCAAAATTTTTTATTTGGGTTTAAGCATATTGCTTCACTACATGCTATTTGTTATTGGACTGTAATATTTGATTAGAGTAAATTTCATACTAATTAGATTTATCAAGAGAAAATAAATATATTTTAATAATAAAACTGACTTTATACTCATTTAAAAATAAAATTAATTGTTATAAAATAAATATATCCTGATCAAATTTGCATCTTGTTATTCTTATTCAAATCTATACAGTTGTAATTATTATTAACATCTTAAGTCCTTTAATCACTTTTCTTGGAGAATTATTTTAAGTAAATTGTAGAACAATTATAAATTTTTTCTAACATTGTTTTACAGCATATAATTCAAATAAAGTAGCTGCTAAAGCAAAAAATTTTAAAGGATATTATTTTCAGCAATTTGATTAGAGGAGAAATATTATTTTAACAATTGCCCAAAGAAACTAAATAAAACAGAAATTCAAATGAATAAAAATAACTATTTTTAATAAATTGATGAACATAGCTACTCTATGAAATGATTCTGAAACAAATAAAAAACAATTTAATGAAAAAAAAAGATTTTGCTAAAATGAAAATTATAAATTCAACATCAAATAATTCAGTATTTCGAGCTAATGATATGGTTCAGAAGTTTAGATGACTGATTAAAAGCAAAAAGTTTAAATAAAAGTGCATTTATGTGTGTGTGTTTTGAACCATGATTTGTCTGTAAATGACACCAATGGAATAGAGGGTAGGTCAGAAAAGAGAGTGAGATAGAGAGAGGTGAATTGTAATAAGCAGTAATGCATCGTGTCTTATTCATGAAATGATCTCACTATTTATATGGGAAATAGTAGAATATCATGATTTTACATTTTTTCTGTTTAAACAAGATTGTATAGGGTATTCTTGATATTTTACACATATGAGTTTATCGCTCGACTACTGTCTAGCTCGATTTATTGAGCTTGATTGGCTTCGGGTCTACGGGACTGGTTCGATTAGCTAGGTATGGTCGGTGTTGTTTGTCAGCTAATCCCTGATATGATTGGAGATACTATGGGATTGGTTCTTTTCTCAGGCTGGCTTCTTCGTGTTGATTAGCTCATATGCCTCCTTATCTAGTTTCAAATTGAATGGTTCAGATGCAGATTATTTGATCATTGTTTTTGTCCCCGTGGCTCAGTGGGCTTTGAGTTTGCTAGCTTTAACTCGGATAATTGTATTTAGTTAGATAAGTGTGTCTCATGTTCTTCTGTAGGTGAGCCATCTTCCCTCATTGTACTCTTCAACTCTGAACCATTATATCTTCTCGAGATCAACATTGACACACTTTTATGTACATATTTTATTTCTTCCAATTTTCTTGCTTCTTGAAAGCAACGTTGCGATAAAATTAAGAGAATTTAACGTAAAAACTAAATCACATTTATTTTGTAATCAATGATTCAATAATTGAACTCCATTGATTTCTGCACATCTGAACCTTATAAATAAGATATAACATGACTCTTTTATTCCATTTTTTGCCGACATCCCTCTTTTAAATCGGTCGGCTTCTGAGCACTGCAAATGGAGAACGTGTCAGATCCATGGTTGATGTCCTTTGCAAAGATCTGCTTAGTGTTAGGGGGTGTAAATGAGCCAAACACGAGTGAGTCAGGCTCAATTCGTGCTTGGCTCGTTTATATTTTGAGCTCAAAAAGGGTGTTCATATTCGGCTTGTTTGCTTAGTGAGCCGAACACGAGCCGTTCACGAACAAAGAATTGTTTTGACAACTCTAATCACGTACCCTTAAGATGTTAAGAATTGGGGCAAGATTTAAAAATTATTGTTTATATTAAAACATCATTTGAATCTAATTTAATAATATTTATTCTATTTTTCTTAAATTAATATATTTAATTGATTATAAATCATTGCAGCCTTGTAGTCAATTCAATTTTTTTAAAATACTATTAATCATATATATATATATATATATATATATATATATATATATATATATATATATATATATATATATATATATATATATATATATAATTGATGAGTAATATTTTGAGCCAAAACGAACTGAATACAAACAAACAAATCTTTGTTCGTGTTCGGCTCGTTAACTTAACGAACGAGTCGAACAAGAGCTTTTTATTGAGTCGAACACGAGCTGCTCGTGAACAACGAGCAGTTTTGACAGCCTTACTTAGTGTTGCCTTCAGAGAGACCAAAGTAGTATGACCACCTATAAGGTAAAAGATGAATAAAACAATCATTAAGACGAGAATAGACATTGCGTTTGTTGATCAGGTGGGGTTTTTTAATTCGTTCCACATTACCATACGGAGGAATGCTCAAGTGACTGGCTCAAGCATCAGTATGTTAGCTCAACCTTCTATTATGACATAGGACCCATTGGTTGAGCAGGCCATGCAAGGAGCTGTTGGTGCTTTGTCGTTACGTGGGGCATAAGAAGTTGTTGGAGTTTTGTCACCCTTAAGGCGCCAAAAGTTGTTGGTGCTCTGTCGATGCCAAATAAGAGCACAGTGTCAGTCGCTTCGTCTGAGTGGGCTTAACTCCTTGGTATGAGGAGCCTCGATCTTGCTTGTTATATTTTGATTTTTCTGGTTCATCTATTTTGTATGTTGTGAGTGCAGTTGACAACAAACATTGGTGAGAATCCAATCGTTGCGCCACTAGCGACTTCCAGGCACCACTCAAGGGTGATTGACTCTCGAGTAAATAAGTTGGGATTGAACACCCACACAGTCCTCTCAAGACTTGCAAGTAAGCAACTAATGAATTTTGGATATCCCTGTAGTCACTAGCTCACTGTTTGAATGAGATTGAGAACAACTTCACTCAATCAGTTAAGGTTTTTTCATGGCAAGAGATATCTGAGATGCTGCTAATGTGGATAAAGTGATGAGGATGGAAGAGGAGATTGTCACTCTTTGTTAGAAACAGTCAGATATCCAAAAGAGATCCTTCGTACTCTGGCCTTAAGCTGAGATAAATCGAGTGAACCAGTTTAAATTTGGAAGAGAATTTTTGTATAAAATGCTGCTTTGACTATGATATATCATGGTCGAAGCGTCGAACTACTCCATCATAAAAATATTCCTATAAAACTAGCTCCTGAGTGTTTTTTGTAATTGCAATGTATTTTTAAAAATAAATTTATTTTATCATCTCGATTTCTATGTTGATGTGATCCTTCTATTTGCGCATTTTTTAAACTACCTTACACTTATCTCACTACCCCTTTGTAATAATTCTGCTTCTTATGTTTCATATATATATATATAATTGATGAGTAGTATTTCGAGCCAAAACGAGCCGAACACGAACGAACAAATCTTTGTTCGTGTTCGGCTCATTAACTTAGCGAACGAGTAGAACACGAGCTTCCTAACGAGCCGAATACCAGCTGCTCATGAACAACAAGCCATTTTGACAACCTTACTCAGTGTTGCCTTCAGAGAGACCAAAGGAGTGTGACTGCCTAGAAGGTAAAAGATGAATAAAACAATCATTCAGGCGAGAGAAGACATTGCATTTGTTAATCAGGTGGGGTTTTTTAATTTGTCCCTCAATACCATACGGAGGAATGCTCGAGTGACTGGCTCAAGCATCGGTATGTTAGCTCAACCTTCTATTCTGACATAGGACCCATCAGTTGAGTAGGCCATGCAAGGCGCTGTTTGTGCTCTGTCGCTACGTGGGACATAAGAATTTGATTGTGTTTTGTCACCCTTAAGACACAAAAAGTTGTTGGAGTTCTGTCGATGCTAGATGAGAGCACCATGTCAGTCACTTCGTCTGAGTGAGATCGACTCCTTGGTATGAGGAGCCTCGATCTTGCTTGTTATATTTTAATTTTTCTGGTTCATCTATTTTGTATGTTGTTTGTTAGTGCAGTTGACAACAAACATTGGTGAGAACCCAATCGTTGTGCCACTAGTGACTGCCCAGGCACCACTCAAGGGTGATTGACTCCCGAGCAAAGAAGTTGGGATTGACCGCCCAAACAGTCCTCTCAAGACCTGCAGGTAAGCAACTAATGAATTTCGAATATCCCTCGAGTCACTAGCTCACTGTTTGACTGAGATTGAGAACAACTTCGCTCTATTGGTTAATGTTTATCATGGCAAGAAGATATTTGAGATGCTGCTCATGTGGAAAAAGTGATGAGGATGGAAGAGGTGATTGTTACTCTTTGTCATAAACAATCAGATAACCAAAAGAGATCCTTCATACTCTGGCCTTAAGCTAAGATGAATCGAGCGAACTAGTTTAAATTTGGAAGAGAATTTTTGTATAAAATGTTGCTTTGACTATGGTATATCATGGTCGAAGCATTGAACTACTCCATAGTAAAAATATTTCTGTAAAACTAGCTCCTGAGTGCTTTTTGTAATTGTAATATATTTTTAAAAATAAATACTTTTATCGTCTCGATTTCTATGTTGATGTGATCCTTCTATATGCACATTTTTTAAACTACCTTACACTTATCTCATTACCCCTGTGTAATAATTCTGCTTCTTATGTTTCCATATATATATAAAGGTATGGGGTTTGGTGACGCTACACTTTTACTCTTTATTTTCTCCTTGGGAATAGAATATAGGGAGCTTGAAGGGTGAAGCTTTTGTTCATCAATACCTTGATCTGGTAACTATCAATCAGGTGTTTATAACCTGATGCTTAGGGCTAATGATGGAGGAGAACTGGGAAGCCTCTAATACTCAAGAGGTCAAACAGGACGCAATGGTTGCCACTTGAGTAACAAAAATTAAGCTATGTGTATCGATCTTGTTGAATCTGCCCCACTCCAAAATTGATAGAGTGATGAGTTGATGGAAACATCAGTTATCTGTGTTGTGAGATATCTTAAAGATGCATAAATGTTTTATTCCATGTTTAAAGGATTTCTACTGGCTAGCTTAACATTATTAAGAGGAAACTACTACGATGACCTCTAAAAGTTATCTGTTGGTTATAGGTCTCTAGAGCTCACAACATCAAGAGGCCAAGAGGATGGAGAGCTTCACGGCGTTGAGCCAACATGAAATAGAGGCTTTGGTGGAATGATAAGAAGGAACATCCGCCACCCTCAGTCAGGAAGTCCTTCCTTCATCGATCTTCCTGTTAGAGATGAAGCTTGTCATCCTTCTTTGTTTTTCCCGATCGGACTTAAGTTTGAATCCAAAACCCCAACCAAAAGGATGTGTGTCATCAGGGAAATACACCTATGAAAAATTTGAGTGACTTGTCTTCTATTCTAACTTAGAAGAAGCGTAAGGAATCCTCACTTAAGTTGATTCTAATACAAGACAAGAGAGTGAAGTTAAGCACCAACTGAGACAGTTAGTTTGCCACAATAAATCTCAAGAAAGATTAGTATTTTGACTCTCGTTGTGGCTGTTATCCTTTGATTACTGTCAATTTCAACTGGTCTTGCTCCTATGATAGAGTCCTTATGGAGCATAACCCCTCGAGACTGTGTTAGATGACCGATATGTATCAATTAATGGTCTGAAAAGCTTCTCATTTCTAGTTGATGACCCTTCTCTGAGAGCTCGAAGAACAACTGGAGGCTGAGAAAAATCTTTTCACAGTCGAGAAGAGGTAAAGGCAATAAAGGAATGGGTGGCGGTAGCAGAAGTCAGAACACAAAAGCATTGAGAGAAAAATCGAGTCATGCAAAAGAAGGTGGCCACGATGAAGACATTTGATGATTGTTTTTGTTGAGCTGTCTACCCACCCGCATCAAGTTGGGCTTCTCGTTGTGAAGCTTAGGGATGGGTGTTGACCTCACTTTTGAGTGAGGATTTTGGGTTTTTTTCTTTAGAGACTAGGATCTAGCCTTAGGACTTTCTTAAACACTATCTTAGCATCTTAGAAATGATTCCCATATTCTCCTTAGATATTTCAACATAATTCCCGTTCTCAATGTTGGTTCTATATGTGATCAATAATCTTTAATACAAAGATTAGAGATTACATAAGTGAACCCTGATGAGAATTCATATAGAATCTATGGACCATAAGAAAGCCTTGCACTACACTACACATTCTTGGACTTTAATACATTGCATCATCATTTATAATCATTATGATCATCATAAACATTGCATTTCATGATCACAATATTGTAATCATTGTACCCATGGGGTTGACCAAAATTATTTGAACCCAGTTTCCATGAATACCTCACTTGAATATTCTGATTCTTCCAAATTCCCCAAAACTACCATTGAATCTCAAAATCCACTTCAAACCATTTGATAGTATCATTCAGATCCTTTGAAACCCAAAAATTATAAAAATACCCAATTTTCCAGAAAATTACCAAAATATCCCTAAACCCTCAAAATATCCAATTTCCCAAAATTCCTCAGTAATCAAAAAGTCCTAAAAATCACACCAAATCATTTCTTATATCTACCTGAGAATTTTGATTGTAATATTGTCATACTTCCGGACAACTTTTTAGCACCTCGCACCAAAATAACGAATACTAAAATATGCTTCGGGGATCATAAAACCTTCCACATTGATCGAAAACGACCCGAACACTATCGTTTGACTCCAAATTTCTTCTTGAACCACCTAGAGCCTTTAAATCAGCCTTTTGACTGTTTTTACAAAAGTTAGCCAAAATTACCAAAATACCCTTTGACTTCTCGAGAAAACTCCTAGGGATGGTCCCAAGTCTTCCCCAACTCTTGTTGGAATAATTAAGAACAATTTATGAAATGTTGCAAAATGAAATCTTAGGGAGTTATGAGATTTGAAGGAGGCTCCTCGTGACTTGAACACTCACGAACGCTACAACTTGGACAACTTGCATGAACATCGAAATCCATACTACTCACACTTTTATTTGTCTCATAATTAATCAAAATTAAAATTAAATTCCAAAACAATAGATCACGAACCAAAACTTCGACGAAAATTGAATTTGACGCATTTTTGACCCGATCGTCGATGAAGTGGTCCGAATGACCCCGGATGACAAAATGAATGCGCGACTGCGTCCGGAACTTTAACTTTAATTAGGGGAGATGTTCATTTCACAACGAGGACATGTTTGAGCGAAAATGCATCGAATGATGATAATAATAACATTATTATTATTACTATAACTATTATTGTAATAATATGATAAAAAGAATAAATAAAAATCTTATTCTTCTTATTAAAATAACTCACGCATGCTCTCACCCCAATCATGTTATCAAAAAAATAAATAAATCCTATCTTATTAAAAGGGAAGATAACTCACTCATGCAAAAAAAATAAAAAATAAAAGAATGGGGATAGCCTCATCTTATCGCATGCTGCATTCCTTGAGCTGCATTCTCTCCTACGCGTCCCTCTCTATCTTTCTCTCTCTCTCCTCCTCCTCCTATATAAGCTACCACCTTAGCCATGAATTGGATCTCTCCACCTTCCCTTCATCTACTCCAAACACCAAGCTGCAAAACCAAACTTCTTCCTCTTCCTTCACTTCTCGTAAGTCGGAGCCCTGCTCCCACAGGCAAGCCTCCCTCCGGCGAGCTTCTCTTCGGCAATCCTCCTTCCCTCCCACGAATCTTCCCTTTGGCGAAGCTGCGATCAGGTTCTCTTTCCTGTGCTTTGCGATGACAAAGAAATAATATATATATATATATATATATATATATATATATATATAGAAAAATTTACATGCGCACCACCCAATTTCTGTTATTTGTACACCAAATAAAAAAATAACAAAAATTTACATACATACCACTTCATTTTTGTATATTTATTTACGTAAATATCTTTCAATTTTTATGTATTTGCGTGTGTGTGTGTGTGTATATATATATATATATATATATATATATATATATATATATATATATATATATATATATATATATGGTCTGAATAAGGTACAAAAATATATTCAAAATATAATTTAATCATATATTAATATATTCAAAATATAATTTAATCATATATTATATATTTTCAACTACGAGACCAATCATTGAACTCATGTTTGCATATGGTATGAATCATGTTCGAATTATGTGCTCACCACCTTCATAATAATTTTAGTTCTTGAAATAGTGTTTATTGATGGTTATTCAATTGTATGATCTTTATCATTTTGATGTGTTATAGTTATTAATCCACTCATTTTTTTAGTGTATATATATATATATATATATATATATATATATATATATATATATATATATATATATATATATATATATATATATATATATATATATATATATATATATATATATATACATGTACGTATATATATTAAAAAATGGGTTAATTTACATGCACGCTACCTAATTATAAGATTTTCATGTGTGTCACCTTAAATTATCTATATTTACCATGCACAATTCTTAATTCTTATGTATTTTACATACAGACCACTTTATTCTTTTTTTATTCTTCTAACACTCATGCAACATATAATTTGTTAATATTTTGCATGCTTAACACTTAAATAATATATAGTCTACATGCACACCTCTCAATTTCTATATATTTACATATTTAACACCCAAGTCCTTTTTTTTAAAATAAACAAAATGGAGATTTACACGCATGCCATTCGATTCTTTAGTATTTACATCTCTAATATCGGAAAAAAAAGAGAAGGAATTTACATCCATATCACCCTTCTTTGTGAATTTACAAGTTTCACACTTTATATATATATCACCCTTTATTGATGTTAGTATGGAGAAATTGTTTAGTCGATTAGAGAAGATTGAAGCAGAACTTCAAAGTATTGGTAATCTTCTCCATGAGATGTACCACCAATACGAACACTTGGAATGACAAATCAAACTTCAATCTGATCATATGGCAGCCTATCATGACGCTCAAGTAGAAATGTACGCGAAGCACAAGTGAATCGATGAAAAGACGGTTTTGGAATTTCCAAGGGCACTGGTGTTCTATCCCTTCGGTCCTAGCGAACATCATTGCGAAAGAGATGGTAATTGAAGATCGGTGTTAAATAGTTCTTATATGTGTTTTAGATGTGATCGAGTCATGTTTAAGTGTGTTGAATATCGAATTTGTGAGTTTGCTTAATTGTTCAATGTGTGTTGTTGGATTTGAATATTTGCTTTGAATATGTTGTTGTTTGTGTTATTTATAAAACGATGAACCTTGATACAGCCTTGTACTGAAATTTATTGAATTTGGAATGAAAGTTATGGATTGGAAATGAAGAATTTGGATACATTTTTGTGGATCTAAACTATCATTTTAAATTAATTGTGAAAATGTTTGGAAGATATAAATTGGATTAATACTCTCATAAGAGTAATTAGGAGTTAAATTTTAAAAGATTTGGTGGAAAATATAAAATTTAAATCGAATTTTTGGAAAAGCGAGTCTGGCGCCCAGGCGCCAGAATTCTGCGCCTAGGTGCCGGTTCGGCCTGAACCCGAAAACTCATCTTCTTAAACCCCCCACGCCATTTTTGATGCCTAAGCTTCATTCTCCACTGTTTTTCGCGAAAATTCCCCCTATAGATCTCATTTAAAGCCGGATTTTCAAGTTTTTGAGCTTGAAATCACTCAATTTCTTCATCCAGATGTCAGATCTACATTCTAAACTCATTATTTTTTATTTTCACCATGGATTTTGCTCTGATTTAGAAAAACCGAAATTTTGAGAAAAGTTTTGATTTTTAAGGTTAAATCCATGAATTTTTAAGCTCTTTCAAGTTTGGAAAGCTTAAATTAATTTATTTTTCTAGATCCGTTGAATTTATTTCCCGTTTTTATTTCACAATTAGATGGCACCCAAATCTAAGCCAGAAAATGAACGAGAAAATTTTGACCGAAGCAAGTTCGTCACTGCTGTTGCACACTTCCGATACAATGATTTTGCTACGACTCGAAAATTTATCTCGGAGCGAAGTTTTTACAATCCTGGAGGAAGAATTGAGGATACAATCGTTGCGCTCAACTGGCAACGATTCTGTTATTTCACTGCTGTTGCCGTTATCCCGGTTGTTAGAGAGTTTTATGCTAATTTTGTGGATGCTGAAGAATACGAGATTTTCGTCACAGAGTTGAAGTAGGATTCACTCCTGAACGTATCAACATTGTCTATGGCCTACCGCCGAACATTGAGTGCTATTACTCCTGATTATCTCCATCTGAGGGAGATTTGGATATGATCATTGCCTACCTGACTGATAGTACTGGAGCATGGAAGATTCAGAACGGAAAAAGGGTAAATTTTTCATCTTCTAAGCTTAATGGTGTTTCAAAGGCATGACACTACTTTATTTCTGCTCGTCTCTGTCGGCATATTTTTAGGTTAAGTTTATTGTATTTTGAAAATGGGTCGCCTACGAAAATTATCGGCGAATTTTAAATTTTAAATTTAATTTAAATATATATAAATATAATTTAGAAAGTAGCATTTGATTTTGAAAATAATTTTAAGTTAGAAAATTTTAAGATATGAAATCAAACCGATCTCACATCCCAAATAGTTTATATAAACGAGCACCGCATCACAAACCGTGTATCTATTCCGAAGAATAGATACACTGCTTGATGATGGGGCTCGATTAAATAAACTAGAAGATTTGTGACATCTGTTTGGTCCGCGAACCAATTTTATAAGCCGACGAGTTCCTCGCTTAATATAAATGAATTAAGCGAGGTTTATATTACTGCAGGTTCTTAAAGTTCCCTATAAGGGCAAGCCCCTATAGTTAATTACATCCTAAGTGACAGGAATTGCTTAAGAAAACTATCGATAATGATCAGTGGTTTTGCTCTCAAGAATTTCAAAGTTTAAGGTTTTCAAAGGATTTGAGTTTTGGAAATTTCGATAGGGAATGGATCAAATTTGGAACAATTTATTTTAGGAGTCCAAAGGAAGAGAAATAGGAGAAGCTGAGGATCTAAGAAGAATCTTGGAAACTTTCCAAACTATCCTATTGTTTGGCTTCAATTTGAGAGTTTATTAAATGTTGTAATCCTGCCAATTTTAATTAATTAGGACTTATGCTTGTATGATATAATCACACAAACAGCCTCGAAGATGTGAGGGTTTATGTCGTACCAAACAACTACCTCAGAATCCTAAGACGAGTTAGGGCTTAATTTACATACCATGATTTTGCAAATACCTAACAAAGAGTTGAGGATTTGTGTTGCACTAGGCAAATTACCTCGAAGTCCTATGGTTTAGTTGTTTAATTCTAAGAAAAAGGTTTTGCTGAAGTAGACACAGGTTTTGCTGATGACGATGGCCGTGCTGCCCACTGTGCTCCAAGCTCCTTGTTGTTGCAGAGGTTTAGTTTTAGAAGGTGAAAATCAGGAGATAAGAGAAGTGATTTGTTTTAGAAGTCTTAAAGTTCAGGTGTTTTTAATATTTTGTTAGGGGAATATTAAAGTTGATTATAACAACATCGGTTAAGATCCCACAGTTCCATAATTCCTGCACCGTTATTTTTATCGGATTCACTTAGTCCAGATGAATTTGCTAAACTTAACTGAATGAGTTCCACACTTTCATTTAAACCGTGGGAAATCCTGTTAGCAACAAGTAGGTTACATCATCAAAGGTATTCCCGATCATCCAACAAGACGTTTTAATTTAGTTATAATTGCAGTTTTGTTGTTCTGTTTGTAATTAAATTTTGAGTTGTTTTATATTTTGAAATGTTGTGGCGGTGAATTTTATCTTGTGTAAATTTTAATTTAGTTTTGTTTTCAGTTTTGTGGCTATCCTAAAGGTTTCAGTTTTCATGCAACAATCTTGTTTAATATGCAAGAAAAGTAAAGCGCAATATATGTAAGTAACTTGCAATAAAATAAAAGCGTACCTGGAGGGTCTTCCCATCATTCCAAGCTACACTTAAAACACATGTTAAGGCATTTAAATGTTTATTACAAATACCTAGGTAAAGCTAAGGGAAAGGTTTTGGTTGTCTACCAAAATCCTAATCCTATTGCTAGTCAGTTCCTTTGATGTCTATGTTCTTTATATTTTGTTAAGGATGATTTTCTTCATCAAAGAACAATTAAGTTCAATTATTCTTCTTAAAACACCTCATTGTATTTAGGAAGTGCTTAGAACGGGTTCTAAACATCTTTTCAATACTTCTGAGATTATTTCGATTCTAAATGAATTTTTATTGTAGAGATGAATCAATCATCCAGAAATTTTTAGTTAAGTTTAACTCTTGCTCAGTGAACTTAGGACATTTGATTATCCCATGAATGAAGTGACACCTCACTTGATGCACCATTTAATAGTTATAATGATAAAAGTCTTTAGGGGCAAATCAATTTATTAAGAATTTCAACGATTTAAAATTAGAATTAATGTTTTAAGGTGATTTAATTTAGTTATAAAATTTTAATAAATTTAAGTTTGGAATAGTGTTCAAGTTATTTTATTCTTAAGTGTTTTAAACTTATTTGAATTGAAAGAGGAGTTTAAATTATTCAATTTAGACTTTAATGATTTAATTTTAATTTAATTGCAATATTCTAGATTAACTTTTAATTGGTTTGATTTTTCTCTTTTTTTTCTTAATTAAGAATAATTCTTTGAAATTGATTTTGGCGTTTCAAGTTTGTTTTAAATTTGCTTTCAAGTGATTTTTTTAAAATTAATAAATTTTTTAATGTTTTAAATTTATTCCAATTTAATTATCAAGTTATTTAATATTTTAAGTTTTAATTTAATTAAGGGTTGTATTTTCTTTATTATGAATTTATTAATTTCAATTATCATCTTAAGTTTAATTAAGAGTTAAATATAATTAAAGTGATTCATTTCTGAATTTTAGTTTAAGTGATTATAGTCTCTCTAAATTATATCCCCATTTTAATAATCCAAATTTTTTTAAATTATTCTTCCAAAATTCAAATTATTTAATTAACTAAGGTTTCATTTTTTTTGGTTTATTAAAAGTGATCAATGAGTTCCTACCCTTATTTTTTCCAAGGTTTCAATCATCTAACAAAAGAATTAAGATCAAATATTTTACCCCTAATTTTGATTAAACCTAAAGTTTTAATTAGGGGTTAAAATTCTTAATTATTAATATACCCTTTTAAGCTTAATTATTTCATAACTCATCAAATTGAGCTCAAATGAGCTTGAAATTTTTATTTCACTTCACTCATATATCAATTAAAACATTAGAGGAGAAAGTGTGATTTTTCTGTTTTTAATTTAATTTATATATCTATTTTAATAAAAAATAGGGATTTTCCATGGAAATTCAACAACATGACCAAGGTAAGGTTTCTGTTCTTAAGAAAATTATGGGATGTTTCTAATGACTAGAGGACCACTTGGACCAATTTTGGTTGTTTTTTTAATTATATTTTATTTATTATAATTATTTTGAGTTTTGGAGTATTAATCAATTATAAAATAAAATAAAGGTTGAAAATTAAGTTTTATATTTTTCTTAAATCTCTCTGACCACAAGGAGTCCAGAGAAATAAATTTTATAATTTTATAATTTTTCTTTGATTTATTAGAGTTAATTTAGTAAAAATGTAGAGAAATTCATTTTTTAATATTGAAAATTGTCTTAAGCATTTAAAATTCAATATCTTATCCAAAAGACTTGGGAAAAATATTTAGTTTGTTCCTAAGTGATTAGGAGTTGAAATGTGACATTTTTGTGATTTTTATTATTTTTTAATTATTAAAATATTAAAATATGGTGAATAATGAAGATTTTAAAAAAAATCCAATTTTAATTTTCTTAGACTCCTCTGCTACCTGAGAAGTCCCAAAACTAATTTGGTGAATTTTTAAAATGTATTTTAGTTATGAATTTTCAAAGTTTAATTTTGGTCATGTAACTTAATTAATCCATTTAGTGGGGTTAAACATTTCCAATTGATTTCAAATTTTTATGTGAGGTCCCCCTGATTCTAAAGATCAGTAGAGAATTGTTTTCAAGTTCTTTTGATGTGTGGTTAACCCTAATTAATTAAAGTTCAGTTTTGAGTAATTTGGCCAATTAGGGTTATTCTTAATGAATTAATTCAAAACATAATTATCCTAGGGTCCTCTGGTCCTAAGAAACTTCCCAAAATTTTCCTAGAATTTTTTAAGCAATATACTAATTAATAGAATTAAAATACCAAAAACAGTGACATAAACTTGAAAAATACATAACTTGCCATAGAGATAGCCTCTGACCTTGAAAAATTCAGGGAATGTTCCCAAGATCAGAGGTTTCAAAAGCCCTATGGTCTCATGCCATGGTGAATTGTCTATGCAAATGGAGAATTAAAATACTGAAATGAGTAAATAATTAATTAAAAATAAAATACTCATAAAATTAACCCAATTCTTTTTCACATTATTCTGCTCTGTTCACTGAGCAAGAGGGTATTTTTAGTTTATTTTTATGATTTTTTTACACAAAGATATGGATTTTTCAATTTATGTGTATTTAAATAAATCAGAAAATACCCATTTATCTATTTATCCAGCGCGGCGCTGACTCAACCTCGGCGGATCCGAAAGCCCACGCGGCGCGCTTCCATTCGACGCCGCCATCTGACTCGGATGCCACGCGGCCCGCGGTCTCGCTCCATCCTTCGATCCGGCACAATCTGGACCGTCCGCTCGATACACGCGCGATCGGACGGCGCCTGGTCATTGTCTACGACTAGTGTGCACCCGTGACCGTCCACACTAAAACCCTAAGATCTCTCTCGTTTATCAACAGATTTTCGTGTTCTTATTCTCTATGGATTCGTATTGAAGAGACGGACACATCCATATGGTTTAAATGCTTTGAAATCAACTCAAACGAAATGAAGAATCACTGGAAGCTATCGGGGAGGAGGAGTGTCCATACCTTAGTTCAGGAGGTGAGGCCTCAACTGAATGTGCCCGGCACGTTCGTTGGAGCTAGAAGAGCCTAGGGATGAAGCCTCTGGCCCTGTCGAATTGTCTAGGTGCGACTTCCACCAAGCCCGATTTCAAAGCTTGGCCGATAGAGAGAATGGCTGGCCTGGTGAGGGGGCTTCCACTGGGGAACTCCTTTTCTTGGTCGTGTGCAGGTGTGGGTGAGTTTAATTTGAGTTTGGTGGAGGTTTAAGAGATGTCCTGTTCTTGCCTAAGAGTTGAGCTCCAAAATTGAGCTCAATCACTGGGATTTAGGGCAGGAGAACAGTGGGGATGTATTGCTCTTGGCTAGGGGAAGCTCTGTGAGGAGTTTGGAGGAATTTTGTGAAGGTTGATTTTAGCCAACCTTTTGGCCGAGAGGGGGTGGCTTGTCTAAATAGCCATGACCAGGGCCTCCCAGGAGGGTTTGATGGCTTGGATAACCTGCTCTGGTGAAGAGAAGAACAGCTGCAGTGGCCATTGGGCATGGGACAACTCAGCTAGTTCATATTGAATTTTTGAATCCATTTAGACCTCTCAGCCATGGTGTTTTTCGGTGACCTGGTGGCTGGCCGGCCAGGGTCAGGTCACCATCCTAATCAGGAGGGTCAGGGCTTGAAGTTTGTGGGTTCAATTGGCCAATGCCAAGTTTAAAGAGGTTTGATTTAAGTGGTAAGGGGGAAGGGGAAGGGTCATTTTGGCTTGATTTGGTCCAAGGCATGGTTTAGGCTAGGTGCACCTCCCCAAGGCTTGACTTTGGGCTGAGGGAGAATCATTTTGGTCAGCTAGGAAGGGGTGGTGAAGTCCCCATCCAAGGTGATGTGGCTAAGCTTGGTTTAGAGTGTGACATGAATATGGTTAAAAGGGCTTAATGAAGGATTAGGAAAGAATCTTCTCTTCTTGCCATAAATGACTTGGTGAGGTGGAAAGTGGCTTCCATGGCTTCCATGTGGCTTGTACATGGCTCAATGGCTCACATTTGGCTTGGAAAAAGTTTGGTCAATTTCATAAAAATGGATATTAAGGATTTTGAATATTTTGGTGGAAATTTGGATGAAGCTTTATTTAGAATTATTTGATCATTGGTTTAGGACTTAGGGATGATTTTAATTGAATGCATGATGAAAAAGAGTGTCATATGGACTTTGGATGAATTTTAGGGCTTTTGGATTTGGTGGATGTGGGCTTTTAGAATGGTTTAAGAAAGTGGGCCTTTAGGTTTGAAAATAAATTGGCGGATGGAAATTTTGTGAATGATTGGGACAAAAAAATGTTGGGTTTGGTTTATGGATGTGTCATGAGTGATTTGAAACAAATTTGAGGTGATTTGGAGTTGAATTGGGTTTGATTTGGGACTTTTTGGTAAAGGGGCCAAAGTGAGTCAAATTGTGTTAACTTGGGCTAAGGTTGGGCTAATGTTAGATTTGATGTAAAATTAATGTTGAGAAATATTTATGGGAGTGTTACAAAGAGTTTTCAACTTTTATTGGGCTTTGATTTTGGGATTTGGGCCCATTTAGGTTCATGGTGAGTTTAGGCCAAAATTGGGGATATTAGTTTTGGATTAGGTTTGGGTCCAAATTTGGGGCAAATCTTGTTAGTTTTTTTGTTTGTGGGGATGTTAGGAAGGTTTAGAAAAAGATTTGGGGTTAATTGGAGTTGAGTTGAGTTAGTTTGGGCTAAGTTTAGGTCATGGGCCAAAATTGGGCTTTAAGCTTCATATTGGAATTAGATCAAAATATTAATTAAATTGAGCTTGGAATTGGTCTAAATTGATATTGGAGATATTGAATTGAAGTTTAGAATTGTATTGGATCAAAATTGAGGCCACTTGGGTTGATTTGGTTTGGCATTGGGCTTACTTTGGTTAAAAATGAGCCAAATTAGGGGTTTTGGTAAACGTGGGTTAAATTGACACAATTGGCCTATGGTGTAGTTGAACAAAGTGAAATAGGAAATATTTGGGATTTTCTGGAATTTTCTGGGAATTTTTGGAATTTATGGAATTTTGGGGTTAAAAGAGTATAAGAACATTCCTTTTTAAATTATACTTTTCTTTCTCTCATACTTTATTTTTTTAATGATATATCAAAACTTAAGTTTGGGGGAAGGTAAAATACATGCAAATTTAAATTTTATCTGTCCTTAATAAACTAATATTTTCTAAAAAAAATCTTAACATAACATAAGGAATGAAGAATCTATTTAAGATCACTTAAATTTTTGAAATTATGAATAATTTAGTGTACTTAACCAAAATTTTAATAACTTTGATTGATTTTAAGAATATAATTATTTAACTTAAAGAAGAATAAGATTAATAAATTTTTCTATTCATAATAGAAATAATTGAATTTCAGAAGTATTAAGAAATAAAAAATTATAACTTGAAAAAGAAAAGATTGAAAGTCTTTTTGAAATTCTATTCATGTTATAATAATTAAGTGAAAATGTAAAAGTTTGAAAATATAAGTTAAGGATAGTGAAGTTTAAAATCATTAACAGGCTATCCAGATACAGTAATCCTCACTGTGAAAAAAAAAGGAGGAGAATAAAAGAAAAAAGAGGAGAAGCTTGAGGATATGCCTATTAAAAAATTGGCTTCACTTGAATTATCTTTTATGAAGAAAACTAGTTACATACTTTACTTAATTTTTATGCATGAATCTTTATTTAGGAAAGGCTTTTCATGAAAATCTTTTTCTTGTAAATAATCTATGTGATCTTAATATAATATATGTCTATTATTTTCGAAATGAATGAAAAATTTTTGAAGTCTTATGATTTGGTAGTTGAATATTCTTTAAATTCTTAAGATTAAACTTAGTTAGTGAAATTTGGTTAATGATTTACTAAAGCCATTATAAGATCAAAAATTACAAGGAGTCTTAAATATTTATCTTTCATTCCAAATTTTATACATTTTATATAGTAAAAAGGGTTACTTGAGGACAAGTAACGTTTAAGTTTGGGGGATTTTGATCCATGAAAAAAATACCCATTTTTATGCCTTGATTTTTATCAAATTTTTAAGGATATTATGCTTTAATGAAAGGTATTTTTGTGTTTTTGTATGTAGGTGATGGAAAAATGTTCAAGAAGAAAAAAAAGTGAAAAATGAGCAAAAAGGAGCAAAAATGGAGCCAAAATGAACAATTTTCAAAATTATTGGTCTGGCGCCTTGGCGCCAGAATCCGGCGCCTAAGCACTAGGTCGATACGGGATCTGTCAAGATTTTTGACGACTTTTGGACGGTTATTTTGACGGTGTTAGCGGTTATTGGACCTTCTAGAAGACTGGAAGTTGTTCCTGGTTTATAGGACATGAGATACAATGTATTTGGACGCTTGGAAACGGTTTTAATCTCGAAGAGGTGCGATCCAAAGTGAAGAGGTGCGAAGAATTGGACGCAGAGTCCGGCGCCTAGGCGCCAGACACACTTTCTAGAAGATTCATTGAATGTGGACACATTTTGAAGAGGTGCCTTGAGGCAACCCTTGAAGCCTATAAATAGGAGGGTACTCCTTTAGAAAAAATTGGCCCCCCTATCTAGAGCCCCATCTAGAGAGATAATTAGAGAGATACTTTAGGGCCACATTTTACTATCCTTCATAAATTAGTTAGCTATTTTATTTAGAGTTTGTATTGAGAGTTTAAAGAGTTGGTGCTTTTGAAGTTTATTTGCTTTGGAGTCAGAAGAACTCGGAGGTTCGATGAGGAGAAACACTAGAGATAAGTATTTGTAATTTTATTCCAAAGTTTCATTATCATGTTTTGTTGTTTAAATTCAATGTGTTCTGAGTAGTTAGTTTACTTTCTCCTTTCAATTATAAAAAGATAAATAAGATTATATAAAATTCGTTGGAGAATTAAAAACTATTTATATTTTAAAACATTGTGATGATATTAATACCGAATCTTAATTTACTATTTAAATTGGCCATTTAAATTGTTAAAATCTATTGAAGAGTTTTGATACCTAGAAGGAGATGAAATCTTAACTAGTAGATATCACATGAATCCTTGGGTAGTCGAAGGCCTTGTGCGGGTTATTCAAGGTGAAGTGCAAATAAATAGGAAGATATGATATAATGGGCGTAGAATTGATAAGTTTTTAGAGTGACAGACTAAATTCTTGTGATTTGGTTTATAGAGAAGGAAATGGTCACTAGTAGGACCGACCATAGCCACCCTTGGACATCTAGTAGTGTGAGCCTAAATTAACTCATTCTACTAACAATACATCCGGACCTGATCTATAGGCTAGCTAATGTTCTTTACACCTGGATCAAAGGGTAAATAATATGAATGCTTCTATTTGGCACAATACCATAAATTTATATTCTCCACGAATATTACATTATCTAAAAAGTCTTGGATTAATTGGAAGGAAGAAAGTTGTTTGCTTATTATTATTTACATCACTCATTATTTTAGTACTGCTTTATTTCTGCATTTAGTAAATTAGATATTAAATTTATAACCTTAAAAGAAATACATAAAAATAAAATTAAAACATTTAAAAATCTATAAACCTCCTCGTGGGATCGATACTGGGGTCTTTATTTAAAGCCCTATATTACTTGAAACGATATGTATACTTGCATAGTACCTCTAGTGTGTAAAATATTTTCCATAAAATTATATTTTTATACACTAGCCGCTATTATTATTTGGGTCAAAGTATTGGCTATAACATATTTTTGGAAGCATAAATTACTGCGTTATTTACGGTCGGGTCAATGGGCAGAAGCGATTCTGCTACGGGAAGTTACAACACATCATGCTCTACAGTTTTTCAAGAACCAGGTTGTTTACCATTTTGAGGTACCGCGCAGGATAATCTCAGACAATGGAACAGCATTCAAGAGCACCAAAATCAACATCTTCGTCAGTCAATATGGTATAGATTGGAAGTATTCAACGATCTACTATCCAAGAGCGAACGACCTAACAAAAGCTTTCAACAAAATGCTAGTACATATTCTAAAGAAAACCCTTATCACCAATAAAAGACAATGGCACGAGAAGTTGTTGGAGGCATTGTGGGCCTATAAGACAACGGTTAGGACCCCCACTGGGTCCAGACCATATACTCTAGTGTATGGGTCCGAAGTGGTACTCCCTTTAGAAATAAAATTGCTTTCTCTACGAGTGGCTGTGGCAAACAAGATTACTATAATGGATAACTCTAGACTTTGGCTAGAAGAATTAGAAAGCTTAGAAGGAAGAAGATTGGGAGTGCAGCATAATCTAGAGCTTTATCACGCCAAAATGGTTCAAGCTCACAAGAAGTTGGTTTGCCCAAGGACTTTTAAGGTCAGTGAGCTCGTTCTAGTCCTCAGAAGACCTATTTTTGCACACCACAAGATAGGTGGAAAATTTGAGCCTGCTTGGGAGGGACAATTTGTCGTGGAGAGAGTCTTTACCAAAGGAGCCTATCAACTAGGGGATTGTCAAGGCGAGAGACCGATGCTCCCGATCAATGGGAGATATTTAAAGAAATACTACACAACCTGACACCTTTAGTGACCTTCTTTTACTACTTTTTGGGTCTTTTTTCTATTTTGAGAATCAATAAATAAAATTGTAATAAAACTCAAAATTATCATAAATGAAATTCGGCACATCACATTTTCTCACACCTTCTTGCATATGTTTTTCAAAATTTAATTACAATAACCTTATGGGAATTCTATTAACCTTTTTATTGTTCTGATTTTTATTTAAACTGGAGGGTACTAACATTTCTCTTGTCTTCTATAGAGAAATGTCAGGCGCAGGCTGTTAGTTTTAGCTTTGCATGGCTTGCATCGCACTCCAATTACGAAGAGGTCATTTCAGAAGTTTAAAACTAGCAGTTTGGAATCAATGGTAGCAACCTCAAATGGTCGCAAGGTTAGATCTGCGACAGGGGGCTTTGAGACATAAGCTAAGAAGAGAACTTACCGGTGCAACATTGCTCGTCGCAAGAAGAAGGCGCTCGAAAAGACATAGAAAGTTCTAGCTATGCAGTCGGTAGTACACAACACACCTGTTAAAGACAGGTTTGATGAAACTATCAAAAATAAAGAAGGAGCGGTCACCAAGCCTTTGCGGCGGGAGCAGGATGAAGAGGTCAAGACTAATGTTTCCAGTTTGCCTGAGTGCTCGCCAACATCACCTTGTCAGGGGTGTAATGATTGTGACGGGTGCAGGTCTCCTACACACTTTAAAGTGGATGTGAAATTGAACCCTTGTAGGGGATGCCCGGGGGGAATGCCTCAGGGGCGCCCACAAGGAGCGTTCATAGAATGTCCCAACTGCAATGTGTTTTTTCTGCAGAATTATAAGACATTGGATTATTACATAGCCAGCACACTGACAGATAAGAAAAAGAAAGAACAAGAGATAAAGCCTTATATACCACGACAACTAGATTATGCACCCAGATCACATGATCACAAGTGGGAAATAAGAAGAATGAAGAAAGTTCGATGTAAAACTTTTTATATTAGGTCAAGATTGATGGGAAGCAAGTCAATCTATTAGAAGGATTAGAGCTGCACACTTATGTATTCTTGAAAGATGATCAAAATGAGATCTTGGATTGTGTCTTTCGTCTAAGAGATTTGGGCAGGGCAGGTCGCTTACGCGAGAAAACATATTCCGAGCCAAAGAAATAGATGCGAGGAAAAAGAATAATTACCATTCAGTGTGGATGTTGTTACAACTTCGCACTTAAAGATGGTGTTCCTCCCTGAGATACTCCAGCATGACCAAGTTGATCTGATGCCCACAGTAATAAAGAAAATGATAAAGAAGATGGTTCGATGGAGGGTGTTACCAATGGACTGCATCCCCAACAGCTGTATAATTAACATATACGACCGAGGGGACTGCATTCCTCCCCACATCGACCATCACGACTTTGTTCAGCCCTTTTCTACAGTTTCTTTCCTGACTGAGAGTGACATACTATTTGGCAAAGAGATTACCATATTGGGGCCTAGTGAGTTTCGAGGATCGTTTACGATTCTGCTTCCAATTGGATCAGTATTTGGTGTTACAAGGAAATGGTGCAGACCTAGCCAAACATTGCATTCCTGGAGTTCCCACCAGATGGGTTTGAGTTACTTTTAGGAGAATGGATCCAAAGAAAACCCTAAGTTGGTTTAAGCCTGATCCAGAATTAGAGGAGCTACAACCTCTCGAGCTTTGACTCAAGTCTACCCATGGATGCATGTGCAAAGGGATTATTTCTAGAGCACATAACCAGAGGGGTGACTTAGTCACTTCAGCTACAGATGTTAGACTGTGTTTTCTTTGTTTGCTTCATCTATTTCGCCAGAATGTGTGATGATATGTCTATTGGTTTCTTTGATTAGCCTGTCAACATTAGCTGTTGATTTTGTTATCATCAATGCAAACACTTTTATTCTTCATAAGTTTAAGCGTTGTATTTTTCGGATTTGACATAAATGAAATTAGTTTTGCAGTACTTTTAAGTTGTTTGCAGTGCAGTCTTTTGAAAGCCACCTGGCTGAATGTCAATCCAATTTTAAGGAATAAAGAATGATACCAAAAATTAAATATAAGTTAATTAAGAGTATTATTTAATTTAAAATACTTTGAGAGCTTATGTATTTGCACAAAATTAAAATACAAAAATTTCCAAGAAAACTTCAAACACAAAACGAATTGGCAAAATGATATTCATCATACTCTTTATAATTCTCCAATCTGCAACATCATACTATATTCACATGTTCCGTGACACTCTCTATAAAGATGTTAGATATTTTCACACCTCTTTCATAACCCCCCTTCCAATTATAGATATCAAACTTCTTACACAACCCGAGATTTTCTTCAGGATAAGGGAGTAAACCAACAAGGTACATGATTCCTTCTTGCACAGGATATGTGTAAGACCTCCAGATTTGTTGAGGCATTTGATTCCTATGATTTTCTCCAGGATAAGGGAGTAAACCAACAAGGTACCCGATCCTTCTGCACTGGATAGATATAAGACCTCCAGGTTCTGTTGAGGCATCCTATTCCTATGACTTTCTTCAGGATAAGGGAGTAAACCAACAAGGTACTGATTCCTTCCTTCATTGGATAAGTGTAAGACCTCCAGGTTTTGTTGAGCCATCTGTTTCCAATGACTTTCTTCTGGATAAAGGAGTAAACTAACAAGGTACCCGATTCTTTCTTGCACTAGATAGGTGTAAGACCTCTAGGTTTATTGAGGCATCTGATTCATTACTCTTGAGAGAGGAGTAAGACCCCCTGTGGCATCCGACAATTCTCTCCATAATATTTAATAAGTCCTTGCAGCACATTTGAGGCATCTGTTCCATCACACCAAATTAATATATGAGATTGGGAGGAAACCAGTAAGGCACCCAATTTCTCTTGCACTGGATTAGAGTAAGCCAACAAGGCACTCGATTCCTCCGTTGTTGCACTGCACACACTTGATAAGGGAGTAAATCAACAAGGTACCTGATTCCTTTGTACACTGGATATGGAGTAAGCCAATAAGGCACCTTATACCTCCGTGACACCATATTAGCACACACTGGATAAGGGAGTAAACCAGCAAGGTACGCAATTCCTTCTTGCACTGGATAGGTGTAAGACCTCCAAGTTCTGTTGAGGCATTTGATTCCTCGCCTCTGGGATAGGAATAAGGCCGCCTGAAATAGATAAAGGCATCCGGTAATTCTCGTCAGGATAGTGAGCCCTTGTTGCGCGCACAATTCATTTCTAATTTTCTTTCTTTATGTTTGTACACTTTGCTATGTCGACACTGACAACTTATACACAAAATGAAATACACACTTTGCTACGCCCGTCTACAACTATGCTAATTTATTTTCCAAAATCACGACAATCCTTCGCAAAACTATGGTGACCCTGGTCAGGTCATGGCCACCATTCTGTCGAATCACGTCAATACCTCTTGATTCATACCTTCTTTCCCCTAACGGTTATAGGTTGAATCTATATGTATATCTGAGCTAGGTATAAGACCTTTAAATATACACGACATCCTAGTCTCTTCTTCTTTGGCACTTGCTACCACTGAGACCATATACATCAAGTGGTACAATAGTGTCTTTGACTAACTATCAACTTGAAGATGAGTCCCTGTGCTTTTCTTCATGACCTTTTTTTTATGATAATACACATATTTTCTCTGATTTGATAATTCAAAATCTTAGCTACAAATCAAAATTTCTGTCTACTAATTCCAAGCAATGATGTTGGCAATCCAAATTCACAGCTTCTAAAAAATATATACATACACATCAACCTTTGATAAATATCCTTCTTGTTCATCCCCAGTGGATAGCACCTTCTATATCCCCAACGGATAATTTCTTTGCTCATCCCCAGTGGGTCTTCACTAAGCTATCCATGGTGGATACTAGCACAGTACCTCTCTTACTGCGTTATATAATCCCTAAGGGAAAGCTAACTTCAATCTTCTTTGATTTGTCCGTTGATCGACTTGGTCAATGCCAATATGTGCGGTGTGCTTGTTTAACACACCACACCTATTGGGGGTCCATTTGTTGACCTTATTTTTGAGTGAGAATTTTGGGTTTTTTCCTTTAGTGACTAGGATCTAGCTTTAGGACTTTCTTAAAGACTATCTTAGCCTCTTAGAAATGGTTCCCACCTTCTCCTTAGATATTTCAACAAAATCCCCGTTCTCAATGTTGGTTCTGTATGTGATCAATAATCTTTAATACAAAGATTAGAGATTACATAAGCGAACCCTAATGAGAATTTCTATGGGACCTATGGACCACAAGAAAGCCTTGCACTGCACTACACCTTCTTGGACTTCAATACATTGCATCATCATTCAAAATCATCATAATCATAAACATTGCATTTCATGATCATAACATTTAATCATTGTACCCATGGGGTTGACCAAAATTATTTGAACCCAGTTTCCCCTATATACCTCACTTGAATATTTTGATTCTTCCAAATTCCCCAAAACTACCATTGAATCTCAAAATCCACTTCAAATCATTTGATATTATCATTCAGATCCTTTGAAACCCAAAAACTACAAAAATACTCAATTTACTCTAAAATTACCAAAATACCCCTTGACCCCCAAAATACCCAATTTCCCAAAATTTCTTAGAGTCATCAAAAAGTCCTAAAAATCACACCAAATCATTCCTTATATCTTTCTGAGAATTTTGATTGTAATATTTACATACTTCCGGACAACTTTTTGGCACCTCGACACCAAAATAACGAATACCTAAAAAATACTTCAAGGATCATAAAACCCCCACAATGATCGAAAATGACCCGGCACTGTCGTTTGACTCCAAATTTCTTCCTTAACCACCTTGAGCCTTTAAAACAGCCTTTTGACTGTTTTGACTAAAGTTTACCAAAATTACCAAAATACCCTTTGACTTCTCGAGAAAACTCTAAGGGATGATCCCGAGCCTTCCCCAACTCTTGTTGGAATAATTAAGAACAATATATGGAATGTTGCAAAATGAACTCTTAGGAAGTTAAGAGATTTGAAGGAGACTCCTCTTGACTTGAACACTCACGAACGCTTCAACTTGCATAACTTGCATGAACATCGAAATCAACATTACCCACACCTTTATTTGTCTCATAATTAATCAAAATTAAAATTAATTTCCAAAAAAATCGATCGCTAACAAAAACTTGAACGAAATTGAATTTGACGCATTTTTGACCCGATTGTGAACGAAATGGTCCGTACGACCCCGAATGATAAAACAGACCACGCAACTGCGTCTGGAACATCGATTTTACTTAGGGGTGTGTTCATTTCACAGCGAGGACATTTTCGAGCGAAAATGCATCAAATGATAATAATAATAATAATAATAATAATAATATTATTATTATTATTATTATTATTATTATTATAATATGATAAAAAGAATAACTAAAAATCTTATTCTATCCTATTAAAATAACGCATGCATGCTCTCACCCCATCATGTTATCAAAAAAATAAATAAATCCGATCTTATTAAAAGAGAACATAACTCACACATGCAAAAATTAAAAAAAAAAAGAAAATGGGGATAGCCTCATCTTATCGCCTATTGTATTCCTTGAGCTGCATTCTCTCCCACGCCTCTCTCTCTCTCTCTCTCTCTCTCTCTCTCTCTCTCTCTCTCCTCCTCCTCCTCCTCCTCCTCCTCCTATATAAGCCACCACTTTAGCAATGAATTGGATCTCTCCACCTTCCCTTCATCTACTCCAAACACCAAGTTGCAAAACCAAACTTCTTCCTCCTCTTTCACTTCTCATAAGTCCGAGCCCTACTCCCGCGCGCGAGCCTCTCTCCAGCGAGCTTCTCTTCGGCAATCCTCCTTCCCTTCGACGAATCCCTCCCTCTGGCAAAGCCGCGATCAGATTCTCCTTCCAGTACTTCTTCTTCGTCGTTGGGATGACAAAGAAACAATATATATATATATATATATATATATATATATATATATATATATATATATATATATATATATATATAATGGAAGGAGTAACTCATGACTCCCTACGCGTTAATATAAGAAAGGTTTACATAAAAGTGGGAGGTGGATCCCTAACTAAACACAAAAAGTACAATAACATGCACCCCTAAGGGTTCCTCCTCCTCAAGTACAACTCACGCAACAAAAGTATAATATCCATATAAACGTTTATACTCAAAGTGAAAGGTACAAAGAAGTATGAAGAGTGTATAAATCCACCAAAACAGGTCAAGTCGTAACATAAATAGCCGCAATAGATAAATATGACGTATAGATCATGCAAAACCCGAAGTGGTAGAGATGTCAAGAAACCCGTGTCGTACCAAAATGCCATGCGACATGACCAACCAAATGTGGAGCTTGGCGTTGAAGAATTTGGAGTCGTCTAAATAACCTGTATAAACGCACAAGATGGAAGCCAAAAAGATATCGCAATACAATAATATAGAAATCCCATCACATATATATATGATATCCAAATCCCATCACTAAAGTAAGCATATAAAATACCCAGAATTTGATGTAGTTGAGGGTACTAGGTACAGCAAATGTATATATATATATATATATATATATATATATATATATATATATATATATATATATATATATATATATATAAGGCTTGCAATCCAACCTGCACAGAAAAGGGAAAAAAGATAGACCTGGACGTAAAGCTTGGAGCACCTGGAATCTACCTCCAGCAAGAAATGACCACTCATATATTAGAAAGTAAAGCAATAGCCATTGGGTTCCAAATATATATCTATGTATATATATATATAAATCAGTAGAGAATAAAGATAAAGACGCAAACAACCCTCCCATGTAGAAAACTGATATACCAAGGGACCGCATCATGAACATAATAATCCACACAGCTAAAGAGAAACAACATCTCCACTTAAATATTTGCACGAATATACGGGGCATCAATTTTGTCACCAGTAAGTAACATCTTTAAGCCGTGAGGTTGGACAGAACCAACCTGAATTTGCCTCATCAAAGAGCCAAGACGAGCAAGCCAATTCGCAGATTTATTACCCTCGCGATAAATAAATCGGCAAGTAATTTGCATATGCGAGGTAACATGTTTAATTTGGTTGATATAATAAAGAATTTCCCAAGACACCCCCTTACTCTCATCAATAAACTCAACCAATACACTAGAGTCCGTCTCGACCTCCAAAAAATTCCAATTCATAAGAGCAGAGATAGAGACGGCCATTAAAAAGGCCCGAGCCTCCGCTTCCAAAGCCGAGTCAGCACAACACGATGAGGTAAAGAATAAAAGGCACTTAGCATTGGCATTTCTAGCAACGCCGCCAATCCCAGCGGAATCGGGCTTCCAACTCCCATCTATGTTAAACTTAACTCATCCCGCCGGGGGAGTCCGCCATCTCACCAATGTCGGGAGTTACGAGGCCCTCGCCGGAGTAGAAGAGATTGGCTCAAAATTTTCAAAGTATGGAATGGCAGAGAAGAAATCCCCCTTCATACCCCTGAACTTGAAAACACTATTATTGTATGCACTGTGTCATAATGTATAGACTTCCCCACATGCTTGATATCATTGTGAGCCATCCAAATAAACCAACAAAGAATAAAGGGATAAATTTGGTAAAAATGTACTTGTCGCCGCTCTGGGTTACAAATTAAAGATGTAGTAGCCAGATTATGACCCGGAGTCAGAGACGTGCCAAACCAAATCCCCTCTTTCCGCCAAATTTGCAAAGCATAAGCACAATTAAAGAAAATTTGATCCAAAGATTCCTCCGCTTCCTGACAAAAAACACACCTCAATGCGAGCCTTAAACCTTTAAGCTTGAGGATATCATCACAGGGGAGGAGATGGTGGAAAATCCTCCATGCTAAAAACGACATAGATGGGGTAAGAGCAGGAGACCAGATTCCCTTACCCCAATTAGTATCCTGAAAATGATGCAAATAAAGATAGACAAACTTAGAAATGGAGTCGTTAGGACGGATCTTGACAATCGGGGAGTCGGGCTTATGAGGATCAATAGGAATGGTAGAGATGTAATTAGTCATATCCACCCCCACCAAATTATGTAAAAGAGGCATGTTCCAGTGGCCATCGATCAACGTGTCCGACACGACCAAATTATTATTGACATGTTCCCCCTGTTGCAAATAGATCTGAGTCCAAGAATCATGCCAAAAGGAAATATTACCGCAACCCAAATCCCAAAAAATGAGATCCTTAGCCCAATCTCGAATACGAAGAAGTCTCTTCCATAAAATAGAATCACCATTCTTCGAAATAGCAAGAGCGGGATGAGAGGTCTTACAATACTTTTCATGCATAAAAGAGGCCCACAAGGACTTCCCTTGGCGAAAATTCAACCAATTCTTAAACAGGCTAATTTTGGCAATGTGCTGAAGTTCCTTAGAACCCAGCCCACCCCCACTAATAGGTTTACAGAGCTTCTTCCAAGAACACCACTTCCTCCCCGCAAAACCACATGCCCATAAAAATTTATTAAAACATTTTTAAGACGGTTTAGGTGCTCTTCTTAATTTGAAGTACTTGTAACCCATACAGCGGCATACTCAGGATGACACTTCTAAGCAAGGTAATGTGGCCACCAAAGGACAAGAAATTCCTTCAATCATTGATCCTATTTTTAATCTTCTCCACCACCTCATCAAATTGAGTATGTTTCATTCTCCCCTTAAGAAGCTGGACACCAAGATATTTAATAGGAAGTACCGAGCATTGGAACCCAGCATACTGCCCAGCCCATAAAACCTTCTGCCTATCAACAATCTTACCAAAGTACAAATTACATTTATTAGCACTAAAAGAAAGGCCTGAGAGATCCTGGAATTTCTCAAGTATGTGATAAACTTTCCTGATACTATTCTTACAGGCGTTAGAGAAAAGAACGACATCATCAGCATAGGCTAAATGTGAAACCACCACAGATGACTTAGTAGAGTAGTGAACCAACGGGTCACGGCCATATAAATCCTCAATCATACGGGAGAAATAGTCAAGCACCAAGATAAATATAGTGGGTGAAAGAGGGTCGCCCTGCTTGATGCCCCGGGTGGCATTAAAGAAGCCATAGGAATTACCATTAATGAGAATGCTATAGTGATTGCAACGAAGCCAATTGAGAATAATTTGGCAGAATGCAACAGAAAAACCTCTAACTTTAAGAACTTCAATTAGAAAATGCCAACTAACGGAATCATAAGCTTTACGAATATCCAGCTTAAGAACCATATTGCCACCACGGCACTTTTTATCAATATCATGTATAATCTCCTGAGCTAACATAATATTATCCGTGATACTCCTACCATGAATGAATGCCGATTGGTTAGAAGAAACGATATGATTGAGGTGGGGTTGAATGCGTTTAACTATAATTTTACTAATAACCTTGGAGATTACTAAAGTAAGTGAAATAGGACGGAAATGGTCCCAAGATGTCTTTTGTGTAGACTTGGGGATAAGGACAATCATGGCGGCAGAGAAATATTTACCCGACGTGTCCCCCATAAAAAAACTCTGAATGGCATGGACCACATCTCTCTTAACAATGCTCCAACATTTAATGTAAAAATCAGCGGTAAAACCGTCCAGACCCGGCGCCTTATTAGAATTAATATCTTTTATAACATCATAAACCTCATCAGTGGTAGGAATGCCAGAAAGTTCAAGACTTTATGTATAGCTTCTCACATCATTTATCAAGTGAGTGTCGATGGAACCCGTAGTCTCACGAGCAGTGTAAATCTCAGTGAAGTAACTAACCGCACTATTCCCCAAATCCTGAATATCAGTAAGCCAACGACCCTGGTCATTCTTAATGCGAACAATATTGCTATTGGCCCGACGTTGCTTAATACAAGCATGGAAATACTTTGTATTTCTATCGCCCTGAGCAAAATGCACCTCACCTGCCTTCTGTTGTAAATATTCCTCCTCCCAAAGCGAAGCTTCCAATAAATTAGTGAGCCACATGAAGCTGAGACATAACATCATTAGTAGCTTCATCAATCGCTTGAAGGTCCAAAACCCTTTGCTCGGCATTTTGGACCTTGGCGTGAATATCACCAAACACGTTCCAATTCCAAGTCCTCAACGCGGAAGCCACATTCTTATGTAATTTCCACAGACGAAACCACGCATTCCCTATGTCATCAATTTTTCAATTATCATCAACCAATCTTAAAAATGCCTCATGTCTAGACCAGACATTTAAATAACGAAAGTGATAATTAGAGGTTTTCTTAAAATGATTAAAAGAAAGCAACAAAAGTTTATGATCCGAGCCCGAACTACAAAGATGTTGAACCTGAGTAAACTCGTAAGAAGACATTCAGGCTTGATTAGCGAAACACCTATCCAGACGTTCAAAAACTTTACCTCTCTTCCAGGTAAATCTGGAACCAGCAAACCCCAAATCCAATAGGCCCACATCGGCCATAACCTCCCCAAACCTATTCATGAGAAAAGTATATATATATATATATAGCATATAGTATATAGAAAAATTTACATGCGCACCACCCAATTTCTGTTATTTGCACACCAAATAAAAAAAAACAAAAATTTACATACATACCACTCCATTTTTGTATATTTATTCAAGTAAATATCATTCAACTTTTATGTATTTGCGTAAATAATAATAATAATAGTAATAAGAATTTACGTACATATCACTTCATTCCTACATCAAATATATAGATCCATATATATATATATATATATATATATATATATATATATATATATATATATATATATATATCAACTAATTATATGAGCAATAATTTTAAATATATATATATATATATATATATATATATATATATATATATATATATATTTAAAATTATTGCTCATATAATTAGTTGATATATATATATATATTTAAAATTATTGCTCATATAATTAGTTGATATATATATATATATATATATATATACATATATATTCGGGATGAGGGCGTCCCGAGCTCTGGGGTTTCGCCATGGCGATTCCCGGTGATTTGCTTGGGCTTTGTCGAGCACTTGGTTATCTTCGTCGTCTGAGCTTCGTCCATTGATCAGCCTTCTGCGTCGATCGGCTTCCTTTTCGTATTCGTCATCGAGTTCGTCTGTGTGCTTTGTTTTTTTGCAAGCTGACTTATTCGAACTTGATGATTCGCTTCTTCGTCGTCGTCCATGCCGGCCCTGTCGACTGAACGACACGAGATACGCAAGTCGCAGCGTCTGCGCGCCTCTGCGCGACGTTTCCCTGCTCGCGCCGAAGAACTGTCCTCGGCTCGCTCTCTGTTCTTCGTCGTCGTCCACGCCGGCCTCGTCGGCCGAACGACACGAGATAAGCAGGTCGCAGCGTCTGCGCGCCTCCTGCGACGTTTCCCTGCTCGCGCCGAAGAACTGTCCTCGGCTCGCTCTCTGTTCGTCGTGCACAGCTCCCGCGTGCCCTACTCGACGCCTATTTGTGCGGCCCTGCTGCAACTTCTACAGGAGTTCTCTGCTCGACGATTTCTGTACGAGTAGAGGGTTTTTAAGGCAGTTTGCTGCAAGTTACTGTTCGACGATTTCTGTTCTACAACCGGCTGTTCGTTCATGGCAGCTAAATTCTTTGCCGGAGCTGTGGGCAGCAATTCCCACACAAACCTGGACCATCTTTTCTTTCCACAAGAGTTTCATGACATTGCGGCTGGGAAAAGACAGGATGCTTTTATCAGGCTCATCGGTGTTAAAGATGGGAAACCTGCTGTTATCTTCACCACCCAGAAAATGAAGCTTCTTTCGGATGATGTAAAGTTTACTTTAGTTGGGAAATTTCAATTTGGTTACCCCAAAATGGATCTAGTCGGAAAATTTTTGCGAATGCGAAGCTCACTTGGAGGTTGGAAGATGGGAGTTTTGGATGACAGACACTTACTTATTAGAATTCAGAAGG
Organism: Papilionanthe hookeriana x Papilionanthe teres; assembly: GCA_022702705.1. Lineage (NCBI taxonomy): Eukaryota > Viridiplantae > Streptophyta > Magnoliopsida > Asparagales > Orchidaceae > Papilionanthe > Papilionanthe hookeriana x Papilionanthe teres. The sequence continues at coordinate 109,750,703 of CM040424.1, read as the reverse complement.
AAGTAGATTATGCCAGAATCTTTGCTCAACAATCTGTTTTGGTTGCAGGCACCCTAATGAAGCTTATTAAATGGACTCCTGATTTTGACCCATCTAAGGAATCTCCTATCGTTCCTATGTGGTTCAAACTTCCGGGAATCCCTTTTCATCTGTACAATCCACGTGCTTTGTACAACATCAGTCAAGCTCTCGGTACACCTCTCCGAGTTGATTCACCCACCTTCGATAGAGTTTCGCCGAGGCGGTGCGGGGTTCAGGTGGAGAGAGATTTCACTCTGCCAGATGTGGATCGTTTTTGGATTACAGATGGTGATGAAGGGTTTTGGCAGGAGGCTGTGGTGGAGAACAGACCTCTTTTTTGCCAGCATTGTAAAATGTTCGGGCACATCAGGGACACATGCTTTGGCGCATCCTCCCTCCAAGATAAGGGCTTCTAAGCCTTCGCTGTCGTTGGGATTTCCCAACAAAGAGTCGGTGCTACCGTAGCTCAGGTGAATAGGGTAGTACCTGTTGCTGATTTCGTTGTAAACTTAGCTGACAAGGCGGTCGAGGAGACTCCTCAACCGGGTGTACAAATTATCACTCCTGTGACTTCAGTGCCTACAGAACTTGCTGGAAATGGGACTTCAGTGGTTACTGCGCATGCTAGAACCGAGGAGACACCTCCAGTGGCGCAGGCCGCCCAGGGGGCTACTTTAGCCGTCTAGGGGGCTAGCGGATACATCCAAACTTTCGGCGAGAAAAGAAGAAATTCTCGACCCACTGCGAGAACCCACCGATATGAATCGAGCGGGACCGGTCGACGGAAGAGGAAGAAGCGAGAGGAAGAAGATGCAGAAGAAGACACTGACGAGGGACATTGGCAGGTTTATCATTCTAGATGGAAGAAGAAGCCTGGAGATACACTTTTACTTGATGATACATTGGTTAATCAGGGCAATGATGTTGCTTTAAAGAACTTACTTTATGGATCACCAAGACATAGAATGAGAGTATCACGTTCTCGTTCTTAGGCTTTATTTCTGTACTTTTTCTGTTCTGATCTATAAGATCTTTTTGATTGTATCGTAGGGATAGGGCTCCATTTATTGAGCCCTCCCTCAAGTCTCTGTAACCGCTTTCTAATTCAATCAATGTGGCCCTTTTTTTTTGGGCTTTAATATATATATATATATATATATATATATATATATATATATATATATATATATATATATATATATATATGGTCTGAATAAGGTATGTACATATATTCAAAATATAATTTGATCATATATTATATATATTCAATTACGGGACCGATCATTGAGCTCATGTTTGCAAATGGTATGAATCATGTTCGAATTATGTGCTCACCAACTTCATAACAATTTTAGTGCTTGAAATAGTGTTTCTGAATAGTTATTCAATTGTATGATCTTTATGATGTGTTATAGTTATTTGTCCACTCATCCTTTTTAGTATATATATATATATATATATAATGGGTAAATTTAGATGCACGCTACCAAATTAAAAGATCTCCATGTGTATCACCTGAAATTATCTATATTTACCTTGCACATTTCTTAATTCTTATAAATTTTACATACATACCAGTTTATTCTTTTTTTATTCTTCTAACACCCATGCAACATATAAATCGTTAATATTTTACATGCTTGACACTTAAATAATATATAGTCTACATGCATACCTCTCAATTTCTATATATTTTCATTTTTAACACCCAAGCCCTTTTTTTTGAAATAAAGAAAATGGAGATTTACATGCATGCCACTCGATTCTTTAGTATTTACATCTAATATCAACAAAAAAATAAATAAATAAAACAAAAAGAAGGAATTTACATCCATATCACCCTTCCTCGTGAATTTACACGTTTAAAACTTATATATATATATATATATATATATATATATATATATATATATATATATATATATATATATTTATTTATTTATTTATTTATTTTTTCCCGAAAGCCCTAGGGCCTGATTTATTGAAATAAAGCAGTTACATAAGATTGGAGGATAGGGCCAAAGATGAAGCGCTTACCACTACTGATACAAAACAAACAAAGATACAAACGACATGAAGGAATAAATGTAAATAACAATGTCTAAGAACGGTATCGCCAGCGCAAGTACTTCGTTCGGATCTCTGCGTTCCGGAAAGTAATCTCTTAAGTCTGCTACTCCATTACTGAGAGTAACCGAGGTATCATCAATTAAGTCTCGAAAAATACCCCCAGGCTTCTTCTTCTGTCGAGAAGTGTAAACTTGCCCATTTTCTTCTTTTTCTTCTTCTGGTTCTTCTTCTTCTGAGGACTGATCCTTCTGAATTATTGAAGGAAAGATAGGTGTAGCAATGGGTATAACATGGGGGTTTCTTCTCTTTTGACTGAATTTTTGAATATACCGATTGGACTCCACTGTTTGAGTAGCCACAGAAACATCACGAGAAACGGGAGGAGCCTCCTTTTCCGCCTCCGAGGTTCTAGCCACATGAGAAGTCTCAAATCGATCTACCTCTCCAGCAGGTGAAACAGAAGATTGAGGAGTAACAATAGGAACCAGTTCATTAACCTGGCTAAGACTAAATTCAGAAAAATCCTACTCTTCAAGGGGGACAGATGGGGGGGGGGGGGCAGAGTCAGCCAAACCTTTAGCTTTCTGACCCATAGAAGTCCCAACCTTTCCTTTCTTAGTTGGGGGATAAAGCCGATAGCACCTATCTCTGGTGTGCCCAAACATTCTGCAGTGAGGACAGTAATAAGGCTTTTGCTCCATAACCACCTCCTGCCAAACAGCGTCCTGATCAGAGCCCACCCAAACTCTGTGGACATCAGGAAGAGTAATATCCCTCTCAATGAGAAGCCTGCAGCATCAGGTTTGCTCCTGTTATAAGTTATAGCATCCATTTGCAGTCGGGTACCAAGGGCTCTGCCAATTTGAAATAAAATATTATGATTGAAATACCTGTATGGGAGGCCTGGAAACCTTAACCAAATAAGAACCACAGGAGGTTCCTTAGAGGGATCAAAATCTGCAGTCCACTTTACAATCTTCGATTCGGTCCTCACGATTAGAACGGTGCGCGGTAAACAACCCAGCATAGTCCTCCTCCACTGTGAAATGAAACAATAGATGTCTTCCATCCAACAGTCCCATCTTCCAAGCTCCAATGAAGTGGAGTGAGTCAAAGAAATTCCTCACCAACTCCATCTTTCACGCCTCTAACACCTAAATATTTGAGTTACATGAGTGACGATTAATTCTTAAGCATCTACATGTCTATTCCCTAAATTTTAGTATAATTGCGTACATATCCACCTTATTCGTATATGTTGTATGCAAATTCTTAAGCATCTACATGTCAAATCTTTCCTGAATAAATTCTAACTTTTTCATTTTTCATATCATCCAATTCATCTTCACTTTCACTTTCATTCTCACATTCCAAATTCTCTTCAAATACTTTTTTAAAATGATCTTCTCTCAAATAATCGCAGATTTTCATTCGAAAGCACTTTTCATCTTTTTCAGCTGAAGGGTATTTCATAGATTTCAGAATATTGAAAGTTACCTCTTGATCATTAACTCTCATGGTTAATTATCCTTTTTTAACATCGATCATAGCTCTCCCAGTAACAAGGAATGGTCTTCCCAAAATAATTGGAATTTCTTTATCTTCCTCCATATCTAATACAATAAAGTCCACAGGAAAGATAAATTTATCCACCTTCACTAATACATCTTTCACAACTCCTTTAGGATAAATGATAGAAGGATCAGCTAATTGAAGAGTCACAGATGTATGTGAAATAGTTCCTATTTCAAATCTTTTGAAAATTGATAAAAGCATGAGATTAATACTAGCTCCTAGATCGCATAAAGCTCTTCCGAAAAATTTCTTACATATAACACACGGGATAGTGAAACTACCAGGGTCTTTAAGTTTTTCAGGAAGTTTCTTCTGAATAATTGCACTACACTCACCGTTAAGTGCAACAGTCTTGTGGTCTTTGAACTTTCTTTTCTTTTTAAGAATATCCTTCATAAACTTTGCATAATAATGCATCTGCTCTAATGCTTCAACAAAGGGAATATTAATCGTTAATTTCTTAAGAATTTCTAAAAACTTTGCAAATCTATTATCTCTGTTCTATTTTTTTAGTCTTTGAGGAAACGGAGGAGGTGGGTTTTCAACAGTTATCTTCATTGGTTCAATTGGATATTCTAAACCTGGATATATCCTATTAGAACTTTTTTCAATGTTTACTTCTTCTCTTTCAACTTCAACTTCTTTTTGTACACTTGTTTCCAATTCTTTTCCACTCCTTAATTGAATAGCCTTAATTTGCTCCTTGTTTTGATCTTTTGGGTTGATCTCAACATTGCTAGGAAGATTTCCAGAATGTCTACTATTAAGTGCAGTAAAAATATGTCCCAAATGATTCTTAATGTTTTTCATCGCAACAATATTTGCTTTAATTTGATTACCCATATTTAAAATTATTTCTTCAGTAGACAACTTCTTTTTCTTAAATTGTGGGTTACTATTAAAATAAGGAGGATAAGAATGTCTATAATTGGTATTTCCTTGGTTGTTTGGATTTCCAACTGGATTCAAAGAATTGTTTTCCCATTGCGGGTTAACAACAACATTGTTATTATTTCAGTTGAAGTTTGGGTGATTCTTCCAACTAGGATTATAATATAAATTTGAATAATGATTATTGAATTTGTTGTTTATGGCATTCATGGTTTCATAAGATGTTTGAGAGTCTATCATTTGTTCTGATGAAATTTCTTCTAACACTGGGGGTGTTTAATAATATTTCATTTCATATTGATCTATTTTCTTAGAAAGTGCAGCAATTTGGGAGACTATCATAGTTATCGCATCAGAATCATGAACACTAGCTACTCTCTTAGCATTTACCCACTCAGAGAGCCATTGAAAATTATTAGTAGTCATCTCTTCAATTAACAAATATGGTTCATCAAAAGGTTTTGACATTAATGATCCACCAGAAACAGCATTTATAATCGATCTCAAAGATCTCACTAATCTATTGTAAAATGTTTGAATTATTAACCAGTCTGGTAAAGCATGATGTAGACACTTTTTTAGAAGATCTTTAAATCTTTCTCAATCTTTATATATAGATTCTCTATCAAACTGACTAAAAGATGTGATATCATTCTTCAGCTTAGCAGTTTTTGAAAGACAAACATATTTTGACAGAAACCTTTGTGAAAGTTCTCCCCAAGTTCTGATAGATTCAGGTGCTAACAAATTTAACCATGCCTTAGCCTTATCCATTAAAGAAAAAGGAAAAAGTCTAAGGCTAACAGCATCGTTCGACACTCCATCGTATTTAAAGGTGTCACACAGTTCTAGAAAACTAGCGAGATGTAAGTTAGGATCTTCATTAGGTGTTCCTCCAAATTGATTATTTTGTACCATTTGGATAATAGCAGGTTTAAGCTCAAATGAAATAGGAACAACATCAGGGTTTTGGATAGTTAAGTGAATTTCATCTGCTGTGGATTAGCATAATCTCTTAAAGGTCTTGGTATCTTTTTATTTTGATTGTTTTGATTGTTAAAATTGCTCGCCATTTTGTGAGGATTTTCAGATTGTTTTTGTTATTTTCGAATTTTCCTAATAGTATGCTCTAATTTAGAATCGCAAGGCATTAAACCTATAGATCTGATACTACACATACAAACACAATAAGAACACAAACAATAAACAAACACACACAATTATAACTTGTAATTAAAATATAAGCTTTCAAATACTACAAAATTAATTTTAACAGTTACCTCTCCGATAACGGTGCCAAAACATGGTGAAATTTTTTTAAATTGCCAAAATTAATGAACTCAGATTTATATATAAATATATTGATTTAGTTTCTATTGAGTCACACAATTAAACGCAAGTATACATATCGTTCAACTAATACAGGGCTCTAGTGGAGTCCTAGTTATCAATCTCATAGGGAGGCAATTAATTTTATAAAGTAGCACATAAATCACTTCTCAAATCACAGCACAATTGCAAGTAATTACAAATCTTAAAATAGAGACAAACAGTTGTAGTTACTAATTCTACCAAAGTACGTTTTAACTTTCTAACAAGTTTAACTAACTCAAGACTAAATTTATCACAAAGTTCAGTTGTAAGAAAGAATCTTGATCATCTCCAATAACAATGTGATGATTTAGTGACATAGATCAGTGATACAAATGTATTGTGCCAAATAGGAGAATTCTTATTCTTTACCCTTTTCCAAGCTCATAAAGAACATTGGCTAATCATAAGTTCAATCCCCAAATCCGTGCTTAGGCTGGGAGGATACTGGCTCTCACTCTAGAGCTCCCACTTCCCTTCCTCTGAAGGCTAACTCTCGTTTTGGTTTTCAAACCCTAGGATCAAATTGGGGATTTCAGTCTGTCACTCTAAAATCTCAAATTCTACGCCCATCAAAATATATTTCCCTATTTATTTGCACTCAACCCCCATGAACTATATCACTCATTCATGGACATTGAATGTGACCTTCACTTTTGTTGTGGAACTCATAATCCTTTCGGAACATACGTTTCCCAACAAGTTTTATTAATTTAATTTACGAGATTAAAAAGTAAATGAAGTACGAAGTGAAAAGGTCATCACTTTCTAAACTCTCTCCCCCTCTCTAAATTTGGCTCCGAAACAGTTTAAATCCAGCCATAACTGATTTTCCGAGAGTTTCTTCAAGCATCCCTCCAAAATCTTGCTAAATATATTGAATCTAGTTTGAAATCGGGATAGAGAGCGGTCTGGCGCTGGATAGGGCGCCGTCCGGTACTATTTTCCGCCTTATGGTCCAAAAGTCTCTATAAATTGGCGTGGTTCGGCGTTGGTGATAGTGTCGTTCAGCACTAATTCAATAAATTGCATTCTGCCCCATTTTGCTCCAAATTTGCTCCTTTTCGCTTCTTTTTGCTTCAAATGCCTAAAATCATTGTATATGTATGAAATCATAAAAAATATATTTCTTTAAAGTGCAATATCAACAAAAACATGTATGAAATGGACATTAAAAAGCTATCAAATTTTTCAGCGGATCATTAACCAAAACCTTAAGTTAGTTAACCATAAACCAATATGATTAATTAACCTAAACTTTAGGTTAGTTAACCCCAAACGAATAGGATTAATTAACCTAAACCATAGGTTAGTTAACTCTAAACCAATAGGATTAGTTAACCTAAACCTTAGGTTAGTTAACCCTAAATCCATAGGATTAGTTAACCAAAATCCCATGCTGGTTAAACCTAATCCAACATTAATATTTAGGTAAAACAAACCAAATCATAGTTTAGCCTTAAGCTAAACCTACCCCAAACCTCAGGTTAAAACTTAAGGTATGACCTTAAATCTAAATTAAACCTAAACCCTTTTACTAAAACATCAAATGTTAATCATAAAACACATTGGGATGGGTAAAATTTACATAAAACATATTAAAACTTAAACTTAAACCAAATCAAATGTAACAAGGTTTTAAAGCATGACTTTGAAGTTAAGTCGGCTTCAAAGTCGCAAACCTTACATAAATAATAACAAGTGAACGAAAATAACTAAAATAAAACACTTAAAATCCGACAACAAGATACAAACAACCTAAAATATTTCAACCCTAAAATCGATAAAGTAACTCAATGATCAATTAAATCTTAATTACAAAGATCAGATAACACAACTTAAATCCCTTTTTGTTCTAATTCACGAAGATTTCTTGGATGATGTATTCTATGGATGTTGACAGAAGGTTTGGGGTAGGATGAAAAATAAAATTTTAAAGTGAGAATAGTATAATTATATTACATGCATGTTTTAGGCTAGATTTACTTTCTTCTGCAGTCATTTTATCCTGATTATACATGTATATGAATTTGATAGAATGTTGTAGTAGTTAGTAAATTCAATTACTTTTTCTTGCTGCCACATTTTATGAAATTAATTGCAAAATATTTTAAAATTTAAGTTTTGGGGGAGAAAGAAAAATAACTTTCAAAGTTAAACATTATTTGTCCTCAGTAGCTTGTATTTAGTTTGATATCACTTTTAAAATGACTTGTGGCATGTGGTATTATCTTTAGGTTACTATAAATTTGATTTTAGGAATGTTAGAAAAATAACTTAGTTGAAATTCTACGTGATGGAACTGTTCTAGAGTTAAGACATTTTGTAGGAAACATTGGGAAAATGATTTTACTTTTTGTGGAAGAAAGGAGTTGAATATTTGAAAAGCTAAGATTCTTATATTTATACTTATTGAGAATTGGGCCTTTATTGAAACCTTTTTTGAACGAATACTTACTCTTATAAAAATTAAGGGACAATTTTGAGTTTTGTACTTTAGAAAGAAGATAGTGAAATTCAAAATTATTAAAGGTCTATCTAGATATAGTAATCCTCACATAAAAAAAGAAAAAAAATGGATTGAAAATGATCCCGAAAGAAAAGAAAAGAAAAAGAAGTTGAAAAAAAGAGGATTGAAAATGATCCCGAAAGAAAGAAAAAGAAATGTGAAAAAAATATGTGAGGAGAAGCTTGAGGAGAAGCCTAATCAAAAATTGGATTCACTTGAATCTTTTTAAATGAAAAGACTTAAAAACAATCCTAAGTTTATTCTTATTTCAAAAGGTATTGGTCAAATTGGTATATATATGGTGCTTAAATTATGTTTTTATACTTTCTTTAAATCTTTAGTTTGAAAAGTTTCAATAACTTTTGAAGTAAATAGATAATCAGGATTCCTAAGTTGAATATGAGATATTCTTCCTAGGATGATTTGCTAGAATTTCTCCTATATTATACTATAATATTTTTGAGACAAAATTAGAGGAAACTCTACTGAAACCCACAACCACAAGTCAACATATTTGGGTTTTAAAGTTATAGTGTTACAAGTAACTTTTAAAGTTTGGGAGATCTTGATACGTCTAAAAATATTTAATTTTTCATATATTTTTTATGTTTAATTTTAAATATATTGCACTTTAAAGGAAGGTATTTTGTATGTTTTTTGCTTTTAGGTACAATAAATGACTTTTAGAGAAAAATAAACAAAATGGTTCAATTTGGAGCAAAAATGAGCAAAAAAATAACTTTTGGCCTGACAAATTTTGAAAAGTTTTCCTTTGCTTAATCTATTTTACACTTATTATCTATTTTTGAATGAGATTAAACTTTAAATAAAGTTTTTTTTAATGCTTATTTTGTAGGGCTATCTGTTAGGAACGCAACACAACTGAAACGAGGTGAATCGGAGCTGAAACGGAGTCAAATGAAGCAAAAAGGTGAAGCTGCTCAGAGTAGGGTGCCGGACGACGCCCTATCCAGTGCTGGACCTTGCCAGAGTCCAGAAGGCACAAAAAATTCATTGGAAATAGTGTCGGATAGCGCCATGACAGCGCCGGACCGCGCCAGAAGCGATTATGACTGATATTCAACGTATTTGGACGCTTGTTGAAAGGTTTCTTGTGACAACTCTTCAAACTTCGTCCCCACACTTTAAATTAGTGATTTTATGTCAGAAAAAGTGTTTGTGAGAGAGAGGAATGTTAGGAATCACGTGGAGAATGTTGAGATATCTTAGAATAGGAGTAGAAACGTAGATTTATAACTTTTTAGAGAGATTGGTGAGAGGATTTTGAGAGAATTTGTAAGAGAATGTTCTGGCATTGCATGAATCAGTGGGAGACTTTGTGGGTGACATTTTCATCTCCTTTTAAGGGGAAAAAGCTAAGTATTGTGTTCTTCATTATCTTATGATTTTGTAAACACTTATTTTGTGGATTTGCTTTGAAATGAGGTTTTTCCTTGTGTTTTCTTCGTGCTTTGTGATGTCTTTCTCTTACTCTTTCTTCTTCTTAGGAAATAGTAGCATGAGAAGATTATGTTGTTATTTTCCTTTTACTTTTCTTTTGCAATGAGTAGGATTCATGTTTAGGATTTTGGGATGCATGTTAGAAAATGTTTTAATTATAAATGTGATAGTTTTACTTGCACTTTATTTACATTACAATAAGGGCCCGTTATATTGTTAAAATTTATTGTAATTGCATAGACCCGAGAGGGTGGTGTAATTCTCAACAAAGTGAAACCACATTCAAATTCCATGGAATGTGAAGTTCATGGGGGTTGAGTGCAAATAAATAGGGAAATTTTTTTTTATGGGCGTAGAATTGGAGATTTTAGGGTGACATACTAAAATCCTCAATTTGGTCATAGTGGTTGGAAGCTAAAGAGAGAGTTAGCCTTCAGGCGAAGGGAAGTGGGAGCTCTTGAGTGAGAGCCAGTATCCTCCTAGCCTAACTATGAATTCAGAAACTAAACCTAGGATTAGTCAATGTTCTTTATGCACTCGGAAGAGGGTAAAGAATAAGATTGTTCTTATTTGACACATACAATATTTAATGCATACCATTCATTTACATTATCCAATTCATTACTTGAGAATAGTAGTTTTTATTATCTCCAAATTCTCCAAACTAATTTATCTAAAAAAAGGTTATCTTTATTATTAATATTTTCCTTTAGGAGTAGTTATTATTTATTTTAAATTAAGATTTACTTTTAATAATAGTTGTTAAAAAAACCACTTATATCGACCTTCCAAACTAAATTCTAATAGTCGTAGACTAGAATTTAACTAAGGACCTCTTACCTCGCTTCCTTGTGGGATCGATAAACGGGGCTCCACTAGAGTCTTGTATTACTTGAGCGATACGTATACTTGCGTTTAAAGGTAACTCTGCGATTAAAATATTATAATATATAATTGTTACTAAAATTAAAATCGGGAATCCCTCGGAGGAGGTAACCTATGGATGCTAACAAGATTTCCCACGGTCTAAATGAAAGTACTGAATTCATTTAGTTGAATTCGGTAAATTCATCTAGACAAAGTGAATTTGAAGAAACTAGTAGTTTCGGAATGTTGGAACCGTGGGATGCTAACCAGTGTCACTATAATCAACTTAAATATTCCCCTAATAATACATTAAGATACCTGAATTTAGACATTTCAAAAACATGCTACTTCTCTCAATCTCTTTAATTCGACACTTTTAAAACTTAACCTGCTACGACAATGAGATTTGAGCATACACAGTGGGCAGCACAACCATCTTTAACAACAAAACTCCTTAGAATTAATCAACAAGCTATAGGACTTCGAGGTAGCTTGCCTAGTGTAGCATAAATCCTCACTTTATCTCTTTAGGCCTTTACATAACCAAGTTGTGCAATGTAAGTCCTAACTCTTCATAGGTTCTGAGGTTGTCATCGGGTATGAAATAAATCCTTCTATCTTCCAGGCTATTCACATGATCGGTATCAAGTGAATATAAGCCCTAAATAACAAAATCGACAAGATTAAACATTAAATAAATATCTCAAATTAAAGGCAAACAATAGGATAGTCTGGGAAAAATCAAAGATTTCTCTTGGATCTATGCCTTTCCCCTAGCCTTCTATTCCTTTTGATTCTCATAATAACTATTCCAAACTTGAGCCACTCACCTATTGGAGTTCCTATTATCACATTTTTTTTGAAGAATCCTATCTTTTGGAAGTCATGAAAATAATATTTCCTGATCTTTATCAAGAGTTTTCTTCGATAACTTCGGTTACCTAAGATGTAATTAACTAGGGGATTGCCCTTATAGGAAACTTAATGACCCCAGATTAATATAAACCCTATCTAATTGTTTCATATTAGATAAGGGAACTTGTTGGTCAACATAAATGGTTCGCAGACCAAACAGATGTCATAAGTCTTTAGTTTATTTAATTGAGTCTCTTTAGTAAGCAATGTATTTATTCTTCGAGGTAGATGCACGGCTTGCAACAGAGTACTTGATTATTTAAGCTATTGCATGCATGACATCAGTTTGATTTCATAATTTAAAAACTAAAAAATAATAATTAATATGTTATGAATTATATATATATATGTATGTATATATATATATATATAAATTAAATTAAAACCCTCAACAAATCCTTATTATTTTAACGACCTTCAATATTCTGGTGACTCCGCTGGGGATTAGTTTCTCTCATCATTAAGATCAGGAGATGTTATATTCATACGTCGGTAATGCGTTCATATCCCTCATGAACTAGATACCATTCTTTCATTGACATAATTTACCTATTTTTTTCTTGGGAAAGTACGATCAACTCTACTTGATATCAGGACTCTCTGTTTAACCATCCTTAAGTAGAGGGGTTCAAGAAACTTTAGGATTCTTCTTAATTTTGTGGGGTCAGACACCTAATAAGTGTGTTGGTGAACAAGTTTCGTCAGAGCAGTGTACGTTGTGAAGGGGATCACGGGTGAGGTCCCACACTTCACTTACTCTTTGTGCCTCCCGAGTTCGATTTTACTATCTGCAGATCGAACAATTCTTTCGTAACTCTTAAACCCCTTTTAACAAATATACATAAAAATCAAAGATAAAATAAGACATTAAAAATAAATTGTACCTAGTTCACAAAATGACCTTTTTTATAGTGTTTGCACTATGTTTATAAGTTTACGACCTTCGCTAACTTTCGAAATGTTTCTTTCGACAGTCACGATATCAAACCCGATGCTTACCCTCTCTTACAACTAGCCAACCTCCCGTGAGGCTCGTCTTACCGCTCCAATGATCTAGTTTGGGACTGGCTTCATTGAGTTTAAAGTCATGCTGGGAAAGGCACCGTTTGTCGTTGTGAAAATTGTTGCCCCTGAGTTCAAGTGTCGTCTACCGGGTTCAGCCTAAAATCCCACTAGGACTTCCCTTCTACTGAGAAGGTGAAGGTTGCTACCGCCCCTGTCAAGTCAATCGTCTTCATGCCTAGTAGTTTTGTTGTCCCTACTACTATTGGTTTTGCCATCACTGCACCTACCTTCCCTTCTGCAAAGGGGAAGGAAGTTCTGTATAAAGAAGATTTTGATGATACTTTCCTCACCCAACCTTCATTTTTTGTGATTGGTTCTAGCTCTAGAGTTCTCCTACCGACTAGGTCTTAAAGGAGGAACCACAGGCGCAAGATTTTTAAAGCCGCCAGGGCACAACCTACAAGCCTGCCAGTGATTGATGAAGATTCCTTAACAGAAGGAACTCAGTTTACGGAAGACCTCTCCTCTCCTTCGAGGGAGTAAGTTCCACCTATTGGTTGACACTACTGGGGATAAAAGCCTCCACAAGATTGCTGCTACTCTACGGTCACCACATGCTCATGACGAGGTGAAGGAGAGGCCCACACTCGTCACCCGAGTCCGCAAAGTTTTCAAGAGGTTGGCTAAGAAAGAAGGATATTTTGTTGGCAAGCTCCTCAAGAGAATGTGATGTGCAATATCCCCCGAAATGAAGAGTGAGATTATGAGAAAGGAAAGAACCATCCAAGTTTCTGTTAGACACGTTTGATGCCCATCCAAGTTTCTGTTAGACACGGTTGATGCCACCGCTACATATGCTACTACTGTCATTCCGACACCCGCAGTGCACTGATCGGTCAAGCCTCGACTGGGTCTGAGAGTATCGTCGACCGAAGATTATAAGGAATTCTAGAAGAAGAAGAGTAGGAAACGATTGTCTTCCTTTATACTTGGTCTGTACCCTGGGGAGCACATTTCTCCTCACCACTCTGATGTCCCCGCTTCCTTTTCTACCCCATCTTTAGTCATACTGTCATGCATTACTATAAATTATTATCTTTTAGATTTACCACAACATTACTGAGCAGTGCTCCATGGGATCTATTATTCATCAACTTCACCGATTATCCTAAATCAGTTTCCAAAATTTTAGTTGTTGCAGCTTGGCTCTATAAATTGTTCCCCATTTGAATAACTAACTCCGCAATAGGTGATTTCATTTGGGCTGGTTGGGGGTTAGCTTGGAATCTTGGTGGGTATTGCTGCCTTCAAAGTTATTGCCTTAGGGACACACCTAAAAAATGCTTAATTTTTCATATACATTTTATGCTTAATTTTAATGATATTGCACTTTAAAGAAATGTATTTTATATGTTTTTTGATTTTAGGTAAAAGAAATGATCTTTGGAGCAAAAGTAAGCAAAAACGGTGCAATTTGGAGCAAAAACGAGCAAGAAATGAAATTTTGCCCTGACACCTTTCGATAAGTCTTTCTATGCTTAATATCTTTTACACTTCTTGCATATTTTTTAATGAGCTTACACTTTAAGGAAAAGTTTGTTTTATGCTTATTTTGTAGGGCTATCTGTTAGGAACATAAAAAAACTGAAACGGGGCAAATCAGAGCTAAAAGGGATCTAAAAGGAGCGAAATGGTGGAGCTGCGCAGTCTGCTCATCGAAAGCGCCCTCGAGGGCACCGACGGCGAGATTTTCACGAGAAGGCTGAAAAATGACAGAAAAGCTCGCCGAAGGCGCCCTCACGCCCGCCGACAGCTCCCGGGACGACTCTGAACCGACTTTTGGCGATTAGGGGCCGAAATTCAACGTATTTGGACGCTTTTTGAAAGGTTTCTTGTGGCAACTCTTCAAACTTTGTCCCTACACTTTAAAAGAACGGATTTTAGGTTAGAAAAAAGGGAGAGAAATGTTAGGAAAAACTTGGAGAATGTTTAGGGTTCTCAGAAATTTTGAGAGAATTTGTAGGGAGTGCACTAGCATTGCATGGATCGACGAGAGACTTTGTGGGAGAGATCTTCTTCTTTCTTTCAAAGGAAAAAAACTAAGTATTGTTCTTCATTATCTTATGATTTTGTAAACACTTACCTAGTGGATTTGCATTGGTTAAATGAAGTTTTCGTTGTGTTTTCTTCATTCTTTGTGACGTATCTGTCTTACTCTTTTTTCTTCTTTGGAACTAGTGGCATGAGAAAATTATTTCATTGTATTCCTTTTACTTTTCTTTTGTAATGAGTAGAATTCATGTGTAGGATATTGAGATACCTGCTAGAAGAAGTTTTATATATAAATGTGATGGTTTTTACTTGTACTTCATTTACATTACAATTAATGCATGTTGTAATGTTAAAATTCGTTGTGAAAACATACGATCCGAGAGGGTTATGCTTTCTACAACTAACTACGAACCACATTCAAATTCCATGGATGGTTAAGTTCATGGGGATTTAATGCAAATAAATAGGGAAATATAATTATTGGACGTAGAAGTGGAGATTTTAGAGTGACGGACTAAAATCCCCAATTCAGTCCTATTGTTTGAGTACTGAAGCAGAGATGTTAGCCCTTAGGCGAGGGGAATGTGGGAGCTCCGAAGTGAGAGCCGGTATCCTCCTAGACTAGCCACAGATTTAGTAAACAATCATAGGATTAGTCAATGTTCTCTATGCCTGAACCAAAGAGTAAAGAATAAGATTGCTCCTCTTTGGCACATACAATATTTAATGCATCTCATTCCTATACATTATCCATTTCATTACATAAGAATAGTAGTTTTTAGTATATCAAAATTCTCCAAACTAATTCATCTAAAAAGGGTTGTCTTTAGAATTAACACTTGCATTTAGGAGTAGTTGCTAGATAAAACTTCATTTTAATCGACATTCCAAACTAAGGAGTAATTGTAGTAGACTAGAAATTGACTAAGGACCTTTTATCTCCCTTCCCTATGGGATCAATAACCAGGACTCTACTAGAGCCCTGTATTACTTGAGCGATACATATAATTGTGTTGATATAAGTGACTTTATTATTAATCAATTACACTCATTTTTATCACCTCAAAAAGTCGCAGTCACTTAGGATGGCCAACGCACCTACAAGATTATTCATAGTGTTCCTGCATTGTTGTTTGTTATTATTTGAATAGAAATTTGGGTGGTTCTGGCCTCGGTTATAGGTATTGGAATAAGGGCATGGTCATGATTTCCCATGACATTCGTAGATTCTAAAGCATAAATTTCTTGGATTTATCACTAGTCCATGAATTAATCCCTCATTGGGTGATAGTCCTTGCACCAAGTTCATCCCCATATTATATAATTTACTAAAAATGGCAGCTACTTGGGTTGCAACAATAGCTAACACATTAGATTTGTGCACACTGGCCTCGTTTTAAGGTGTAACTCTCTCAGTGAGCTATTGAAAGTTATTTGCGGCTATTTCTTCTATCAATTGGTAGGCATCAAAAAAAAGTTTAGCCATTAGTGAACCTCCTGCGGCAACATCTATTATGAATCTCAGGAACTTGCAAATCCATTGTAAAAAGTTTGAATTATCAACCAATCAAGTAGGGCATGATTTGGACACCTTTTGAGTAATTCCTTGAATCGCTCTCAGGTCTCATAAATTGAGTCTCCCACATTTTGAGTGAATGAGGTGATGTCATTACTAAGCTTTGCAGATTTCGATGGAGGAAAATATTTGGCTAGGAAATTTTATGCTAAGTCATTCCAGGTCATGATTGATCATGGGGTAAGGGAGTTAAGCCATACCTTAGCCTTATCCCTAAAGGAAAAAGGAAAAAATCCTCAGTCTAATGACATGATTAGGGACATCTTTGTACTAAAAGGTTGCACATAATTTAAGAAAATTGACTAAGTGAAGATTTGGGTCTTCAAAAGAAAGTCCCCCAAATTGGTTGTTTTAAACCATATGGATTATGCCAAGCCGCAATTCAAAAGTGCTAGCTTTTAGAGATGGGTAGTTAATGCTCATATGAAGCTTTTCAACATAAGGTTTGGTGTATTCCCTACGTGGTTTCATCATAGGGATCTTAGGTCAGCCATCTCATAGGGTGTTTCAAATATTAGTTGTGTTCTCTTAAGATGTCCAAAAATACGATCTATCTCAGGGTCAAATGGGGCAAGGTAAGCTTCAAATCATCGATGCATAAAAGAGACTAATAAAAATTTATGTAGTACATACTCTCGCTGACTCACACAAGTTAGTCAATAATTTAACATGCAAATGCAACACACAATATGTAAAAGAAATAAGCAAAACAAATTAACAAAAAACTATTTTTTTGCTTTTCTGGTTTTATAATTTTTTTTTTGCATTTTAATTTTTTAGCACATGTAAAGAAACACAACAACAATACAAATGCAATTATAGAAATAATAAATATCAAATATTAAGAAAATAAAAATGCCAAACAAAAATTCTAAATCTTCAGCTAAAGTTCTTGTAAGAATCCGAAATATTTTCCCTAAGGATGAGCAAAAAACTTGACGCACCAAAACTTACCATGAAGTTTGTCAGCAAGTGCACGTGCAAGTAGTGTGATGTTTAAGAGTATGCATATCGATTCTATAAGGAAAGTCTAACAATTCTTTTTGTAGAAAAATATCTAGCCTACTAATTTAGGTAACTTAGCTTGTTGTGATAACAAAGATTGTTGAATTCCAAAGATTCTTGCAAAAAACAAAGTGATTGATAGAGAAACAACTTTTATGAGTTCCTTCAGATTTGATGAGGCCCATGCCTCTGTGATTCGGGGATCGTGGTGATCGTGATTTTTCAAAATTTTCCCCTCTGTGAGTGTTGTCAATTGGGGAATAATACTCCTTATGCTATGTTTAGATCAAAATGAGCCTAGAATCCATAAAGTTGAGGCTTGCTCCATCCTCATGACATTCACATAACTATTAAGATCACTTGAAATAATTACAAAATTATACTGAAATATTTTTATCCTCTCAGAATTTTGTGGTTAACCCTTTATTTTCATTATGAAATGGTCAGAGGTCACAACTTCATGAAACATTTTAACATCCTCGTTGGCCATACTAGGAGTAAATCAAGTTCAAAGGTTAAGCAACAATCTAGGCCATGAAGGCACGAGAAAATGCTAATGGAAAAAAATTATAGGAAAAAAAAGATTAAATCAATTACCGCTACATCTAAGAAACACAAAGAATGAAATTAGTTGCGCATCGTTGAGAAAACCATAGCAAGGAAAACTATACAGAAATTCATTGCAAGGAACATAAACATGTAACACCTACAATAACTTGTCTTTTATCACTCATATATTCATCATTCGTTTGTGTATAATAATAAATTTATTCATGTAATTTCATTATTAAGATATCACTAAAGTAATTGACACGGCCCGACCCAACACAATACGTCACATCAATCGGCTTACCACTTATTGAAGTCACGATCAGTAAATAATTAAATAATTTTCAAAGATGTATTTTGAAAAGAAAGATTCATTTATTTTCTTCAATTTTAATAAATACATAGCCACTAATATATCAAAATTTAATAAGAAAAAAATATATATAACTTATTTAGATCACTTCACACTATACAATAAAATATAGTACATACAATGATCGTGATATAATATTTTTATCAATAAAACATATATATCAAAAAGACTATGAAAAATAAATATAAAATAGTAACATACCTAGACTTCGCTACAACAATAACTAATAACCTCCATTCAACGTAAGTTTACCTTTTTCTAAAATTACACAAATGAAAAAAACAATGGTAAATAATCACAACTCAGTAAATTGCTCAAAATTTACGGTAGTTTTTAATACACAAAAGAGAAAAAATAGATTTTGCTTTGAATAAACTAAAAAAATATGTCAATAAATAATGTGGTATGTCTAATTAATATCCATAGTGGATATATATTGAGCTCCACGATAATATAAATAAAATAATATGACAAAGTCTATTTTTTTTGTAATCTTTTTTTATTTTCATTCACCCTTTTTACTTCTACTTTCTCTTATACATCTATTTATTCATATTTCTTCGTTGTCACCTATATCTCTACTTCTAATTACATATTCACCTATTTATATTTGATAAGATATGTTAAATGAGTATATGTATACTTATATAGGCACACAAGCCCTTTATAACTTAACTTGAATGCATATAATATATAACCACCCAACCACACAACCATATGCATTTTACCAATTTTTTTTTTTCATTTTTGTACTTATTAACATGGAAGTCTAACAAATTTATACAATGTTAACATACGTGAGTGAGTATTATCAAACAACCTACAAAAATTTATAAAGGTTGGCATGCAAAACTAATAGTTGAATTTATTAGGGAAATTAATATAAATACAATAAAAAATCACAAAAGAATTTATAAGCAATGTCCAAAAAAATATTTTGAAATTTTTATTCTTATGAAAATAATTTTATGAGGTTCAATATATTTACCAAATACATAAAATATTATACAATACAAAATATCACCTAAACAAGTTATTTTTTTATGTCAATATATCAAACACAATCTATTATACAATAGATTGTGTTTGATACCGAAAATTTATAAAAAAGTTATGAAATTAATATTCAAAAAAGGATATAATTAGCAAAATTAGAGGTAGATGATTATTCAAACTAAGCTGACTGACAAAATTAGTTATACGACTTCCAAAATAAATTTTTCTCTAAAAGTTCTTTTTCTCTCTCGTTCTCCCTATAAAATAATTGTCTGATTGATGAAATGGAAAAATGTAAAAGCACATTTTGGAAGTTAAGATTTAGATATTTATAAAAATATTTACTTTTTTTATTTATTTAATCAAAAGACAATATAAGTAGGTCAATTATTATATATTTAATTATAAAATTTATAAATAATCACTTATATATTCAAAATATAGCACTTTATAAATGGTAAAAAAATGTCGATAAATGAAAAATAATGTTTAAAACACAATAGCGAAAACAATTCATAAATAAACACCAAATAGTTACAAACAACTCACTTTCACAGAGACGTAACAATTACTTAAAAAGACACATTTAACCAGAAATATTTCAATTTCTTCTTAAGATGTTCATAAAGATAAGTAAAAATATGTTTAAAATAAAATCAATAATCTTACAATACGGTAAAGATGATTTCAAAATCGACTTAAAAATAAATATAGAAAAATTGCTCAAACATAATATATTCAATTTTAATAAGTCAAAATTTGTCCGAACTAATATTATTAAAATTAATGAATAAATAAGGCATAAAATCAATTATAAAAATCTACGAAAAATTATATAACAAAAATAAATATGCAAATATTAATTGATTTCAAAATCATGTCACAAAATAAAAATAATAATCATATATAATATGAGCACTTATTAAGATAAGAGTCAAGTTTGAACATTACTATATTAATTTTATAATTTGCCGTGTTATAATAATATTGTTCACTCTTTGTCAATCAATATTGTAGTCTAATGTGTTATAATTGTTATGATTGCACTATGCTATATTAACCTTATAATATATTTAGTTATAATTAATTTAATTTTATTATGTGATATAAACAATGTATTTTGGGGTGTTCTAGTCTTGTTTGAATCATGTTTTAGTCTTGTTGTATCATGTTACACTCAAAGATATTTGAATTATGCCTATCAAATAAGTTAGAAGCACACTCAAATATTGTGTGATAAATGTCAAATCATACTCTAAAATTTATTTTATGTTGTTTTTTAAAGTTTGTTTAAAGGTAAAAGCTTGCTTAAATCATATTTGAATCACTTTTATGTTTCCTTGAATTCAAAAAATAGTCAAAAGTGTAATTTTGAAAAAAATATTTAGATATATATATATTTAAGAAAAATAAATAATGAAAATAATTTATTAATTACATGTATTACTACGGGCGTGTTCGGCTCGTTAAGAATTATTAATGTTTGTGTTCGGCTCGTCTATATTTCAAACACAAAATCATGCTTGCGTTCACATTGCTTCATAATGAGCCGAACACAAACTCTTCGCAACAAAGTAATTATTTTCGATAATCCTAATCCTATCGCAGTAGGATGTTAAGAGTTCGAGAAATATTTAAATATTATTGTTTATATTAAAATATTATTTAGATATAATTTAATATATTTTTATTCTATTTTTTAAATTATAATTTTAATTAATTATAAATCTTTGTAATTTTGTAGTCAACTCTTTTTTTTAAAGATACTACCTATCAGTGCGCGTGTATATATATATATATATATATATATATATATATAATTGATGAGTTTATTTCGGTCAAAACGCGAATCACGAACTGTTTTGAAATCTTTTATAGATATTTGTTGAAAATTTATAAGGCTAATGTTAGAATTCGGGCCTGAAGTCACAATCGGGTCGGGCCGCAGAGAATTTGAGCGCTGCTCTCTTCACAGCATTTTCCCTCCAAGAAGTTCCACTTCAGTAGCTCAAGGAGCAAAACCCTAAATGTTGTACTCTGGTTAACTTCCATCTTGCCGTGATCCATGACGCCCAAGGTTAAGGAGCAGCGGAGCGCTGGTGAATTGGAGGAGGACAATTGCACCAAGAGGAAGAGATCGAGGCGAGTCAGCTTCGCAGAGACTACCATCCACGTCTTTAAACGAGACGAGGAGTCCGACAGCCCGGCGAACTCAACGCCGGTTCTCAGCGAGGGTTGCGGAGTCTCGGATAACGAGGGATCAGTAGGTTTTGGTGGGATTCAATCTCAGGGCGATGATTCCGTTGAGTCCGCCCCTGAGGACGAAAGGGATGATGCGGTGCGGTTAAGGTTCGTAAGGGATATCGATTTATCTTCTCCTGGAAGCGCTGTCGGTTCTGTCACGTCTAATGAAGGTACCACATTTTAAAACCTTTCATGATGCTCTTAAAATGTATTACTGTTTGTGTTTGTAAATATGCGACATGCAATCTTAGGAGATAAACTTGCGGTCATTACAAAGTTAGGGGCTATTTGGTAGAGGGTTTTAATAGGATTATAATTAGATTTATTAAATCCAGCCAAATGGCAAAATACGGGAGTTCATATTTTCGAATTTAGTAAATTCTCTGGCAGCTGGGAGAAATTCCTGCTGCTGCACAGGCAGTTTATGAAGGTGGAGAGGATAAGCCTATTGGCGAGGAAGAAACTGCTGTTGGAGATGAGGAGTTATTGGAGCATGTCAGTCAGGAAGCAGAATATAAGAGCAAAGGGAAGGCGCCCTGGAGGACGCGCCACCTCCAAAATGGGGCAGAGGTTCTGGTGCCTCTGAGAGGGTATTGCTAAAATGGGTTGGTCCCAAGAAGAAGAGAGATGAGATGGTGAAGTTGAATGAGGGCAGCCGGTATGCCCTCTTTGAAAGGACTATGGATTGGAACATCTGGAAGGTTCACTTGGGCGCGGTATGCCTATCTTCTAGGTACTGCCCTTTCTTCTCCCTCCACGGCCAGTACTTTTGTTGGTTTTGACAGAGTGGACTTTTCATTGGAGGTTGCTCGCCTTCAAATGCTCAGGTGGCAGGCCGATAACACCTTCGTAACTTCCTACCAGCGCATGCTTCATACATCGAAGAAAAATATGACAAAAAGGAAGAATCTTAGGCGGCCTATCTGGTCTTTGCGAGATAAGATTTCATTGCTGGAGGTAAATTCTTCCACAGTGGTGGAGTCGCCTGATAGGGCTCTAGAGATGGAGACGCCCTTTTGCAAGAGCAGTGCAAAGACTTGGAGAAAGAAGTAGTGGCTGTATGATAATGAAGACTCCCGCAGAGTTTGCCAAGGAGCTCTCAGCAAGCGCCACAGAGAGGGCCACCCTTTATGTTAATGTTTTGGAATGGAATCCGCTACTATCTCGACCACATGGTGAAGTACAAGATGGTTTCTTTGTAATGGGCCAATATGGCAAAGTTTACAGAGCTAGTTACCGATTCCGAGTAGGAAAGTGATAGTGAGAAAATGAGCGATGGAGATTCATTGAATGTATGATGTGATATTCCTAGCAAATTTCTATTATTTTGTGAAAATCTTTTCAAGGAAATAAAATGAAATTATTTTTATACATTTTCTATTATTGCTCTAGTCCATCTTTGCTTATTTCTTTCTTTAAGTAAAAGTATGAGATATCTTTTATTATGAATGGCTTGTCATACAACTGTTGGACATTAGATTAATTGTGCATTGAGATTTTTCAACGATTTGTTGGGCACTTGCCAATCTCGACTATATGAACAAAGTGATAAAATATCAGATGGCAGATAAATGTGGTAAATACTCGCTCGACAAGTTGGATGATACCACTTGACTAAGATATATGTGTTGATCGGCTAGGCGAGTCGTCACGAGCGAATCATACAATGAATATTGTGATGAGTAACTTAGAAATCTTTTTAGAGGCAGATATTCGCCTTACTTGTAGCCCCATCATCTCTCGATCAAGTCGTTGCCTTAAACTGGTTCTGTCTTATGCCAGACCTGTTAAGAGGATCTTGTTGTTTTTTATGTAGAGGTAATTATTTAAACTTGCCTATGGGGTGATTTACGAGCTGCTTATTGTGGAATTTTTCATCGTTAATGGAGAAATTGAACCTCAAGGCTTGACATGTGTTCTTAGAGTAGAAGATAGATGGGTTTTACAATGCTTGGGCGGTATAGGATGAGTAATTCAACATATAATATGGAGATGACTGAATTAAAAAAATCATAGTTGGACTATCTGTCTTTTAAGAATAAGAATATCAAATATTATGATAGAATTTGGCTGAAATAGAAAAACACGGTTGATATGTCCGATAAATTGTTAAGGCGCTCGGCCAAATAGCTCATTTTTGAACGAATTATCGAGTTCTCCGAGTGTAGAATACGACTGCGATGACATCCGACTGATGGAAGAAGACATACTATTTTGATCATAAAAAGAGAATACCCATTACAATTGTTGCGGCTGCTAGAAGTAACACTAGATGGTGACGTGTCTTGTTATTGGTCAATGAATAATTATCATAAATATGATATTTAATGTCCCCACCGGTTCCTCTGCCATTACTACAATAAATACTTTGATTTTTGTTTTTTCAGTTTTATAACAAAAATTCTCAAATAAACTTGAGAACTATTAGAAGCAAACTTCAAGGGGGAGGTCGAGGAAAGTAGTAAAAATGAGTCGGACAGCTGGTACTGGCCTCCTTACGGCCTTTAAATTTCTTGTTCCAGTTCTATAACAAAACTCCGAAAATAAAATTAAGAACTATCAGAAGTAAACTCCAAGTGAGGAGGTCGAGGAAAGTGTTGAGAGGACAATTCGAATGACTCGCACTTGCCTTCTCAGCCTTTAAACTTATTTTTTATTGGCTTTCTAAAGGACAAAATTCTAGTTTGTTGGTTTTGAATGTCGCCTTATCGATTTTGAAGGCTTAAACTAGAGTATAGAGGGTTTGTTCGGTCTCCAAGGAGGATACACCAGTGAGTAAAGGTTTGCTGGGTTAGATTCATTGTAATAACCTTTTCTGTGGTGTTCCCAACTTCGAGGTGTGGGATCCCTTGCTGGTTGTTTTGGCGGGCCACAACCTTCATTCGACTGTACTTCTTTTTTGTTACCATTTTGGACTGGTGCAGGGTCGCTCGTCCCCGTCTCCCTCGCGGGCAAAGTGAATAGCCAGTTCTCTTCAGCCCCCACTCTCTTTTGATACACTTTCTCCTTTGGTTTTGAGGAATTTTGATTCTCAAGGAGAAGCCTCTCGATTCAATCAAAGGTGGTGCGCAGTAGGCCTTATGATTCAATGGAAGGAGACCGTAAAAGTGGATCGAGCAACCGAAAAGTTTTGCCATCATATCTAGTAAATATAAATGAAAAGAGAGAAAGCAAGTGTCGAACAACCAAATTATTGAATGATTGAGTGTAATTGTAGTTACATTATCGATGAAATAAAATGACTTTCCGTCTCAAACCTCCTTTTTTTTCTTTCGCTCTGTGAAAAATTTATGTATGTGCTTAGTAGATTCTCTTTCTATCTTCACTTATCGGTTAACTATGATGGCTTTTGGTCGAGTCCGTAAGGAACGAGCTACTCTTTGCAGATGAGTTCCTCGAATCTGAGTGTGTCTGTCCCTATGAGATTCTTATAGGAGTAAGAGTGATAACTATTCACTTTGACATTCTTTTGAGTAAGAAATGACTAAGGATTCACTTAGTAATCTTGTTTGGTTGGAGTCATGTACATGATAAAAGGACAGTTTTTATTTGTTTAGGAGAGAACTATCATTAGCCTACTAGGGACATTTGACTTCCCTTTAATCTTACTTCCTTGGGGCCTTGGTGAGCTACTCCTGCAAGGTTCCGCTGCCTGGAGGCTTCCAATCTCCCTAGGGGAATGGTTGACTACCTCTCTAAAAGTGTACCAGGTTCTTATCATAATACGAATGACTCCACAAAATAAGACTCTTGAACGAATTTTACTTTCAAGAAAATTTACAAATTGTTCAACTGGCGAGTCTTAACTGACAAAATACATATTTTAAGGATAAAATAGACTATATTATCTCCGCTCCATGTTCGGGTATTTTTTTCTGGCGAATATTTGTAGCTTGTAGGTTTTTGGGGTGACTTGTTTCCTAATGATGAATGACTCGGTCCATGTAAGGTCAAGCTTTTTGACAGTTTGGTTGCGTGCTGCTGGGTAGGCCATCTTCATCATGAGGACTCATTCTTTAAAGCGTTTATCCCATACATGAGTGTCGTGGTAACGTGTTGTTATCCTCTTATTTTTTTCCTATTTGAGGGCCGAATTGGTAAACTATTCTTCTCGCAAGTTGAGTGCTATTTTCTTCCCGTCCTTTCTTATGTATTGCCACTCATCAAGATTCTCTTCTTCGAATATCGAGGCTGCGGCTACCCTTTGGCCGCACAAGTTATACCGACCGACAATATAACTTCAGTTTTGCGTGAGATCACTAATGGGGTTTTTCTGGTCGCAATTGAGGGTGTTGGACTATGCACATGGTCGAAAGGAGATCGACCCTATTGCCTTTCGATTCTTCTTACTTCTCTCTCAGCAGGTTGGGGATTAATTGTTCATGACTTTGACTTGTTTGTTCATTCGTAGTTGTTGAACGTAAGTGAACTTCAGGTTGATTTTCTAGCTTTGACAGGGATTTTAAAATTATTGGTTGACAAATTATGCCCCATTATCGGTAATGAAGACCTTGAGTAGACTATATTGACAAATAATATCTATCCAAATAAATTTACGGATAACTTCGAT
Organism: Papilionanthe hookeriana x Papilionanthe teres; assembly: GCA_022702705.1. Lineage (NCBI taxonomy): Eukaryota > Viridiplantae > Streptophyta > Magnoliopsida > Asparagales > Orchidaceae > Papilionanthe > Papilionanthe hookeriana x Papilionanthe teres. Next base: position 109,724,653 of record CM040424.1, on the reverse strand, counting down.
GGTGGTCCTATCAAATGATTTGAGTCCTTAGCTTCTATCCATTTCGAGAAATAATCAACTGAGACTAATATGAATTTCCATTGCCCCTTGGAAGTTGGGATTGGTTTGAGGAGGTTGAGCCCCCAAATGAAGAACGACTAAGGGCGCATGATGGGTTGCAACTTGTGGGAAACTTTGAGGTTCTTGAGAGCAATCCTCTGGCGTTGCTCCCACATTCTGGAGAAATCTTACGTGTCATTCCTAAGAGTGTGCCAAAAGTAGCATTTCCTAAGTATCCAAGTCACCAATTTCTTCCCTCTAGAGTCATCTCACATTCGCCTGAATGGACTTTCTTAAGGATGTTGGTCACTTCATATTCTTGCACACACCTTAAGTATTACAAGTTTGTTGACCTTTGAAAGAACTATTCATTCAAAATAAGATATTGAGCTCCATGATTTTGAATAGCGCTGAATTTCCTGGTATTGAGGGAAGTGGATGTATGGGTCCACCCAAACCACGGTTCTCTTGACTTCAACGTCCATGATTTTAACTCCTTCAATTGTAGGTCAAATGAGTGCGGTGACATTTCAATTGGATGATTGCACCTAGATGGAAGGTCTACCACTTGATTATCATTTCGATTTGTTTGATTTTGAAGCTGAGCTATTCTATCTCTGTCTTCAACTTGGAGAGATATTTTACTATGATTTTTTTCTATGGCTTTGAATTGTCCGTTTCTCTTATTCTCCACCAAGTGAGAGTTAGATTTTGCTAAAAGGTGTCGCACTTCGATCTTGTGTGCAAAGCGCAATTTTGTGATGATGACATTCTATTTTGTCTAATTGTTAGTCGCTTTGAACGTAACCTTTACCAAGTGATAACGGTGATATCCGGTTGGTATCATCATCGCGACTCCCAAGTAGCTTCACGTTGGCTCAATCCTCCATCTACATGTAGGATCCAAGTTGGATATTGATTTGTCGCTCCATCATCCTGGTCGCTAGGCTCGGATAAATCTACTTTAAGGTCAGCTATGGCCTATGTTTTGGTTGCCGTTTTGGGGATCTAGGTTAGGTCAAACTCCTTGAGCTTGACCACCCATTTTAGGAGTCGCTTTGAGTACTTTGGCTTGGCTATGATCGACTTGAGTGGATGGTCGATAATTACTCATATCTGGTGCGTTTAGAATCATGGGTGAAGCTTTCGAGTTGAAACTATTAAAGTAAAAGTTAATTTTTCCTTAATGGATACCTGAGTTGGGCATCCTGTACGACCCTATTAACGTAATAGACATAAACTTGCTTCCCTTCACTCCACTTGTACTATGATCGAGTTGATTTCCTCAGAGCCAACTCCATGATATAGGGACAATTTTTCATTAGACTTGGGCTTTGAAGAAGTGGAGGCATCATCCGAAAGATCCTCATGTGCTGAAAGGCTTGTTCGCACTTGATCATCCATGTGAATCTCTCGACCCGTGTACCTATCTTTAGATTTAGAGATGAAGTGATATAGACTGACGATTCGACTTATTAGTTTTTGTAGCTTTTTGACGTCGCAAGGGGATGACATATCTACGAGTGCTTGAACCTTCTCATTACTGACTTTTATCCTTCGAGTGTTAGCAGATACCTTAGGAAATTTTCTATTTTAGCTCTGAACTTGCACTTAAGCAGTTTAATTTCGTGTTATATCTTTTTAGTGTTTTCAAAATTTCTTTTAAGTCTTCTATGTGTTGTTATGGCATTCTATTTTTAAACAGAGACATAAATATTTTTTCCTTTCTAATTGACGAATGTTACATCTATCATTCTTTGGTAGGTGGTACTCCCATTCTTATGCCATAAGGATATTATATTATAACAAAACACACATTTCCTGGTGCTGAATGCATTCTTCTTAACATCCATGGGGTGCATTTTAGTTTGATGATACTCAGAGAAGGCATCCATAAAGCTAATGACCGAGTGACCGTCAACTGACTCTACGTGCACATCAATTCGTGTCAGAGGATAGTTGTCTTTCGAATGGACCGAGTCGAGGCCGGTGAAGCACATTCGTCATTTGCCATTTGTCTTCGGGTCCATCACATGTTGATTGCCTAATTCGGATATTGCAGCTCCTTGATTTAGTTTGCCTCCAGGTGTCCTCTTTTCTTCCTCGTTGTACCTCAAATCCATCGTCTCCCGATGCACATTGCTTACAACCCGTTGGTAATAAGTGCGTGACTGCTCCATGTCATGGTAATCACTTCACCTTCTCCCGAACCACTATATGTTAGGTTATGACGACGACTCTAAAGGTGTTGAGGAGGGCACAACCAAAGATGGAATTGTAGGTTGTTGGCAAGTCAACTACGATAAAGTCGGCCATGGCAGTAAATTGCTTATCAAAGACAGATTTGAACAAGATGAACTCCATGTATCGATGAAGTGCTTCTAATTGGGATGTTGGCGATCAAGGTTGTGACAAGATAGCATTGTTGTAGAGATTGCCTTTAGCAGAGACGTTTTCCTACATTAAGTTGATGGGCCGATGACACACGATTGATCGTTGGGGCGGTGTTGCCATGCTCAAATCTCCTGAGCGGAGCATCTTTAGGCTGGTCTGTCGAGAGGACTGGACTCCATCCTCACTAAGTTTGGTTGGGACGACACCTGCGATGTGGATGGCGTGCGCGCAAGTGAGTTTGTTGTGATCTTTCTCCGTTGGGGCTTTCCATTGCCTTTGTGTAACTGCCCTAGGTTTTACAAATTCTTTTTAGTTTTTCAGTCTTCATTAATTCCTCAATTAAGCTCTAGAAGTGTTAACACTCTTTCGTGTCTTGTTCGTGGTCTCTGTGATATACATAATACCACTTAGGATCTCAGATGTAATCTCTAGCTTTCATTGGAGCGGCCTTCCAAAAGTAATCCTTGTTCTGAATGATTTCTACTACTTCAGCCATTGAGACTCTCAACAGAGTCTGCTTGGGGGATTTCGTGTGTTGGAGGTGAGAATCTCCTCTCCATATGGCAATTTATTCCTCTCTCCTGATACTGAGCTCATCATTCTTGGGGAGAACTCTTCTTTTCGACATACGAGCCCTCCCCTGGAACGGGCAAGGATGATGCTCCTCAAATATGGACCTGGCCGTTGGTTGCAGGGGGCGATTGACTTCCATTTTTCTCTATGGATGTTCCTCTTCAAAGGATGCTTCTCAGAATGCTTGGCCCTCACTTGGACCACAGGTGAGTTGTACTCCTCTCTGGTATCTAATTGTTGGCGAGTTCCAACAACTTGGCCAACATCCTTAGGTAATGCAGGCCCAACACATCAAAATGGATCCTTCTTAAGCCCTTGCACTAGGGTGGCATGGGTGACTGTGGGTTCTATATTTTGCACTTAGCATCTAATTTTGGAAGCCAGTCACAAAGGCACTCAGGACTTTCCATATTCCCGATAAGTTGCAGCAGCGTCTACGTACTCTTGCGGGGCTTTTGCAAACTAGCAATCTATGCGATAAACATCTTCTTGAACTCTAAGAAATAATTAATCACTCCCAATTAACAAGCCGTTGAACCTTTTAAGGGCGAACTCCTTTAGAGTCAGAAAAAAGAATCGACATTCAATGCGTCGTTCATCTTTAGCAAACTCACAATGGAATCAAAACAGGCAACATGATCATAAGATTATGACCGACCGTTCTTGGTAGGATCCTAAGGATGGGTTCTTGAAGTACTTAGGGGTTTTTGCTTTATAGATCTCCATGGAGAAGACGTTCTCCAGTTGATTGATTCGTGGCACATTAACACACTTCCATTTGTTGTGATTTGACGGTGGTTGAACCCGTGCTATCGGAATAGTATGTGTCGTCCACTTCACCTAGGGTTGTTGAATGGGCTCTACTAGCGTTGGTGCCATGTTCCCTCCTTTGACGCCGAGGGGCAGTTCTTCGAGATGGCATTGTTGTTGCTTGAGCAAGTGTACCTTTGATCATCTCCATGATCTACTCTTTGAGCTCATTTATCTACTGGGTTAAAAAATCTCTAGAACAGTTTATATTACTCAGACCGTCTCGGTGGCTATGTTTTTCTGCTTGTGTTGCTTCTTTTCTTGTTTGTGGTTTGATCCACAGTCATCACATTTTTTTTTTGGGTGTTGAACCTAATTTTGTTCTTGATTCAGACCCAAAAAATGGTGTGCCTGGAAAATGAGAGAATATGGAGGGGGGGGGGAGAGAGTCGTGTGGCTGAATTAAGGCAGAAATGAGTAGGATAAAAGAGATTTGAGGAGGATTCCTTAGCTCTCGTGATCCGAAAATTTTGGGATCCCCATTTACATTTAATACCCTTTATTTATAGGGGATGACTTTTTTTATCAAATGACATTCTTAAGCATATATCATTTCTAGACCTCTAGACATATATAACCGTCTTCATAAGTAATATCCTCAATAAAATTGGGTTCTTACAGAGATATTCTCCCGGTTGACTTCTTTTGGTGAAGGGGGAGTTTCTCTGCCTACGATGCTTCTCATACTTGACATTCCGTACTCGACCTTTCATATTTGGCTCATGAGTGCATTATTGGATTTTGTTTTATTGTAGAATAAGATGGGGGCACCTAAAAGACACAAATAAAATTATTTTTATGAGTAAAATTCAAGATTTAAATATTTGGGATGTTCATGAAGACGTGAATGTTATGTGGGAAAAATTAACTAATACTATTAAACAAGTAGCTAAAGATAGTACTTGGAGAATCGAAAGAAAAAGTTTTTATAAATAAAAATAGTTGGTGGTGGAATGAAAATGTGAAAAAAAGATAAACTATAAGAAGTTATGTTATAAAAATTGGTTTAAATGTAAAAGCGTAGAGAACTGGGAAAAATATAAAACGGCCCGCAGAGAGTCTAAAAGAATAATCTATGACGCTAAAAATTTTGCTTTTAGTGATCTTTATAACATGTTAGATACTAAGGAAGGTGAAAAATATATGTATAAACTAGCTAAACAAAGAGAAAAGAAAAGTAAAGATTTAACTCAAGTAAAGTGTATTAAAGATGAAAATCAAAAAGTGCTTTTCTTAGAAAAAGATATTCAACATAGGTGGGTGAGTTATTTTGATAAACTTTTTAATGATGATGCTTGAAAGTACGATTGACCTTAGTGATCTTAATATCGTTAATAATAATAAAACTTTTCATTTTTACCGTCGCATTAGTAAAAGAAGTTGATGAGGCTTTAAAGAAAACTAAGGGGGCAAGTCCGTAGGACCCGATGATATCCCAATTGAAGTGTGGAAATGTTTAGGTGATTTGGGGGTTTCTGGCTTACTAAACTTTTTAATATTATTTTAAAAACTAAAAGGATGCTCGAGGAGTGGAGAAAGAGCATTTTGGTCCCCATTTTTAAGAATAAAGGAGATGCACAAGAGTGTGCAAATTATAGAGGAATTAAATTGATGTGTCATACTTTAAAATTATGGGAGAGGGTAATTGAACATAGGTTAAGACGTATTACGAAGATTTCTCATAATCAATTTGGATTTATGCCGGGCAGGTCTACCATGGAAGCTATACATTTATTGAGAGGTTTGATGGAGAAGTATAGAGATAATAAGGAGGATCTACATTTGATTTTTATTGATTTAGAAAAAGCTTACGATAAGGTTCCTAGAGATGTTCTTTGGAGAGTCCTTGAGAAGAAAGGTGTTGATATAACTTATATTCAAGTCATTAAAGATATGTATGCTAGAGCTGTTACATGTGTTCGAACTGAAGGAGGATTGACCAAGTATTTTACTACTTCTGTTGGTTTACATCAAGGATCGGCTTTAAGCCCATATCTTTTTGCTTTATTTATGGATGGTCTTACTGGGCATTTACAAGAGGATGTACCTTGGTGTATGCTTTTTGCTGATGATATCCTCCTTGTGGATAAGACAAGAGAAAAAGTCCAGGAAAAACTTGAATTATGGAGGTCTACATTGGAGTCTAAAGGTCTTCGTTTGAGTAGAACTAAAGCTGAATACATGGAATGTAATTTTAGTAATAGTAGGTCTAGTGACAGCAGTGTAACTTTGGGTGATCAAATTATTAAAAGGTGTGAACGATTTAGATATCTTGGGTCCATTGTTCAAAGCGATGGTGATATAGATGGGGATGTGAATAGTAGAATTCGGGTTGGTTGGTTGAAGTGGAGGAATGCGTCCGGCCTATTGTGTGATAAGAAAGTACCACTTAGACCGAAAGGAAAATTTTACAAGATGGTGGTGAGACCTTCAATGCTCTATGGTGCTTGAATGTTGGCCTTTAAAAGAGAAGCATAATGTTAAGTTAAGTGTTGCCGAGATGAGAATGATTAGGTGGATGAGTGGCTTTACTCTTAGAGACAAAATGCGAAATGAATATATCCGTAAAAGGGTTGGAGTTGCACCGATGACGGATAAAATTAGAGAGAGTCGCCTTAGATGGTTTGGTCACATTAAACGTCGACCACATGATGATCCGATTAGGAGAGTAGAGTTTTAAATACATCTTATGTTAAGAAAGGCGAGAGGCGGACCTAGGAAAACTTGGGCTTATTGCATAAAAAATGATCTTAATTTATTAGAATTGAACGAAAATTTGACACTAAATCGGACACAATGGAGAAAAAGGATTCATGTAGCCGACCCCACTTAGTGGGATTAAGGCTTTGTTGTTGTTGTTGTTGTTGTTTGGTGTCTTGAATTGAACTTTTATCATTCAGTCTTGGATTCATTTGCCTAGCTAGCTTCTGCTAAAGGACGAGCTCTTGCCGGTCCGAGTAGCCACTTTTGGTTCTACATCTTCATCTTTTTATTGTAACGTTTTACTGCTTTTGTTTATAAATATGCGACATGTAATATTAGCAAATAAACTTGTGCTCAATCGGGGTTGTCTAGCAGAGGCTTTTAGTAGGATTTATCATTGGATTAGCTGAATGGCAAAATAGTTCCATGGATTTACAAATTTTTTGGATCTAGTAAATCCAATTTTGCCTTACATTTGGCCTAAATCCAATTTTACTAAATCCAAGGGATGAGTGGATTTACAAATTTGAAGATTTACTAATTCTAATAACGTTAAACCTTACTTGCAGCCAAATAGTCCATTAGGAACACAAAATTTCATTCATTTAGATAAACTTGTCTTAGGAATCTTGTATTACACCTTTCGTACTTTCAATATGTAGTTTCTATGAATAAAATTGGTAGAAGGCTTAACCATTGGAATGTATAATGAAATTTGAACATATATTGTTTCAAAGATGAGTAATGGAGATCTCCAATATTGATCTAGATTCTGGAGCCTTTACAATCAAAATTATCTAAAAAAATATTATTTCTAAGAGAATGTAAACCTTTTGCCCTACTGATAGGATTGAATTATTTGTCAATGACCAAAAAGTAAAAAATTTACATTGTGGGGTCAATTAACTTGTAGTACAAATTTAGTAATACGATTATTTATTAGTTATATTATTTAAATAATAAAATCATGATTTGATTAGAGGGAGTATTGAAGCTAGAACAATGGTCAAACTAAACTTTGAAATTTGTTTTAAGGAAAAATGATAAATTATGGCAAACTTTTTCCTTTCATACAAGATTTTCAATTTCACAAAAGAGCCTCTTTACAACATTTTTATTTAGCATGAAGGCATATTTAAACATCATGAAGTAGTACCTTTAAAGGAAACTATCTATACAATGTTAAGGGTTTTTCATAGTTATATATATACGCAATAGTAAGTGATTTGCACTTGTTGGAAGCAAAACATCTATTTTCCGATAAAATTCTTTTTCTGATTGAGGAAGAGGAAAGTCATATGTAATAACTTAAGCAACATCTGAACTTAGATATTTACATTGACTCAATACAAGTTCTCAGGAAAGCATCATACCATACACAGGGAGAGGTAAAACGCATACCATTAAACTACCAATAAGTAAACCGAGAAGGTGGTAAAACGCAAACCATCAAACCACCAAAAGGAAAATATGGTAAAACACAAACCATCAAACCACCACCATAGAGAACAAATGAGAAGAAGAGATAGATACATGGATTAGGCAGCAAGAGGCGACGACACCGAGAACAAACAGACTTGAGAAGGGAGCCGGGATTCTGCCCCAAATATACACAGCAATAGAGAATGGGAGGAGAAGGCGAGGAGGGGTATTTGTGTGGATAGACGGAGGGATTTCAGAAATTGTAGAAGGGTACTGATGACATTTAACAATCGAAACAAAGCTCAAACCACGAAACGTATCCTCTGGCCGTTTCGGCGTCGGTCGTGTCACAGCTGCACGTCGTCGAAAAGCACGCGAGAAGCGGCCTCCCAGACACTGCGTTCGGCATTTTGGGTCTGATGAGTAGCAAAAACGACATCCAAACGCACTCTAAATTAATTCATTTGGTAGGTTATGTGCATCTTATTATTGAGAAATTTCTTATAAATTTTTTTATCATATGAACCTTAGAAAGCCTCTATTTCTTATATAAATTATCCAAGCATGCACAATATTTTCAATACAGTGCACTTTCTCCTAAGCATATTCTTGAAACTTTATATCTAACATGTCAGACTGTTAAATGAGAAATATGTAGTTATAACTAACGTACATAAATGAAAGTAATTCATCATTGAACGTGATTTTGCATTTGTTTGAACTAGATCTTCTTGCTTTACACCACATATAATTAAAAAACTCTACAAAAGTGCTTCTTGTCCTTGCACAATTTTTAAAAAATAGTTTTAAATTATTTGGTTGATTTCTCTTCAGATTTTAATCATTGTCCTCTTTTTAATTTTGAAGGTCTAATATATGGAGGCAGCTTTAAGCCTCTAGTACCTACAAGTAGACCTTTTAATGGTGGAGTTTCTACTTCTATGAGTAATAGTGCTAATATTGCTATTTCCGTGCTTCCATTTTCTGTTACTGCACAATTTGGCAAATTCGATCTCATTTTTACTGATGAAATCATCCTAGGAGCTTTTGAAGTATACAAATACTTAGTTTGTTGGACTAATCAGCCTTTTGAAGACCCTTAGATAACAAATTGAAAAATTGATGAAGATTATATTGGATATACTTGAGTAGTGCAATTTTGCCTTTTTGAAGGAGATTTCTTTTGGCCCACTGGAGTTGATTTAGCACATAATCCCAAACTTAAACAATGGCTAGACCCAAGAGTAGATTGAACTCAAATTAGATTTATTCACGAATATAAATTTGTGTTTATTTTATTAGTTGCATTTTTTATTTAAATTAACTTAGAATTATCTTTTGAATAATCTTGTTTTAATGTTAAGTGGATCAAATGATGAATTTAGTTTTGAATTTAAACTATAGAGGGATAAATTATCATGAATTGAAATTGAAATGGATTCTCTTTTTCTTATTGGATTCCCTCTTCTCTTTTTCCTCTTCAATGGGAAATCCAAGGTCATAGTCTCTCTTTCATCATATGCATTTTCTAAGGAAGTCCTTTTTTCTCTCTTCTAGCCATACGGTTTTTTTTCTCTCCATTTCCTAAATGAGTTGAGACCCTTTCTTCTTAAAGTAGTAATTCTCTCATATTTTATGGGTGAATAAAATAATGTATATCACGATTTAGGGCATCACTAGAAGGAATAAGAATATCTACATAATTGCAAGTCTTCTCCAGATTGATGATCCAATCAAATTTTAAAAGGATAAATCGGAAATATGGGCATTTTGCCTAGCGAGGTGAGGCGTAAGCCTAAAGAAATCTCATAAAATTAATAATAATTCATAAATATGATATAAACCATTGATATGTTGATTTAGTTTATTATTTCAAAGACATAAATTACAAATTTTTATCTTAAATTTTGATATAACATAGAAGTTTCAAATGTTCACTTAAAATTTAAATATTTCAGTAAATTTAAGATCCATAGTAGACTCATCTTTGTTTTTATCATTTTCAAAAGAATCATCATATTTAATATCATCAACTTCTGTCTCATTTGAAATTTCAGAAATGTTCTTCATTTACTAAAATTTTTTTCTTACTGTAAATTAATCTAAAATCCAATATAATTTAAAATAAAAGAATAAATTAATTGCATAATCAAATAATTATATTTAGATTATCTTTTGATTTTTTAAGGTTTTGTATCAAATATATTGAATATACAACAACAACAACAACAAAGCCTTAATCCCACTAAGTGGGGTAACAAATATATCAAATATATTGAATATAATATAATATATTTTATTTGTATAATTTGATCTGGGTGTCGCCTCAAATGTTGGGCATAAAGCCTCGAGGCATATGCCTCAGATGAAAAATGGACAAACTTCACTGGTGACAGTGTGGCTTGAGCCTCGAGGATTTTTTTTTTTTTTTTTTTTTTTTTTTTGTTGTGCGCCTCTACTGGTGGCGCACCTTGAGGCATATGCCTCTAATGTTTTATGGATCTAATAAAGGGTTTCAGCATCCCACCACTTGGAACCAGCTTATCAAAAATTCATTGGACTTTGCCAGCTTTATTTGTTTAGGATACACTGTGCTTGTACTCAATATTGCCTGTTTTATAAATGAATATATGCACCTCATGCTTTGCTTTCCTGGTAATGTTGGATTGATGTTAGAAAGCTCATCTTATTCTCTGTCGGAATACGATACTTTAGATTGAACTAGCTTCGCGGTTGCTTTTTTATCATGAACATTTCTTTTTTTAACTGTTTTTAAATAAATGACTTAAACTCTCCATTCCTTACCTAGTTAAAGTCTTTTTTTTGTAGATATAATCTGTAAAATATTCATACAATTTTTTAGTTGTTATTTGCTAATCTTTAGCATACTTGGTTTTCTTTATTGCTCCGAATGATATGTTCAAGTTTGTGAATACTACAATTTTTTTCCCTCTTTTCTTCAGATGACAATTTCTTTGGGCCTGTATCAACGAGCTTTATCAATTCTGGTCATTTAAGTGATTCTGGAATGGCAGATGACAACAATCATGACATCACACTAGATTCGACAGCCTTCTCTTTACATTTCAGGAATATAGCTCCTCCAGATGATCAGTCAGCTAATTCAGTGGGAAGTCTACGAACACCAACAGTTGAGACACCACCTAGTATGCCTTTGGGCTTCTTGGTTGGAAGAGATCAGACTGAGGAACTGTCAAGTAAATGTTCTGTTAGGCAAATGAGCAATGCTTCTGGGGATTGGGACAAAATTAATGTGATTGTAGGTGGGTCTCTCAGTTGCGGTTATGGGAAGCTTTCTCTAACACTAGAAACACTCATGGATGAAATAAACTTGAGAATACAACATAAATCTCCAATCATAGATCATAGATTTATAACTTCTAGTTGTCGAACTGATGAAGTTGAAGGCATCAGGAATCCGTCGAAGGATGGAGAACAGGTTGGTAATCCTTATTCTTGCGATGATGATCCTGGTAGTATTATTCACTGCTCAGTTTCACCAATGGGACATCCAGTTAGCAATGAATCCTTGCTACATGCAAAAGCTAAAGCATTAACAAATTACTCGAACGGTGAGAAAATAAAGGTGTGAAATAAGAAATTCATATATTAGGCTCTTTCTCTTTCATTTTGTGAAGTAACTGTTTGAAATTGGTGTCTTAAAGTGTAGCATTAAGCAGCGGGACAGTTGCAATTTTAGATACTTTTCGTTTTGTTCTGAAAACACTGCCACCCTGTTGTTCTATAATTGAGAGCTCATTGAAATGGTTGTATTCTTGTTCTAGTATTCCAGAAAGTTGGAGATCAATCACTTTATCAGGAAGAGAATGATACCAACTAATTCTATCTATTGTTATTTTGATGTTGATGTACTAAAACTTTATTATTTCAATTTGCGCCTTCTTATACTGAATAGACGCAATGCAATGATTATGGTTATTAGTTTTATTAAGTTGAATTTGAAGTTACTTTTAGCTAGATGGTGATGTAAGAATCACTAAATTAATGCCATATTTCTCCCAACTTACAAATTTTATTGGGATTTTGGAGAAGTTACATGCAAGCATTTTGTTTATCACATCCACCATCTCCCTCCCTCTTCCCCTTGTATGTTATCATGTAAGTAGAGTTATTCATATTTAATTGTTGTATGTTTCGAACAATGTTTCTTTCCAAAGATATGAGAACTCTTAAGACAATTTTGCAAATAGAATGAAGATTTTGAAATTTTTAATCCCTCATGTGTGGATGCAGTTTTTGGCCACTAATATGACTTTATTTCTTTTTTAATGAATTGCCTCATTTGTATTTTACAATAAATATCCATTTTGCTTTGGTTTTCTTTCTTTTGATAATTTTATCGATGCTCAATTTTCTTAAAAAAATTCAATTACTTCTCTCATAATATTATTCCAATTCACATTATTTAAAGCTTCGACATTTGTTTTTAGGGATATAAATAGTATGTAAGCTAGTAAAAAATGTTTGGTGATTTTGAGAAAATTTTTGCAGGATAAAAATAAACGTATAAGATGTTTAGCGGAATCTTTTCTAACTTTCATTGTTAGGGGATTTAGTGACAAATATTGATTTGGTTGATTGGATTTGCAATAATTTAAATGTCTTTCTTTTTGGGTAAACTTGTAATGGTGTAGGAAGTGATTTTGGTATAGGCTCGATATGGTTGGTAGTTTGATTTTGGAATAGAGTGAATGCCAATATTGGAGAAAATTTTTTTTTTGTGAATGATATTTGTTTCTAAGGTAAATAGTTACGATGTGGTAACATTTTTTATTTGGGAAGAATAGCCACTAAAAATAAATTTAAATATTTGAGAATAAAAAATTTCTTTTCTATATTGAGAATGTGTATAAACAAAGGCAATAGTTTGAAATATTTCGAGAACAAGAGCTTTCAAGATGTTGAAATGGAGAAAGAGTTTGTTAGGGAGTTGTATAAAACTCTTATATTCAAGAACCTTTTTAGTTAATCGGTTTATGGTTTGAGCCTTTGTTAAAACTGTTTCTCCTTAATATCGTTTTGATATATATTTTTTAATTTTTTGGAAAAAGGATGCCCCTTGTTATAGTAATTGGCGGTTCTTTTGTTCAGTCATTTCAATTTATTGGGCAAATATGCATAAGAGAAATCTTGTATTATTCTTTTTATTGGAAATATGAGGTGAAAGAATAGTTAAATAGTTTTGGCATATTGGATTTGACTCTTAATTTTAACACCTAACTGGTTTTTCATTATGTTGAAAAAGGTACGACAAATGCTACTTATATTACTTTAGGCTTTTAGGAAAAACAGTCATGACAAATGGGTATTATGATCAATAAAAGAAATTGTTGAGACTCATTGATATTAACAATAAGGGTGATTCTCTGACGTGACTAAATGAGAGAAAAACGAATATGAGCCTTGTATTGTTCATTAATGATATGATAAGTTTGTACTTTGATCGTTCACAAACATTACAATGAAATTCTTTAATATTGATTTTTTTGAATAATAAATGATCGGTTACAAACATTACATTGAAATTTTTTAATATTGATTTTTTTGAATAATAAAGGAAATGTGTTTTTGAGAGTAATAAAGGGTGGTAGTTAAGGTCTAAGTGTTGAGGCTAGCTTTTTTATTTTATTTTATTTAAGAGTTTCTGAGAGAAGAGATAATGCCGAAGGTTGTATAATTTTTTTTAATGATTATAATCATGCTCCTCAAGTTGGTTTAGATATATGTTCAAAAGAAATATTCTGGGATGATCTAAAAGAATTAATACAAATCATGCCTCTTGAAGAAAAAAAGTTTTATTGGAGGAGATTTAAATGAACATGTTGGTAGAGTGGTAGAAGATTTTAGAAATATTTATGGTGGATACAGTTTTGGATTGATTAATGAAAATGTAGAACCATATTAGATTTTGTTTTAGCATATGATTTTGTTATTGATAATACCTTATTTAAGAAAAAAAGAACATATTATTACTTATAAGAATGGATCTAATAAAAAACAAATTGATTATTTTCTTTTGAGAAAACCAAATCGCAATGAATGTAAAGATTGTAAGGTCTTTCCAAGTGAAAATTTAAGTACTCAACATCGATTATTAGTTCTAGATTTTAAGATGAAGAGTTGCTCTTATTGGTCATTCACAGGAGGATGTACCTTGGTTATGCTTTTTGCTGATGATATCCTTCTTGTGGATAAGACTAGAGGAAGAGTTCAAAAAAAGCACTTGAATTATAGTGGTCTGCTTTGGAGTCTAAAGGCCTTCTTAGAGTAGATCTAAAGCTGAATACATGGATTTTAATTTTAGTAGTAGTAGCTCTATTGACAGAGTTGTAATCATGGGTGATCAAATTATTAAAAGGTGTGAATGTTTTAGATATCTCGGGTCTACTATTTAAAGTGATGGTGATAGGATGGCGATGTTCTTAGTAGAATTCAAGTTGTTTGGTTGAAGTGGAGGAATGCATCGTGCGTATTGTGTGATAGAAAAGTATCTCTTATACTGAAAGAAAAATTTTATAAGATGATGGTCAGACCTGCAATGCTCTGTGGTGCAGAATGTTAGCCTTTAAAAGAAAAGCATAAAACAAAGTTAGTGTTACTGAGATGAGAATGCTTAGGTGGATGAGTGGCTTGACACTTAGAGACAAAAATGCAAAATGAATATATTCGTAATAGGTTTGGTGTAGCTCTAGTGGCGGACAAGATTAGAGAGACTCGTCTTATTAGATGGTTTGGTCACCTTAAACATTGATCATCTGATGATCTGGTTAGGAGAGTAGTTATTTTAGATTCGACTTATGTTAAAAACGACTGAGATAGACCTAAAAGACTTGGGCATATTGTATTAAAAAATATTTTACTCTATTAGAATTAAATGAAAATATGACACTCAATAGAACGTAATGGAGAAGAAGGATTCATGTAGCCTAGCCCACTTAGTGGTATAAAGGCTTGTTGTTGTGATTATATTTTCTATGAATTTATATTTTCTTTAGCAAGCCATATTATTCTCCTCATACTCTATTTCTAAAAGAAAACATAAAAGATAAGACATTATACTACACTTGAATATTAAGTTAGCTTTTGAATGGATGACATATTTGCAGATGCATTGAGGACATTTAAAGTATTTGTTTTTAGGAATTTTTGTTTTATCGGCCATGGTGGTCACTGGTCGTGGATGTAATGGCCATAGTTGTTTTTTGTTATTAGGTTAATGTATTTATGAAATTAATATATGAGAGGACTTGTTCATAGAATCTGTAACTTTTGAATCAATGATCCAACAACTAAAAAAGGTTATCTTTTTTATTTTAAAGGCACGAGAAGAGATAATATTGAAAATGCTATAATATAAGCACCTTCTATAGATGATTTTTTAAATCTTCTAAGTAGGTCTTTTCATATTTCTGTCATGGAAATGGCTATTTTTTTCTCTTTTTAAAGAACATGCAAACCAATCGAGACCATTTTAGGTATTTATTTATTTTTAATTCAATTGATATGTTGAGTGATTGTTTTGCAACTCTCTCGTTGGATTTGGATTGCATCCTTTAATTCTAAGGGAACATGGGACCATAGCTATGTGAGTATTGTTATTATTGTTCATAATGGAATGATACCAGAGTTAACCCAAACCAAGACTCAAACGACACTATTTTGTTGTTGATTATGAAGGAAGTACAACGTGGACTCTCGGATGAAAAACAATACAAACATGTGACGATAATATAAGAAATAACTACACAACATATAATAAAATAAATACTAAAGAGGGCAGGAACAGTCTTGGACAGCGCTGGGTGGTGGCCGAGATTTCGTCGGAAGACCTGGGGACGTGCTGGAGGTGGCCTAGGACGGTGTTAGAGTGAATGCCCTAGCGTAAAAGGGGTGCTGGGTACGACTGCTGGAACGTGCGCCAGGGGTGGGGGTGAGGGGGGCGGGTTGCTGGGAAGACTTGGAGGTGCTACGGTGGACGGGGAAGGCGTAGGAACGGAATGCAGTATTAGAGGAAGGCTGAGTGGAACCTGAACGAACTGCAACTGGCTCAAGAAGGCGTAGAGAGGCCCGAAAATGTCTGAAGAGGTGCTGGGAAGGGATTGGAGGGCGCTATAGGTTGTTGGAGGAGGCATAGAAGTGGGTTGGGGGGGGGCAGTGATGGTAGACCGGAGGTAATCACCACCTGAGGCGAGGTACACTTGGAACACCACTGGCCGTCGGATACTGCTCCTCGGGAGGGAAACGCTGTCGTGGCAAACCTAAAACCAGAAATCATGCAGAAAAGTTGATTAGACCTAAGAAAGAACATGTATAAATAGAAGGTGGGGAGACAACCTTGGAAGGAAGGAAGAGAAAAAATGGAAAAGGTTTGAAGGAGTAATGACTAGGAGGAGGAAGACGTGCGACAATGACTAGGAAGCGAGGGATTAAGGCATGAGGAAGGAGATTGTGATAGAGGATTGGATCGTGTGTTTTATGCAAATAGGAGCCGGTCCAGGCTCAGCGTGGGTTCAATAACACGCTGGTGTTCGTGAGTTGCTCGCGTAAGAATACCGTGGGCGAAGGGGGACGGTCCCGCATCAATCCCTCGTGGTTGGGAGAGCTTCGGCCTTACTTGCGTAAGCTTCGGTCCATTCTTAGTATAGAGTAAGATCCGCGACATTGAATGTTGTTGAAATTTTGGAGTCTCCTGGTAGGTCGATTTTGTATGCATTGTCGTTCAATTGTTTTAAAATGCGGAACAATTCATCAGCTCTGGGCTTGCGTTTGTTGTATGCTTCTACCGGAAAACGTTCTTTCTCTAGTCTTATCCATACGATGCCTTCTTTAAATGTCACCTTTTCTTGGATTTGTTTGCTTGGGATTCATGTTTGCGGTTTTACTTGGAAATTGCTTTCCTAACGTATTCGTAGAGTTGTTGAATTTGGGAAACACTTTATGTAGCATCTTTGCTGATCTCTCGCAAGGGGTAGGAATGGGACCAACGTAAGGGGTGTGATTGGGTTGTGCCGTATACTATTTCGAATGGTGTGTGTCATGTGGTTTTACTTGTTGATATATTGTTAGACAAATTCAGCTTGACCGAGAATGAGATCCCACTGTTTGATATTTTTCCCTACGAAGCAGCGAAGGAGATTCCCAAGGCTTCTATTAACTACTTTTGCCTGGCCATCTATCTGAAGATGTGCTGCATAACTAAATTGGAGTTTTGTTCCTAATTTGCGCTAGAGGATCTCCCATCAGTGGCTCAAAAATTTAACATACTGATCAGAAGTAATGGTCTTGGGAATGCCGTGAAGCTGAACGATTTTCTGGAAGTGCAAATGTTCAATATGAGATGCATCTAACGTCCAGTGGCAGACGAAGTAGTGCGCCATCTTGGCAAAATGGTCAACTACTACCATGATAGAATTCTTATTTCTTTGCATGCGTGGTAATCCTATGACAAAATTCATGCTGACACCCAAGGTGTTCTAGGCACTGGCAAAGGTGTGTATAATCCAGTATTTTGTCCGAGTGTTTTGGCGATATGACAAATCATACTTTGTCGAATGTGTCGCTCAACCTCACCACCTGAGGCGAGGTACACTTGGAACACCACTGGCCGTCGGATACAGCTCCTCGGGAGGGGAACGCTGTCGTGGCAAACCTAAAACCAGAAATCATGCAGAAAAGTTGATTAGACCTAAGAAAGAACATGTATAAATAGAAGGTGGGGAGACAACCTTGGAAGGAAGGAAGAGAAAAAATGGAAAAGGTTTGAAGGAGTAATGACTAGGAGGAGGAAGACGTGCGACAATGACTAGGAAGCGAGGGATTAAGGCATGAGGAAGGAGATTGTGATAGAGGATTGGATCGTGTGTTTTATGCAAATAGGAGTCGGTCCAGTTCAGCGTGGGTTCAATAACACGCTGGTGTTCGTGAGTTGCTCGCGTAAGAATACTGTGGGCGAAGGGGGACGGTCCCGCATCAATCCCTCAGGGTTGGGAGAGCTTCAGCCTTACTTGCGTAAGCTTCTGGTCCTTCTTAGTATAGAGTAAGATCCGCGACATTGAATGTTGTTGAAACTTTAGAGTCTCCTGGTAGGTCGATTTTGTATGCATTGTCGTTCAATTGTTTTAAAATGCGGAACGATTCATCAGCTCTGGGCTTGCGTTTGTTGTATGCTTCTACTGGAAAACGTTCTTTCTCTAGTCTTATCCATACGATGCCTTCTTTAAATGTCACCTTTTCTTGGATTTGTTTGCTTGGGATTCATATTTGCGGTTTTACTTGGAAATTGCTTTCCTAACGTATTCGTAGAGTTGTTGAATTTGGGAAACATGTTATGTAGCATCTTTGCTGATCTCTGCAAGGGGTAGGAATGGGACCAACGTAAGGGGTGTGATTGGGTTGTGGCCGTATACTATTTCGAATGGTGTGTGTCATGTGGTTTTACTTGTTGATATATTGTTAGACAAATTCAGCTTGACCGAGAATGAGATCCCACTGTTTGATATTTTTCCCTACGAAGCAGCGAAGGAGATTCCCAAGGCTTCTATTAACTACTTTTGTCTGGCCATCTATCTGAAGATGTGCTGCATAACTAAATTGGAGTTTTGTTCCTAATTTGCGCTAGAGGATCTCCCATCAGTGGCTCAAAAATTTAACATACTGATTAGAAGTAATGGTCCTGGGAATGCCGTGAAGCTGAACGATTTTCTGGAAGTACAAATGTTCAATATGAGATGCATCTAACGTCCAGTGGCAGGCGACGTAGTGCGCCATCTTGGCAAAATGGTCAACTACTACCATGATAGAATTGTTATTTCTTTGCATGCGTGGTAATCCTATGACAAAATTCATGCTGACACCCAAGGTGCTCTAGGCACTGGCAAATGTGTGTATAATCCAGTATTTTGTCCGAGTGTTTTGGCGATATGACAAATCATACTTTGTCGAATGTGTCGCTCAACGTCTCGTTTTAGTCGAGTCCATAAAAAAATGTTCTATCACGAGTGCGAGAGTTTTATCTCTACCGAAATGGCTGGCTAATTCGCTATTGTGGTTTTCTTTGATGATAGTTTCACGTAGTGAGCATTGGGGAATGCATAATTTGCTGTGTCGAAACAAGTAGCCGTCCCTGTGATAGAACTGCCCGTGAGGTTTCTCCCTACACTATACCTAGATTTCTTGGAAGTCTTCATCGGTCACTTAAAAGTCTTTTATAACTGCAAAGCCTACGACGTGCTCCCGCAAGGATGTGAACAGAAGGTGACTATGGCTAAGAGCGTTTGAGACGCGGTTCTGGTTTCTGACTTTGTGTTTGAGTACAAATGGAAGGACGCTAAAAGTTCTACTTAGGTAGCGTGGCGTCGTTTTTGTTTGTTTTGACTATTTAGAAGTTGTAGAGCTTAATGTTTCGTGAAAAGGGTAAACTCCGTGGTGAGTAGGTAATGACTCCAGTTTTCTAGAGCTCTAACGACATAAAATTATTTGTCGTAAGTAGAATATTTACGTTGAGTCTCATTGAGTTTTTCCCAAAAATAGGCAACCTTGATTTAGCACAGATTCGATGTCTACACTGGAAGCGTCACATTCGACCTCGTAGGGTTGGTTGAAGTCAGGTAATGCTAGAATTGGAGCTTGGGTGACCTTTTCCTTCAATATGTAGAAGCTAGTCTGGTCTTTGATTGAGCATGTAAATTCTTTCTGTTTCAATAATTCTGTGAGGGAGGCGGTAATAGTGCTGCAGTTGCGAACAAATCTTCAGTAGAAGGTGGCTAGCCCGAAAATTTGTCGAAGCTCGGTAAAGGATTGCGGTGCGGTCCAACTTACGTTGTCTCGTTTTTGTTGTGTCCATTTGTATCGCTGTGATAAACACAATGTAACCCAAAAAACAGATTTTGTGTGAGAAAGTGACACTTCTTGGGATGGGCATACAATTGTTTTTTTGTAAGAATTTAAATACCACTCGTAGGTGTTGTAGGTGGTCTTTCTTGGATTTAAGATATCATCGAAGTAGATCACCGCAAATTTTCTAATATGAGCTCGAAAGACTTGATTCATTTGACGCGTGAAGGCGTGGCTCGTTGGACAGGCCGAAAGACATGACTGTCCATTCATAAAGGCCATCTCGTGTTTTGAAGGAGGTTTTCCACTCGTCCCTCGGTCACATTTTGATCTGATGGTAACCACTTCGTAGGTCAATTTTAAGAAGATGATGACATCGTACAACTGACCTAAAAGTCCACCGAGTCGCAATATGGGAAAGCGATTTTTGTATGTAATTTTGTTTAAGGCTGGACCGTCAGTGCACATCCACTAGGAGTCATTTTTCTTGGGTACAATGAGGCGGGGACAACACATGGGATGGTGCTTTCCCATACGAATCATCTCTTAATAAGGTCTTGCACCTGCCGTTGGACTTCCTCGTACTTTGCGGGTCGTAAACGGTAGGCGGGTCTATTTGGTAGTCCTGGTATGAGGTTAATTTCATGTTAAATGTCCCGTAGTAAAGGTAATCCATCTGGGAGATCGTTGATCATGCCATCTTGGAAATCGTGTAGGAGTGGTTTAAGTTGTGTGGGCATCTCAGTATTCTGGCTGGTACCTTCTATGAGGACCGATCGGGGCATCGCGAGTTGATTGTAGGATAGTTGCTCATGAGATTAATGCGCCTTCACTGTCGATTGAGGTCCGCACATCTTTTATAGGCAATAGCATGATGCGTTTTCGATCCTTCTTGAATGCGTGAGTGTTTTTGAAGCCATTGTGCTGTGTTATTTGGTCGAATTGCCATGGTCTCCCTAGGAGAATGTGACATGCGTCTATTGGGACTACATCACACCACACTTGTTCTTGTTGTTGGGGTTGCCGATGGAGAATTCGACTAAGCATTATTAGTCAACACGAATCTCATTCCCTTTTTTGAGCCATGTGAGAGAGTAGGATCGTGGATGTTTTTATGTGGCTAAACTTAGCTTCTTAATCATTAGGATGGAGATGACGTTTTCGCAACTACCGTCGTCGATTATTAAACTACAGTTTTTGCCTTTAATTGTGCATGTAGTACGAAAAATGTTGTGTCGTAGCCATGAAGGGTCTTTTTCGGGTTCAGACTAGAGGACCCTCCGTATGACCAATAGTTCATCTTCGTCTCCGGGGAGTGGCAATGCTTCTTCCGAACCATCTTCAGATTGCGCTTCCTCGACTTGTTTGACTTCTTCAACAACGCCTTCTTTGGTAAATGAGACAACGAGGGTGGTGGGCAATCGACAACGATGTGGCCTTACTCGTGGCATCTAAAAATTTTCGTGCAGGAATTTTCCCGGAAGAACTTCATATTTCAGGTTCCGTTATGCTCGGTGTGATTTTTGTGCTCCTTGGTACTGATTTGCCAACTTCAGTCGTGGTTTTGTTGGTAGGTGTGATTTGAGGTGATGGTTTGTTTATTTACTGCTAGCGACATGAGTTTTGAGATTTGGCTTGCTTTTGTTGTCTTTCTACTTTTAATGTGAGAGATGAACATCGTCCAGTATGGCTAGAATTGTACAATGTTGCTAATTGCGGGTTTTAAAACCTCGAGGTAGGGGGTTGTTGTGTGCTCCTCTTATTTGACTAGTTTGCACTTCATTTGTATATGATCGAATTGTGTGTAAATTCCTCGACCGATAAATAGGTCACATTTTTTGTAGGTTGTGAAGCCGAAGGAACATGTCCTGACAATAGTGGGGCGGTAAGATATTTCTTTTGCATTGCTTTCTTCATTTTGCTCACTTAGCAATCTTGTCGTCACCGTCAGGTTATTGCTGCCATTGGAAGTTGTCCCAACATAACAACGCGTTTTCCTTTAGTTTGATATTGACAAACTTTACTTGTTTGTCCTCAGGAGCCTCCTTGTAATCAAAGATACACTGATCGCTTGCAACCTGTCGATAAATTTATCAGGGTTCATGCTTCCGTCGAATTCCAGCAGGTTCGTTTTGATGCGGAAATCACGATGGGTGTCGAATGTGAGCTTCTCGCGTGGTCTTCTGTGATAGTGAATGCCAAATCGGCATGGGCAATATTCGTCATCATTGACGTCATCGTGGTGAAATAGATATAGGTCATAGAAGCGCTCTCCTCTTTGACTCTCGATGTCATGGTCGAGAGTAACGCTGCCTCGAGTCCAATTGTCCATCTCAACCAATCGTTGTTGTAAGCGACGAATCTCTTGTTGAATCTCTTCATGGGTTGGTTTCGGTGCTTATCGACATTTTGACATGATCATAAGTGTTTTGGGAAAGAGACTAGAGAAGGATTGAGAAGTCAAGAAGAGAAGGCAAAAAAAAGTGAGGGAAAGGAGAGGAGGAAAAATTTTTTTTGGTGGATTGGATGGTGGCGAATGCTAGTGACCCTAGGGTAGGACTAGGGTTTGGTAGCTTTGATTCCAAATGATACTGGAGTTAACCCAAACCATGACTCAAATGACAATTTTATTGCTGATTTTGAAAGAAGTACAACGTGGACTCTCGGACGAAAAACAATTCAAACATGTGACGATAATATAAGAAGTAACTACACAACAAATAATAAAACAAGTACTAAAGAGGATAAGAGTGATTTTGGACAGCGCTTGGTGGTGGCTCAGATTCCGCTGGAATAGTTAGGGAAGTGTTGGTGGCGGTCTAGTAGGTGTCAGAGTGAACGCCGACATAGGAGGGTGCTGGGGATGAGCTTTTGGTATAGTAGCTTGCTGGAATGTGTGCCGGGAGGGGTTCCAGGGGCTGCTGGGAAGGCCCGGAGGTGTTGCGGTGGACGAAGAAGGCGCAGGAACGGAAGGCAGCAACTAGAAGAAGGCTGGGTGGAACCTGGAAGAGTGGCAACCGACTCGGGGAGGCTTAGAGAGGACTGACAACGTCTAGAGAGGCGCCGGGAAGGGAATGGAGGATGCTGCGGGCTGCTGGAGGAGGCGTAAGAGTGGTTGGCAGCAATGGTAGAGTGAGGTAATCTCCCACTGAGGTGATGTACAGCCGGAGCACCACTCCTTGTTGGATATAGCCCCTCGGGAGGGGAATGCCGTCATGCAAACCTGAAACTAGAAATCACGCAAAAAAGCTGATTAGACCTGAGAAAAAACATGTATAATTTGGGAAGAGGGGAGACGACCTTGTAAGGAAGGAGAAGAAATAGAAAGGGTTTGAAGGAGCGATGAACGACTAGGAGGATGAAGACGTGTGGCAACGGCTAGGAGGCGCGGAATTAGAGCACGAGGAAGGAGGAGATTGCGACAAAGGAATGGATCGTGTAATTTATGTGAATAGAAGCCGGTTTGGTTCAACAGTGACGTTGGACTGGTTCAATAACTCACGCGGGCGCGCATGTGTGTCGGCCACTTAAAATGCGTCTTTGAGATTTTAATTTAATGTATATTTATTGATTTTTGAAAGTAAAATTTTTAAATTTTAAAATATGAGAATGAGAGTGGACGGATCTCATTCATTTAGCAGTTTGAATGAACGAGCGTAATATCGCAAGTAACGCATCCGTCCCGAAGAATAGTACACCTTACTCGACGACATCGCTCGATCAAATAAACTACGTAATCCATGACATCCGTTCTGGCCTCGCGAACCTTTATGTGGACCGGAGAATTCCCTATTTAATACAAAAAGAATCAAATAGTGGTTTATATTATATGGAGTCTTTAAAGCTCCCTATAGAGGCAAGCCCCTACAGTCAATTACCCCTCAGATGACCGAAATCACCTGAGAGAACTCTCGATTTAGATCAGAGGTTTCTGTCTTCATGAAATCAAAGGGTAGGGTTTTCAACGAAATGTGATAGTAGGAAATCCAATAGGTGAAAGACGCAACGTGAATAGCTTATTTCCGCAGTCAAAGGAAAGAGAAGTAGGACGTCACTCGATCTCGAGGAGAACCTCGATGACTTCCCAGACTATCCTATGGTTGAGCTTTAAATTTTGAAAAAAAATGAATTTATTTAGTTTCAATCCTGCCAGTTAATTTATAGGGATTACATTTGCATAATATCCGATTATGCAAATAACCTGAAAAATAGGAGGATTTACGCCGTATCGGACGACGACCTCAGAATTCTAAGCGAGTTAGGATTATATCGCATGCTAAGTGCTATGCAAAAGCCTAACGGAACAAAGTGATGATTTATGTCGCGCTGGGCACGGCTACCTCGAAGTCCTAAGGCTTGTTATTTAAACTAAGGAATGGTTTTGCTGATGTCGACACATGTTTTGTACGAAGAAGATGGCCGTGCTGCCCACCGTGCTCCAAGCTCCACGTCGTAGCGAGATCGCAGCTTAGATTTAAAGTTTAGGTTAAAGTGAACATGCAAGTTGTTTTATTTTATTTTTATTATCACTTTTATTGCAAGAGTGAGTGTGTGCAACAGTGACATGGGTAACAGTAAAAGAAAGCAGTAAAACAAGTAAGCAGGAATATGCTATAGTGAACAACAGGAGGCAAGTATCACAAGCAGGTTATGCTAAGCTAAGCAGTAAACATGCTAAACTAAGTAGGAGTGTACGCTGAAAAAGTAAAACATGCTATGCTAGCAGGAGCAGGTACTAGAAAAGTAAACATGCTATGCAGTAAAGGAAAGAAGTAGAAAAATGCTGCAAGTGTACCGTAGGCGATGATTACCCGCGGTGTATCATTACCTCGCTTATTGTTTTCATTTTATTGTTTTCCTCGCAAAAGGCGTACAAAGGTAAGTAAAAGAAGAAGAGTAAACATAGTAGGACAGGCCTAACTAAGCAGGGGTATTACTGTACGTGCACGGTAAGCAAAGTGCGAAAACCCGACAATAAAACAAAAGAAAGACGACAAGAGAGCAAAGAAAATCGTAAAAGAAAACCAGGAAAATCAAGAAAAAGAAAAGAGCGTCCGTAGAAATCCTCGAAGAAAATCACGAACAAAAGTAAAACAAAGTTGTAGTGAAAACCGCAAAAGCACCGAAAGAAACTCACAGATGTCCCGCTAAACTCACGACGAACCGTAGGAAAGCGACTGCAGGCATCCGGAAAAGACCGGTAAGCACGGCGGTGTTAAGGACTCGTAGCCGCGCTTATATGTCCCACTCTAGTGCCGACCACCGGACCGACTTTCTGCAGAGCAAGTTCCTAACCCGACTCGAGTAGACGATTGAGCGTGACCTTGTAAATTTTCACACATTTCATTTTAGGTTTGCATGCAAGTAAAAGTTCGTAGGTAAGTAGGCCGTGTCGTGGAGGTAATTTTGTATTTTTCAAATGTATGCATTTTGTTTTGAAATATTTTCAACTCAATGTGTCGACTACCCTAATAAGACTGTGACTACTAACATTTTTAGACCGTCTAAGAAGTAGAAACCCCAATGATGGGCGAACAGTGTCGTGATTCCCGTTCTACTCTCTACGAGCCTCCGAGTCGAAGCGACACCATTCTATGATTCTCTCGTAACCTCTCTATGCAGCATTATCGTGTCCCCACCGCACTTACATGCCTCGTTGATGGCCCCACATATAACCCTAGGGGTTATATGTGCACACTTACACGTCCCCTGTAAGTGTGGGCGTTGAGCCAAGAAACAAGGAGAAAACTAGGGACGAGGGAGCAAGGAAAGAAAGAGGGAAAGCGGTCCACCCAACATAATTTTCGTAAAAAAGAGATGAACCGATTTCCAATAACAGTCAAAACAAGTAAGTCATCCCGGACTCCCTGACCGTCCTTACACGACCTATGAAAAGACCTAGAGGTACATTGGCGCTCTCAGAGAGGATGAGGACTAGACTCCTAGGGAACACACCCCTTTCCCCAAACGACAGCTGTAAAAGCATGAAAACAGACATAAAGATAATGACCAAGCACTAGACTCTGGACCACTACTCGGGATTCCTCCAAACTCCAAGTACCCGCATTAATTTTTAATTCCTGAAACACAGACTCCCCCGGTACGTTCATCTACTGGCTCGGGACTCAAGCTATGACAATACGAGCATCGGTAAACTTCCAATATATAAGAAAGTGAATGGACAAGCCATAAGCCACCAAACTAGCATCAATTCCACCAAATAAAACCTCCAAGAAGTATTTCAAGTATCGTGCTCAATTTATTTCCCACAAGTAAATCGGGAGGCTCTTCCAAATTCATTAAATCAATTTCAAAGACAAGTATGACAAGAAGCAAAACCACCATCACATCAATCACTCCACCAAGGCTCTCGGCCAAGGCCAAAAATAGGAGAGAAGGCTCACGACCAAGCCTCGTTAAAAGGGCAGCAAGAGGTAAAGTCCCCACAATCCGAATCACCACAATGAGGCTCACGGCCAAGCCCCCAACAAACCTTCCACATTAGTCTCAACTCATCACGAATGCATAAGAATAAATCCACTAGGGAACCAAGTAGTTCAACCCACCCATAGCTTAAACAAAGCACAAACCCGAGCCCAGTAGAGACTCATACTCGAGCCGTTCAAAGGCTGCACCGGGGGAGGCTGCAGGAATAGCAGGAACCAAAACCGAGCCCCCATATCAAGTGCAAAGGGAGCAGCTACAAGAGCAGCAAAACACAAAACCGAGCCCCCATATCAAGTGCAAAGGGAGCAGCTGCAAGAGCAGCAAAACACAAAAACACAAAACCGAGCCGCCATATCAAGTGCAAAGGGAGCAGCTGCAAGAGCAGCAAAACACAAAAACGAGCCAGATTAGGCCCCAATCCGAGCCACCATATGACTAGGATTAAGCCCAGCACCAAGCCAATAAAAAGAATCGAAAGTCGAGCCCCAAAAGCGCTAGGGACAGCTGCTAGGCAGCAATAAACAGAAACAAAACAGTCCCCATTTCAAGTGCTAAAGGGGACAACCATAATACATCAAAAACAAGCTCTCGGGTAAGGGTTAAACAAGCAAAACCGAGCCCCTCAAATGAAGCCAAATGAGATTTCACAAAACCCCCAAAATCCACCCCAGTGTAAAAATAAATCCGGGCTACCAAATTAAGTGTAAAGCTGAAGCAAAACTCTTCCATATATTCACCATAACAATGTATAAAGCCACAATATATTTAGCATGAGAACAAACATGGGGCTTTCCAAAGTAAAGTAGAACTTTTCCCTAGCATATAACTTTGATGAAGGAGAGCCATGAGGAGCAAGAGGTGAGCTCCAAACATGTATATCAAAAGCTAAACAAGTTCCTCCATGGTTCATGCTAGAAAGAAAGTGAGAAGAGGGGCTTAGAATGCATACCCCAACATGCTAAAAGAGATCAACACTTTGCCATATAACATATTTTCCATGACTTAGATCATATAAAAGAGAGAGGGAGGAGCCAATGCCATGCCCTATTTCCACATTTTAAGCAAATAACCAAACCTATATTTTTAGAATAGGCTCACATTTTCAATCCCAACATGCTTCAAGCCCAAAATAAACCATAACAGAAAGTTATATGCTGCTAACAAGAAGAGAAAAGCAACAAATATTCCAGCTAATTAGGTTAGAAATGATTCCATAACATGTCAGTGCCCAGCCGAGGGGCTAAACAGGGAGAAACACGCCAAAGCCGCAGGCCACATCAGGCCAAACCGAAAAGGAGAAGGGGGGAAGAGGCATACCAGGTAGTGTAGAGCACACAAGAAAAAGCAAAGACAACCAAGCTCCACTCCAACACCAATTTTTCAAGAGGAAGCAGGCAACCAACCAACCAACTCTAAATCCATCCAAGAACAGGGCCTTTATAGGCACAGGAGGGAAAGGAAGGCCACTCCTTACCTGTAGAGCCGGGCGCAAGTGGGGAATGGCAGAGAGAAGGCGACAAAATGCCGCAGTAAGAGCCGAGGCTCGGCAGACGAAGGGCGAGAGTCGAGCGGGAGACGGAGCCGTGCGCGAGGAGATCACGCGAGGTGACCCTCGCACGTGGATAACACTCGAGCAGGTATGGGGAGAACCCCGCGGGGCTCGAGAGGGCAACGACTACAAGGAAGAGGCACGTTCGAGCGCGGGAGAAGCAGGGAACGGGAGCCCCCATCGAACGAGCGAGAGAGAGAGCCAACTGATCGAACGGGTAGGGGTTAGGGCTTAGGATAGATTAAATAGGTTTTAATATATATATATATATATATATATATATATATATATATATATATATATATATATATTAATTTTATTAAAACACGCCCGGAAATCACAATTTCCGCTCCGGCAGACGATCGTCGCAAATCAAATATCAATTTTAGGCAGAAACGACATTCCGGACGCAACGGCGCAATCTGTTTCGTCATCCGAGGTCGTTCGGACAATCTCGTCGACGGTCGCGTCGAAAGTGCGTCAGATCCGGCATTTTCTGAAATTCTGACTCGACGTCGATCGTCCCGACGTTCTGGCTTCAATCTTGATCCGCTGCGAGGTGGTTGAAAGCGTCGAGGCAGCGGTTCGAGAAATTTGTGCTCGGTGGTGCGAGAAACGTGCACGAGGTCGTCCTAAGGTCCGGTGGTCCTATAGGAACTCAATTTGGACTCCTAACGTTAATTCCAACCTGCTATGAGCTAGCGGTACGGAATTTCGTCCGGATTCCAAAAGAGTGACGAGGTGGCTTCGAGCCAACTAAAACGAGGTAGGTCCATTGCTAAGAATCTAAGATCGTCGGGGAAGCTCCTAAAGCTAGAACCCTAAATCCTAGGAGGAAAACTAAACCTCGACAAAAGTGAGGTCAACAATAAGTTGCCCACGGAAGATTACCACAGACGGAGGGGGACGGTCCCACATCAGGGAAATTATGATTCTATTCAAAGGAAAAAAATAGAAATGAAAAGAGCATGCCTATGTAATAATTAATGTTGGAACAATCAGACCAAATTGTGGCAATTGCTGAAGTTTGTAATAAAAGTGATTGTTTTGCATTTTAGGGTAAAAAACTTAATGCATTCCTTATTAAATATGATATGTCATATACATGCTAGTAATATATCCCTAGTTGGCATATGTGAGGCAAAACACATTTTTTTTACTTAACACCATATATCTGTATCAGTATGGTTGATATATGCTTGTCAACTGCATGAGGCACAAGTTTTATGAATGCTATTCTTTAATAACCATAAATGGATTAGGATATCACAGCTAGTTCCATAAGGGGATTCCACCATTCAACATAAAAATGCAAACATTCATGTGTGTGGCTTTCTTTGCATTCACATCAGATGCAATGATTTTACCTGTAGGAGCAATTGGCAAATGATTGGATTTCGTAACTGTAGTAGTCATAATGATCACGATAGTGTAGCATATGAGATCATAATCATTGTCATATCATAGCATATGGAATCATTGTCATAGCGGTGGCATAGTATGTAGAACAATAATCATTACTGTTATATGATATGAAATCACAGGCATGGCCTATGGAATAAGTTAAATTTGAGAAGGATAACCTTACATGACATTGAACCATATATATATATATATATATATATATATATATATATATATATATATGTAAAATGATCATGTCTTTTTTTAAATTTTGAAATAGTGCAGCATTGCATATATAGTCAGAGAAATATAAACAAAATAAAAAAATCAGGAGACCTCATAACATATGCAGAAATGACACGTACTGGGTATAACTGGGGAAATTAATTGTAGTTTACTGTGTTAGTTACTTGATTTGACTCATTAACCGCAAAGTAAAACTTATCATTGATCAATTCTAACATACCAAAATGCTGAAAAAGATATATGTACAAAATGGAATTGCTTATTTTTCCTTGTCAATGTTATAAGCAGTCTTCAGCTTTTTAATATTAATAACTCAATCTCTATTATTATGTATTTACTTGATCATCGCTCTCATTTTCAAATACCAGTCAAAATTTTTGTTTCAATTTTTTTGATTAATAGTTAAAGCTTACACTAATTAAGGTTGTAAAATCGTATTTAACTTATACCAGTATCACTTTTATGTTATGAAAACAAACTCCAATACTAGTATAACCATGGCATAGACATTTTTGATAATTTAGAACATCTATATTCATGTGATCATCTTATATGCATTATATCATGCCCCATATAAATATTGCCCATACCTCTTAGAGTTATTCTAAGCATGACAAATATCTTGAATAAAATCATCTTCTTGCGGCAAACATAGAATTACCCAACATCCTGTATGTGTGAAAATAACCTATGGCTCTGTTCTTGTAGCGTACTGAATGCTATCTAAGATTTCCCAACTAAAGCTTGCCTTCAGTAATCAGAGGCCTCTCGAATATGCAAACAAACAACAAGAAGGATAGGGGATGCATTAGCAAATTTTGGCGGAGCCTAAGGTTCCATCCCACCACCTTTTCTAACATTAAGGGAAATCCACCTTTAGTTGAAGAAAATTCCTCTCTCACCGAGGTCTAACCTGAAACTAAATTCATTGAAAGACCACCAATTCATCGGAGGCATATGTATTTATGCACAACATCTGATACTTTCTAGGATAGCTATTTACTAAACTATCTACCTTTATAAAAAAAAACTTCTAAAGCATATATTTAAATATTTTTAATTTTTTATTAATAGAAGCAATGCTCTTATCACTAATTGCACCCATGGTCCTGCAAAACTAGAAGATCAACTGTAGTCATTGTAATATTCGAAATTTTGGGATCAAAGAAAACCATTTCAGCACAAAAATTCAAAATTTTCAATTCAATGCGAATGGAAAGATAATAGGTAGGAGTCAATTGAATTTTATTTAATCTCTGCAGGCATCATGTCACAGGCTAGTTGCAAACTTTTAAAAAAGATCCATACATCACTCGAGTAGGACTAAAACAACAAAAATCCAAGAAAGGATACAAAATCCTTATTAAGAACTCAATACAAATATGGCAACATTGAAATTACAATCAAGTACTCATTTTTTGATAATTTTTTTCCCCCATGTGAAACTCTCTCATTTCATGTTAGAATTTTAGTTATTTAAAAAAATTTCCTTTACAAAAAAATTTGAAAATCCTTTGTAAAATCTTCAGTTGAAGTAATTATCAATTTTCTTTTTTTTCTAGACTTATTTCCGGCACTCTATTTTCAGTTGTAAGAATCCATAGTTGATCTGAATAATCATTGAGAAAAAATGATTATAAAGCTCTTAGAATATTTGATTGATTTTACTCTGAAGGAGAGCAATTGCTAATCAATAAAATTGTGACATGAATTATTAGAAAGTTAAGGTTGGTGGTCGAGTATCAGTTTGTATCCCTAAATGTGGGAACACAATTTAACACTTGTATGTTGACATGTTTCCTAGTCTCATGGTGTTGATAAAGATACTTTTTGTGATGTTTATGCAAATTAGGAAGATTGAAACAGTCGACTCGACTGATTAGTATCCCATTGCTTCGGAAAATAGAATTTAGGCATATTAGACAAAACATCCGGAGTATTAGAGGCGAAATTTGTGGGGGTAATAGAAAAAGAGGGGTCCTGAACTGCCGTTGTCCATGGCCTCAATGATATCACCGAGGGAATTAAAAATGCGCATAGGAAAGCCCCGCTGCTGAGGTTTACACCTGGCTTCCATAAGGACTTTACATTTTGTAGTAACATGCTCAACATCTACATGCTCATCACAACCCCAATGACAGTTTCCTCATTGAGACCTCTTCAGTTAAGCCATCAAAGAGCGGGAAGGGCATCCAAACTAGCCCTCCACCAGAAACATTTAGCACTAGGATGAATTTTAAGCCTCTTTAACCATTGAAATTGGTTTTGATAATCATTTAAAGAGGCTTCATAAGCAAGAGCAGTAATATTTTTTCCAGAACAGCTGCGGATGGGCTCAATCTGCACACGGTCCAACTGTGGATGAATTTGGTTTTTACAGATCCAATTGCGAAGCTCTTGTCCGAAACAAACCAAAAGAATGTTGGAGTCGATTCATGTTCCAATGAAAGTTATCAATGAAGAAATCCACTGATTTTCCTTCTGTTTTCTCAATATTTATAAAAGATGGCCATTTGGCAAAAGGAGTAGCAAGCACCAGTCTGTGCTCAATAATATTGACATCTCCGCTGTTTGAAATTGCCGTCTAACGATATCTTTCAGCATTTTCGTACCCTCCAAGAATATTCTCCACTTGATAGAATAACCATGTCTTGGGTAGCCTCCCATACGTTGAGACCATATTTTTGTTCTAGCATTTTACGGAGGAGAGATTCACTGTTGAATATGTAAATCCAAACCATGCGGGCCCTTAGAGACCCCATCCATTTAGTGGGCGCATGAAAGCCCAGGCCACCCATAACTGTGGGTTTTCAGAGGTCATCCTAGGCAATACAATGCATACCTCTGGCATTTTCACCTTTACTTCTCAGGAAATTACGACAGCTATTCTCGATGTCTCGAAACACAAAAGTAGGAGTCTCTGTGTGAGTAATAAGATAACAAGGCATTGCCAAAAGTGAACAATCAATTAGTGTAGCTCTTTCCGCTAAAGATAAGTGCCTTAATCCCCACGAGTTAAGCTTAGAGCCTTTTGCAGGAAAGTTGGAAGCTGGGCCTGTGAAGCTTTTTAAGAGACAGAGGAATACCCAGATAATCTAATTTCTCCACTTTTTTTAATTTCAGAAAGTTGGAAATTCTTCTTTTCTTCCAAGCAATGCTACATTATCAAACAGGATGGCGGACTTCGCAACATTAATTTATGCCCTGTCCATCTGCTATAATTAATAAGAAGACCTTGAATACTTTTGGCAGCCTGCATACTAGCCTCCAAGCAAATTAAAATATCATCCGCATAAAGGCGATGGGAGAGACGGTGGCCCATAATTGTAATACTGACTCCCAAATCTTGATAATCTTGCAAAAACGAAATAGAAAGATGTTCTGAATAAAGAATAAAAAGATAGGGGACAAAGGACAACCTTGCCAAAATCCACTCTGCCGAAATCCAAGAAGAAATACTTCCATTAATAAGAAGGCCAAACCTCGGGTTTTCCACAGAACCAACAATCCACTTGCGGAAAATCAGGGGAAATCGCATCCTGTCCATAACAAGCTGGAGAGTTTCTCAAATCATCTTTTCATCAGCCTGTTTCATATCCGTTTTCATGGCCATAAAACTAGCGGAAGAGGTGGAGTTTTTGAAATTATTAAGCATCTCCTGGGCCAAGAGGCAGTGGCTCAAGATGAACCTGCCAGGAACAAGAACAGCTTGTTCCTTGGAAACAAGTGGGGGCAAGATAGCCTTAAGCCTGTTAAGAAGAATTTTGGCCACTATTTTGTAGATGTTTGGCACAGACTCATAGGTCTGAATTGGACAGGCGTTTCCACAATCCTTTTTGGGTATAGGAGTAACAAGTGTATCTATCCACTGAATCGGCATAATCCCTTCCTTAAGAAAGTCATAAATGCCACGAGTGACATTACCCTCTAACAATCTCCCAGAAATGCTTATAAAACGAAGCCGTTAAACCGTCCTTCCCCGGAGTGCAATCGGTACCCAAGCTTTTAACAGGTGCCACCTTCAAGCTTGTAAGCTTCCAGGTGGTTGATGCATTTGCCTTCACCGAAAGTAGGCCAATTCTCCAACTGAATACTGCTAGCCTTCTATTTTTTCTGGAAGAAATTCAGGAAGCTGGATTTAACAGTTATCATATCCTCAGCGCGAGAGCCATCCTGAAGCTTATTAACTTTGATCTGGTTAGATCTAACTCGGGCCAAAGTAACATTGTGGAAGAAACTGGTATTGAAATCACCATCATTAAGCCATCTGACTTTGGCCCGCTGCTTCCACCAAGTATTGATTTTAGCCAAGGTGAACTTGAGCTCATGAATCTTCACTTTTCTTGACATCTCAGCATCAGGACTGAGACCAGTTAGAGAGCAATCCTGGGCCTGATGTTCATCAATTTCGCGGTCAAGAAAATTCTTTGTGGAGTTGAGTTCCATGAGCTTATTTTTACTCCAAAAAAATATGGCTTTGAGGTGTGGGAGCTCTTGCGTTCCAGAATATCAGCATGGGTACCGAAGTCCCTTTTCCAATCGGATGTTAATTTTAGGTGTGAAATCTAATGCCTGAAGGAATTAAGCCTCGATGGGCTTATTCGGCACTTTATGGTGAGGCTTGTCTCTCTGCGAACACCTTTTTAAATCTTTTTCATGAGGACTAATTTGATTTTATTTAGCTGTTGATTTCTTTGGTGCTTGGTAATGGAAAATAAATTCATCTGCTTGTATAATTCTTATGTGAATCTTTTAATCTCCTTAAATTTTCTTCTTTTAAATAAATATACGCAGTTGCTTGTGACCAATCTTGTAATTTGTTTATCCTTTAATCAATCATACTACATTGTATGCTTGGCTAGAGCATGGTTTCTCCTGATATGTTATATTTTGTTCCAGCATTTAAATTTGGAATGCTATGTGTCTTATTTGTACTTTATCATGTTTGGTTTATGTTGTTAATTGAGCATGATTATCAACTTTGTTTCCATTTTATATGCTTTCCAAGTGATTAACACTGTTAGCAATTTAATCTCAAGGTGATTCAACTTTGTTTTTGGTTGGCTTGAAGTTATCCAATCTGATCTTGAATTGATCCAAGGCTTCACATTGGTTCCCTTGATCTGATCCTTGTATGAGCCAAATAAGAGTGTAAAAAATTGACTCCACACGCCAACTCGACTCGAAAAATTTAGGTTCAAGTTGCAATGCTTAATTTTCGGGTCAGGTTTGTGTACAAAATCCCAACACCATCACGTTTAATTTTTTGGGTCCAATTGACCCTCCAATCTGAATCTAACTCACCAACATGAAATTTATCCGACCTTGACTCTAAATCGACTCAAATAATTGTTATGGATATATTGAACAATTGATGTTAGTCCGGCTCGGGTTAATGGTTGATGGTGTGTCGAAGTCGGATTCAACTTTTCTACTCATTTTCTGTTTTGGTCAAGTTCAGGTCAAATAATTTTGGGCTGGGTCAATTTCGGGTCAGATTCAGACCCGCCTCATGAATCAAATTTGACGCTCTTAGAGACAAACATGTCACATTAATTTCCTTCTGAGCCAAAAACCAATGCAATCTCAATATATTTTTGATCTCACATGATAAATTCTTAGGCTATATATATTTTGTTTGATCTTGAGCTTGTTAGATTCGATCATGGTTTGGCTCATGCAAATTCTATGCTGTCCATGACTGGTTTATTGACTTTGATTTAATGCCATTCTGATCCAAAAAATTGATCAGATTTTGAGCGATATTCGATCTTTGTGCCAAACTCACAACCCTTCAAGTGATTGAGCAAGTTTTTTTACTTTTTTGAGCTATTTTACATTTAGGAAATGCTTTCTCCTGGCAAAGGTCATGATCTAGTTCATTCTAAACTTATTGTCGACAATGTTCAGAACTCTGAGCTGCTTTCTCCCTCACATGGAGAATTTCAGAATGATTTGAATGGGCAAGCTTGCAATGTTCATGAAGATCTTAGAATTATAACAAGGGACGTCAAAAGGTATCAAGATTCATTCATCGACTCCAGTTCGTCTTTTCAAATATCGGATGATGTCGAAGAAAAGCTGAAGCCTGTAAGTATTGTTTGTACACCTCAGAATGCTTCTACATCTTTCCGTTCTTCTGCATTCCAAGAAATGACGCCCTCTTCACACTGCCAGGAGCGGCAGCACATTATTAGTCAGACCGTTCAACCTTCAAGTAATTTTTCTTCCATTTGTGCTAAAGAAAACTTATGTTTTGTATGTAGCCTCTGATAATGCTGTTAAAGCATTCCATTTTTCTTTATTGATGGGCCACTGAATTTTTTTGTTTTTTTTCCAAGGTGAATTGATGCATGATGCTATTAGACGGCAATCTGCTTCTCTGAGAAGGGAACTCATGGAACATGGAGAAAAAATGTCTGCATATAAAAATCAAACAACTATATCAAATATTATATCAAAGATGCAGTCTGAGTATGGCCTAGTACCATTAGGTAAGAATCCTTAATCACTGTTCTTCAGCAGAGTACTTCAATTAATATTAGTTATGATCGTAGCATGAAACATGCAGACAGCTCTTCAGTGAATCTGGGTGCTACCAAAGTAAATGGTACTAAACATACTGAAGGTATGGGCATCATCAGGGATCTTAATTGTTCTGGGAATATTGGTAATCTGACAATAGTTGATAAAAATGCTGCCCTGGAAAGTATGGACATCAGTATGGAGACCCCTGATAATGTTGTTAAGGCATTCCAGTTTTCTACATTAAAAGGATCTATATCCTCTTACCAGGACAAACAAAGGCAGCTACAATATCGTTCTGTTATGCCCCGAAGTGAATCACTGCATAGTTCTTCTAGAGAGCTATCCGCTTCTCTGAAAATGGAACTCAGAGATCACGGAGAAAGAATTTCTGCCATTAAGACTAGTTTAACCAGATCAAGATTTAAGTCAAAAATGCAAACTGATTGTGACGCTGCTCCATTAATGAAGGATCTTTTTATTACTAATCTTCAGGGCAGTATGAATGAAATCAATGATGATCTACATTTGAAACATGGTGGGAACTCTGATGTGAATATAGATGCTAACAAAGTAACGGCTGTTAAACTGCTGGAAGGTTTGAACATTGTAAAGGATCTGGATTGTTCTAGAAATTCTTGTTATTTGACACAACTTGAGAAAAATGTAGCTTTTTCGGAGAATGTTGAGAAAGGCAAATCGGAAAAAAATGTAGAATTTTGCCGTTATTGTTCTCCTAAGCTACCGCATACCGTTGGTTTATGTTCTTTTTCAATAGGCCAAAGAGGTGCTGATCTGAAAGAATCCAGTAAGGACATATCAAGCAAGGATGCTTTAGCAAATAAAGGCAACTCAGCTGTGTCTTCGGAAGGTTTTGTCACTTCCAAAGCTGATGAAATATCTAGTTTAGGTGACATGCATGACCGCAAGACCTTGCAGCCTGCCACTTCTCTTGTAAGTCATCCAGCTGAAACGGTGAGCAATGGAGAAAAACTGAAAATATCTGAGAGTCTTGGTACTTCTGTGCATCATGAAAAAAATGGAATAGATATGAAAAACTTCCTTGCTGGAGGCTCATACTTCAACAAAAAAATAAATGAAAATTCAGCCAACCGGCCAAAGAAAGTCTTTGAAAGACCAATGGTTGATCCTTATGAAGCATCTGGAGAAGTTTTGGGGGCCAATACAACATTTAGCAAATCATTTGAGGTTATTGAATTTTTAGCCCAATCAATTATGTTTCTCTTGTTTTTTCTTTGTCATGAGTTTGTTTGTTATTGGGTATTTTGCCATTCTTATGATATGATTTAACCTTTCTAAGATTGTTCTTATGTGCAGTCTTCAGCTGCGAAGATTGTTCAATTTTCTGACAATCATTGTTTTAATAAAATGGATCCAAAGATGTCTCAAGACACCTTATCTTATTTTAGTGACGTGCAACATCAGAATAGAGGTTCTCAACAGGAGACATATTTTGGCAATGATGTTGCGGTCATTGGACATATAGGTAATGAGCAAAACTGTCACACTGAGATTGCTGGCTATAGTAAAAGTTACATGATGCAGAACTGTCCAGTTACTGTACCTGAAGTCATAGCTGATTTTTCGATTCTGTCAGCAGATCATATGCATCATGATGAGGCATTGGATATCGCAGCCAAGGCACCACTTAGGCTCTGGACCGATGTATGTCTTCTTTTCTTTTTTTATTTGATCAGGTGTCTATAAGAATGGTGACTTGTTGCCTCTCTAAACTACGTGAGGCTATTTCTATGCATTTAGTTTGAAACATGTCTCACAGGTACTCTCCAAATTATCTGAGGCAGCCAATCAACTGTTGCCACAGTCAGCATCTGGACTAAATTTACAGAAGGTTCAACTTTTTCTTATTGATAATTACATTTGCATTTGTTTTCTTTGGTTATCTATGGCTTTGTTTGAGATGTACTTTATGAAATTTATTCAGCATATATTATCATGAATTCCTTTAATGCATTTTTTTGACATGTAGAATTGGAAATTTGGGGATAAATTAGGAATGTTCTATATTAAAAAAAATAACCTGCTAACATGGGAGACGAAGATGAAGAGGATGAGGCGAATAGGAAGTTAAAGTGAGGAGATGAAACTCAACGAGTGGTCTTGTCATTATAAGGGTAACAAAGGTGTCGAAGGGGAACGATCCCTATATGAGACATTGAGACTTGTGCGATCTCATGAGTGAAGCAGTAAAGCGGAGAAAAGGGAATACAAAGGGAACGGGTGAGTGAGAGCAATGATTGTTACAACCCGAGCTGAGAATTAACCTATTCAGAAATTGCAGTTGGACGGTATTAATATTTAAATGAATATTCACAGATTTATAGAAACATTCAATATATAAAAGGGCCACTAAAAAATCATAACTATACCATATAGAGATCTAAATATCCAAAAATAACAACAAAGTTTGTTGACAACATCCCGAACAAACCTATGACTGTATATCTCTACTTTGAAGAAAACAATGGTAAAAGAAAGTATAATCACATCATAATATGATACTCAGCTATAATCCTCTTCATGTAAACTAATTTTTTTATGCTAGAGATATCAATCTATAGTTTTTCTTTTTCTGACAAGAACCAGTAATTTCAACAATAAGTTCGCGACTTAGTGAAAATTATAATCATAATATACATTAAATTTATATGCAAATGCTATGTATGAATGACCAAAAGAAAATGCGGTTCATTATTTTATAAAATTGTGAAATTTCATTTTAAATTTATCCATTCCCGCTTCAATTTAAATATTTACCTTTTTAA
Source organism: Papilionanthe hookeriana x Papilionanthe teres (assembly GCA_022702705.1). Lineage (NCBI taxonomy): Eukaryota > Viridiplantae > Streptophyta > Magnoliopsida > Asparagales > Orchidaceae > Papilionanthe > Papilionanthe hookeriana x Papilionanthe teres. The sequence goes on along the minus strand of CM040424.1, from coordinate 109,685,860 downwards.
ACCTCTTTAAGAGTCATATTTCGATTACCATCATAATCGTATGTATCTTCAAATTGTATTCGTAGGTACCCAAAAAAATTTATACCCGAAGGTACACTATTACAAGTTTTTTTATTGTGTATGAAAATATTGCATCTCCCGTCAGCATCATCTGAGAATAATTCCCGAATGAATTAAACCTTTACTTTTTTTTAATTTTTTTCATTTAAGATCCTTGAAACCATAATTTTCCCTTTTCAATTTTAGCAATTATTTCATTCACAATATGCCTCAGATTATAAAATCTGGTATAAGAAGCAATAATGTAGTTATTTATTAATAAAATCTAAAGTCCTAAATGAACTCTTCAATATTTATATATGCACTACATTATATCGTCAATTTTTTACCAATCTCAAATCTGAAAAGCCTATTTCCTCACTTCCTAATAATAGTAAAAAATTTTATTAACATTAATTTAACTAATTATATCACTAATTCTAATAATACATATACCTTATCGGCTTTTCTGATCAATCTCCTCCCTTAATCGCAAACAAAGTTTACTTTCTAGGCTCTAGCCCTCATAAGCAACTCTAACACAAACTTATCTTAACTAGCAAATTAACGCTTTGCTAGGCTTTGACTCTACACTTTATGCCTGCAGTTCTTCCTCTTCCCTTGTACAACGCATCATCTCTTCTCTTTCTAATTTTTGGGATTTAAATATCTTCGATCATAACTCAATTAAAATTGAGAGAGAGAGAGAGAGAGAGAATATCAAAAGTTATCATAAATCCTTCGTCCCTTCCCTCACGCATGGACGAGTTCCCCCTTCCTCTTCCTCTGCACGCAAGCACATTGCACGAAGCCGCTCGACCTCCCCTCTTCTCCTTGGCACTTCTTCTCGTTCGCTCGTTCTTTGAAGGTTACGGATGAAACAACTGTAAAGGCCCCCTTTCGACTCTAATAATAGAACCGCTCGACGGTTAATTCGAATCAAGACATCTTATTTCCTATATATTTATTATTATTATTTTTTAAATTTTAGTTGTTATAATGATGGCACATACAACGTGCTTTCGTGCGTAGCTGAGGGCCTCAATGCGAACGATCACTATGTGCGAAGGTGTCGAAGCCGAACAATGCAAGAGTGGCGTGTGCGAACTTTGTGCTGGTTTCAGAGTACCAAGACAAGTGTGAACTATTAGTGCAAGCTCAAGCAGACAGCGCGAGTGGACAGTTGTGTTTGAGGGTGGCGAGATCATCATGGCAAAAAGGATTGAGAGTCACACGACCGAGTGCGTGCAAGGAGCTTTTTGCTAAGTGAAGAAAGGAGTTCATCATCAAATCTCAAATATTCACTTCCTTAAGCTTAAAGGTGAGATTTAATATTCTGATTTTGTGGTTATGTATTATTATTTTAGATCTAGTTCCTGATGTTAGAATTATGTTGAATTAGATGAAATATCTTTTAAAGATTCTAAATGAGATTATTTATATATGTATGTGGGTATAAGACATCCTGCGAGAAATTATACCTTGCTCAATGACCACTAGGATCATCCTTTAATTTATTTTTTTTAGTTTTGTGGAAGTTTTTGGTTGAAAGGTTGCCAGTGTTTGTTTGGTTAGTTATTTGAGAGTTTGTTATGTTAATGTTTGTGAATTTTCCTAGATGTATTGGGTATAGGACACCCTACAAGAAATTACACCTTGTCCCATGACAACCCGGGTCAGTCTAAACTAAGTCCTAAAGTCTGAAAAGTTGGTAAAATATGCAAATTCTTAAAAGTATTAAGAATATAAATTACACACACACACACACATATAGAAGTAAGAAAGTCTCAATGAAATTTAAAATATTATTAATTTGAAATTACTACTAAATAGTTCTTTAAGGTATTTTAAAAAAGTTGAAAATATGAAAATATAGAATTAATTTTAAGGTAAAGTAAATAAAAAATTATAAAAATAAACTTTATTGACCTCGTACAAAGATTATATTTTAGAAATGTTCCAATCATTAGAAATGATTTTTTAAATTAATTAATTAAAAATAATAAATATATTGATTTAATAGCTAATAATATTAAACAATGGGAATAAATTATAGTTTAAGTAGATTAAAAGAAATTTATAGATTAGTTATGTATTTTCATAAATTGTAAGATTAATAGTTTTGGTGTTATATCAAATTTAAAGTTGAAGATTGCAATCTTCATATTTAATTTGGTAATTAATTATGCATAATTAAATCTGAAAATTAAAGTTTATTAATGTAAGTTTATGTATTAGGTATCCAACCCAAAGAAGATGGATTTCAGACTTGATATCGATGTGGGTACTCCTATCTTCGAATAATATTATTGATTTCTTCAAAATCAAACATGTGAACTATTATAGATACTTCCTGTACCAGAGTTAAGGCAAACCACGACTGAATGATAAATTTTATTGCTAAATTCAAAAATGACAACTACGAATTCTCAACATAAAACAACATAGACATGTAAACAATAAGTATCGGCGACGATGCGACAAAATAAGCAAAAAAATAAGACAAAACACATAAATGACTCTCTATAGCAGGATGACGGGCTCAGAAGGGAAGGAAGCAAGAACGACGCTGGAGGCTGGATGGCAGCTGGTGGCAGTTGCGCTGGATGGCGTAGAAGGGCTCTCGACTTGTTGTGAGGAGGCTGGCAGCAAGTGGCTACGACATAGAAGGGAGTGGGAGTGGTGGCTGAGGACCGGACAATTGCAGGAAGCATTGATGGGGTGATTGAATAATAGTATGGACCGGTGCCTAGGGCTGGACAGTAGCAGGAATAGGCCCTAATGGGAATGGCGACATAAAGAACTGCCCCGGAAGGGTTGACGACATCAAGGACAGGCGGCAGCAGGAACAAAATCAGAAGGTCAGTGAGGCTTTTGCAAGCACGAACAATAATAGGAAGAGGGGCCAGAAGTTCTGTGCGATGGCTGGAAGGTTCGCGACATTGAACTTAGCTGAAATATTGTAGTCTCCTCACAGGTCGTTCTTGTAGGGGTTGTCATTCAACATGTCTTGATAAAATAAATATGCATCCTTTCTTTTGGCCCATCTTGAACTAGAGCTGCATATAGATGTAGATTTTCACAATGTAGATCTCGAGCCCTTAAGTTTGAAACTCTTTTTTTTCACTTCTTGTACTTAGCGGAATGTAGCTGATAAACAAATATTTGAGGAGAAATCAACTCTGGGATGAAATATGTAGTATCTTGCACAACTCTCACTAGCAACCACTAAGGAGAGACTTCTTTTTCTTATTCGCTGGTAGGACCTGAATCCCATTGAAGAATTTCCTTCCTCATCTTGCTCCTATGACAAATATTAAGGGTCGGTTCATCCCTAATGTTTGATCATCTAATGATGGATACTATGCTGAACTGAATCTAACTTCTGAATAATTCAATGTAATTTTTCTGACATGGTACAAAAGGAACCCATTTCTGATGCGTTGAACCTCCCTTAGTTGGGCTACTTAGAAACGACTCTATAGATTTGAATGGTCTGAATTTATTTTATTTAAGGTTGACTTGGGTGTTAGTTTTCGAACTCAACACTTCCTTGGATACTCACCATGAGGTTGGTTGGAATCACTCCTCTGGGCTCGGATGAAACTATGTGCATCTTTTCCTCTTCAACTGGAAGTTGGTCTTCCTTTGTGTCCTCGTCGGCTGCAGTGTCCAATGTGCCGCTGCCCAGTTTTCAATAGCGCCTTGCATAGTGTAACAGATCACCCCCTAGATTCAACATGCCCAAATCAGTGGCACTTGCAACACTTCATGATTACAATAGATTTAGGGATGCGGATTTGATTCCAACTATTCTCCACTCTAACTCAGCTTTTTCTTTGATGAGGCTAGCTTGGTTTTTCTTCCTTGTGTAATCTGATTGTAAGAACCTGAGATTGAGCTCTGTCTGTAAGACGCGATGGTTGCCTGGTTATGTGATCTCTTTACTTTTGAAACTGGAGTCTGAATCTTTTGTCTATAGTAAGCTTGTAGGAACTGATGCTAGATCCCCTGTTTAATCTTCATATTCTCCCATTCTCCTTATGCTGGCTTTTCTCTTGGCGTTTTTTTGTATTGGACTCCATAGCGTCGTGGTCGGTCTTCTGCATCACTAATGTCCTCCCAATGGAAGAGATTCAGATCCTCGTCTTTTGCTCCCTTTTGATTCTCTAGATCCTGGTCAAGGGTAATTTCCCCTTGGGTTTCATCCTCAGTGCCCATAAGGGTTTGCTGAAGTCGACGGATCTCTCGTTATATCTCTTCTCGAGTAGTCATTAGGCATGTATCTTCTTGGTAACATGGCTAGGATTTGGAGTGGGAGGTGAAGGAGGGTGTATGACACTAATTGAGGGTGATAAAATTTACTTTTGGGTTGTTGATTTTGAAAGGTTAAGTCAAATTTGGCTATGATTTGGTGGTTGAGAGGAAAGAAAAATTATTTTGGTGGAGGCGGCTTGGATAGCGGTGGATGCTAGGAAACTGTATGATAGGATTAAGGATTGAGTTAGCTTTGATACCAACTGATATCGGAGTTAACCCAAACCACGAATGAACGATAAATGTTATTGTTGAATTCAAAAGTGACAACGACGATTTCTCAACGTAAAACACCACAAACATGTAACGACGCTGCAAAATAAGAAAAAAAAAAGCATGAAATACAAAAATGGCTCCTTCGAGGAAGGCGACAAGATCAGACTATAAGTGACGACGATTCTAGAGGGTGGATGACAACAGTGGCACTGAATGACTAGGGGTCTGTTGGGAGGAGGCTGGTAGCAAGTGGTTGCAGTGAAGAAGGTAGTAGGAGAGGTGGCGGGGAACTAGATAGTCGCAGAAGCATTGGTGGGGGGACTGGACAATAGTAGGAACAAGCCCTGGAGGGGCTGGTTGCAACAAAAACTGGTCGGGGAGGGCTAGAGACAACAAGGACAAGCTCGCGGGGGGCCGGGTGGAAGGGTGGGGGAGGGGAGGGGGGCTGGCGGTAGCAAAAACATGACTGGAAGCACAAACATCAGCAGGAAGAGGTGCTGGAAGGTTGGAAGGAGCCTCGAGGGCTTGACAACAGCGGAATACAGGAAGGTTGGGACGTAGGGGAGATGTGAACGAGCAGGTGGAGGGCAATATGGAAGGATAACTATCCCCGCGGGATAGAGTTATAGTCGGGGCATACCTTGAACTATTGGAGAAGATCATTACCTTGGACGAGTTTGAATCGGAGCACCTCCTCTCCTTTGGATACCACCCTCGAAGGAAAAATAACCCCCGATGACAAGTTGGACAGAAACATGAAATCAGGAAGAACAAAAACTGCACCCTAAGACAACCAACAACATATTTGTAATGTACTAGTAGTTAGAATAGCGGGAAATAGAGTTTTGCAGGGAATAGAAAAAAGTCAAGGAGTAAAAGAGGAAGGAATAGAAATAGGGAAGGAAGAGAAATATGTAAGAAATAAAAATAGGAAAAGACTAGAAATATGTAAGGAATAGAAATAGGAAAGGAAGGTAGAGCTACAAGTTGTGAAAGGAAGGATCCTCTCCCTTTGGGCGTCTGCTATACTGTAGCGGCTACGGTACCGCATCTCGGTAAGCTCCCTCGTCATTTGCTTAATTAGATTGACACTGCAATGTATTCATGAATTTTCTCTTTTTATAGGTTGTATTTATGATATTTGAAATATATGTTATAGTTTTTAGTGCATGTTTAAAATTGTTGTATATACTGAGTATTATAAAGAAATATTGAATGATGTGAATATATAAATAAAATGAATTATTTAAATTTTCTGTTTTTGTATGATTAATGATGGGTTTTATCCTCTTATTGTACTTGTTGGGGGCTTTTTTGTTGTGGGTGTTAATGTACCCATGCATATAATTTGGGAAAAATTTTTGATATTAATATATTTTAATTGTTACAACTTAGAGGCTGACCCTGTGATGGATATGAATGATGTAGATAAGATAGTTTTTAATACTAATGTTCTAAACTTTATCGAATGATCATAATTGAATAATGAGGTATTAGTTATTTTTATACTATTCATTATATTTAACTACTATGCTTTTGTTTCTTTTTCATTACATTATTATGATTTAAAAATATGAGTATTTATTGGATGTTGATAGCTCATTGCGGTGTTCAATGAATATTTTATGTTTTATACGTAGGTAAAGAAAGTGGAAACTAGAAGAAAAATGTTTATAGAATACGCAATTACGCTAGTGAAGATTATTATAATTATAATTTTTTGACTTTTAGCTTTTTAATTATTAGTGACTATTTTGATTTATTTGGATGATTATTTGTATTAGTTAATGATAAAAGTTGTATTTCACTGCCCGATTTTTTATTCTCGCCTTAGTAATTCTAAACCTTCTAATCTGGTCGGACCAATATTTGAGATTATTTAATGCAATGCTTGTCAAAAGAGTTAGTAGGATAATTATATAAGTTAATAATAAAAAAAATGGAAGTTTAAATGAATTCTAATCAGATAATTTATTTTAATTTTAAATGAGGCAAATGGATGATCAAGAGGATGTGGGAGAAGAAAATCTTGCTGGAAATAAAGAATTGCCATCTATTACTATGAACACTAATATTTTACGTAAATGATGACAATGATGAAATTGTTGATTTTGGATTCTAGATTGCAGTCCAATTAAAGTAATACTGTTGTTGTGATAAATACTTGAAAATAATTCAAAATTTGCATCCACCATTACTTAAGGTGACTAAAGGTCTGAGTAAAGTGGAGAACTGACTGTTGCATATTAACTTTATAGTAATGAATTTTTACTATATTTAGGTTCAAATTTTTAACTAAGAAAATCTTTATTCTCTGAATGAAGTATTTTCTCTCATATTGGTTGAAGGATGAAAAAGCATAGTGATGATCAATGGTTTGATTCGAGACATTTGACTTGATAACACTTGAATCTCAAGGCGAGAGACTTTCACTCACAAAACCTTTTTGAAAAGGAAAAATTTTCTTTTGAAAACATTTTTGGTTCTACTATTGTAAAAAGAAAGGGTAAATCAATGTTAAATATTACAAACTCTTGAAAACCCTCTAGGCTCTGTAGAAAATACAGACAAGTAAAAAAGGACTTGCTTGCTTAGTGGAGTTAGGACTTGACTCACAAGGAATAAACAAATTAAGGTGTTTTCTTAATTCCGTAGTAAAGCCATCCAGATCTTACTCTCTTGCTCAAAATAGTATGATTTCTAATTCTTATATTTTTAGTGTCTCAAATAATATGCTATTGATCACCTGAGTAACGTTGCCAACAAATTTCTATCTTAGAAATTTTGTCCTAGCTGTATAAAAATAAAATTTATAGATAGTTCAACATATGCTGCAAATTGCGAGTCTTCTCATTTTCTCCAAACTTGACTTTTAGTAATGTGCTGCATGTTTCACACTATGTGGTAATCTTCTATTTTTTACAAATTTATCTAATACCATAACTACAAATTCATTCTTTATTCATTGTAATTTTTAAGACCTCATTGCGGGAAAAACGATTGGTCAAGCTGGAGAGAGGGATGGATGATATCTTCTTGAAGATCAATATCAGTTGTCGTGCTCTTTCTCCTCTCATACCTCTCACATTATGTGGACACATCATTATAGATTAAGACATTTATTCAAAAAATTTTGGTGTTTGTTTCTTTTTTTTTAAAATACAAACATTAAAGATTTCTATTTTTGAATCTGTTGACATTGTTAAACATCATTGCATTTCTTTTCTTGAAAGCAACTTTAAATTTTATAGTCCTTTTGTTTATATTAATTTTGATTTTTGAGATTTCTATAAAATTCTTAGTATTTTTATAGCTACTAATTTTACTATCTTTATTAAGGATTACACTCAAATGGCATGGTATATTTGATTAAACAATATTCAGTGTTAGTAGTATACTCCCTATATTTATAATCATAATAAAGAATCAATTTAACTCTAACATCAAATTTTTTTCCAACTAATAATACAGTGATTTCTTTAATCACATTTAATAATTCTTTATTCAAAAAGAGGTTATCATATTTTTTTGTCTTAATACTCCCTATCAAAATGAGTTGGTAGAAAGAAAAATATTGCCACATTTTTGGGGTCACTAGACTATTTCTTTTCACACTCAATTACAAAAATAATATTGGGCAGAAACTGTTTTAACAACTAGCTATTTAATCAATACCGTACCTTTTAGAGTAATTATTTCTAAAAGCTCTGTAAATTTCATGGTAGAGTTCTTTCTTAGGAACAAGTTTTCAAAGATATCTTATAAAGTTTTTTGATGCATTGTTTATATTAATATCTAAGATGACATAGATGAAACTTGATCTAAGAGCACTCAAGTTTGTACTCTGTGGATACTTTACTATACAAAAGTGATGCAAGTGCTATCATCCATCAATTAAAGGACTCATCATTTCAGTGGATGCCACCTTTAATGAAATTTATAGCTTATTTTCTTAAACTCAACTTTATGGGGAAATTTTTGAACTTGCAAATAAGTTTTATGATGTTTTTCTTCTACACATTTTTGTAGCCCAGTCTACAAAGGTAAGCCTTGTACTAGGTGTACTCCTTTAGTCCTATACAAGACGGAACAAGCCAATGAGGATCTCTAGTAAGTCTTGGATACAAAACCATTATTAGGTAACACTAAATTACTCATGATTACTCATTGATATCTTATCTCCCTGTATATCTATTTTCATAATTTTCTCATCATAAAATATTTAGCAACCATTAACGCCAACCTCATTTTCATTCCATAATTCTATTTGAGGTAATTTAAAATAGAAATTAGGTCTTGAGAGCAACAATGAATGCTTTAGAAATAAATTATACATGGGAGATAGCTGAATTACTGGAAAGAATGAAAATAGTAGGATATGAATGCATCTTAAATAAAACGCAGAAGAGAGCCTAATAAGGTACAAATCGAGATTGGTAGCAAACATATATATCAGTCATATTGGATTAACTATTAAAAAATATTTGTACTTATTGGAAAAGTGAATATTAATCATTCTGATTTCTTCAACAGCAAATTTTGAGTGGTCTATGAAACAATTTAATGTAAAAAATGCTTTCATATATGGGGATGTTGAAGATTAAGTTTATATGAATCCTCCACGGAGAATTGATAGTTCTTTTAAAAAGAATCAAGTATATAGATTAAATAAGCTCTATATGAATTGAAGGAATCACCTAAAGCTTGATTTTGCAGATTTACCAATGCTTTGATGGGAGCTATACAAACAAAGCCAAAGAGATTATATTGTCTTCATAAAGCACTTTCCTGATCGTAAAATTTCAATCATTATTGTATATGTTTACGATATGATAGTTACAAGCAATGATAATAAGAAAAAAGTTCTGAGGGAAAAAACAATGAAGATTTCAAAATAAAAGAGCAAGATAAACTCAATTACTTCTTTGGTTTATAAGTGGCTTAATCTGAACTAGAATTTCTCTCACAACAAAAGTATGTTATGAAATCGTTGAAAGAAACCAAAATGATATAGTGCAAGCCATGTGAAACTCTAACAAAAAAAAAAAAAATCAAAATTGAATTTTGATCAAGTAGGAATTGATGTAGATATAAGATAATATTAAAGGTTAGTAGAAAAATTAATCTGTTTATCCTGCCCTCCCCCTTCCTCCCAATGTACAAAAACACTTTTTTAATTCTTATTTTTTAGCGCCTATTGGAGATGTATGTATACTTCCTTTCTTGTACAAAGATAGTGCAATAAAAAACTCTAGGAGTTTTTATCCATTGTTTTTTTTTCTACAAGTGCTATTGCTTGAAAGGACTTTGTTAGATAGTTTAAACTCGCAAGATAACTTGAGGCATCTGATGTGGATCATGCTATCTTTTGCTATTTTTCACTTTTGTAGTCCAGTCACATACCTTGGTTTGCATTGTAGTGTGTTCATATGCTTATTTATTATTTGTACCATTTTAAGTTATGTTGCCTTGTTTCTATTTTTTCTTTTCTGGATGAAGCTTGATGATATGGAAAATTTACTGGATGAGCTACAAGCTACAAGGAAATATGAGGAGCTTTGCATTACCTTGGTAAAAAATGTTTTCTGTGACATCTCTGCAATTTTTTCAATAGTGTTCATCATACATAAAGACTATTAGTGATATATTGTAATTAGCTACTCATTATTCTGCAGAGAAATAAAAATAGGTCTAGTAATCCACACCAAAAGAGGTGATATTTTGAACTTTTACATTTGTTTTTCTCTCGTTTCAACAGGCTGAAGTCTCAAACTGTTTTACTTTAGAAGGATTCATATTTATTGTATGACTTTCCAGGGTCATTGATGCAAGATTCTTGCTTGAAATGCTTGGAATTGCTAAAGCAAGAAAACAGTTGAAGTGCACGAAGTTAAAAGAATTACGTGTAGGGCATTAATTGCTTGTTCTACCAATTCATGTTTTAAGAAGATGCTATCTTCTTAGCTTGATTTTTTCTTTGTTTATTTCAGAGTAAAATACAAATTCTGCATTCACAAGTTGAGGAATGCAGCAAGCTCAAGTCAGTTTATGCTCAATTGTGTAACCTTTACACGAGGGTTGCTGAATCTGATGAGTCATCTTACTGCAGACATCGGATGCATGACATGAAGCTGGTGATGCTCCAATCTTTTCTCTTATCCTGCATTGTTTTTTTTACTATTCTAATAAAAGTAATAGTTTTTTTTTTTTTTTTTTTTTTTGTTTTTGCATTTTGTTCATCTTATTTCGTATTTGCTGCATTGATGTTAATTTCTTTAACAACACTCCACATTGGGATCTATCAACCAGTGGTTATTTTGTTAATTCCCATGTAATTTGCTCCTCCATTGTGTGTGTGTGTGTGTGTGTGTTTTTTTTTTTTTTTTGTAGTTGGATCTTGAGAACTAGCCCGTAGCAATGTTCAGATTTTGGTTTGGACTTTGATTTATAGCTAGATATTTTGCAAGACCCATTTTTTTCAAGTGCAATGTCAGTTCTTCTGTTACTTATAGCATGCACAATTCTGCATGGCAGACAAATTGTCATATTTTGTTTGATTGTGGACTGATTTGCAACATTTGAAGGGGAATTTTCAACATTTGCAGTACCTTTTTTTTTTTCAGATTAACATTTCATTGGTTGTTGATTTAATTGTGTTCAACACTCATAGAAGTAATACCGGTTCTTAGCACTGCCAAAAATTTTTGGGATTGCCTTTTCTGTAGTGTTATTCAAATATTTGGATTGAAAGGAACAATTGGACTGTGTTAAACATGAAAAGGACATTTGGTGTAACGTCTTTTGTTTGGCACATTTCTTTATTCACTCCACTGAAGGAAAAAAAGCTCTCATAATTAATAACAATTTTGAGGTTTTTGGGCTTTCAGGTAGTTCTAATTTTTTTTTGATTAATTCTAGTTCAACTACTTGATATTCTATTTGGATTGTTTCCTGATTTTATTGTTTTTTTGTTTACTTCTTTGTAGTTTGAATCAAATCTTTCAACCATTCTTTTTTAATGAGAAGTTTCAGCCCATCTTTTTATTATAAAAAAAAGCATCCTTATTCACCATTAGTTGCTGTGAAGAACTTCATCAACTTTTACTTTTAACTCTATTTTGTGTGGAATCTCTAGCTTTTCATTTTGATTTTCAATGAATTAAGTTTTTTTAATTCTTGGAGAAATAAATCTACCCAGGGCTGCCAAAGATTTTTGGAGTAATTTTTCTCTGTTATGCTATTTGAAATATAAGATTCGATAGGAACAATTTGTCCTTCAATGAGGAAGGGAAGGATGACAAGGCGATTGGGTTATAACGTCAATTGTTTGGCAAACTTCTAGATTCACTCTAACAAATGAAAAAAAAAAAAAAATCTGTGATAGTTATTAACAATTTCGAGGTTATTGGCCTTCCAGAGGTTGCCAGTCTGATTTTTGTTTGATTTTATAGTTTGACTGTATTCTACTTTTATTGTTTCTTTTTTTTTTAGTATTTTGAATCTAATCCCTCAAAATTTTCTTTTCATGAGGGTCTTACCCATGCATATTTTTTTAAACTGGAACCCTATTCAACATTAGTTCTTGTTAGAAGCTACATCTACTTTTAAATCTAGTTTGTGTAAAATCTTCAGCTCGTTTGTTTTGACTTGCAAAATTATTTTAGCTTTTGAAAGAGTCAGTGGAATATATGGCAAGTGGTGTGATATCCCTTAAGTATAATGAAATTGAACTCTTGAACATTGTGGCGTCTATTGGCGAACAATTAAGAAACTCCCAAGTTAAGCTTGCTCATATAGGAACACTCTCAGGATGGGTGGGTGACCTCCTGAGAAGTTAAACCAATGGGACAAAACATGGATTCCATTAGGCCAAAGTGGAAATATCTCAATGAGTGAGTGCACGGGTTTTTACAATTGGTACTAGAGCATTAGACAAGCCTAAAGATGGGTGGTGGATGATTCTAGGTAAAGACCACTGACAAAGATGGTTGTTATTTAAGTAGGGAAATTGTGAATTCCATTAAGTAGAATGTAGCTGAAATCCTAAACACCGATGTGCCCTTTGCTGTAACGGTTGAAATTTCATAAGAAACTCCTAAGTTAAGTGTGCTCGTGGAGGATCACTCTCAGCATGGTGACCTTGTTGGAAGTTACACCAAGGAAAAAAAGTGAGGTTTTTAGGCCAAAGTATACTTATATCTTGATAGGCGAGAGTTCGGACTGTAACAATTTGGTGACATAAAAATAAAATTGATAAAATATAGAAAAGTTAATGTATTGAATCATGTTTGCATTATTCCACAGGTTTAGTCTAGCTCCACATTTGACCTATCAAATAATGTATTTTTATCTTATTTTTGGAAGCAGCAAAGATTTCAGATCCAATATCTCCTTAGCGTAATTTTGTTTGTCCCACTAGAAGTTAATTTTTGTAGTACCATATTTTCATCCTTCATTATATAGATAGCTGTAACATTATTTCTCTCTCTCTCTGTCTGTGATGATGTTTTATAGGTTCCCTTTGTCATCCCTATTTAATATGCACTGTAATTTTTTGCACATCATGTTTTTCGATTTCTCAAGGGAGTTTTCCTATAGGTTATGATTTTTACTAGCTTTTGGCTTTGATAGTTGAGCTGTTTTTATACTGTTAGTCCTTTCAATTTCTAGTTAAACTTGAATGGAGTCATAATTTTGGCAGGAAGAACAGAACAGACTGACGGCAATGAAACAAGAACATGAAATTCTTGAACAAAATATCAAGCTTTTATTGAATTCATTTGAAGCTTCTTGTAAGTTAACAGGGAAAATGAGCTGCAATGACGTTATTAAAACAGTTGATGAACATGTAACGAGGAAAGCATTCTGCAAGGAAATTCAACAGCATATCCAGGTATACTACTATCTGTTATCTCAACATTACCTTTAAACCTTCTATCTTTTTGCCCTTCAATGAATGTTCATTTTGTGCTAGCTGGGGAAGTTGTGCGATGTTATTATGGAGGACGACCATTATGAGATCATCTTTGGTTATTGTAATCAAGTCTTTCAAAGGTAGCAAGTCAGCCTTCAAATATAACCAATTTTTTTTTTTTTTGGAATTTCATAATATATCTCCAATGATTCTGAACTTTTATTTAACAGGTTTACAATAAGCAAAAGTCGTTTTTCAGGAGTTGTTGCAGATATCTCGTCCAATGTTGCAAATATCATAAAGGTTGAGCTCTTTCGTGTCGTAACATTGTGGGAAAAGTCTATAAATTAGTCTTATATCTATGGTTGAATGCAACTCCATAAAGGATCTTTGTCTGTTTTGTTCTTTTTCAGAAATACCCCAACATGAATGCATGCACAGCCTTTGAGTTTGTCTTCAAAATCAATATTGATCAGAAGCTTGCCAATTCAACTTGTGTTTACGAGAGGATAGTTGTAAGTTTGTAGTTCTGTGATTAACTTTATTTGCCTGCTTTTTAATATTTCTTAGCACATGAAAAATCATTGTTAACTCCCTTTCGTGTTAGCGGAGCGAATTTCCTTAACTTATTTTTTGCACTTTTTTTAATGCTTTATACGGATTATGCATTTGCTGGTTTGCTTTTTTCTAGTTTCTGAAAACCGAACCGAACATTGAATCGGTAAAGAGAGAGGTTCGAGGTTCAAATGTTGAATAGGGTTAAATTGAGAGTTCAACTGGATGGTGTAATAAATTATAAGTTTATTTAAATATGACATAGTTGATATAATTAAAAAAATATTGATTATGAAATATAAATTAATTACCTCAATATTTAAATAAATAACATCACAATAAACTTGGCATATTATGTCACTACTCGGCTTGAGGCTTAGTAGAATTAATCAAGATGGGAACGAACGATTAATATAAATTCTCTTTTATTCTATTTCTATTACTAACAGTTTAATATTCAAATATTCATAAAAGTGCCACTAAATAAAACAATATAGTTAAAAAGTAAAAATTTGTACATTTTTACTTGTTCTCACCTCTTGTACATATTTGGTCATCTTCTACTCATTGTATTCAAAAGCTGCAAACCTAAAAAATAATATTAAAGCAATATAATAAGTTATCTAAAGATAACTCGTGTGGAATCACGCTTCTAAACTATAATAATCCATTAAAAATGAAATCAATATGCATGATGGTTTTTTATATATTCGTAAGAAATATTTTACTATGACAGTATTTAATAATTTCATAAGAAATCTTATAATATTTTATTGCATGTATCAATAACCTTTACTCAATAAAAATATTCTAAATTTCTATATACTCTAACTTTAATTTTATTTTTAATTTTTACCATTTACATGCACATCTTTGTTGAGGATCACCATCAACAAAATCTAACACAATCTTGAACGATATTATCTCGTCAGCACAACAATCAATTATCTAAATATCACAATTGTCTGGGGTGGAAAGAGTCTTATGTGCCCCTGACTAATATTTCCTGTCCACGCAACGGTTAACTATTTAAACATCACAATTATCTTCGGTGGTAGATTTTGTCTACTCGCCTTTGGCTGATATTATTCCGTCAGCACAATCTGTTAGTGATATAACCATCACAATTGTCTGGGATGTTAGAAAAACCTCTACTCGTATGGGTACACTGGATTCTCCTGCCTGTGCGATTAGGTGGTGAAGTTCTCATCTGAACATGCACATACAAAAGTTCATATATAAGCTATTTCATTCTTCGTAACATAAATTACTCTGAGACAATTTCATGTATATACTAGCATGCATACTTATTCTAAGGTGAAACTATTTATCGTGCGTATCCTTTCTATCACGTGTATCTCTCATATCATTCATATCTCTTATTCATGATCTCTCTAATATCATACATATCTTTCATTTCATTTGTATCTCTTATCTTATTCATATCGCTTATATCATGCATATCTTTTCTATCTAACAATATGAAATATCTAACGAAACTAGAGCATACATGTAATCAAGCAAAAAGGCTTGGCAGGTGGACCTTTTTGATGGAAGACATGTTATGATACTGTTGAGCATAGAAGAAGACTATACAAGGATTTTCTCAAAGAAATTCATCATAATCGAGGGCAAACATATGAAACTGTTTAAATGGATCCCTGACTTTGATCCTAGTCAAGAACCTACCATTATCCTATCCGGTTCTCGTTATCTGAACTCAAGTTTCAATTTTTCGACCAATCTCTTATATGCAATTGGGACTATTCTTAGAAAACCAATGCAGGTAGACATACCTACTGTTCATTTCTCAAGGCTTTATACTGCAAGGATTTTGATTGAAAATGATATTACACTACCAGATGTAGAAGTCTGGCATGGCTCTGCTCACAATGGATATTGATAACAAATCATTATGGAACAAAACCTTACTATTGCAATCACTGTAAGATTTTTGGGCACCCGCAGGAGAAGTGTTTCAGATTACACCCACAGTTGAGAACCAATAGTCAAAAGCAGAAACATTCTACCGATATACCCCACGAGCCTGAACATGCTCCCATTAAACCTGATGACAACCAACCTCTAAGCCATCATGTTGAGATTCTTGTTCCCTCCCATTCGGTTCTCCCAGATGCTCACCCAAACGTGTTGGTACTGCCTATTGCTATCGAAGAAGGCTCACTTACATGCCAAGACCCATGCGAGTGCTCTCTTGATCCCATAAAAGATCAGCTGATACAACAAGTGGAAGCTACCAATGTTCAACAACCTACACATTTGCAAACTCTAGATCAATCAATTAATCAGATGAGCCATTCTTTCGATGAGGAATGATAGGTTTACACTTCCAGGAGGATGAAGAAGAACAGAGGCTTACTATCAAACCCAATGGATGATACACTGGTCGCTTCAGGTAATGACAGTAAACTTAATAATTTGTGAGCTGACTTCCGTCCTGCAACCAGAAGTAGAGGCAAAACTAAATTGATCTATTCTCAAGCTACCTGAGTACTTGACAGTTGCCAGATTTTGTCGTAGTATTTAACTATATTTTAGATTTCTTTTGAGTTTACATGTATTTCCTATGTGTGTGTTGTATGTCGGGTGGTTACGGTGCCAACTTGGGTCCTTTCACCCAACCTATCTGTAATCCTTTTTTGGTCTTAAGATATTTGCACTAGGGCTTTTCTAAAAAAAAATGTAGTCAAACATATATTTTGAAATAAAGAAGATAACTGAAATTTAGAAATATAATTAATCACTTTGATTGTCATTCTAGATTCTTTATTTTTGGTAATTAGCTGGATGTTGCAATAATCTTTAAGTTCATATTTATAATCTATTGAATAAAAATTAAACTTTAAGATTCAAGCAATTTCTGTTAATCAAATTATTCTTCTTAGCATAAGATTAATTAATTGAATTTACGGAACTGTCCTACGACTAGCTTCGACACGCTTGTCTCGAGTTCGTCACGTCGTGTAAATAACCTGAAATATATAAATATTTTAGGATTTCATGAAATTTTGGCTCATATTATGATTTAATAAAAATATAACATGTTTGCCAAAATTTACCTTAAACGGGCTTCATTGCAAAACCCAATATTCGATCCAGATAAATCATCTTCCATCTTCTTCATATCACCTTAACCCTTCTCCTATCTTTATTGACATCTTGCTAAAGACAATTATGAAAGTTCACAAACCAAGTTCGTCACTTTCGACGTAACCTCATCTCTGCTACGACAACTGAAAAAGAAATGTTGCATGATTCGTGAAAAATCTAAAAAATTGAATAGTGAGGAAGGAAATTTTTTTTTTTTGAAAGCCCAAGGGCCTATTTTATTAAAATAAAACAGTTACAGAAGCTTGAGGAGAGGGCCCAATAAATGAAGCTCTACCCCTACGATACAATGCTAACAAAAGGATCCAAAGATCAAAACAGAAAAAGAACAATAACAATGTCTAAGAACGAGATCGCGAAGGCAGTACTCTCATCCTGTTTCTTAGTGATCTATAAAGTAATATCTTCAGTGCTGCTCCATTTCCATGTGTAATCAAGGTATCATCAAGTAGAAGTGTATCCCCAGGCTTCTTCTTCCGTCGAGAACTGTAAACTTGTCAATCTTCATCATCTTCCTCTTCTTCTACTTCTTCTTCTTCTTACTCTTCTGTTGATTGATCCTGCTGATTCATAACGGTGGGTGTAGTAATGGTTATAACTTGGGGGTTTCTTCTTTTTCTGGTAAAATTTTTAATGTATCGGTCAGACTCGACAGCTATAGTAGCCACCTGGGCGGTTTGCACCACAGGAGGAAGGGCCACACTTCCAGCTTGTTCAGTAACAGCTGTGTTGGTCATTTGACTTGCCACCGGAGGAGTCTCCCCGACAGCCTTGTCAACTGAGTTTAAACTGTTGAACTCGTTATCAGCATCAGATGCTACCCTTTTCTCCTGAACTAGGGTAGCATCGACTCTTTGTTGGAAAATCCCAACAACAGCTATAGAAGGCCCATAAGCCCTTTTTCTTGAGGGAGGATGCAGTCTATAACAAGTATGAAAAAGGGTTTCATGCTCACTGATTTCATCCCTGAAGCTTAAACCACGAGTTGGGGCCCTCGACTTGCCTTTGCTCTGCTCTGCGGGTCGTGGTTGTGCTGCGATCGCACTTGTGCTATAGTGTCGTGATTGTAGCCTTCTCGCGGGAGCCCTCTGTCGAGCGCAACCGAGAACAGTGAGAGGGCAAGAAGAAATGCGAAGGTTCTAGATTGAGGATCCTCTCATTTGACACATCCCATAGCACTAATATCGTGGGGGTTGGTCGGTGGGAACAGTAAAGTGGGATTAAGGAGGGGAGGTTTTATTAATTTAATTATCTTATATAGACATTGTATCTCCCATTCTATTTATAATTTACATATAGTGCTTTATATTGAATTGATCGTTTTGACGCGTAGAATTTTATGAAATTAATTCGGTTGAAATTTGAGGAATGCGAAATTAGGAGTACGTTTTAAAGTTGCCAAAATTTTTACCTGATTTCTAAGATAGGTTATTGCAATCTCTTATTCTTATAAAATTTCATCCTCAAAATTTATACGCTTCACTTCAACTATAAATTATAAATAGAATGAAACATAAAGTGTTTACAAAAGTTTTTTTCTTGTCCAATGATAACGAAAACATATCAAACTCTATGCATGTGCATCAGTGGCAACAATTCTTCCAATTCACGATGAGTTAAGGAATAGACTCTTGGTTGAGTGTTCTGCCTTGGTTGCTCCTTACAAGCCACAATATTGGCTTTTGTTTTCCTCTGATGACCACTTCTAAAAGTAGATCCTTCCTAAAAATTCGTCTGGGTTGGATTTCTTACTGGGTTAGCATATGATGTTGATCATTGATCAAACTTAGGGTAGTTTCTCATATGTTGTCCAGGTTTTCTACATAAGTAACGCACCTTTAGATCAAATAAACATTCACCATGATACTGTTATCCACACTTAATAAGGGCTCTATAGTGCTGCTACCATCCTGATTAATAACTCCACCAGTGCAGGACTTTATCTTCTTTCTATTAGACTCTCCTGAATGAACTGTTGATGCTAATAACTCCACCAATTATGCTCACTTTTAAATACAAACACATAACAATTAAATTTCATAATAAACAACAGCAAGCAATAATTCTAGTGTATTTTGATTCTTAATTTAGCAATTGACTGAGATGTTTGGTTTCGGCCTACGATGACTCTAACAATAACCAATTTCTTTTAATTGGATAAAATTGTTGAATAATTTTTAATGGAGTACGAAAATTATATTAATTAGAAGTTTATCTCAAATTGAATCCACTTCATACAAATTTTTACTTTATCTTGCAATCTTCGTCACTATAATCTTTCTCCAAATCTTCAGCCAAAACTTGCTCCCAATAGTTCGGCCAATTGTGAGCATGATAATTAGAGATGAATTAAAAAGTATTGAACAAATCATAAAATTAAACATAAAAGTTTATGTAAACACAGAATTCTTAAGTTTCTTACATACTGCTTCCAAATACAACAAAATCCCCCTCTAGCTGCCTACCTGAGAATATTCACTCTCCAAATGTGTAACTATTATTCATGGCAATTTGAGAGGAAATAAAGGAATTACATGGGTGTGAATAACCTTCCAAATTTCTAAAACCTCAACTTCTTCTCTTTTCTGGCTGTCTATCGAGAGCAGTAAACTCTCAAATTCGATTGAAATTCACAGAAAATTGGAATGTAAATGAAAGAAAATTTGTAATTATTTGATAGTCATATATAGAGCTGTAAAAAGAACTCGTTCACGAATAACTCATGTTCAGCTCGCTAAATAGCTTGAGTTCGATTCATTTGTCAAGCAAATGAGCCAAACACAATTTATGTATGAGTTACCCAGCTATAGATATATTTTTTTTGAGAAACGCCCAAAGGGCTAATTTTATTTAAAAAGAAAGAATACGTCAAGGGTGTATGAGAGGACCCAAAAGACGCACCCTACCCATAAGATAACAACATACAATAAAACCCCAACATAAATGGATATAGACTCAAAAAAATTTTATAACATACAAACAAAACAAGAAGCTAGGGACGGGCCATTTTTGTCCTGCCTCTTTCTCTAGTTTTAGTGATGGAGCCAGATATCAAACTTTGAAGTGTCATGCCATTGCAGGAGTAATCAAAGGGTCATCCATTAAGTTTCCAAGCTGGAGTGTCCCCTCGACCTTCCGCCGAGAAGTGTAAATCTGTCATTCTTCATCTGAAGATTGGCTCATGCGATCCTTGATTTGATTAGAAACCTCAGTAGAAGGAAAGCCAACCGTTGCAATAGCGGGAGTTTCAGTGTGTAATATCGCCTATGCACCTGGTGCTTCCTGAAGAGGAGCTGCAGGACTATCCTGATTTGCAATCCGAACATTATCTCTGGCAGTAAGGTCAGAAATAGTGGCAATTGCTTCAGATACCAACTCCGGTCTTGTGATGAGTCCCTCCTCAATTGGAGCCAATGTGTCCAGAGTAGTGGAGAGTTCCTGAATTACATCAGATACCAATTCTTGTCTTGTGGTGAGTCATTTCTCTGGTGGATCCAATGTGCCTAGAGCAGTGAAGTCCTGCTTTTGATTATAGGTTCTCAACTGTGAGTGAAATCTGAAATATTTCTCTTGCGGGTGTCCGAACATCTTGGAGTGCTTGCAGTAGTGAGGTTTTTGTTCCATAAGGATTTTTTATCGATAACCATTGTGAGCAGAACCAAACCAGATATCTTCTGCATCTGATAGTGTAATATCCCTTTCAATCAAAATTCTTACAGTGGAAGGCTTTAAGTAATGAACTGTAGGTCTGTCTACCTGCATAGGTTTTCTAAGGAAATTCCAAATTACATATATGGTATGATAGTCAAAGAATTGAATCTTGAGTTCAGGTAATGAGAATCAGATAGGCGCGAAGAGGGTTCTTGACTGAGCTCAAAATCAGGAGTCCATTTGAGCAACTTCATAGGTTTGCCCTCAATTGTGATGAATTTCTTTGAGAAAATTATTGTGTAGACTTTTTCTATGCACAACTGAATCAAAACATGTCTTCCGTCGAGACAGCCCACCTGTCAATCCCCAACTAGCTTGAAATCTTCAAAAACCTTCTTGATATTCTCCATTTTAGGACGACCTAATTGAAACTTGCCAACTAGTATAACTTTGTATTTTTCTGTAAGAGATGAGATTTCAGCATCAGAGAAGAATAGCACTGGTTTGCCCGCCTTTTTCCTTACTCTTTTAATGAGATTGAAATCTCTGTCCTGCAACAGAATCATGGTACAACAGGGGGAATATCGGACTGTCGGCGAGGTGGAAGGGGAGCTGCGTTTGTGAGTCACTGTAGTATTGGAGGGTTTGGCAGAGTTGTCACCGGCGAGGGTGGCGGCGTAGGAAAGCCTTGAAGCCATTGGCGTGCTTCTCCCAAGTCACAGGAGCAAGAAAGAAGTGGAGTCTGCGGTAGCAGGAAGCGTACGACCTGCTGGATTTGTTGGCGGTGTACAATTGATAGAAGACCGCGGTCTGCAGTAGCGAAACAACAGAAAACACGAGTTCCAGGAGGCGCAGCAGATGACGCAAGCAGCCTGTAGCGAAGACACCATGCAGCCTGCAAGGAAGACAAACAGGCGACGCAGACAAACTTGTTCAGCGAGTCACGCTGCGATGACGACGATGGCGACGTGCGACGAGGCTGGCGAAAGACTATGATAGCGTGCGAGGCTGTATCCAAAGCTGTGAAACAGTGGCCATATATATATATATATATATATATATATATATATATATATATATATATATATATATATATATATATATATATATATATGGCCACTGTTTCGCCCGATGGCGAAACCCAGCGTTAACTTCCGACCGCACTCCATCGTTCTCGTCGTTGACGAAGGGCTTTCGTGGCCATATATATATATATATATATATATATATATATATATATTATTATTAATATTCAATTATATACCTTAACTCTCAAGTTCTTTTAATTACTTCAGTTTTCCCTTGCTTTCTAACTTAGAACTTCTGCTCTCTCTATGGCCATCCTAGCCCAGTTCGCTGAGCAACTACTACAAGAAAGGTAAAATGGATGGGATGAACAAGGGAATAATTTAAGTTCGTGCGCGTATACACACACACACACACAGACACATACACACACACACACATTTTGTAAAAGGGGTCCTAGGGCTTATTTCATTGAACTAAAAGGGGGTACAACACAAGTAGTATGAGAGGGCCCAAACAAATTGAGCACGACTCATAAGAAACAAATTAAAGCTCAACAGAGCGATACAAAGATAGAACAAAAGAGAAACAAATAACTAAAGAGGACGATGTCGCCAAGGTATCCCTCTATCCCTGGTTAATGTAACGCATCCAGAGATCAGACTTTGAAGTGATTCTCCATTACCAGGGGAGACCAAAATATCATCCATTAAATTTCCAAGGGGGATAGTACCCCCAGCCTTCTTCCGCCGGAAGGTATATACTTGTCATTCTTCTTCAAAAGAGTGAACAGTCTGATCCGAAGTGGGAAAGGCTGTTGCTGTGATCGATTCCAATACTTGGGAATCTCCTACCCCTTGAGCGGGTAGAATAACCAAGGTACTATTAGGCATTAGTTCTTCCTCAGTAGTAGTAGACACCTTTTCCGTCATCAGATTATGAGTGTTTGTTTCTTCCCTATCTTCAGACCTGTCATGGTGGGGAGTCTGAACTCCCTCCATAGTAGTGGGTACCTGAGATGGTAGTATAGCTGCTCCAGTAGAAGAAGGCTGAGAGATGACCTCATCCTGCCTATCAGTGGCAACAACCTGATGCTCCTCCAAGGGTCGATCCTTCTCAACCTGTTCTGAAACCGTAGTGGGTATCACTGGCTGTGAAGAAGACGGTATATCTGTCTATATATATATATGTATATATATATATATATATATATATATATATATATATATATATATATATATATATAACATACAATTAATCTCAACTATTAGAACCATCCAACAATTGCATGCAATGATTATGGATTTGGTATAATAAATAACTTTATGATTCGTAAAATTTTAGCATAACTTGACGTAAGGGCTTAAAATAATCAACGTTGGAACGAACAATCGGAGAATGAATAATTTAACTACTATCAACCATGAACCTCTAAATAAAATGGCATACCTCGTTCTATTGTTGCTTTGTCTACTATAGACATTATCCCTTTTTCACTCATTTATTATAATTATAATTATATAATGAGTCTTTGAATTAAACTCAATGGAGTAAGTACAGTCCTAAATTACAATACTTAAGAAATAGAAATATTAGATATGCTAGCCATCAGTTTAAGCTACCCAAAGAATCATATCATATGTTAAATCGATAAATGATATTAATATATGATGGTATAAATATGATTATTCTTTCAATTATATTTCTAATAAACTACTCATAGTTTTTATTTAAATACATCTGTCTTAAGAGCACTGTTTAAATATAACTAACACATCTTTGGCCGTTACTTATCCTGTCAGCTTAGTGAGGCATAAAATAATTCTACTATTGTCTGAACTGGAAGACATCTACTCACCTCTAGTTGATACATTTATTGCGGCATGATAGTATGTAATCCTAAATTTAAGGATTGTTTGAGGTGACAGATAAACATCAACACGTGCGGGTACATTGGTGTATTGAACAAGTATCATAAGGGGTGAATTCTATCATTATGCACATGCTAGCATTCTTATAAAATGTGATTTCATTCTATTCTTCATATCATGTATCATTTTTTGATGGACATTTTATGATTGCCAATAAACGAAGAGATGTCATTCTAACTGAATTTAAAAGTCATGCCATAGACATCTAATGTCTTATTTGGAAAAATTATTATGCTGCTAATTATGTGATAAATAGTGACATACATGCATTATGTTTACTAATATGAAGAATTAAGTATAGTAGAAATCTCATTGGTATATAATATAAACATAAAGAATTAGAATCAAAATTATATCAAGAAGTAAGAAACAATATTGTAATTTAGATATATAACTATTCACCTCAATAGTAGAAAGATTAACATTATCCTCTCATCCTAAAATACTCAATCCTACATTAACAATTTATACATGAGATACAATAAATGTTGTTTCAAATTTTCTTAAATTTATCTTACAATATCTGAGATTATTATTATTATTGTTATTATTATGAGTAAAATGCCCAAAATAGCCCTCAACTATTAAGAAGTATCCAATTTAGTCCCAAAGTTTTAAAATTCTCCAATTCAGTTCCAGACAATTAAAATTTGCTCCAAGTTGATCATAAATCCTATTTTCCTTTAAATTTAATTGTGGCTTGCATGAATTAAAGTGTTTTTTCATCTTATGTAATTATTTAAATTTATGTGGTTTATATATAAATCTCTTTTTTTTATTTATTTTTGAAAAATTATAATTTTTTATTTGTATTAATAAATATCTTCACAACAGTCTTAACATTTTTCAAATGAAAAATTTTAAAATAATAAAAAATTATGCAATAAGTGCTCACTCAATCTAAAATTATATGAATTATTCGATTTCAATTGAATTTTCAATTATTATTTATTAGAGAACGTGTTTTACAATAGTATAAGTTAACCGGAAAAACTAATAAATATCTTAAATAGTATGCTTAATTCTAAATGGTAGATTATATTTGAATACAAAAGATGATCCAACAAAAAATTATATTTGAAAAAAAGTTATGGTTATTGTGAACAGAATTATTAATGCAAATATCAAATTATAATTTTTCAACAAAAAATAAAAAAATATATAAACAATCACATAGATTTTGAATAATTATATAAAAGGCAAAAATCACCTTTGATTTATGCACGTCACTGTTAGATTTTACGTAAGATATGACTTAGGACTAATTTGGAGCAACTTTTAGTAGTCTGAGACTAAATCAGACAATTCTAAAACTCTGAAACTAAATTGGTCACTTTTTAATAGTTGGGGGCTATTATGGGCTTTTTACTCTTATTATTATTATAATTTATTTAATGATAGTTTGCTCTTTATGATCAATTTAAACTGAGAATGATTAACCTATTCAATATACTTAGGATATTTATTAGTTAATTAAGAAATATTTTACATTTAAATCAGTTAGAGTTTATTTTTACCACTTTAATCTGTATTTGTGCACACTAATTATCTAATCATACTAGTTTTTATACTTATAAAAGTTAATCATTCATTATAGCTATCCGTCATTTGATGACATTGCCCATAATGCTGATTTCATATAAAATTTTAAGCATTTCTCTCTCTCTCTCTCTCTTTATATATAAATATATGTATATATCAATGAAAACTAATCTGCACTATAAAAATATTTACAATATAATCACTATGTTACCCTTTCGCTCATGATTTTTCTTTATTGTTGTATTTTAAACAAAATAGTTTTTGATTACGTTGTTAATAATGTCAAGTGATATTAATGTGTACTGCTAATTTAAATAATTTGCAATAATTTATGTCATATATTAAAATTTCTAAAACACTTATTGAAGAATGGTGGAGAGAATCTTATTCTCTTATTTATCAATGATCATATTACAATTTTTCTTCTTATATAATAACGAACGAAGAGGACAAACTTAATTACAACCATTATAACATACCAAAGATAAGCTAACTCAAGAAGGAAATAAACATAACATAACAAAATGAGAATTAAAAAGAGTAACACTAAAATAGGAGAAGTAACACTAAAAAGAGTAACAAAAACATAACAACCACCCTCCCTCTCAACATGGGCCATTGAAGTTGTAAAGGCCCAACTTGGTACTCAAATCGGTGAAGCTGTATGGATGTAAAGATTTAGTGAAAACAAAAGCTACTTGAAGATGAGTCTGAATATGTAGATTAAGTGAATAACTCGTCCATTGATCTTTTCAGAGCTGAAATGTCTTTCAATCTCAATATTTTTTGTCCTATCATGATGTACAAGATTCTTTGCAATACTAATGATGTGCTGGCTATCACATAACATCTTTATGGGATTGACCATGGAGTATCCCAAATCGTTTAGTAACTTTTGGATTCATATTCTTTCACATCTTCCCAAAGCAAGTGCCAGATACTCAGATATTGCACTACTTCTATAGATTACTGCTTGCTTCTTGTTCCTCCAAGTGACAAGATTTCTTCAGACATGGGAACCATACCCAGAATTGGACCTTCTACTCATGGACAATTAGCATCAACGTAAACTTATACGTCCATATTTTCTATCTCTTAAACAATATCCCTTTGTCGGAGGCCTTAATAAATCCCAATATTATGTAAACTATCTCCAAATATTCTTCATTCGGACTATTCTTCATATGTTGATTCACAATGTCGTCAAAGTAAACAATATTAGATCTAGTATATGACAGGTAGATAAGTTTATCCATCAATTTTTTATATTTACCTTTTTCAACTTTTCTCCCCTTAAATGTAATTTTTTGTTGAAATCCATAGGAGCCTCAACAAGTTTATATTCCAATATTCCTTTCTCTTTTAGCTAGTCTCGAATGTATTTTCTTTCGGATATCACAATACTCATATTGGACCTCGCCACTTTCATGTCCTGATAGCTTCTCATTGCTCTTAAATCCTTAATTTCAAATTTAGTGACAAGGGCCTCCGTGATTTTTTCATCATCACTTGTCAGGATTATATCATCTACATAGACATACAAAGATAATGAGCTAGCCATTTTATCTCCCTATGTATGCTTTATGAATAGTGTATGATCTTCTTGGCCTTTGATGTATCCATTAAATTTCATAGGTTGGCAATGTATTCAAACCCAACACTTGGAGTTTATTTGAGACCATAAAGTTTTTTTCTTAATTTACAAATCATATGTTTATTTGAGCCTTTTTAAGTCTTTGTGTGATTTTCATATACACTTCCTTTTGAAGATCTCCATTCAAATGTACATTCTTGATATGAAGTTGATGCAGTTCTCATTATTTATTCACTGCCAAGGAAAAAAGAACTCTTATAATGTTTAGCGTGGCCACTTGAGCAAATGTCTTTTGATAGTTTATCCCATAAGACTGAGTGAGGCCTTTGGCCACCAACCTTGCCTTGAACCTCTCAATGTTCCCATCCGTTTTATACTTGATATTAAAGACCCATTTGCACCAAACCTGTCTTTATCTGGAAGAAGTTTTGTAAATATTCATGTGCCACTTAGATCAAGTGTTTGTATTTCCTCTTCAACTGCCTTTTTCTATTATGGACTCTAAAGTGCTTTATGAATAGATTTATGTATCTGCACACGATCAATATTAGATACAAAAGTTTTAAAAGTTGATGATAACTTATCATAGGCAACATAATCCTGAATAGGATAATCTGTGCAACTTTTCATATCTTCTCTATAAGATTCCATCTCCCTTGGAACTTCAGAGATGTGTGAATTCATATTTGGTTGTGAATTGTCTTGTGGTTTCATATTATCTTTATCTTGCACAGTGAATTTCTTTCCCCAAGTATATACACGAAGTTTCTTGTTGTCAATCACAGGTTGGATGTTATCAACTAGTGGTTAGAAGGAAGGAGAATATGTTGCGATAACTCTAGATCAATGTGTGTTTCCCAAGTAGTGTAGTGAAGTAGAACATGTTGTGCTGACTCTCGATCGGTGTGAGTATTCATAGTAGTGTCCCAAGTATGATAGTCACCTGAGATTTCCCATTGAATATCAGATTTGTGATAGTAGGCTTGGTTTTTAAAGAAGATAACATCTATTGAGTTATAATATATTTTTTTTGTAATGAGAGAATAGTATTTGTACTCGTTTTTTGTTAGAAGCATACCCAATGAATATACATTTGGTAGATTTTGCGTTTGTGTGGTTTGTTTTGTGAATGTGGATAAACGAGACAACTAAATATTTTTAAAGGAAGATTGGATTAGAATGCTCTTTGACACGAGGGTAGTTTTCCATCACCATATTGAGAGGTGTTTTAAATCCAAGGATCGTCTTTGACACTCTATTAATGATATAGGTGGTTGTGAGCACGACATCTACCCAAAAAAAATTTTAATACATTTTGAAATCATTATAGACCTAGATAAATTGAGGAGATGTTTATTCTCCTAGTTATCTCATTTTATTATGAAACTTTAACACAGGAGGATTATACCGTTCTTTGCAAGGTGGGATCCATGGATATGATTGAAGTATTCTTGTGCATTATCAATTTGAGGATATGAATTTTGCATTGGAATTGAATGAAAATCATGTTATGGAAGGATTGAAAGATTTGTGAAGTTTTAGTTTATTCCTTGATGAGGAATATCCATCAATAAATAGGACAAACCATACGACTCTATTGATAATTTTCAATTTTGATGGTCTCCAAATATTATTTTGGATGATAGAGAAATAATGTTAGAGTTTGTATTGAGTTAGATGATAGACATAACAAGTATGTTTAGCCAATTGATAGAATTCACACTGATAAAATTCTAGTTTTTTTATTAATAAAGATACGATGGTACAACTTTGCAACGCAATGAAATTGAGATGACTTAGATGACGATGCCATAACAAAAGTTCATTTTCAATGGAATCATGCATAATAAACATAGGAATATGCGAAGAGAATGGTGAAGAAGGCACTTGTGCAGGAATAGACCCTGATGCATATCAACACTGTCGATCACCTTCCCTGAACCCACCATATGAAATTCATTAGAGTTAGAATGAAATTTAGTAACATAGTTCAAGTCACGAGTAATTTTGCTAAGTGAATTAAGTTGCATACTAAGGCTTTGTTTGAAGACACATTTTAGCTCCTTTCCTTTCTATCGAACGCTCATGATTGTATTCATTTTTTCTAAAATTTCTCTCACTGCAGTAGAATTTTTCTCTTATTTCAGATCCCGATCTCAGCGTAACTTTCATGCTCTGTTCAATCACAAAAGTTTGTTTTCTTTTCTTCTCCATTTTCATTCTCCCACTTTGGCTTTGTTCTGATTCTTCTGAATTTGATATCATGCCTTATACCATTTCACTTTTCTACACAAATCTTAAAATCCAATTTTTTTTCTTTAACACTGCCATTACTGGTCCCAAGCCGGACGTGGAAAGTGTAGGGTTGCGTTAAGTAGTCGACAGCCAGCGTATAAGCCATGGGAGAAAGCTTTTAGAGTTCATCTATGAGAGTGGTCTCACTGTGAGGAAAAAAAAGCAGAAGCTAGTGGGTTGAAATCAATTTGTACGAAGGCTTTGCATGAGCAATTTCCAATGGAGAAGAAAGGTACTAGAGGCGGAGTCAAGGAGGGTAGAAAATAAGGTTTTGAAGAATTCAGAAGGTGATTATATGATGGGCAAAGAGTTCCTCAGCGCCACACGACTGATTCTGGAAGAAAAAAGAAGTTTTTTTTTAAATTTTTGACATGACAATTAATTTTTCAATATTTTAAAATTTTTTGTGATGTGATTTGTACTTCATATTTAAATTCTTTGAAAATTAATGATCGTTAATTTTAAAATAACATATGAACATGTCAAACTAATTTAACTTGAACACTACTGTGAATTTTGTTGTATGTGAACTTGATAAATTCGAATTTGTTTGATCTAATGGTATTTAAATTTTATTTTCTATTAATAATTTTTTAGTATTTGATATGATGGTTATAAATTTATAAATATTATGATTATTATAGTCTTATATTAAAATAATTATAAGTAGTAGTGTTAAAAGCCCACAGTCTTTTTTATTCAAACACTAGTATCGATTTTAGGAACCGCAACTTTATACCACTGTTTCTTGTGAAGTTTCTTTTATAGGAACTTTTATAAAAGAAGTCCTCCCAAACAAAGAATAATTGGGGAACATGTAACACATAAGAGAGTTGAATATCTTTGGAGACTTTCCCTTTTTTCCTTTCAATAATTCTGAATTGAGATTAATAGACAAGTCTGACAAATTTAGAGTCGTTGAACTCTTGATAGTTGGTGAGAACATGAATATCTCCAGTACTGTGATCAGAAACACCTAAATCTGTTATCCAAGGTCGAAACTTCCATTGACAGTGAGATAGAAGGACATGATACCTTGGTGTATCATCAAGTTGGTTGGACACTTTGTTGTGCTCGAAAGAATTTTCTTCAACACCTCTAGTTTTTCCTTGGTGAAAGGCTAAGGTCGGCCAACCCTTTAAAAGAGGTAGCAGCATGAGTCTTGTTCTCTTTGTTTTCCTCCCCTTTTTAGGCTTTAATTATGTAAATTTTCCATGTAGTTTCTAACCCCTTTCCTTTGAGTGACCAAGCTTTTGGCAATGTTCACACATGAAACGATTAACTTACGGAGTGAAACTCAATGTCTACATATCGTACTTGGTCATAAACCCTTTGTATTTAGGGATACCGTTTATTACAGGGAGGAAATTTGTCACAATTGATGTAGGAAGAAAGATTTGGCAAGTGCTTGTTACAGAAGAGGAGTTAGTAGCTGCTGCGGAGGCAAGAGAGAGTCCGGTGGCTATTGTTATTGGAAGAAAGGTTTGGCAACAACAAGGTGAACAATGGAAGGCTTGTAGGGAGAACCCGACGGAGAAGGGCTTGCAATAAGACCGAATTGAGCCGCTGGGTAGGTCTGGTAGCAAAGATGTTGCTAGGGAAGTCTTGCAGAAAGAATTTGATGAAGGAGGGCCTGCTGCAGGGATTTTCGACTGTAGGGAAGAGATGGGTAGGGTCTGCAGGTCGGTTGATCCGGGGTTGTTGGGAGAAGTTCTTGCTACTGGAATGAGTTTCTACGGTTCTTGGAATTCTTTTTACAGGTTTTGGATTTTCATTAGAAAGAGAGCCGTTGGAAGGTTGGCTTGATAGGTTGGGGAGAATCAATAAGCATGGAGAAACAAGATTCTCTGCTTGGGACTTGCAGTCGGATGAAAGACCACATGGTCCAACTGCCACGATCTCACTGGGAGATGACCTCGTACGTTTGGTGATCTGCAGAGAGCTCCGAATGGAATTTTCACTTGAAAAAGAAAGTTCATCCCATGCAGCGCCAACTTTTAGTTTCTGGATTGTGCTTACTTGGAAGGATGAACTAATGGTTGCTGGGCGTGCGCCTACAGGAAAAGGAACGCCCCATTGGGAGCCTGTAGCGATAAGAGGATCTAGCGGAGGGCCTCTAGGAACGGAGGAGGGAGGTCTAGGATTTGTTTTCAAGCTCCAATACCATGAAGAAAAGTGGAGAAAATCATATTATCTTATATTTCAATAATCAAATTATAACTCTTCTCCTTATCTAATAAAGAACAACTATGATAAACCTAATTACAACCATTACAACTTACCAAAGAAAAAATAACTCAAAAAGGAAAATATATGACAATAAAAATAGAATAAAAGAGAATAATACTAAAATAAGAAACTCAGTATTACACATTTGTTATTATCTCTTGTAATATTTACTTAGTAAAACTTAGATTTCAACATAACTATATTGATAGAATACAAAATTCATCAATAATTAGAAAGTAACTTTCTATATTTAGGATTTACTACTTCTGCTCAATCGTGTGTACTGATCTCGCCTTGAAGCATTATCACAGAAGTCTTCTGCATTTTTTGATTCTGCTTTGTGCTAAAGACCATGTGGGTCTCCTTGTCACATTTTTGCCTCGACTCGCTTAGTCCCTCTGTGAGTACACATGACAGGACAACTTGTTGTAAACCTCAAAGGCTCGTGCTCACTCTCTATCATCGATTGAATTAACAAGCAAGAAATCGGTCTTCGTCCTTTCTCTTTGATTTTGCCTCCCTGCTTAGTTCATGTCCAAGCTTGTATATGAAAAGACTTGCTCTTCCCGCTTCTGCCCTTTCTTTTCTACTTATCGCACAAGCCCACTTCATTTCTTCTTTTGAATGCTTAAATGCTTGCCATGTCTTCTTCCTTGCTTCCTTTTATGGAAGCGTTACATGACATGTCTTCACTCTCAGTTGAGCCAGCACTGAGTTTTTGGCATTCCTTTTTAAGGAAGCGTTAAATGAAATTAGGAAAATATTAAAATAAAAATTTATTTTATTTCATTACTAATATATTTTGTGATATTAATTATATTAATAACTTATTTATATTCTTATATATTAGTTTGATAAGATAAAATGTAGAATTTTTAAAAAATAGTTTGAATGATTATTAGGAAATATGAAAAATGGTATATATTTAAAATTAAACTTTAATTTATTTTTTTGGCTTTGTTGGGCATTATAGTACATCTCCTCCTTTTTCTCCACGACTCTTTTTGATGGTAGTCGTTGAATTTTTTTCTTATCTAACCCTAAATTCTTGTTTATTTATTTAGGATTTCTTCTGTCGTGATTATTTACTAGTTTATATTTTAAAATTTTTTTAGAGTTTTTTGAAACGATAAGTAAATTTAAAATACAACTTGACATAAAAGCCTAGCACTTAGGCATAATGTGCAAGTTAAAAATTAAGGCAAATGACAAGAAATGTTTGTCTAATGTGTAATTTTTATGACAAAGTTGTTAAAGGTGGTGTTACGACAATGAAAGAGTACCTTTCTGGCTCTCACAAGGATGTTGCACCATGTGCATTGGTGTTTGAGGAAGTGAAAAGGATATCTATACATCTATGAACAAGGAATAAATGCGAAAGCATTTTGATATGTGACAATTTGACCACAGGATAATTGCCGAATCTTATTATGATAATTAATTGTGTGATGAAAATTCTTACTCATCTTTGTCGCAAATGTCGACTAAATGTGCAAGTCAATCTATGGATCAATACATGATAAATATTGAAGATAATAAGAATTATGATGTGAGGGTAGTCAAATGAATGTCTTCTGAATTAGAGAAGCTCGTAAGCACGTGTGTATGAATTTTGAAAGATTATTCTATGAAAATGCCATTTTATTTATTTTGGCCACCTCTTCTATTCCAACATGATCCATTCTATAGGTTTTTATGGTTGAGGTCTCAAGCAACATTTATATATGATCTGATAACTTGGGACTCAAGAAGGATACGAATAGCAAGTGAGATTAGGAGAACTTAGAATCAGTTTGTAGGTTTGATGTCAAGACTAGATGACGATCAAATAAATTTAACCTTTTGATGGAGTCATAGAAGAGATTAGAGAGCATCCAATTAACAAAATAATGCTTTAATGACTAAAAATAACACAAACCAAGTAAAAATAAAATGGTTGCTTAAGATGGAAAATATGTCAAAATAAACACCTTAAATGTTTTAGGTTGGACAAATGACCACAGGAGAGTACACTGAAGTGGACTTAAGTAGGCTTTGGCAGAATAACAAAAAGGGATTTTTTCATCCGCCTATATTTATTAGACTTAAGCAGGACATTAGTTACTTAATGACCGGTATTCTAGACTTTTGAGGAGTGAATTGTGTTACTCAACATTTTAGATAACATTTTACCTTTCTTACATGTATTCCTTTGTTCCCAGTATTTTGGTCAATACTCTATTATTTGGCTTTCCTTTATAACTACTTCACGTTGTATCCATTTCAACTATTGGTTATGAAATTTGAATTAATTAGACAAACTTCGACTACGACAGCTGACGGAAAAATTAGAGTATGAATGCATCGCTATTTTTTTAAACACTATGTGCTCTAATTGGGGAAGAAATATTATATCAGGACTCCGCACGTAGAGCTACGTGTGAAGTCCAATAAAATGATTCCACGTGGCTTGACAGAAAAATAAAAAAACGGCGCGGTAACACGGGAGAATATTCTCCTCGTGTTATTCTGCATTATTAAGTGTTATTGTGGTCGTTTTGATGTGTTATTGTGCTATGAGAATATTCTCGGTGTTATAATAACATAATGACACATCAATAACACCTGAATAACACATAATAACACCTGAATAACGCGGAATAACATGGGAGAATATTTTCTGTGTTACTGGGCTGACAGGGGAATATTCCCCCGTGTTATTCAGATGTTATTCATGTGTTATTGTGTGTTATTGTGTTATGAGAATATTCCATGTGTTATAATAACACAATAAAACGTCAATAACACATCAAAATCACCACAATAACACTTAATAATGCGGAATAACACGGCAGGAATATTCCCCGTTTTACCTCGCCATTTTTTTATTTTTCTGTCACGCCACGTGAAGTCATTTTATTGGACTCCGCACGTAGCTCTATGTGCGGAGTCCTGATGTAATATTTTGGCCAAATTGGGACATGAAAATCATATACGAGGGACCTCTTAGTATATGCGTGCATCTTACTCTTTGGGATTTGCTCAAGCATCCTCAAGGACAAAATGTGAATAAATTATATTTTCGTCAATGCTTCCAAAATTCCGTCAAAAGTTGCATGTCCATCTTTGTGGACTAGGGAAATGAACAGCATTAAGTAAACAGTAACATGAAACTAAGATAAGTATATATTTTAAATAAATGAAATTATTGATATATATATATATATATATATATATATGTATAATCATGTGAACTTAAGTTCATTTTGATCTTATGTTTTGCATATTGACTTCTTTTAACGTGTTACAACATTTCTTTTCCTTCCATCCGTTGAACACTCATTATTACACCGATTCATTCTCTTTTCTTTTTTTAGTAAATGTTATCATAAACTATTAAGTTAGAAACATTTGCTTGTTCCAAATAGTTATTTTTTTACATATTTTTGGATAATTTGTTATCCACTGCATAAGAAAGTTAACATTTGCGTGCTATAATTCTGCCAAGTTCTGGTTGTGTAATAATTATATACAGTTGCTGTGCGACAGATTTCTCAAAAAAATGCAAGTGATTGTTGTTTATCGGTGCAGGAGGCCAATCTCCTTATGGGTACGCTGATTGATGTGCTTGAGGAGATTCTTTTATCACGGTTGGAAGTATTTAACCTGATATTCTCAACGTTTCTGAAGCAGCCTTGTAAGACTCGGAGAACTTTATATATTCCCTTTACCATTCATTTATCTTTCATTCACTATTCACTTCGTTTATGTTTTATTCTATAACATGATATAGATGAATTAACATTTCTATGCATGCATGCTTATTCTTAACAACAACAACAACAACAACCACTAGACTTTATCCCACTAAGTGGAGTTGGCTACATGAATCCTTTTTTCTCTATTAGATTCTATTGAGTGTCATATTTTCATTTAATTCTAATGAATTAAGATCATTTTTTATACAACATGCCCAAACCTTTATGTTAACTACAACATAAATTTAAAATTTTGAGTTGTTGAATTGTATATCCGTTTTAGCGCATGGAGAGTACTGTTCTGTGAGGGAATGATAATTAAGTCCCTAATGCCTACAATGGCATAAACTACACTGATGCGGCAGACTTCAGCACTAAATTTATTATTTAGCACATAAAATGGAATCGGTGTCTATGTTATACCTCCGGAGTATTTATTGGTAACGAGGATCCATGTTTTATGCCAAGTGTTTAACCTTTCGTTGCATAATAACTCAAGGAGACTAATCTGCCTTTAAGCTTAATTTCTCATCGCATGTCTTTAGTCCTATTGATAAACCATAATCTTCAAAGATGCAAAATGGATAATTCTGTTTTTGGATTGATGTGAATTGAGTAGCTTATAAATTTTGCAGGTGGAAGTAGTTCAAATAAAAATTTCGATTTCCATGCAAATATCTAAGATCATGTATTGCAGTTTTTTGAATGAGGTGATGTGGTGTGTGAAAGAACTCGATTGTTCTTGATTCAGAGGGAAGGAGGGAGACGCTAGTAACGAAAATAAACTTTTAATCATTTAATGCCTTTAATTGAAACTTCGGGTAGTTTTATATGGAAAGGACATTTGGTTCAATTACATAAATGTCCTTGTTTAAAAAAACAGTAAAAAACTAGACTGTTAGGTAGATATGCTATAGAATTATGTCCCATTCCTCATAGTTTTCCCTGAACTCAGGGATTTACAAAATCTGGAAATTAGATGGATTTAACTTAATTTCGTGTTTCACAAACTCAGCATCTCCTTCACTTTGTTAATTACTCACTTCTTTGTCATGGAAGGGTTTCAAGAATTTGGGTTAGAGCAAGAGAAGAAAGATAATTTCAGAGTTGTGCTGCATTAAGTTTTAACTAATTAAAAATTAAAATAAATTATATTAAGTAATATTAATTAATGAAGTATATTACCTTAAGTACGTAAGTATTATTTATGAAATTTCGCCAAACGAAGATTGAAGAATTACATGCACACAATTCAATTCGTCTGTATATACATATCTGACACCTTAGCTTTAATTTTACAAATTTGCTTACCTTATCTATGCATGAGAAAGTGTATTTTATCTTTTAAAGTTTAAAATAGTGGTATTTTTTATGTGATATGAAAGATTTGGGTGGTGTAAATATAAAAGGTAAAGTTTAAGTGTTAGATATGTAATTACATAGGAACACCCCTGAAAGTGGAAAAATTATAGTGTTTGATCAATTTATTGCAGTACTAATTTATAATTAATTAGTATAGTATCCTATGATGATTAGGATTTAATTAGTCTAATTAAAAATTTAAAATTATAAATCACAATTATTAGCAGTTAATCAAAAAATTAAATTTGATTATATTAAAAAATAAATTAGCGTAATAATAAATATTAATTACTTGAAAAGCATTGACTGAAACAACTTAGTATTATTTATGTTTTAATTTGATTTAACAAAAGTTACTGTCTGATTTTCTTAATAAATTACTAATTAATAATTTATCCGGCTCTTATGTTATGGTAATGATTACTTAATAATCTAATTAAAGTTGATATAGGTTAAGTAAATATAATAACATTATAAACCATTAAATTTTAAATTAAGTAATCATACAATTTATTAGATTTAATTGCATTTAACTAGTTCATATCAAAAAGTTTTAAAGACTTAATCACAAGATTCATTAATTTACAATTTACAGGATTTATTATATCTTATTTAAGTTAAATGCTACTCAGCATACGAAGAGACTGACGCTGGGCGTCCCCTCATAGATGCAGGAAGCGGGTGCAGGAACTTCCCGCTCGGATTGCTGGAAAACTAGAGCCGGCTGGATCGGTTGGCATGGGGACCAATCCAGGGGGCCAGTCCAAGCTTCCATAAGGATCGAGCGGTCAAGAGACCTTCCTTTCGTATCTCTTGCTTGGATCGAGCACTTGGAAAAGGCGCCAGGGCCTCTTCTCGCTTTTCTGCGTCTTCTTCATTTAGTAGTATTTTTAGGGCTAATTTCTGAATTTTTCTGAGCCCCCACCCATTCCTTTTGTGTGGGAGTTTCCATCTTTATCTCTTTCCTTTATTCTTCATGTAAGGGTCTGTAGTTGATGTTCTCTGAGTTGGGAAGTAGTTTTTGCTGTGTGTTGATTTCAGATTTCTGTTTGGAGTCCTTTTCCCCTTTGTGGTGCTCCGGCTATATCCTACTCCAAGGTGGTGATGTATCTTCCTTTCTTTTGGGCTATCCGACCCTCCTCCTGCTTCCTCATAGCCTCCGGTCACTCCTAATCCCCTTCTCCAGCTTCCGCCGCTCCTCCTGCATTGTACATTGTTGTCTCTGCAATTCTGCACCTTCACCTCGCTACCATCAGCATTCCTTTGCTGCCACCACGATGCACTTTCGAGGTATTGTTTGTGTCGTTTTATGTGTTGGTGATGTTATTTTCAGTTTGTGTGTTGTAACCCTATCCTTATATCAATAAAAGTTTGCTTTTGTGTTTCTTTTATGGTTTGGGCTTTCTTTTCTAGTATCACTTAGTATCAGAACTAGCTTGACCTTAGTCCTATCCTAGGGTTCCCTAGCGTCCGCGTTATTCCTCAATGTAAAATTCTTTTTCGTATCCTGAACTACCCATTCCAAAATTAAATCTTCTATCCTCTTTGCTGATTTTCAGAATTAGCAATCCCAAATTAAATTTTAGCAATCCCAAATTAAATTTTATATACCTTTAACGAGTCTCCTACATTCTTTTTCACCTTTCATTCCTATGTTTTAGTCATGTCATTAATGAGATACATGCTCGAGTCTACTCGGGAGGAAATACGGCGAGATATCCATTGACTTCAGTGATAGATTACGGATATTGAGGATGCAATCTAATGGGAGGCTACCCTAAACCGTGATTGGGAAGGCCGAAGGGAAGAACGAGAAAAATATGAAGATGAAGCGGAAAACACAATGCCCATTCCTACCAACTTACTACCGCCGAAAGTTACAGCTCCTGGATTCTGAATTAGTGAGACCGCAACGCCAAGCAATCCTCCTGGCTACTATCCAGCGAAACCAATATGCAAGTTTCTCACAGCCAAAAAATATGGCAAGTGTCACAGATTTGGACATTTTGAACCAAAATGCAGAACCAGGTGAGTGATCTACTTCACCGAACAGGGTGTCATCGAAAAATTAGGTACCAACACTGTAGACATTGAAGAGCAGTTCGAACAAAAACTTTCATTCGATGAAATCTTCCCTCGTAGACCATCCTTGTTCGTTGATACATCTAATATCTTTCTTTCATGTGATCAAAAAGCAAAGGTAATTTTTTTATGAGATTATGTTTCCTCCTCTCCTAAAAGATGGAGAAATCTTTGTTGAGACATAGAAGCTATTGTAATTTAAACTTTAAGTTGATAATCTTAGTGAAAACCAACTGTTAGCATCTCAAGCAGCTACACTTCCAGCGCCCACCCGTGTTCCACATGAAGATACGAAAGACTTGTGTGAAGCTCTTGTTAATGGAGCACAACAAGAAATGTCAATTTTCCAAAATTTCAAGAGTCAGTAAGAAGAATCGAAAGATAATAAAATTCACCCATCAACCAAACTCTTGCAAGCCCTCAACCTTGCCGATGCCCAACTTGTCATAGATGAGAAGCATATGGGATATTTACTTGTTTGGAATTTGTTTCGGGAAAACATACATAGTGGTGTACCTCCGGCTTAGATTATGCTCAACCAGAACAGTCCTTCAGGGAGTTATGCTCGCAAATGGGAAAAGCATCTCAGATGCTTTGGTAACCAGCACAGTCGCTAGTGGGATCCAGGAACGACAGCAAGAACCAGAAGCTTCAACGAATGAGGTCGAAGCTCCCCCAACCAAGAGAGAGTAACTCGAGGCGCCCCCTCATAGATGCGGGAAACGGCTGTTGGAACTTCCCACCTGGATTTGAGAAAACAAAAGCCGGCTGAATCGGCTGGCATAAGGGCCGATCCAGAGGGTCGGTCCAAATTTGCAAAAGCATCGAGCGGCCCAGGTGACCTTCC
Organism: Papilionanthe hookeriana x Papilionanthe teres; assembly: GCA_022702705.1. Taxonomy (NCBI): domain Eukaryota; kingdom Viridiplantae; phylum Streptophyta; class Magnoliopsida; order Asparagales; family Orchidaceae; genus Papilionanthe; species Papilionanthe hookeriana x Papilionanthe teres. Next base: position 109,646,394 of record CM040424.1, on the reverse strand, counting down.
TTTTGTCTCGTTTGGATCGAGCACTTGAAAGAGAGCGACAGAGCCGCCAGGGCATCTCCTATTTCTATGCTTCTTCGTTTGGCAGTATTTTTAGGTCTATTTCTGAATATTTCTGGACCCCCACCCCTTCTTTTTGTGTGGGACTTTCATTTTTTATCTCTTTCATTTCTTCGTAAGAGTGTATTTAGTTTCTATTCTCAGAGTTGGGAAGTAGTTTTTGCTGTGTGCTGCATTCAAATTTCTGTGTCGAGTCCTTCTCTCCTTTGTAGGCTGTCTCTGAGGAGATGGTGGTGGTATGGCGGTACCCTAGTCCAAGGTGGTGATATATCTTCCTCCCTTTTTGGTTATGCTACCCTCCTCACCCTTCCCCATAACCTCCGATCACTCATAATCCACTTCCCTAGCCTCCGCTGCTTCATCCCCTGCATTTTACCTTGTTGTCCCTGCAGTTATGGACCTTTCCCTCGCTATCATAAGCATTCCTTTGCTGCCACACCCATGCCAACCGTCCCGATCCATCTAGCCGACGTCCACCACCCTTGGGATACACTTTCGAGGTGTTGTTTGTGTCGTTTTATGTATTGGTGATGTTATTTTCAGTTTGTGTGTATTGTAACCCTATCCTTAAATCAATTAAAGTTTGCTTTTGTGTTTCTTTTGTGGTTTTGGTTTTCTCCTCCAGCAGAGGCCTAAAGGTTTAGTTGGTCTAATTAAATGTTAGTAAATTGGCATGCTGAATGTGGCATGGACAAATATTAGAATGAACAGAGCAAGGGACAGAATCAGGCACACGAAATAAAGCACAAGAGATTTATAGGTTCTCCGAAAGCTTACATCCACTCTCTAGCTCTCAGAACTCTAGCCATCTCAATCAGCTACGAAGGTAAATAAGCATAAAATAAGTAAGCTTGAAGAAACCACTCTTTTTAATATGCACTTTAATTAAGGTTATGCAAATGAAAGCCTATAGTAATGTATGAACTTTACCTCAAGAAACATAGAGGGAGAATGAGAAAAAAAAGACTTCGATAGAAAAACTTAGGATTTTTTTGAGATTTTCTGCGGCTGTTTGTAAATTTAATCATAAAATTAATGCAGGAAAGAAAGCAATTTTATTTTTAATTCATTTTGAATTGAAGATGATAATATTGTTAAATCTTGAATTTGAGAAATCACGTAATACAATTCTTTCACTATAGCATGAAACTACGAGCTCAATCAAAAGGGCTCTTTTTAGATACTAAAGCTTTTGGAATCGAAGTCAGAAAAACTACTGGTCAAGGGTATTATGGGCTTACTCTTATTTTTGCTTTTCTAATATGTATGTTTCTTTAATTTTAAATAATTTTATTTTTTGTTTTTGAAAATAAAGCAATTTGTTTTAAAGAAGATCAAAACATGAGTTTTCTTAAATACAACTAAACATGGTTTAAAATATCAAATGTTTTATTTCAAATCAAGTAATAATAAAATAAATTAAAATTAAAAACAACATGAGAAGAAGAACGAAAGTTATCCTAAACAGCCCCTACAGTATTTTTACTGAAAATTGTGGCCTCGAACTCAAAATGAAACAAAACTTCAAAATGATGAACACGTGAACCACTATGTGCAGAATTCAATATTTGCTGACTCGCATATATTTTCTTGCTGTCCTGAAGTCACTTGGATTGAATTTGAATCATTTTGCAGCAGGTGAGCTTGAACTTCAACTCTGTTTCTACAGTTCCAGAGGCTGCAGTAAACTCATTCTGGGCATCGACATGTCCGGCCTGAAGTGGTGAGTAAAAGACACTTCCATTATCAATCGATCGTCCGAAACTGAATCTCACAGGATGTAATTCATATTTGGGGCATTCACATACATACAACCCAATTCATACATATTTAAGTAACTAACAACTAAACCTCACTTTTTATGTTTATGCCACCCAAATCTTTCATCTAACATAAAAAAATACCACCATTTTTAATTTTTAGAGAGTGAATTACACCTTTTCATGCAAATGTAAGGTGGTATGAATTATAAATGTAAATAGATTGGAATTGAGTGAAATGTATGCATGTAAATCTTTATTTTTTGTAACCACAGGGGGATATATCCATCTGATCCATCCCAGTTAAAGATTGAAGTTTGCGAGCAGCAGACGGCCATCCCACCATCTATTGTGAATAATGTCATTGGTGCAGTTCGAAGACTTGAGTGTGGACATCTCATGATCCTAAGGTTATGCAGATGTGTTTCCCAGGCTATTCTGTGTTCTAGCTTGGCCCTGTAACGTTTGTTGAAGCAGCAATTATTTTGGTTTTTTAGACAATGATAGATTAATGTAAGTGTTTGCAACTTAAATTCATAAGTTTGAGAAAATAATTTTCTTCTTTAACCAATGTGTTACAGGTTCTTTGAACATTGCTCTTTACAAAATTAGCTGCTTGCATCAGAAATTTCTGTTCTCATCCAAATATCTAAGCTTATTATTTAACACTAAACCGTATTGTTTGCTTTTATCAAATTATAGGTGATTTGATTGCGACATGCATAAATATATGCGTTTAGTTTATAAATTAATTAATGGGATAGTTTTATAAATACATAACTTTTCGATGTTATATATTATAATTGTGCCTATATTTTTAATATTTTTGCTCAGCATAGTAATTAGTTCATTGCCAAATGTTGATTGTTTTTTTATGTTAAGATCAGTTAGGGAGTTTGAAAATTTCAAAATGGAAACGGATGGATGGACGATTGAATTATATTATTTAATATTTATAACATTTCGTAAGGGTCATTGAAATAGTAAAAGAGCAATAAACTATTTCTAAAATTCATAAAAAATACATTTTATAAAATTAATTTTGTTAAAAAAATTAACATAAAATGTAATACTTTTGAGGCATTTACATAAACAACACACATCACTTATGTATTGATTCATAATCAATAATATCTCATCAAAAATACTAACTCATCATTTAAATGTGAAATGCATCTTCTCAGTAAATATTAAATCTTAGGTTTTAGATATATAAATACTTAGGAATTGTTTGGTATGTATTTAAATGTCTCAATTTTTTTTTCGTTATTTATTTTCATTCGCTCATATTCTT